>CM067503.1:36031387-36631387 GCA_034509495.1 Acestrorhynchus altus | reverse complement strand
ACAAATCACACCCTCCTGATCATCCTGTGACCAGTGTCCTAGTCCCAGTCTCACCTGGATGTATTCCAGGTTATTCAACAGGGGAGGTTTCTTCATGCCAAAGTCATGTGGGATCAGAGTGTAAAAGCGGTTGGACAGGTCCAGAATCAGAGCCTCCGATGCACTGTCAGAAACAGCCTGGTGTAGAAAGAAAGTCATATTATACAATCCATCCTTGACCGTAAACAAATGACATTAAACAAAAGCACATCATGCCAACTTTATTAATTCCATTCTCAAAAACAATGGAGTCACACTAACCTGCTGAACTTCACTTAGGAGAGAATATGCACTCTGGATCTGTCTCTTACTCAGCTTTCCCAATGGCATTTTCTGCAGGTCAATCTGGTGGAACAGATGTAACAGATAATCATTTTTAAAACCTTCACAAAGAGTTCACATGTCCTCTAATAATGGTCTATCTAACATGGCAGCATATAGCCTCAGACTGATGGAGAAGCTCTGCACTGGCAGAGGGTCTCTGGCACCAGGTATCAAATAGTGTAAAACTCACCTATAACATATAGACCCTTCAAGCAAAGCAGAAAAGCTGCAGTTCTTTATACACTTACATAGAATTAGCAGAAGTTTAATTTCCTTCAATTAAATCTGTGAATTTATTAATTGGTGCCATATAAAATCAATCGTCTCTGCACAAATATTATGCCAGTAAACACACCTCAAACTCCACCATGGCTTTCTTCATGCTCTCCACATCAAAGATCATTCGGATGAGTTGTTGGACTGGTTTGGGAAGTTGAGACTTGGTCCCAGAGCTGGCTGTCAGTTTCTTCACTGCCTCCTCATCCTGTGGAAACACCCACAGTAACTCATTTGGATCAAATATCAATGTTATTTTAATATACAGGCCATTGAATTTCAGCCTTCAAACTACAAGTGTACAAAAAACTTTCATGAAGAAAAAAAAAGGCAAATACGTACCTGCCCGTAATCAATTTCAAGAGGGTAAAATTTGTTGGGGTATTTAGTGAAGCTGCTTGAGGTCCAAGAATTGCCCGTTTTTTCTTCATACACACTGTGGAAGTTATCCATGGCAGAGTTTTTGTCATAAAATTTGTCCAGTTTGTTTCCGCCGATGGTGGTTCCCACTCGTCCCCATGACCTGAACACCCAGTACCTGCTCAAGAAACATGACTTAATAAATGCCCTGGATAAAGGCAAAGACAAAACGTCAGACGTGATTCCATCACTCTCTCTCACCGCTTCTGGACATCATCCTCCAGCAGCTGGAGTTTGTAGTAAGAGTTTGTGCCTCTGACGATGTCCACTAGACCCAATGTAGCACTGTGGATCTTGCCATTCTGATCCAAAACATGAGCACAATTCTCCAAACCTGAGAAATCAGAACATACCATTAAATCAAGTTAGCACCAGTTTCAATCATAACAGCCCAGTCAGCCACCATGAAAGGGTCACAAAATCACACAGCTTAAAGATTTATGAGAATGGCTCCTACCAGAGTCTGGGTCAACTGCAGCTCTACCTTTAACGGTCAACTTCATTTTCTTTGACTTGCTACCACCTGTGAAAACGAAATCAGTTTTTAATCATCATACTAGCACAAGACAAGTTACATGGGCAGTAAGTGTTTGAGTATCTGGGGTTTGAAAACTGAATGTGTGTGGTACAATATATTATATTGCTTACATTGCACACCTTATTTCCTTCATAAAATTGACCCACTAAAGTCAGCAGTCTGTCCAAATTGTAAAAAAGAGGTGGGGACACACGTTTTGGCTTTGTCCCAACAATTGCCTCTTTTTGAACAGGATTTAAAGAAGCTTGAAAGGATCTTCAACTGCATCATAGGTAGTGTGATTATTTTGTATTAGGTATGGCTAAAGATGAGGTCGGTTTTATACCCAGTCTAATCATCTTGTGTGTAAATGATTGTTTTTTGCTCATAAATGCATCTTAATTAAGTGGCTTGATGAAAATAGGGCTGGGGATTATGAATATATTAAGTCCTATATATGTGATATATATGGGATATGTGTGTTAGTATTAGACTGACATGTCTATTTTGTTCCCAAAAATGTAAATCTAGCTGTCTCCTTTTTTTATTTATTTTTTCCTGTTCCTTTCTTCAATGAATAAACATTTTATAATAAAATTAGACCATTTCAAATAGTTTCATAAAAGTAGGACCTCATTTTCAGTACAAAACAAAGATATTTTTCAAACATACAAGTTAGTGCTGTCAACATTTAGCATTAATGTACATGATTAATGTAGAAACTTGAACATTCTAATGTTTTTTTCAATGCGTTTTACCAAATTTGGGCCCAAATTGTGCTCCCATAATTCACTCTTTTACAGAGCCTGATGTATTTGTGGTTTCGTTTAGCAACATAAACACAATATGTTACAGCTGGGGGCAAGGTGGTGCTACTGAAGAATTTAGTAGATTATATTCAAACCCTGTACTTGCATTTATTATTAAATTTCCATACCCATTTTCAGAAAAAAGGTCTTTTTTTGTTCACTCATAATTGCACACTGGATGAAAATAGTATTCCTGTACCTACATTACCTAACAACTGATGAACTTTCATTAATTACAAACTGAGAAATAATAAAACCATGGCTCTCACCTTCTTCCTCCTTGCTCCTCCCAGCACTCTTTGAGGACATGGCCCCAGCTGATTTGGAAGCTCCTGATGGAGCCTGAGCCTCCACTTTAATCTCAGCCCCCCAGGGGGAGATGCCATGCAGAGAGATGAGCTCCTGCAAGGCTTTGCCTGAGGACTTAATATCACTGAGGAAATCTTCAGCAACCACCCGCACCCCCGCGTCTCTCACCTCCTCCATCTTCTTACTCATCTTCTCTACCTCCTCTACAACAGCAAAAGGAAGACAGAAAGTGTTGGTGAAGCTCCAAATAACACAAACAAGCAGGATGATAACTCTGACCATATCCAACCTCTTAGTCCTGGGAGAATCCATATCAACACATGCACAGCACTTTCGTGTGTGAAGTACAGGGTAATAAAATTGCATTTATTGTAATAATCAATGTGATGCCCCCACACACACTCACTCTTAGAGCTGAGACAGAAAGCAGCTTTACTGACAGTGCCAGTGATCTTCCCTCCCATTTCCTCCACTGCAGTCTTCAGCTCATCTTTATTCTTACTCAGCTTCCCCACAGCCAGCACCTTCAGTCCAGTTAGAGGCTTATCTGAACATACAATAAAGTTAATAAGTAAAATAAAAATATTGAGAATCAATTAAGGGTAAACCACATTTTTATTAATTTAAAGATATAGATACATGTCTGAGTTTTAATACAAGGCAATGAAAATTCCACAATTTATCATTACAACCCTAGCCATACAGAACATCTACATAAGCCTTGTGTGAACAGAGAGCCTATAATTCAACAATAGGTTTAGTATTTAAAAACTGACCTGCAGGCACTTCAGTGGGAGTCTCAATGGGTGCTCTGGAGGTACTGGAGGCTGCTATAGCAGTAGCAGTGGAGGCAAGAGCCGCAGGAGGAGCTGGGGCTTCTTTAGGAAAAAGTCGATCCTGGCGCTTAAACTTAAACTTCTTCAGGAAAGCAACTTCGTGGAATTCCTGATGATCAGAAATTATGTCATATGTCAGGTCCAATAAGGTGCAAAAGCAACATTATTTAGATTATACTCCAAAATTCACTACTCATTACCTTAGACTGCATTTCTAGGGTTTCACATGACATGACATATAGTCAGTGCCATTTTGAGGACCAAATCAGGGACTGTCAAGACACAATGCCTTCACTTTGCTGTGCTGTTGGTTGTATTTTTTATTTATTTTTTTATACAAACTTTCCAAGAACCAATCGCCATCATACTCACCTGGACATGAAAATCTGTTAGGCTTCTATGCTTTTAAAGGCTTTGAGAGACTCTCCAGAATACAGAGAGGGGTTGTGTAGAGGTTATACTGTATGTAATATATGTCAGGAAAATACAAATTTGGCAAATTGTCTGCCACTTTAAGTGGGATTAGGAGTTTGGAGGAAAATGTGTAAGGAGCACAACCTATTTTATTGGCTTTATCAAGGTACCGTTGTTTCTCTTCAAAGGCAAAATAGCTAATTTAAATCGTTACTTGCATGCAGAGCAGCAAAGCCGGTCCCAAATATGTTGGTCACACCAAAATAAAAACCTACACTGAAATGCCTCTAATCATAACCATATCTTAAAATGAGCGGTTCTGTTTTTTTCCAAGCTGTCTGGACACAAATCTGATTAGTTGAAATCAGATCTCAGCAACTTTTACAGGTCAAAGATCAGATTCCTGACTGTGTATATAACTTGGATTTCACCAGTCACTCATCACTGACACCCATCACTTAAAATAAATAAATGGGTTCTACTGGTTTGTTCAATCATCAAATATGAATGCACAAATGGAACTTTGAATGTTCAAAGCAGAAACAGAAAGGAAACCACACAAAGCATAAGAAAATGAATTGATTACTTGAATCAATTGTATAAATTATTATTAGTTACAGTTTCAAATGTGATAAACTCAGAGGTACAAACCTTAGGAGTAACCCAGTCCTTACGGTTGGGGGTCTGAGTCTTAAACACGCATTTAGTCCAAGCAGAGATGTCTCCTGTGCAGTAGTAGGCATCACCCTTAAACACAAGCTGACCCTGGCAGGTCTCACAAGGCTTTAAGGCTCCAAAAGCCATGCAGTCTGATAGACGGTCCAATATCTGGAAACAACAGATTCATTAGATCTCCAGTTACTGATGAAAAAATTATCATGACCTTGAACCAGTTCGTATGCCTGCACAAAATGGCAGTATGTAGGATGATTGATTTGAAGGATGATGAGCCTCATACAAATTTAGATTTGGTCAAGAATTGAATTTGATCCGTTACATTAATTTTACTCCAACGGTAACCATACAGATATAAACGCTATAATTCTCCGTAATATGAATTTTTGATGTAATGTGAACAAGTTTCATATTTTATATTCTGTTTCCCTACACTGTACCACGTACCTTATCTACGTTAAAAAAAATCTGTGTACATTAATTACCCATATATCAACATTGAACTGCATGATTTTTTCAGCACTTCAACCTAGGGCTGGGCAATATGATTCATATCTCGAAATGAAGAGAAATTGTGATATGACAGAGTACAAAGTTAAAGAATCAATACTACAGCATGCTGTATATTTAAATAGCAACCTTTAATTTAATGCTTCTGCTACATAATTAGTAGCAGAAACAAGCTGGATTTCCCAACCCACAAATACAAGCCCCTCACTTTCTTTATCAGAATTAATTCACACACAGATGGTAACCTGCATAACAGATGCCATATTACAATATGGCCATTGTTTAAATATTGGACTACTTCAGCACTGTGCTCTTACATTCGACTCTCCTGAAGGAACTTCCTGGTCATTTGCAATAAGTAGCTCCTTCATATCATTGGTCGAGCAGTACTTCTTCAATTTGTCTTTAATCCCCCAAATCAACTGGCTCTGTTCCTATGAGAGACAAACACAGAATGATGTAAATTGATAGAGTTGACAGATAGTAACAATTAAAATGCACACTAAAACCACACAGTGCTCCATGGTCACACTTAATGGTGCCTGTGTTTAATTTCTATAGAGCAGGTGAACTGTATGATGGACTGTGCTGGACTATGCCCCTTGGTAACCCACCTCGTAATAGAGCCATGAACATTTCTGTTTTCCATTAGTCTAACCTTAAGCTGCTGCTCCAGTTGCTTCAGCTCCTCTGCCTCTTTCTTTTGCTTTTTGGAGGCTCCTTCTCCATCCACAGTGTCCGCCTTCCTTTTCCTGAGGAAGAAAAGGCAAATAACAAATAAAACCATCTTAACCTAAGCAGTTAAAGTTGCTTTAATAAAAACAAGCCTTCCTTATATGTCAATAATACTATATAATCATATAAAGCATATGATAATACCAAGCTGCTTAAATCAACTTTCTACCCAACCTAAACTTCAAAACTTTGAAAACACTTTGATCTTATAAATAAACACAGTGGGCATTTATCAGTGGAGCTCATTAGGAGCCTGTTGGTCACACAAGACAAAGTCTTGTTGGCACATGCTCTCAAGACCCAAGGGCCATTATGATTGAGATCATTAAATTAACCAGCTTTATAATAATGGGACACCTATGGACCCCCTGTTCCTCTCAGAGACATAATTATTGACTATGGATAAACATATGTGCACCAGAGGACAACACAGTAACCCATGGGGGAAGAAACCAAAAACAAGGAATAGGACACTCCCAGAATAAGACCATATAAGAGCATGTCCTACCAACAGTGAAACAAATTGAAAATGTCACTTATTTTATCTGGCAGTGAAGACAAAGGGACTGGAAAAGAGTTTAGTTATTAGACAGAAAAGTAATTTCTCTGTGTACGACAAAGACAAGAACTGCTTTTCTGAATGACAGAACTTCAGGGCACTGAAATGTATTTTCGTCTGGAAGAAAGCACAGTATCTGTAACACGACAGTAATTCAGTAAGTATATGCAATAATCTCAATGATTAATGTAAGAAATGGAATTTTTAAATGTGTAATGAAATGATCATTGAAGGACTGGTAGTAGGGAATACTGCTCATCTTATTGCTTTATTTTTTCATAATTTATGTGAACCAACCAACATAGGATTCTTATTCTACATACAAAATGCTTCTTCCTTAGCAAGTAAAATTAATTTGACCTTTGCAGCTAAAAATTACCAGAAGAAAATTGTATTGTTTCTATTGTAGTTAGTCTACACATTTTCTGATGCTACAAACATCACTGATGGTGTTTTAATACCGCTAGGCACTGGTACTACTACTACTACTACTACTACTACTACTACTACTAATAATAATAATAATAACAATAATAATAATAATGATAACGATGATGATTATAATGATGATGATAATAATAACAAGTATTTGTTTTTAATACATGTAAATTATTAATAATACTTTCATTTAGGTAACTTTGAGTTTCTAAAAATTTAAATTAAAATGATTTTTATTAAATAAATAAATTTATGATTAATTAGTTGGGCAAATGGGCAGTATATAACATTTTACCATCACAGTCAGCTTTAATTCTGTGAACAGTTACTGGACACAGGGCAACGTATCTGGTCTGGGTGATAGTGATACAATGTGAATGAATTAGGACACCCCATAAAACCCTTATTTACTATATTTAAACATATTGAAATTTCATTTTTTTATATATACATACCAAGTCTTATGCCCTCTCCATAGTGTAAATGTGAGAATGTGTAGCAGCAGGGTGGAGCAGAGCGAAGAAGCAGGTAAAAGTTTCCCACGAGTTTGGAATAGAACGTCATTTAAAAACTTTAAAATTCTATATAAATGAAATCAAGCCAGACAGACCACGCTCTGTTATACCTTGATATCGATATAAACAATCTATCACCCAGCCCTATGATATGACCAAAAAACAACTAAAAAAAAAAAAAATACTATCAATATCTGATCTGATGATTTATGTTTATATGATACCCTGCACTGCCTCCAATTCACCAGGACTACGTATGCTCTCAACATGCAGTTGGGCAGTGCTGTCGAAGTATTGATATCCACAATAGACACATAAAAGCAATATATTATGACTGGATACATCATGTATCACTATAATGATAAATATGGCCATGTTGCTCAATTCTTAAAGTAAACGTCAGATTGTGCTGAAATGTTGATTGTATTGTCTCTTCCGAGATCTGAATACTGAATATTGTAACCTCATTTTTGCAGCACATAATGAACGAGACAGCAGTGAATTTCACATACTCGTCAGCTCTGCTCTCCATGAACACCACCATCCTAAACCTTACAAACTTCACTTCTTATCAGAACAGCAGTTTTCTTTCTGTCACATATGGCACATTGATAGCAACAATGGTATCAAGCACTACTCAGCCACAGCCGCAAACTAATGTAACTCTTGTTTCGACTGTGGCCACAACCCCTGCAAACGTGGTGGTGTCTGTAAACTTGCCCTATATGGCAGCTGAACTCGTCATCGCTGTTCTCTCCACGGTGGGCAACCTCTTGGTGTGTGCAGCTGTGGGACTCAACCGGAAGCTCCACACAGTCACCAACTACTTTCTGGTGTCACTGGCAGTGGCAGACGTGTGTGTGGGAGCACTGGCCATTCCCTGCGCCATCCTAACGGACACAGGCATCCCACGCAACAACCTGTACCTGTGCTTGCTCATGCTGTCCGTGCTCATCATGCTGACCCAAAGCTCTATTTTCAGCCTGCTGGCTGTGGCTGTGGAGCGCTATGTGGCCATCTTCATGCCTTTCCGCTACCACAGCCTAATGACACCCCGGAATGCGTTGTTGGTAATTCTGGTCACCTGGGTGTTAGCGTTCCTCATCGGCCTGGTGCCCATGATGGGCTGGCACAAAACGCCACCTGAGTCAGGCTACTGCTTTTTCGTGCTGGTGGTGGACATGACCTATATGGTTTACTTCAACTTCTTTGCCTGTGTGCTGACACCCCTAGTGGTCATGTTTCTCATCTATGCACAGATATTTGTCACAGTCAAACGGCAGGTCAGGAGAATTGCAGCAGATAGAGGTGGAGCAGCTGGTGGAACCGATGGCGTGGCTAAGATAAAAAAAGAGATGAAGACGGCTACATCCCTCTTCCTAGTCCTCTTCCTCTTCACAGTCTGCTGGATCCCGTTGCATGTGATCAACTGCTTCCTGCTGCTGTGCCCAACCTGTCCTGTACCCCTGCCCTTGCTGCTCACTGCCATCATCTTGTCCCATGCTAACTCAGCAGTTAACCCTTTCCTCTATGCCTACAAGATGAAGAGCTTCAGAGAAGCCTTTAAGGGAATATTCCTGTGCTGTAGAGGTGTGGGAGATGGAGAGGATCAATAACATTATTACTACATCTCTATTCAGCTATATCAGCTGCTCTTAAACATTTAGATCAGGTCTCAAAATTACAGGAACTGTTTGAATCTGGGCTTTGTTTTCATGCATGTGAAGACCTCCAACTCAAAACAGTTCACACAGTTATTGAACTGATTGCTAAGCTATGTTATAAAACCTACAGACATTACACGAGAACAGGAAATAACAGGTGTGAGAATGTGCATACAATCCCTCAGTGAGAAAAATGGTGAAAGACAAGAGTACTCATGCAAAGAATGAACAAAAAAAACCCTTCTCATTAACTATAAACTTCATGTTAAGAGAAATTGCATATTTTTTATACATAAAGAAACTATGTAATAATTATATGTATGGTACAATTGCATGAAAGTATGTAAAACTGAAATGACTTAATGTGAATAAAATTCAAACTGCATCTTGCATTACTGAAAAGAATATAATTATATGTAACTATTGTGTATTATAGGCTATACAAAGTACTTAAGGACAGTGTCACTAATGTACACACTCACCCTTCAGTCTTAACAGCAGGTAGTCTTTTCTTCAGCTCCTCCTTGTCCTCGGCTCGCAGGGCAGCAAAGCCTTTAAGCTGAGCTGCACTGTATTCGGGTTTGAAGACCAGCTCCTCACGCCGGCTCACGAAGCAGCTTGTGTGGTACCAGCGGTCGATCAAGCCCAACTGAGGCTTCTCAGGGTCAACTGTCTTCTTGGAGACACGAATCTGATCCTGAAAATATAGCAAAAACAAGCCTGAGAACTCAAATTATAGGAAGGCAACATTTCAAAAGGAGTCAAAGACAGAATCATGACCCTCTAAGGTAAAAATAAATAAAAGGTTCAGAAATGTACCTTTTCGATTTTCTGATCGCAGCCTTTGCAGGTGCTTCTGTTAGATTTAGCATATTCCACTGCAAAGTCATTGAGCGTCTTTTCTCCTTTAGCTGCTCCTTTTTGGTCCTCTTTGGCTGAAGGAACAGTGTGGGGTTATAAGGTACTGATACAGTGATATCAATATACACCTTATCTACACAGTAAAATTAGTTAAATTATGTGGAACAGTAGATCAGTAATGGATAACAGGGACAGTAAAAAACAAAGGACAACACAGCAAAGAAATAAATACATGTTAACATGGGTTTGTGTCAGTGTTAGTTAAATGTGTAAAAGAATATCCCTTGTAAAGGGTTTGCATTACTACTATTAACCATGGAAATTCACTGCTGAAATTCATTTCTACTCTGATTTATATAAATAATAGAGTTAGCAGATATATTCTTAGAATTACCTCCACCAGTACCACCACCTTCAATGGCTTTCTTGACCTTCTGCTGGTCCTCCCAGCGAAGAACGGTAAAGCCAGATATATCTGCGGTCGACTGCACTGATGCTCGAAGCCAGAAGCAGGAGAAATGATGCCAGTGTGGCACTTTTCCATCAAACATGGGTGACTGGAGTGGTAGACACAATTAAAGCTCAATCTTAATCATCACTTTTGCAACCAATTGCATAAAACTTTATCACCTGTACAAAAAAAACAATGATAAATAATAAACAAAAGGGGTAACTCTCTAAAACAAGCCAAAGAATGCTATGGATTTCACATGCAAAAATATAGACAAAACTATTGATAACATTCATTGAATTCAGGAATTCTGTTCATTCCCATTACCACAAGCCAGCTGCAAAGTTTGCTAAATGAGAGACGTGATTGGTTTAGGCCACTTAGTGCCATTAAACAGAAATTGTAATGGTTCAGTGTACAAAGATATTTTTGACAATTATATGCCCACCACCTTGTGGAAAGGGTTTGTGGAAGGCCCTTTTCAGTTGCAGTATGACTGTGTCCCAGTGCACAAAGTAATGTCTTTAAAAGAAGAGTCTGGTGTGGAAGAACTTGATTGGCCCAAACAAAGCTGCGATCTCGACCCCATTGAACACTCTGGGGTCCCAAACATGAATGGAATGTGAGAGCCATGCCGTTTGCCCCTACATCAGTGTCTGACCTCCCAAATGCCCTTCTGGATGAAATGGCAAATATTCCGCAGATGTTCTACAAACTCTTTCTATTCCCAGAAAAGTAGAAGCTTTTATAGCTGCCAAGGGGGTACTAACTCCAAATGCCAATGAATTTATCTAGTCCATATATTGTATTTTCATTTGTATTAATGGTAGGCACGTTATTCCATGAACAGCACAATTCTTTTCTAACATTAGTTCAAACTGAATTCCACTTTATTATTTAGACAGTGAGAGAAAAAATGTAATATTCAATAGTTCCCTTTAATATAAATAAAGCCATTCCAGTCTCAACCCAATATATTCATGGTACTGTCTGCTGGGCAAGTATCATTACAACATCAGACAGGAAGAAACTAGACATGCTCATCAGGAAGGCAAGTTCTATCCTCGGCTGTGTGCTGGACCCAGTGGCCTTGTTGGCCAAGCTTGCATCCGTAATGGACAACACCTCTCTGCCACTACAGGAGGCAGCTACAGCACTGGGCAGCTGATTCAGTAACAGGCTCCTCCACCTGCGGAGTGATACCACAGCTCTTTATAATCGACTTCCCCAAGCAGAGATTCAGACACTGTCAAACACACGATAGACTCATGCTGCACAATCGCTTTCACTGAAAATGTTTATTTCTACAGCATGTCATTTTGTATTTGTATAATGAGCAGTGGGATAATAATATTTTATCTTATCTTATGTATAATGAACCACTTCATACCTTCTGAATGACTAACTCTTAGAACCCAATATCCACACTTTGTGTGCAGTTACATGCCATTTTCTAGGCCTCATATCAAAAGATCAGTGGAGCCTACAGAGACCTACAAGACCTCATCTAACCAGGGTGGTGATGAAATATCAACTGTAACCCAGCTCAGAAAACACCTAAAATTCACTAGTTCACTGAATTAAATCCCAGTTTAGGTGCCAAAGAAGCTTCCAGTGCATGTTTCCTACATGCAATGCAGACTGATCAGTGAGATATTACTTTATGAGAAAGGAGGGGCTGTTTGCTCGCTTTCTTTGCTCACACAGTGTTCATATTTCATAATAAAAGTCCTGAGAAAGGATAAAACAGACACAAACATAAATAATAACAATTAATAAAGGACGTTTAGATTATTTTATAGCTTTGTTTTTTATTTACTACTGGCAAGGATTTTGAATACATCATTATGAATTACCTCACTACAAAATAATTCATCAAAATTCTTCCATTGTCAGCTCAAAAACCATGAATGCACAAATAAATATAACACACAAATATATAAATCCTCTTCATTTACTCATCACACATGAAAACAAATTAGAGTAACATAGGAATTTCTGAAAATAATATCTGGCACGTTTCAAAAATATAAATATTTGTTGAATTAAATTACATCAAATTATGAAAATGTCCCAGAAAATTAGCCTTGGCTTATAAACGTATGAAAAACGTAAACAATACACAGAAAAATGTGCAAAGTTCAAGTAAAACGTGAAGTAAAGTTCAGAACATGGTCATAGAGAGAGATAATTCTGTGTACAAACTTCTTGGAGTGTAACGTTTAGCGTTTCACTTTGGAAACATTTTAAACGTTTAATTTCTCCGTGTGGAAATGCTTATCAGCTCCTTGAGTTTTCCACTGTGTTAATTTAATTAGTAAGCGAGATAAATATTCAAGCAGCCATTTAAACGCAGGCCTCGCGCTCCCCAGTCTGTTCCTGATGTTGCGGTCCACCTTAAATGTTGTCTCAGCAGCACGCTGAGGATGCGGGCCCACGCTGCAGCCAGGGCGGCTTTTAAGGTGGACCGGAACATCACAATAAGAAGTCGGTGAATGAGACGCCAGCTTCAGACTCGGTCTTTAATAAACGCATACAGAGGGACACTACAGTACTGAAGTGACTGAAATCCGCACGAAGCCGAAACGAGTTCAGCTTTGTGAGAAAACGATCGCCTGCACCAGCCTTTGCCTGCACCAGCCTTTACCTGCACCATTATAGCCATCCTCAGAGAGTCCTTAGCGATGTTTTCTTTACATTTCTTACAGGATGCACGTCCGCTTTTTGCATATTCAGCTTTGTAAAGCTTGTCGTCCTGCGATTCAGCCATTTTAATAGAAACCGCAGAACAGAAACACTAGTTTACAGTGTGAACAGCGAACAATCGCAGCCCGCGCAGAACAGCAGACCGCACTAATCGAGCAGCAACTATAAAGAGTTCGGACTGAGGAAATCGAGCCCAGAGTCACTGATGGTTTAAAAGCGGCTCCAGCGCCCTCATGTCCCTTTACATAAGAAGTGTACTAAACAGGAGACAATTTGTCCCCCCCGAAATGAGGATACACAGTAAAGCTCTTCAGAGAAATATAGATAACACTGAGATCATGTTCTCTTTAACAGGAGCTCAATGTTACAAGACAAATTATAAAGCGACGAAAGGTTTATCCTTTCACAATCTAAAGAAATAACCAACTAACTAGATAACTTACTTACTAATGAACCAACTAAACATCTAACTTAACAACGAATTGACTAACTATCCAACCAAACAACTATCTAGCTTACTAACTAATCAATTGACTAACTAGTCTAGACTAACTAAAAAAATGATTAGCTAACCAACTAACTAATATCAAATAACTAGCTAACTAACTAGATAACAAACTAATAATAATACAAAAACAACTAAATAATCAATAAATAAATAGCTACATCAACAACCAATTACACCACACTGTATTCTTAACAAGATTTAAAGAGAAGTTTAATCAACCCTTTTCCCAAAATGAAGAATTATTATATGCAAAGGAGCCACAATGAATGGAGTAGATAAATCTTTATCCATTAGAGAGCTAAGAAAGGTAAAGCTTTGGATGAACTGCTATCAGAGAAATGCACTGCCCAGCAGGCACTTAACACAGGTAGTTTAGTGAAGTTCAAGCTCATTACAAATACCTAGCACTTATTCTCACTGGTGCTAATAGTTACAAGATAAATTAAATGTTACATTTTTCTAATGTTACAATTTCACTATAAAATTCCAGTATTGTTCTGTTCATCACCTCTTAATTTCTATAGGTTGTGTTTCTTGAGTCTTGAACAATGATTTCCAGTTATGCTAATAGACATTCGTACCATGGAAAGTACATTTAGACTGTTTGTACCTTGGTGAACAATAATGTAGTACCAGAGTTTAGATGTAATATTTGTATAATAATTAGGGCAGAGTGAATGTAAGAAAAATGTCCTTTCTCACTAACTGCTGTGTGTGTGTGTGTGTGTGTGTGTGTGTTTGTGTGCGTGTGTGTGTGTCTATATGTGTATGTGTGTGTGTGTGTGTGTGTGTGTGTGTGTGCTTACTAGTGTTGTATCTATCCTTCAGTAGAAAATAAACAAATGGAATGTGTGAGCAATTACAATATTTATTATTTCAGCAAATGTAGAGGAAACCGGCTGATGGACTGGGGAGAAGTCTATAGAGCAGGGGTCACCAACCCTGGAGTGCTACCTTCATGAATTTCATTTAATTTTCACAAGTTACAACTTGTGATGAATGTGCATGCTGCATTTCCACACTTTGAAATTTGAAAATCTTCTATGTGACAAAACGGCACTGAACATCACAATCAAGTCAAGTAGGATTATATTCCTGCAGAAATATCCGTTACAATATTCCTGCAGGTATTACCTTCACATTTTTTGCAGAAATCCTGTGAGACTTTTTTGTAAGGGCCATTAAAGGTTGAAAACAAATGTACTTAATCATGGCAATAATTAATCAGTACAGATGTGCATAAAAGAAGCTGAAAAGCAACAAACATTGAAGTACTGTATAAAGGAAAAGGGTGTCTAACTTTATATCATCCAATCTTACATTCGCAGAGCTAGAAGGGCCAAATTAACTTCATAATGTTTATTATATATATATATATATATATATATATATCTGCGTGAGAGGTATTTCAAATTGCCATGGCCTTCTCAATATACTGGCAACACAATTCAACTCTGTATTACATTAGGATGCTCCTCCACTAGAGGGCTATTAAACCCCACCAGTATTGAACATGCATTTTCAAGAGATGAGTTGTGGATAAGTTGTAGATGTATGATCCAAAACGAATCAACCAACATCAGTACCTGACCTCACTAATTCAATCAACTCCTTACACCAATGTTCTAGAATTGAATGTAAAAGTATTCCAGAAGAGTAGAGGCTGTTACAGCACTGAGGTAACCAGCTCGCTATTAATACCCTTGATTACAGCAGAATGGTCGGAATAGCAGATGCCTATAAACTTGTTTTTGAATGGTTAACATATTCAAACTGATATCAACTACAAACATTAGTGCAAACATTATTAGGTGAGAATTTCCATAAGGTGAACTGGTCTTTAGATTGTTGCATTTCCTGTAGCCTCTGTGATGTTCCTTTATGCTGTAGTATCAGTCCACAGTAAACACAAGATGGCGCATTAATCCTGTCAAAATCTTCAGTGTGGTGCACCCTCGCTTCTTCAAGCTCCATTTTATGATTAAAGATATAAAATAATGGCAGTTGCTAAAACTGCAAATATCTAAGCTAAAAAGTTAAAGTGTTTGAAAAAAGGACATTTGCAAATTATAAACAAATCATATTCACACAACAAATTACTCTCGCAGACTGAGAATGTCCATCAAGAAGTGCGACACAGTGTGTCTCAAAACACTGGATGGATTCCTCAGTTAATCAGGGCCCGGATTCACAAAAGCTTTCCAGAGAAAACATGTACATGATAGTAAGATAAACACTAAGAAGTTTATAAAATGTTCATAAATGCAATTCTCCAAAAAACTTAGTGTTAAAGTCTTAATTATTATTATCATTATTATTATCATCTATCCTGTCTATTTAAATGTGGAAAGTTAAAAGTCAGAAAAGTATTCAGTTAAATGTGGAAAGTTATTATCACTTTTTCTTAACCATTATATTAAGAAAACACATCTAAGAAGAATTTCTTTCTTAAGATAGTTCTGTAAATCTGGGCCCCAGTGTTCTGATTTATTCAAAACTTTTTAGGTTCAATAGAAATAATATGAAATGATGTTGAAAATTCCCTTTAAGAGTGAAGGCAACATGTACACTTTGGTTGGTCCATGTAGGAGGTGAAGTGTGCTTAAAGTTTTCTATTAAGACTGCACACTGTTCGTTGGCAGGGTGAATCTTCCTGTGGTGCCCCTTTGCTTCTCCTTTTGAATGGCCCGGAGAAGGCTGAACACCACTGAAGCCAGTGTGTTTCTGCCCCCGCTGTGACTGGCTGTTCGTCCGTCTCCAGCAGGCCCATTTCTGGTCCTTTGGCCCCTGTTATTGCTGATAAAGTAGGTCCGTAAACGGCCATGCCGCTCACTCACACCCTTTATGAAGATTTCTCCACGAAGCTCCAGCACAAACCCCCAGTCTGCCAGGATTTTCTGGGTGGGCTCGGGAACCTGGATCCTCCCGCTGATGCCTGTACTGTCCATGCGGCTTGCCAGGTTCACTGTCATCCCCCATATATCATATTGAGGCTTAGCGGCACCAATCACACCTGCAACTACAGGACCATGTGCAATACCTGTTGGATGAATAAAGAATGTTTGGTGGCATCTAAAGAAGAGCTGACAAGACAGGTAAATGCAATCTTTTAATATGTATTATGGTTCAGAACATAATATGTGGTTCATTTGTATTTACATATATTTTGGGATTCTTGGTCTAAACTGTTGGCAGCCTTACCAACACGAAGCTGGAAGTTGTTGGAGGTGTGTTTATTGATTCTTCTCAGAGTCTCCTGCATTGCCATTGCAAAAAGCACCAGTTCACTTAGGTGATGCCAGTTTCTTCCACCATGAGTCTGAAAGGTCAGTTTGTGAATGTTAGTTAGTTTCATTTATATACTTAAGGACACTTCACAATCACACTCAGCACCCAATGAACATATACTAATGGAAAGTGACAACCAATCACACCAATTGTACATGTGAGTGTACATGTGAGTGTACTCTTTCCTGGAAATGACCGTCCACCTAAAGGACTGCATTGAGCACTAGGGGTTTACTGTATATCTGGGCATACAGACATACATTCATTCACAATCATTCACACACTAGGGCAATTTAGAGGTCCACAGACACAGACAACCTCCACAGACACAAAGAGAACACGGAAACTCAACCCAGATAGGGCCTTGAACCCAAGACTCCAGCATTCCAGTTTTTTTCCACAAAATGACCAAAGTAAGCTAATATATAACTTGTTTGACATTAAATTATGGGATTAAGTGTACAAAAGATCAGGTTGCTTCTAATGATTCTAATATAATTTATAACTTATCAAAAAGTAAAATATTAGTCCATCCTGAAGATGCTGGAAATATGTTTCAGTTTCAGCTGGAAAATCTCATGAGTATAAAAAGAAACTATACCAAAGGCAGTTTTTAACATGACTAACCTGTTTATCAGGGGATAAGCCAGATGCTGCCATATAGCAACTTCCAATTGTTTTGATCTTCTCAATGTCCAAAAAATATGTCTCCTCCAACAGCTGTCTCAGAGAAAGAGAGAAAAAAAAAACACGCCAAGAGATATCTCTTATTCTCCAAGACTGAGCTCTGGAAGCCTTAGATGAGATTAGGTTAGAGAAGTAAAATGGTGGACAGTAAAATAATATATAAAAGTATATAATAAATAAATACATGACTTTATTACTTTAGTTAAGTTTAGTAAATTTTTTCTAGATCAGCTGAAAGAATATGATGCACTTTTAAATTATATCACAGTTAGTTTGAACTTCACCATGTGACTGACTGAGAGCCCTTCTGAGAGGTCAATATCTTCCAATATTGGATCTTTAAAAGAATGTCTGTATCAGTCTGCCTTTCACGCCTGTAACCCATTCCAACCCTAATCCATAAATTCAATTTGTCATCAAATCAAAAAGTAAATATTGTATCAGTAAAAGAACATGCACTATGTCGGCATTACACCAGTGCCAATACCTCTACCTTACAAAAGTTGTGAAATCATTGCAAAGTGTCTTATTCATGTGTTGTACATCTGTTTCTGTAAGCTTACTTTTACTTTTACTACTTTTATTTGACTAATATTTCACAAAATATTGAGTCATAATTAAATTTTTAATGGTAAATACAGACTTTTTGTATTGTCTAGGTAAAAGCCTGTAGTGTGTACATCTGCTGAATTCACCTCATCAAAGTCTGCAATGATATCATTAAGGAGCCTGAGACTTTCCACCCGCTCTTGTTTAATCTCCTTCTGCTCATAGTAGTCATTGAAGCCAGCGATGGTGGCAAACATAACCCCCACTTCATCATATGACTGGGCATACAACTCCTGTACAAAGAGATACAAACACATTATATGTACAAATGTAGACACCCCTTTTTAATGAATGAATTCAGCTACATTAAGCTGCACCTATTGAAAACACACACACACACACACACACACACACACACACACACACACACACACACACACACACACACACAGATATTGCCTACATTATCATTCTTGTTCCTGTCCAGAAAGTGGCGGGCAACATGTGCAGGTAGGATGTTGTGCAGGAGACACTCATTATGCTCCCTCAGCTCTCGCATGCCCTCCACTTCCTGCTGAGCCTGGAGACGCCACAGAAAGTCCAGCCTTGCAGTGGCCTCCCACTGCAGACAAATTTTTATGGGATAATAAAAAAAACCCCAAATAAAATATACAGTTTTTACTTCAAGTCAATTGGCCAAAACAATCTGTTCACTGAGAGCAACATAAAGTATGAATATATTTCATATAATATTATTTTGGAGAGTTTGTGAATGTGAAGTTGGTAATTGCAAAGAATATGTCTGTAGGAACATACCTGTCGTCCATTGTAGAAAACTGCTATGACAAACATGGTCATTAGGAGAATGGAGATGCCTTTTCGCCGTAAGTAATGAGATCTGGAGATTAGATACCCAAAGCATGTGTTACAACATTGAGCTGACAACTTGCACCTTTTCAAGGTATTCACTTTAAGGGGATGTACATGAAAACCTACCTGGCCATTTGCTCCTGGTCTTGCTGACTGATGTAAAGTGCATGAAAGGCCACTTCAATGAAGTATGTATAAACAATAACCACCAGTAACAGAACAGCCAGCTTCAACAATGAACTCAGTCTCAGAAACACAGCACAGGACACCATAGAGACAACTCCACTCAGGACAAAAAACTATGGGATGTTGGAGAGAGATGTTAGTAAAACAACATGAAATGCTTTCATTTCTTATTATTTTTACTACTCATGAGTAAGTCTCACCTCAGGATGGGTGCAGATAGTTACGGGCTCCTGGCTGGGTAGTTCCATACTGTTCTTATTACTGTTCTCTCTTCCTTCTGTGTCCATGAAATTACACCAAACCTAATCACACAAAATTTAAATAAACACTTTAGACACCAAAATGTTTAAACTCTAATGATTTAATGTAGGGATACAAATGTAGTCTTGAAAAACTCTAAACACAGTTTGCATCTACCTTACTTATTAATGTCCAACTTGAACAAGCTAAAGTTATCATTGATTATGTCAGTATATATATATATATATATATATATATATATATATATATATATATATATATATATATATATATATATTACTATATAAATGGATGAATCTATTGCTGACACAGATCTTGTCTAGCCCCTGTAGAGAGAGCTAGAATAAATAAAGGTGTGACCTACTGAGTGCAATCAAATCCTCACAGCAATGCTCTAGTAGAAACCCTGCCCTGGATCTCCTTGGATATCTAGAAAGGTGCTGCATAAGTGTAACTTCATTCATAAATATGTATAAATAAATATATATATATATATATATATATTGTGTGTGTGTGTGTGTGTGTGTGTGTGTGTGTGCATGCATACAGGATGCTTTCTGGTCATTGGACAGCTGTGTGTCCATGCTATCATTATAACACTATATATCAACCCAGTCAAAGTAACTCGGCCACACACTGCAATCCTCTGNTATATATATATATATTAAACATTAAAGTTCAAACCATAAACATCACCAGTCCCATTGTAAACCCATTGTTACAACAGTCAGTAGTAACAACCAGTTTTATGACCAAAAAAAGGATCAAAATGATCCTTAATCAAAAACTCAAGTAAGTCAAGAAAAAAAAGATTACGTTTTAGTTCAGGTTAGCAATTACTATTTATTAAGGTTAGTTTTGTGTGTACTCCATTATTTGGACCCTCTCTGCAACAGGGGTGTGAAAGCATGGCTGACTCCAACCTCTGGGTTTTCTAAGCTGGGAAATGTAAAGAGATTATTGACTTGTATAGTGACAGTAAAGATACTTAACTTAAGTCTTCTAGATATGGAGTGCATGAGTTTACACAACTGGAGTTGGGTCAGGCTTAATGGATTTTCTCCTTTGTATGGACACATAACTGCATCACAGTTTTAGCACTTGCATTTGGAATGTATAGTGGATGTGTCACATATCTGTTCATCTGTGTTTTGTATATTTCCCCACGTCCTTCTGAGCACGTCTTTTTTAGATCTTGTGTTCACCCATTCTCAGCTGTGTCTGATTTGTAACCCTGCCCAGTCATTATCATATTCCAGGTGTGTCCTATGTTATCATATATATATATATATATATATATATATATATATATATATATATATATATATATTTAAGACCCTTTGTCTCAGTCTGTCTTCATCAGTCTTTTTGTTTCCATTGTGGTTTGTCTCTGTAGTTTGTTTCAGTCATGGTATCATGTATGGGGAGTCTGAACAGATGACGAAGGGTGCAGAGGTAAATGCTGGGGTTGAATATTTAATAATAAACACAAAGCACAGACAATCCAAACACGCTGACAAAACTGACTGGAACTAAAACAGGACAGAGACAAACAAAAGCAGTAACAAACAGGAACAAACATTAACAAAATTCACCAACAGGGTGGGACAACAGGTCTTAAATACAAGACAACATTTGACACACCCGAAACAACTGATTACAAAGGGGCAGGGTCACAAATGAGACACAGATGGTAAGGGGCGGAGCAAGGAAGGAGACAAGGACAAAACAAACAACTAGAACAAGACAGTAAGACAGATGTGAATAAGACTGACACATGACACATGGTTTGTCTCTGTAGTTTGTTTCAGTCTAGATCCACTTTGTTTATCTGTCAGTGCTCTATTCAGCATATTTGATTTGTTTTGTTGTTTATTCTTTAAATCCACAAACCTTGAGTACTTCCCCTGTCTTCTTACACCAGAGGTGATCACTAACTGTTACAGGATCTAAAAACTTTATCACACATACCTTGTTACCAATATTATTGATGGCTTAAATGAATTCACTAAGCTTTCTAAAACAATATCTTCCAAAACTTTAATGAAGGTTGAGTCACATGGGTTGGGACAGGATTCATGTCTGTGTGGGCAATTAGAGTAGTATGAAAAAAGAAGTCATAATAGTTCCATGCACATAACTAATAAGCAAATAAAAAGTGCATACTTCAGAGCAGGGGTTACCAACTCCTGGAAAGCTAGCTTCCTGTAGTTTCAACTCCAACCCATTATTAACACCTCATTCAGCCAATTAAAAACTTCTGAGGGTAGTTATTAGTTGGATCAGGTGGGATGGATTTGGTTTGAATCTAAAATCTGCAGGAAGGTAGCTCACCAGGAGCACGGTTGGTGACTCCTGCTTCAGAGCTGCCGTGGCCTGGTGATTAGGTTACCAGATGGTTGCTGGTTTCATTCCCTGAACTGGTAGGACATGACTGAAGTGCCCTTGAACAAGGCACATAACTCTCCAGCTGCTCCCTGGTGCTGTGGATAAGACTGCCCACCACTCTAGGCATGTGTGCTCACTGTGCCCTAGTGTGTGAATTCACAGTGTGTATGTGTGTGTTTCACTGCATTGACGGGTAACGTGCAGAGGACAAATTTCCCTGTGTGCAAGCACAGTGGGTCTATGTGCATGTTTACATTTACCGGTATGTTAACCTTAAAATAACTTTACAATTTATTGGTCCATTTGTCATGAGATGTTCACACATATTTTATGAAAGGGAAGAGAAGTGTGATTATTAGGGACATGTCAAAATTGGGGCATGGCATGGATGGATATTAGAGACTATATCAGAGACTCCTGGTTGGTGGTGCTGGGCCTCACCATGTCAGCAGAAGCCATGCCAAAGTTGATGGTGATGGCAGTGATGGTAAGCAGGCTGCGTATGTTGTTGTTTTCATGGATCCAGCAGCAGAGTTGTTGGAGGGCAGCAGGAGAGCACTTAAACTCCTCAGCCAACGTCATCACCAGCAACAGCACATAGCTCAGCATCACCAGACCAAATTGGACCATGATGGGATATAATCTGCTGATACAGGCCCCAACCAGGTATGGAGAGGGAAAAGAATGTGAAGGCAAATAAAATATGATTTTGACTGGAAGGTGATAATATTGTCTGGACTGTTTACCTGGGTGCAGGGACAAGGGCCTGGACTCCCATAAGAAAGAGAAACATGATGAAGGAGCACACCAGGTTGGTCTTAAAGGTTTCATCCCTTATTTGTGAGAACTGTGGAAGAGGAACAAATATTTCTAATGGTTATTTACAAGAGGAAATGAGGCTCAAACCTAGAATTCACACTTAAAATGAAATATTTTTCTATTATTAATGTTATTCTTATCAACACTGTAACATGGCATGATTCTTGATTTTTACTTCTATACACAATGGAAATGACAGGTGCTTTTTACAATGTGTGAACCTATCCTAACGAGAACAGCAATGAAAATGCTCAAAAATAAAATCCATACGTTTTCATTATGATTTGAAGTCTAACAGGTTTGGTTACAACAGTGAAATTAAGTTTACTGTAAAGAGGAGAGATGACTCCTCCATACCTTCTCCTCAATATGTGTATCTTTGAACACCAGTGTGGCTGCAGTGATGTGCTCCTGTCTCATGCGCTCACTGCTGCGCAGGTCAATGGCATGCTCAATCCGTTTATTAATCTCCTTGGAGCTGGATCGCCGGTTTCTTGAATTGGGCAGCTGCAGTAAGGAGCCATTAGTGAATGAAGCCAAAATCTGTGAGAGTTAAATATCATCAGTGTGACTGTTGATACAGACCTAAATTAGGGACTGTTATGTGGCTTGAAGTCTCACGCTCTTGAGCACTGTGTTGCGTATCTTTCTAGTTAGTGTAATGCAGTGTGTGAATAACCATACATTAATTTCTGAATTCCAATTAATATGATGGCATATGGATACCATCCTACAAAAATAAAGTGTGCCTGAAGATGTGCCAGTAAGACCTACTAAATGGTTTAGTAATGTCTCCAATTATTAATCAACACTACTTACAAATTTTTTAAGCATTACTAAATATTAGAGTAAATCATATTTGAAAAACAGCAGCCATTTACACAGAGCACACTTTTTACTTTTAACTAACAGTAGAAATAATAACTAATATACACTATATGGACAAACGTATTGTCTCACACTTCTCACTTGTGTGTGTGATTGTGTTGGATGTTGATTCTAAACTGCCCTTCAGTAAAAGCCCCTATATATGGGTACCTTCATACATTCATTCATCAAATATTTAGCAATTCTTAACCATGTTTCAAGTAGTGTCAATTAATAATTAGACAATTTAGTAATGTTTTTAGTGTTAAGTACTGTTATTTTTTTCCCATTATTGTAAAGTTTTACCAGTGTGCATTGAGTTGACGTGATCATGTTTGGTCTATGCTTATGTTAATGTTTGCACCAGGGATGTAGCAACGTATATATTTTCAGGTTCAATGCTATTCAGTAGATTTTTGATATGTTCTTTGTGAAAGAATCTACAGAGCCCTAAATATATCATTTGTAGATTCATTTGGCAGATTAACAGAAGTTCCACAATAGACTGTTTTAAATACCTGCTGTGCTGCCTTCTGAAATCCCAACTACTGTACTTATTTATTAAAAAACAAGAAATTTGTCATAACATAATGCCCCCCCCTCTCTCTCCACCCACTTTTTTGCCTAATGTACTGTACAATACATATACCAATCATTGTACCCTTCTATAATTCTATATAACATGCTAACATTTTATGAAATCTAGATTGATTTATTAACATTTTTATTCATTTTAATGTTGGGATTTTACATTTAGAAATTCAGATAGATTATATAGTATTCTTACACGGTTCATATCCACCACATTGCCAAGAGGAATTTTTGTGTTCCAGGTGTGATCTGTGCGTATCTTGGGAGGTTCCCCCTCTGCTGAATCTTGCTCCTCTTCCTTATGACAGATGAAGAAAGTGTCAATGTTGTGCTTCCGCAGAAACTCATTGCGTTCATACCCACGCCCATCCTCAGTTTGGTAGTTCCCTTCCAGGCACTCCAAGGTGGACCGTGAGATGTGGATACGACTGACAATAAAGAAGACAATCAAGTTATCTCTTGGAATTCTATTCTTTAGATACTGTATGGCTTTATAACTTTGTTTAAAAAACATCAAAAAACAAACATGCAGGGACTGAACAGCTTTCCTATTTACTTGACCTCATTATTCCCGAATTAACCTCAGTAGAGCTCACTCTCAACCTTTTCTGTATATAGTGTACCTTAAGCGTTTGTTGTTCCATTTGGGAATTGTTAAGCTGGTTACTTCTTCATTTTGAGCTAGACTCTATTTATACCCTTGGATAAGTACTGATGAGTATCTTACACAGCTCACTAACTGACCTACTTAAGGAGTTCTTTGGCAGTAAATGTCCACTCTGCTTTCAGACATGACCAAACTGCTTAGCCATGCAGTGACCACAGGTTTACAAGATGTTTATGTGATTAACGGTTTCAGTACAGTCACTTTTACTTTACACTGAACTTCGTAGTTCCCTGCCAAATTAGATTTTTCTTCGACTCACCCAGGGATGCCCCCTGCTTCTAACATGTTGGCAATGCCCACATCCCAGGACCACACATCAAACTGCCACTTCTGCAGGCCCAGAACACCACAAAGAACAGAACCTGAGTGGATCCCAATTCGCATGTCCATGTCATGGTTCAGCTGCTCCCTCACATACCTAAGAGCCATTTGTAGAAGAGAAAGCAGTAGTAGTAATAGTGGTAGTGTGGTCATAATTTGTTAATTACTTTCAGTATATTAATCACTCAGCAAAAATCATCTTGCTCCAAACACTACATACACTACTTATCAGCACATCATCATCACTGACACCATAATTCATGTTCCTACACGCATTGTCCATTTTATCAGCTCCACTTACCATATATGAGCACTTTGTAGATCTAAAATTACAGGCTGTAGTCCATCTCCCTCTTTTTTGTGGGCAGTGTCATGTGACTACTAATGAAGGACTAGAGAATGACCAACACTGGTGAGCAACAGGTGAGTTTCTGTCTCAGAATTTACATCTACAAGTGGACACAGTGTTTAAACACTCCAGCACCATTGCTACTTTTGATCTACTTATGCCAGTGCTAATACACCACCGCCATTAGTGTCACTGCAGTGCAGGGAAAGACCCACCACCCAAACAGCAAATACCTGCTCTATGGTGGTCCTATGGGGTCCTGACCATTGAAGAACAAGGTGAAAGGAGACTAACAAAGTATGCAGTGAAACAGATGGACTATAATCTGTAATTATAAAACTATAAAGTGCTTCAGTTTGATAAGAGGAGCTGTTATGCACAATGTAGAAATAAGAGGCTTATGTATAATATTACAGCTGATTGGTGTATAATCAAAGTATAATCAAACTCTAACCAGCCCTATACTGGATGAATCAGTCTAACCATCACTGTAATAAATGAATTACTCTAACCATCCCTTTAACACATTAATTAGTCTATCCATAACAATTTCTATAATGCATGAATAAATTTCACATCAACCCAATCACCCTAATTCTAAGCATAACACATTAGTGTAAGTACATTCATGACCTGTAATGAAAAAAAATGGCCCTTAACCATACTAATCTTAGTAATGTATAGAGGGATATAATTCCCCTGACATGGATTAAACAAAGTGGTTGACTAAACAGTAGAATTAACCCTTTAAACTTTGCAGAAGAACAACTCAGCCAGGGTTCTACACCTATCATGCACAAGTTACCATAAACAAGGACCTGATGTACAGGGTAAAGTTCCAGTTCTGTACCGTATGGTCTCAATCATAGCCAGGCCCATCTCCACACAGCAGCGAGCATGAGCTCTCTGGGGCTCTGGCACTCCAGACACACAGTAGTAACAGTCCCCTAGGATTTTTATCCTTAGGCAGTGGTGTTCCTACAAACACAAGCACAAACAAATCTTAACAGACTCACACTATTTGCTCAGACAGATGTTTGAATAATACATAATGCAGCAATGGTGGTTAATATAAGTTCTGTGACCTCAGCTAGACGGTCAAAACGACAGAAGAGCTCATTGAGGGTGCATACTAGCTCCTGGGCAGACATGGTCATGGATAGCAGAGTGAATCCTTTTATATCAGCAAACAGGATACTGGAAGAGAGGCAAATAAAATCTTTAATAGACCAGGGGTGCCCACAATTTGCATTAGATTTTTTTCTTTTTGATTTCTTTTATCCCAATTGCCCCAACCCCCCTCCAACATTGAAGTGGCAATTACCCAACCCTGTTAGGACCCCATCACATACAATGCCCCCAACACTAGGAGGGTGACGACAAGCACATGCCTCCTCCGACACATGTGGCCAACTATCACCTCTTTTAGTAATGCCACCAGTCAATGTGCTCAGAGGAATGGCTAACAGCTACCTGCACTGGTCAGCATTGCAGTGAGTTTGAAATGAAGAGAGAGTACCATGAGACCATATTTGCTCTCTTGGACTTCGACTGCAGATGGCAAGCAGCATGACCCAGGATTCAAACCTTCAATCCTCAGATCACCGTACTAACGCATGAAACTGCTGAGCTGCTGAGCTCCCATTTATGTCCACTAATGCAGCATCATGACTACCAATATCATGTATAACAATTGCATAAACATTACAATGTGTAGCTCAAACAGAATTCAAAAAAGATGGGATACTGGCTGTGAATAAGAAATCAATGTGGCATTAATGTTCAGGAATAAGTAAGATTATTTTAACCTTTTAGTCTCATGCAACACTGATCATTATAGGCAAAGAGAGAGGGAATGTTTTGTCTACCTGACATCTGTATATTGATGTATGTAGATCTTATGGAACTGCTGAGGCAGCACCTCATTATCCATGGCAGTCATGTCAGCCATCATCTCCAAGGCAACAAAGCGAGGCAGTATAGACAACACCAAACGCTCCTGTTGTAAAGAACAATGATTTATATATTAAGTTAAGCTGATACACAATCCACTCCAAACTTCAGTGTGCTTCCTTGCCTGTCTCTGGTTTTCTGTCTCCAGCTTCATCCGGCCCTGGATGCAGCGGCGTGTCTCCAGGAAGGCTTGTCTCTGAGCCCGGTCAGTTAGGTAATGTATGAAAAGACCTGCCGTGTTCATACTCATATACAGAAGGGCCTTGGCAAGAATCTGAGAAGAAAACATCTGAAGTCTAATCAAGCAAATTTGAAAACTACTCTATGGATTTTTCTCATTTGTCCAAGTAAGAATATGTTGCTGATGATATCCACTTGTTTTTTTAATGCTCTAGGTGTCTTCTACAATAGACAAAGCTGGCCACTGCAATTGATCTTAAGTTGTTTTATGCAACAAAATACATCAGAAGAATGGAGAGTGCTAACTGCTTGGGATTTAGCAAGATATGAGGTGCGGCAATATCTTTATATCAAGTTTTTAAATTTTAAATAACTATTTTTCTGCTTCCTTGCTCTGCTCTGCACCCTGCTCTAAGCTCCTCTATTCTGGTCTCCTCGGCCCCATAAGACTTAATGTGTATAAAGAAGAAACGAAGATCAAATTTGATGTTTAAATATAGTAAAAACAGAAGAAAGATTCAATCTGGTTCGCATTGTATTTTCTCCATATATCATATATATCATAAATCACCATTCAGATAATATATATCATGATATAGTTGTTGTCCAAATTGTCCAATTGTCACAATTGTGGCAGATAATCAGCATTTCTACAGCTCTGTGGTGTGTATGGAAGTGAACAATGCAGCACCTTCAAGATGGCCTGAGCAGGCTATACTAGCATGTAAAGACTTACTGATGTAAGCAACCCAACATGAATAAATATTACATTTAGAATCATTAAATTAAAGTTTACATCATGAGTTTTAATTATAAATGTTGCTGCTATTGCAGCATTTCACAACGTGATGGTTTTTGTACTGTGTATCAAGCATTATTGGTAATGGACATTTCATAGGATATACCATTGAAATCTCAGAAACAAACGTAATATTTCTCAGACTTATTTGAAACAGTCAAGAAGCACAGCCTTTCTTTGTTGCATAATAGACTTTAAGTCACAGCTCTAGTGTTTGGAGCTGGAAGAGAATAGAAACGTGGACTGCCTGAGTGACCCTGAGGACTTAATTGACCCAACAGTTGCGACTCTAAATGTTTAAAGTAACTGGAATAACAGAAATTTACAACAAGAGGCATCAATTTTGGTAGTGGAGGCTTAGTGCACAGCACTATTTTGTCATTTGTCTCTTGTATACACCTAGTAAATGTAATGTAAAACACCTAAAGTCTGTTGGACCCTCCAAGAGTAGTATGAGTGTTATAAAATATCAGGAACATACATTTTTTTTTAATTTTTACAACACATATATTATATACCAATCAACCATAATAATTTGACCAGCTCCTTGTTTATACATTCACTGTTCATTTTATCAGATTCTCTTATAGGAGCACTTTGTAGTTCTATAATTATAGACAGAAGTCCATCCGTTTCTGATCTTCAATGGTCAGGATCCCACAGAACCACCACCAGGTATTATGTGGGTTTTGGATCATTCTCAGCACTGCAGAGACAGTGAAATGGTGGTGGTGTGTCAGTGTGTGTTACACTGGTATGAGTGGATCAGACACAGCAGTACTGCTGGAGTATTTAAACCCCTCAGTTTCAATGCTGGACTGAGAGTAGTCCACCATTCAGCCAACAGCATCCTGGGAGCAGTGTTCTGTGAGCACTGACAAAGGACTAGAGAATCAACTATATCTACAAGGTGGAGCACTAGGTTGGAGTGTTTAATAGAGTGGACAGTGAGTGGACACTGCTGTGTGTGATCCACTCATACCAGCACCACACACACTAACACACCCCCACCAGGTCAGTGTCAATGACAGTGGCAAGGAAAAAGCTGGGGAGGAACTCATCCTCCTCTGGTTAATTACCACCCACAAAATGCCTGCTCTGCAGTGGTCCTGCTCATTGAAGAACAGGGTGAAAAGAGGGTAACAAAGTATGCAGAGAAACAGATGGACTACGATCTGTAATTATAGAACTACAAAGTGTTTCTGTATGGTGAGAAAAATGGATAGTGAATGTAGAAACATTATGAAGCTTGTCATAATGTTATGGTTGATTGGTGTATATGAAGGAAAAATCACAACCGTGTTACAGCATCCATCTATTCAATCATCCATCACCTTTCTCA
This sequence comes from Acestrorhynchus altus, assembly GCA_034509495.1. NCBI lineage: Eukaryota > Metazoa > Chordata > Actinopteri > Characiformes > Acestrorhynchidae > Acestrorhynchus > Acestrorhynchus altus. The sequence continues at coordinate 36,601,704 of CM067503.1, read as the reverse complement.
GCAGCCCCATTTCGTTAAAATGCTGCACCGTCTCCACGATGAGGTGCAGTGTGGAGGTGAGTAAGCCAGCTCCCATGGCCCACAGCAGAGGTAATGGGAGAAGAGTGTATGTGGCAAACAGGGTGAACAAAACATACCAGGAAGGGTCATTCTCCAGACCATAACCAAGCCCACCCAATACCTGAGCGGTCTGCGACAGCCAGCTGGCCATGCCAGCATAATGCAACCATTCTGGGGAATGTGAACGTTTGCAAGTGAGCACCAGAACACAAAGTACTACAGCAAAGGCCAAGAAGATGCCAGTGAGGCAGCTGCGGAGCATGTCTGAGCCATCTGGCACCAGTGCCAGGTACAAGACCAGCAGGTGAAGCTTGGCAGCCGCATCTAAAATGTTGGTGACTACTAATGAGGTCCGCCTGGTGTGTGAGGAGTGACGATGGAAGAGCTTTTCCAGATCCCGGGACTTGAAGGTGTGTCTCAATGTTGGCACGTATACTCCATGAATAGTGTGGCCCCAGTGGACATAAAAGTCAGCATCACAGGCATAGTCAGCAGAGATTCCTGCCTGAGTGCTGGAGAAGCTGCTGCGATCCCCAAAAAATGATGGATGAACTCGAGCAACAGAGGAACGCCTTTTGGTGATGCCACGGGATGCCTTGTTCCGGATCTGTCGGTTAATCTCTTCAATGTAGGCATCAGTGACATAAATTTTACGGGCAGGTTCCATGCCATACTGCTCCCTCAGCAGCCGTTGGCCAATGATGTGCTTGACAGCATTCTGCCACATCAGCTTTTTGCGCCGCAGTCCTGGGGACTGGGGTATGGCCAGATGGGAAGGGACCTGCATCTTCTGATGGTCTGGTGGCTCGATAAAAGTTACCATGGCAACTTTCAAGTCCCACCATCACAACAACTCCAAAGAATCTGTCTCTCTCTCAAACAAGAGAGAGAGACACACCTGTAAAAGACAGGTAAGATCAAATAAATTATTTTGCACTAAAGCAAATCACAGGACTATTATGACTAAAGGCAGGTATCTATATGTAACGCTTCCAGACACAGGTAGTTGCGGACGTACACGCTGGGTTGTATTTATTAACAGGATACAAATAAACACGACGAGAAAACACGAAGTCACAAAGCCACATAACCACAAAGACCGACAAGGACAAACAGAGACCAATACACAGGGACTAATACACAATGTCATTGGACATGGCTGGGACATGATAACGATGGGGCAGGGTTACAAATGGAACACAGCTGGGAATGGGAGGAGACATGACATGTGCTAAAAAGCACATGGGAAGATAAACAAAACAGACAGACCACAGGGACAAGACAGATACATGACACTATAGAAGCCTCATCTAATATTATATGATTTAACTTCATGATCTGTTGTTACATTTCTATGCCTACAACATACAAACCTACCACTAAATTACCACAATATAAATTATTTAAATCTTCTGAAAATCTGATCAAAGATTTTTTCTGAAATAGACATGCTCTTGGTCTCTCTTCAAGTAATGTAAAGTCTGTTAATAATTATTACAAATACATTATCAATAATAAAACCACACAGTAATACAACTGAAATAATAAAGGAACATACAATTATCATTATTATCCTGACGATGTTTAACAGCACTTCCTCTCTTATGAATTATCTCATGGCTGTCACAGTCTCATTAAATGCATGGCAGAGGTTCTGAACCTCTCTGAGGACAGATCAGAGCCACCTGTGATGTCATTAGATGCTGTGATCCAAGCTACCAGATTTAGAACTGAGCTCATTAACACAGGTAGAAGCTAAAAACAACTTCTGGCACAAGGCTGCTGTCCCAAGGCTGTTCTGCAGTGTTCACCTGGTTTCAGACTGTACATGGTGAAAGACTATAGTAACAAAAACACGGTACCATCCTGTTAATAGCACTGCAAGAGCATATGGCTTGTTATCAGATAGCTACCATACCATATGCCATAAACCAAAAAGCTGTCATACCACACACCTCACGCAAACAGCTGTTACAAATACAGCACTGACCTAATGATGGATTAATCAACATTATTGCCTTGGCAAATGTTTGGATTCCCTAAGTATTGCAAAGGACCAAAGGTTATTTAACAGGGTCTGTGGAATAGGGCTGGGCAATTAAGTTTGAGCTATTTTAATATGAAATAAATAACCATAAATACTTGTTTATGTTTGTGTTTTGTGTTTTCTTTAATTATTTTAAACACACAAAATATGCTCTTTCATTAGAAAAAATATCCCAACTTTAATAGTTGAGCATACAGTGGTGCTTGAAAGTTTGTGAACCCTTAAGAATTTTCTGTATTTCTTAACATAAATAAATAAATTTCACCACATGTTCACATAAGTCCTAAAAGTAGATAAGAGAACCAAATCAAACAAATAGGACAAAAATATTATGCTTTTTACTTATTGAGAAATGCAGCAAATCAGGCTCAAACCATGGTAATACCATTACCATGTTTTAAAGATGGTGTATGATTTTTAAGCTGTAATGTATTTTAGTGCATGTTTCCTTTTTGCAAATAAGAGAAATCTATTTTGATATTATCTGTCCACAAAATATTGTTCCCTTAGCCTTGTCCATATGATCCTTAGGAATATTCTTTTTGGAGAACAGTGGCTTTCTCCTTGTAGCTTTGCCATACACACCATTGTTGTTCCATGTTTTTCTGATGGTGGACTCCTGAACAATAACATTAGCCAATGTGAGAAAGACTACCTTGGGTTACACTGTGACCTCAAGGACTATTACACACATTGTTTTTGGCATGATTTCTGTTGGTTGACCACCATCTCTTTGACTGTGGAATGGTGGAGTCTATACACTTTTGTTTTGAGATGGTTTTGTAATCTTTTTCAGCCTGAAGAGCATCAACAACTCTTCTTCTGAGCTCCTCGGAAATCTCCTTTGTTTGTGCCAGGATACACTTCCATAATTAAGTGTTGTGAAGATCAGACTTTGATAGATCCTTGTTCTTTAAATAAAACAGGGCATGCACTCACACCTGATTGTCATCCGATTGATTGAAAACACCTGACTCTAATTTCACCATCACATTCTCTGCTAATCCTAAAGGTTCAAATATTTTTTCCTCTCACAGATATGTAATATTGCATCAAGGATGAAGTTTAAATTTTCTTTTGCCTCTTTTTAAAAATTGTTTCTCCTTTTCTTTAGGACTTTTGTGAGGTTCAATGAGGTTTTCCGTCACAGTTATGCAGAAACATAGACTTTCTGGCCCCACTGTCATTCAAACCTTGTCAGTGAACAAGGCAAAAACAACACAACAAAAACAATTCCAAAAAAACAAAACAGTCAAATTAATTTTAATCGAGGAAAATGTTTCATTAATTGTGATATTGATTAGAGGTCATTTTGCCATGGGCTCCTCCAAACAGCTGTCTAAAGATCTGAAAATGAAGGTAATGAATGCCCACAAAGCAGAGGATCTAAAACATTGCCTTCCTCAAAATCCACCATCGACTACCTGCCTGAAGCTTTTAAAATGACACTCATGGTCCCCTGACCTCAACATAAACATAGACATCACAACCAATATCTAAAAACTAGAGACCTTCAGCAAAGAAGAGACTGCAAGAATTTTAAGACTGGCTTCCAAAACTTTGCATAAAATTTTGTATACACATATTTTATCAGATACAGGTCAGAACATATGCTGTTATATGCATTGCATATCACAGTGGTCTCACTGACCTGTTGCTTCCATGTGTGTTACTGCAACACTATGATAAACCACAACAATAACTAAAGTACAAAGATTAAAGAATGGAAACTTGCAGTGTAACTGAGAAGTACTCACCATCATGCTTGCACTCATTATATCCATGTCTGTATTTCCATGAGTAATTCTTGGCTTTACAATTCTACCGTCTACATGCTCTACTGAAATCCACACTGTTTTCCTGCTGCATCATTGAAATGGACAAGAAATTCACATGTAGTTGAGAAACAATTTACTGGAAACAAAAATATATCAATGTTGTTTGAGATCAGAAAGAGTCAGCTGCGGAGTGACTAACAGATCGCAGAGAGTAGAGAAGACAGAAGCCAAGTTGACAGACTCAAATAGGATTACTTACTCAGCAGTGATGCTCCCTCTCCTCAGAGCATCTGTTGCTGACGTCACTCGATTCAGACCAGTGTAAAGATGATGAGATGACTTTAAGAACTCCTTATACAGAAGCAATCTAATGGGCTGATGGTTATACTGGGGACACAGCACACAGAACTATGCTTGACACCATTCAGCCATTCAAATGACTTTCATATTAATTAGCTTCATAAATAATGGTGCAGATAAATTATATAAACTGATATAAAAGATATAAACTGGCTCTAACTGATTATATTACATTTTAAGAATAATTATTCAGCAGTTATATGGAAAATAATGCAAAGTGGCTGACTCGTTTTTCATTTATGGGAGTGAAAAATGCAAGTCTGTTACCATATATATGCATCACTGCTTTCCACAAAATTTGGAACTCTGTACAAAAACACTGATCGTTTGCTCACATAATATGTTACAGTTCAAGAACATAAAGCAATAGATAACTACAAAGTAATGAAAAGTATAAAATAGTCTGACAAATTACATTTTCTACTTAAGAGGGAGACTAAGTGGAAGGGTGGGCTAAAGGATTTGCTGATTTGAAGATATAAGCTGGGCCAGTCATCAGGCTCAAGACATATTGACCATAGGCTGAATCAAGCTCTTCATACTGAATCAGCCTTGATGCCATTGGCCTATTAACCTTTAGAACTATTTATAGGAGGCAGTCACACATGGCAGATGTCATTATTTACAGGAGATCCAAGGCTACTCAAAAATGTCTTCAGCTGTAAAAATTAGAACTAGAGAATGTAAATGTTTTTTATGATTATCCCATTGAATAATGACCAACCATTGTGTTTTTGAGTTGAGAACTGAATAATTTTGAAAGATTTTTATACTAATCATTTCTTCAATACTTGATAGCAGTCCAAAACAACCTGGAAGCCATTTTTTTTTATTTAAGTATGTATCAGTATTACATTTTATTCTGAAATTTGAACACTGCCTACCTTACCGTTTTCTTCTTTAACCCAATATCTAAAGCAATGACATCATCAGCCCTGCCCCCCTCACTGATCAGTTAGTGGTGTGCAATACTGCAAAATGTGGTATCGATCCGATACCGAGTAAATACAGGGTCACGAATACTGATACTGATACCAACACTTTTTATTAATACATTATTACCTTATTCATGTAGTGGTGAACTGTTATGATTTATCAACAACTGGCTAAATCTAAATACATTTTCATTACCACCAAATGGTTGTAGTTTTTGGTTTGTTTTATTAATTGAATAATCCTATCTAAGTTAATAATATATAACATAACAACTGTATTTTATGTGATTAATAATAGCCATGTTTTAACATTTAAAAAGAATAAATTATTACTTTACTATTATTATAATTATAATGAGTTATTATTATAATAAGTATGGTTCGTTTGTACTGTTATTTTCATTAAACAAGCAAAGAGTAAACTCTCTTGGTAACCTGCAGTTATTGCTGTTTCCTGTTTCATAAATAAAAGCATGTGATCCAGATGGAAGTGTAACATTTCAACCTATTGACAGATGAATAAGCTCCACAACATCATGTGTCTTTCCAAACCGTGAAGGAATCAATACAGTTAACATAAGGGTTATTATATTCAGCCATATCACTAACAATGCACAACTACTTTTACCCATACACTATATGAGCCACCTGGCTCTCTGAAAGGACTTTACCTCCTCCTTCGTATCTTTTGTAGCTTGTTTTATATGTTTATACAAATTTGTGGGGTTGCATCTGCACAGAACAGCCTTCTTTCACGCATCACATTTTGATTTTCTGATGCAAAATAATACTATTGATATTTGGATTGATCCGCCCACCCCTACTGATCAGCCAGACTATGCATGCAGGTCGAGCATGTACACATGGGCAGAGCAGTAAACATGCACTGGAAATCTCTCTTAGTATTTAAACTTGAATTTTAGTGGTTAGATAGGGTAAGTTGTAGTTTTCTCTGATCCTGAGATGTGAAGTCTAGAAAACTGCATGTAACTTCCCTTTCCCACAGCACATATCAAAATATACTCAGAGTGGCTCAGAGTCCCTCCCTGCTGATGTGTTCCACTCAAGTACTCCACTGAATGAAACAAACAATCCATAATAATGATGTTGTGATTGAATCAGATATGTTAAAGCCAGTAAACCTTTAAGCTCTGTTGTGCTGTGTTGCCCCTGTTATGGTCTTTGACACACCTAATCTAGCAGGATCTCATAGGCATTAGCAATGTTAGTTTGCCACTAATGGGATTCCCAGCACTCAGTTAATTCTCACACATGATTCGATTCCCTCACTACTAATGCAAGGATATTTCTGGTCCACATGCCCAGCCAGGTTCCCTGCTAATGTTACATCATACCACTAATTCCAACACAGGCCTAGCTCCATCTGTAGTAAAAGGTCTGACCTTATTGAAAAATCTCCAAAACTAACAGCCTCTCAAGAAGAAAGCTTTTGGTAGCTGAGTTTACATCCTTATTAAGATTCATCATAAGATTCTTTAAAATAAACGTGGACTTCCCAGACTTCCCGGACTTCACATTTCTGGCCCACACTTTTATCTGGCATGGAATGATGCAGAAGACCTTTTGGTCAATTTAGGTGTCAAACCACAGTCGCAAAAATGTCTACAGTTGGAGACCAACTGCCCTAAATACAAATGCTTTACAAACATTTCACATGATATTTGATATTTCCATTGTCCCATGATTTTATACAGAAACACAAGATACAATACTGCCATCTTGTGGAATGCCCAGATAGAGTCAGGCACTTTACACTATATTTAGTTACTTATTCTTATTTCTAAGCTGTGGTTTTAGTCAAACACTATCCAGCAAAATAAAGAGATGCATCACACTTGAATACAACATCAGATAAATCTAATAAACTGGACACCGAGAATGTTCTATATAGAATGGATTCTATGTTAAGTTTTATTTGAGAATAATTATGGTACTTTGAATGATTGTCTGCCAACGTGTTATTCTATACTTACTGCTCAGAACTTTTATACATAAATTTTATTGTAAAGTTTTCTACATTATTGTCTATAGCGTCTGATGAAACTTCAAATTAAATATTCTAATTTAGGATTTTCATGAGCTATAAGCCATACTGATCAAAAGTCAAATAAATTGAAATAGAATAGAATAGAATAGAACTTTATTGATCCCTTGGGAAGGTTCCTTCAGGGAAGTTAAGGTTCCAGTAGCAGCATGGAATTCAGTATCAGTACAGTAAAGAAGTAATTGAAAGAAAGATAAAAAAAATTATAATTTAGTAAGAAGCACTAAATTATAGATAGATAAAAATAATTTAGTAAGAGTCACTATATAAATATATAGAATATATCGCAATAGTAATGAACATAGAATATAAGTTTAGCTTTTTGAATTTGTTTATGAACGTGATTGAACTTAGTACTTATGACAGATTAAATATAGGCTGGATCAAGCTCCTGGAACCATATCTGCCATGATGTCCATGGCTTATTAACTTATTAATATGGCCACATTGGAGTGGCAGTACAGACTGATGTAAAAATTAATTTCATAGCACACAAACAACTGTAGCACACATTCCTCCCTGAAAATCCCAGCCTTGTTCATCGGATTAGTAATTTTCTCCAAATGATATTGCAAACCACATTGATCATAGGTAAAAGGCTTGAAATATTATAACTAATGAATTTGACAGTTTTTGCAGTTTAGAGAGGAACATGAATGAACTTTGTCATGAATGTCTACCTCTTAGAGATGGAGTAGCACATATATGATAGATTGGTGATAAGCAGGGCTTTTCTACAGCACTGGTGCAGGCTGGACCTGCTGAAATGGTCAGATTAAATCTCAGAGTGCTTTTCTGAGCAGTGTGTGGTTCTTCTCAGCACTTCCAGAAGATGGATCAGGAACAAACATCACATTTGATGCTTTTGCAGGTGTTGAAGAGGTGTTGAGTGGATTGTGCTTCTGTAAAAGGGTGAACAGTCATGTCCTCCTGAGCAGCAGCAGGTGAGATTCTCTGTCCCAGCTTCAGAGTGGACACTCTGACCACCTTACCCCCAGGAGCATCTGAGGGGGGTCTGTTGGTCCTGGTATGGGACACTAAGGGTGAGCAAGTGTACATTTGTGCAGATGATTTGTGCAGGCTGGGCTCGACTGCAGCTTTGCAGCATAAATAAACCGAGCCATTTAGCTAAGCTAACTCAGCAAACAGGAGGCTGTATGCAATAAATAACACCGAGTGCCGGGGGCACCTGATGTAAAGCCCAGGAAAGAATTCATTACACATTATTTTGTGTTAACTGAGCACGTTAACGTTCATTTATGGGCAAAACTAACAGCTGTTTGGGTTAGCTAGCTAGGCTAAGCTAACTAGCAAAACAAAGCCCAGCTGGACCAAATACAAGAGGCTGAAGGAGACGACAGCTGTTTAATCAGTGTTTTCTGTTTGCTTGCAGGCCTTTTTGTCTGCTGTGAGTGAAGCCCAGGGATCAGAAGGGCTGGAGTTTCAAGCACAGTCTGTTCAGGTCATAATGTCAGGTAAGTTTAGCTCAAATGTGCCACAAAGTCCCCAGCTCTGTTTTCCAGCTGTGCCTAACTTCAGAAAGCCTGATTCAGCCCAACCAACTGTAGACCGATAGATTTAGGTACAGCTTGTGAGGACGCCACATTAAAAACATATGATGTTCATATTCAATCAATCACATCAATCCAAATGTGTTTGTGTAGTGGGATTTACAAATGATGATGATGGTCAACAACACAGGAAACAAGGAATAAAGACAAAAAACCCATGGTGAGCAGGACAAAGGCCGACAGTAGCAAACAAAACTCCCCAGAGCTGGAGAAAGAAACCTCAGGAGGAACCAGGCTCACAAGGGGGGGACCCCTCCTCCTCGGGTCAACTGCTTATACATAGTTAGGGGACGCTGGACCCCCACACGTCTGCTGTAATACTCAGGTGTACTGAAGTAATGTTAGTTTGCAGGTGGATATAATAGTAACAGTAGCAGCTGATTAGGTTCTGTGTAAATTTCTACATAGTTGGTGACTGCAGGTGCGCAACTAGTGCAGGGCAGGGTGGGAAACTAGTCCAAGTCCAGTAGCTGGAAGGTGGGCAGCATTTTGTCAGCCTGGGCCAGTGGGTCATCATTGACTTGGAAAAGGGTAGAGAGATGTAATTAGTTTGGTGTTTAGAACAGAGAATGTAATTATTACCAGAGTGTGGCGAGTGACTCTGGCAGATCTTACTAGAATAGCCTAACTTTTAAAGGGAGAACCAGAAGGGAACATAAACATGGGAGCATCCTGAAACATTGGCATCCAGCTGCTCCATGGTCACAAACCTGAGTGATCATGTGAAGGAGTTACATGGGAGCACCGACATCCCAGTTTACCATTATTCCCTATGGCCATGAACCCCTGGATCTGCTGCCTGTAACTAGGCTGAGACATTAATTACCAAAAGCTACACAGAACAAGCGAGTTTTCATCCTAGACTTGAAGATTGAGACCATGTCTCAAACATTATCTGGAAGCTTATTCCAGAGCTGGGGGGGCTTCGTAAGAAAAGGCTCTCCCCCCTGCTGAAGTCTTCTGAATTTTGGAAACTAGTATGAAGCCTGCAACTTGTGATCTGAGTGATCAAGATGGCACAGTATGGGAGATTAGATCTTGCAAGTACTCAAGAGCAAGCCTGTGTTGGGCTTTGAATGCAAGTAAAATATTTTTACAATATTATTAGAGAGATATCATAGCTAGCTAAGTAACTAACAAATACAACAGAAGAAATGTCTCTGTCAAGGTGTCTTCTTTGTGCAGTCGCTTTCTGATGGTAGATGCATGCTTTGACATACACTATGGCTAGAGCTACCTGTAGGCCCCTGACATTTTAGGAGTGTTAAAGACTTGTACATTTTGAGATCTACTTTTGTGCTAAAATAGTTAGAATGGCTTCAACTTCAACAATCAGTAGCAAGTAAACTACATTCTCCAGAATCCTCCCCAGTGAAGCTTACATCTACACATATTTAAACATGTTAAAATACATTGGTATTTATAGTATGTCCTACTTTTTCACATGGCTGTAGGTACAATTAGTGTTGATGCCTCTGACACATAATCATCATCTTGGGGGTTTTTACAGGATGTGGAATGTTCCTTACAGTGCTTTGTCCTTCCCTTTAACTCATGTTACAGGACAGTTTGTCAATGTGTGAACATGTGACCTCATTTTCAAAATGACAATGTTCTTGGTCAGTCCTTGAGATAGTCCATGTCCGTTGCAGTTGTAAAACAGATGTATAAAAATACACAGGAGGAGAAAATAAAAATAAAACATACTGATAAAGGAATATATGCAATTTATATGCATGAATTTACACCGTACATATATAATACATACATTATTGCTCTGTAGAAGTACTGTGTATATAGAAACAATAAAATGCATGCTCGCATTCTATTTACATATACACTGGGTATATAATTAAATTGTAGTGTGAGGAGGTAAGTGGAAGAACATTTTTGGTGGAGCAATGGGAAAAGGTTTTTGGTGGGTGCAGTGGGAGAAGGTCTTGGGTGGGTGCAATGGGAGAAGGTCTTGAGTGAGTGCAGTGGGGGAAAGTCTTTGGTGGATGTAGTGTAACTGAGCAGCTAGTTGCTGCTCCAGTAGTGAGTAAAATGTGAAGTGTTAAGTAACGCTGGCATAATCCCTGTTTTTGGGTAGGGACAATGGTGGCCAGTTTGAAGCATGGGCTGAGGGCTGAGATATGGGGTGAGGCAATATTGTTTATATATAGTTTTAAAGCTTTAAAATAACGGTCTGTTTCAATCTTGAGAGAACCTTTTTTCTGCTCTCTCGCTCTACTCCGCCCCCTGCTCTCTGCTCTCAGCTCCTCCTGTACTCTGCTCCCCCCCTAACTATTTACTTGTTTTTCTGCATACATTGTTAGCTTTCTTTCACCCTGTCACTGCAGCGCTGAGAATGACCCACCGCCCACATAATACCTGGTCTGTGGTGGTCCTGTTTGGTCTTGTACATTGAAGAACAGTGTGAAAGAAAACTAACAAGGTATACAATTGGACAGCAGGCTAATTATAGAACTTTAAAGTGCTCCTGTGTGGTAATTGAAGCTGATACAAATGAACAGTGAGTGTAGAAACAAGGAGGTGGTCATAATGTTGTGGTTGATTATAAACCAGGAAAACAAATCAATTTCAGACATGATGTTATGTGATCTCTTGATTAACAACATGCCACTGCATAATATATGTACACTACAGGTGAAAGGTTTCAGATCCTATATTGGGTGTTCTAAAATTTAGAATTTAGTGTGCACACACTAGATGGGAGAATAAGACTTAGTTTGTGTAAAGAAGACATTTATTCATATTATATTTGTCACATTGTATGTCATCATTCAGCTAAAATATATCAGGGTATGATTTTTGTGTCCATATTGCCTGAATATTTGAAAGATCAGAATGCCAGGATTACTACAAAGTAAACCTACATTTATAGTGCAGCAAAAAACCCTCAGAATGTGAAGCTGGAGGACTGAGCCCCAAATCTAAAACACACATTTTAGTACCAGTTTTTCTTTTCTGATTTGAGTGTTGGTTGATCCTCTAAAAGTAGACATCTTACTAAAGCTACTCAAACACTTGACTACCTCACAGGAAGAAACACACAGTGGACCTGAAATCACATCACACACAGTGTGAGTGTATGTTATTTCAGGATAATTGTATTGAAGGATCGTATCAAATGTATTCTTTTTTTTTTCCATCTGATCTATCCTGGGGAATGCTGAAAGATTCAATGAGATCTGAGTAACTTGATCTGAAATACTTGTTTCCTCAGGGTTTTCTTTACATATAAAGGAAGCTGTTAGAATTTTAACCTTCTGGTGAAATGGCTTGCCTTGATATTGCAGAGAGCATTAAACGTGCAATGTTTCCATCCATGGTTAGGAGTTCCCGAGGGTATAGTGGGCCTCACTCTCTCTGGGTGGTAGGGTTTCATTTGATTGAGGTAAAATAACAATGTCATGTTGTGGCATAATTTACTAATGAATGCTGGGAAGCAGGAGGAGAGCAGCACATTGACAGGATTGTGCTGAAGTGGGAAGGCTGGTGCTGGTTCGGTTTTCAAACAAAGCAATCTCATAATGAAAAAAATGCATATTTCCACACTGCATACCCACATCCCCACACAGCATATTATCATGTATTTGCATTCTTTCAGTGCTATTATGCATTGTTCAGTATATTAAGTTATGTCTGTACTTGAACAAAATTTAATTTTCTGGGCTTTAAGTGAATCAGGTGTCTAATGCTATGACCCAATGATCAGTGGTTTGAATCCTGGGTCATGCTATCTGCAAAACTGCCTATGCTTTCTCTGGGTGGGTAGAGGTCACCTGACATAAAACCCAGTGCTAGTTGGCACAGGTGTCTGTTAGCTGTTGTATTTGGGGACCTGTTTTTTACCTCCGCAATGATGCAATGGCAACAGATTGAAGAGGTGGTTGTTGACTACACATGTTTTGGAGGAAGCATGTGCTTGTCTTCACCATCTTCGTGTCAGGAGCATTGTATATGATGTGGGAAGAATCCAAATGGGGTTGGATATTGGTGCTTCCAAATTTGGTTGGAAAATTGAGGTAAAATTATAAAACAGTCATCTTGCCAAGTAAGGGCAGGGCATGAATGTGGAAGAGAAGGAAGAGATGAGAGGTGATGGGTGCAAATCTTTGTCATGAATAGGTGAGGAGCGTTTTATAAGATGTGCAGTTGAGGAGAGTTAGGGCATGGTCCTTCTCCCAAACTGTAGTTATTTCCATAAAATGAGAATAAATGTGTGCACAAAACATCTTTTACAGACTATTATCTTTTGGGGATCCCTTATTAAAAAGCAAGTTCAGAGTCTTCCCAAATATGCTAGCAATGTGCAACAGCCTTCAATCTCAAAGGTTTCTCAGAAGAACTACTTTTTAATGTAAACAATAAAAAACAAAACAGTGGCTCTTCTATTTCTCTGCACAGAGCTGGAATATTTTTATTGAACTGGTGCAGGACTGTTGTTTTGTGGAACTTTTGGAGAATGTCTTCTAAATGTCTCCTAATTTGTTTAGGACTTGCTCTTTAACAGTCTTTAAATGCCTTAGCTGAGCTCTATGGTCAACCCTGAAGTTGGCCTCTCTCTCTCTCTCTCTCTCTCTCTCTCTCTCTCTCTCTCTCTGTCTCTGTCTCTGTCTCTCACCTCATTAACAAACATCTCACTAACACAATGCTATCCACTGTCCCACCTCTCTTATTGTGTGCCTAAGCAGAAAGAGAGAGAGAGAGAGAAAGAGATTGAGTGAGTGAGTGAGGGGGATGGCAGAGGGGCTGAGTAATGCTTCTAGATACTCTGCATGGTTTAGCTCTGAGAGAGAACTGTCCTGCTTTCAAAGGAAATATAACACTGGATTCTTCTTTTAGGAGGGGTGCTGATGTGTTTTGAAGAGTGGCTTATGACTGGCTTTAGTAGGGTGCACATTTTGGAAGGATTTCATCTGCTGGGCAGATAAGTGCCAGAGCCTGGTGTAGCTTCTGGATTTTATTTTCTTAAACTAGATTTTCTTATTGTCCATTGAGGACAGTGGTTCTTGGGTGAGAATAGGCTTACTAGCATTTCATTCTGCTTATAGCTTTGTGTAGGTGGTGAGTTTGCAGTGTTTTTCAATGCTTTTCGTTTTTTTTCTGTATGTTGAATGTCAGTGACTGGATTAGCAGCGTGCTTAATGTTGTTGAACTGATTTAATTTTCCAGTAGGTTTAGTTTGGTTAGTAACAGATGAATAGCGCTTGTGTTTGTGATTTTCAGGCTTGTAAAAATCATTACTGTTTAATTTGCAGCATATACAAAAAAAGTTCTAGTGCAGGTGTTTGAAGTATTTGCATGTGAAAGTCAGTATGCCCATGCCTACTCCTGTTCCGGAGCCTCATGCCACCCGCAGGCTGGCACTGGACTGTCGGAGCTTGCTGGACCACCGCCAGGCCAGTGGTAAGAGCTCCTGTCTCTGCCTCAGCTCTATTGTTTTCACTCCAAACATATGACATCAACTGCTCTGAAAAATAGTACTGTCTTATGTGATTGCAGTTGATTAATTTATGCCAATATTAATAACAAATTGCAAACATTTATTGTACAATCCTAATGTATCATCTGTTCATAATTTTAATTTTGCAGTACAAATCCTGCAGTAATATGTTAATATGTAAATGAACCGAATCATCAACCACAGTGTTGTGAGCAGTTTAATGAATTACAGTTGCAGAAAAAAAGTTTAGCAATGCATCAGTCAGCCATATCATTAACACCACTAACAGTTGAAAACCATTGATTATCTACAATGGGATATATTAGATACCAAGCAAAAAGACAAAATGGTTCAGATTCTTATGCTTGCTCATTTTTACTACCTTCAAGAACTGACAAAGGCCAAATTGTGTTATATGGTCGAATGGGTCAGAACATCTCCACAACATCAGACAGGTCTTGTGAGGGATTCCTGCTCCAAAAAAAGGGCAGCTGGTAAACTGACGATAGGGTCATGTGCAGCTTATCATTGATGCACATAGAGGCCCCACCTCACAACTTACAGGACTTTAAGGGTCTGCTGCTAACATCATAGTGCCAGAGGTCTTGTGGAGACCATGCCTTGAATAGACAGATCTGTCATGGTGGCACAAGGGGGACTTACCCAGTATTATACTGTGGTTTTTAACATGTGCTAATATTATGGCTGGTGTGTGTAGAAATGATTGATTTATTCTTACAAACACACACATTGTTGTGATTTGCAACCCCTTTACAGTTTCTATTTCTGCATATATATGACTGATGTGATCAGATCATCATCCCAAGGGAGGTAGGGAGAGCGATGTCTGTCATTGTCACTCCAAGCCTGGAGATTTGTTTTGCACTATATAACTTTTGGTAAATAGAAACTAGGTTTCAGACAAAGTCTTCTGTTTGAGTTGAATTTTTGACATGCCTTCTGCATGCTTTTTACCAGCATATTCCACAGGAGAATGTTAGAGTAACTGTCTGTAATCTGAAGTTTAACCATAAGTGGGTCATGCAGGACGACAGTGACCCTAAGCACACAAAATGGTCTTCAAAAATAATTAAAGCAGAGAAATTCATGATTTTTGCATAGCCAAGTTGAAGTCCAGAACTCAAGAGAAGGAGTGGTTTGAACAAGGAAACCAACCAATCAATCACAGAGTTTTGTGTGAAGGAATGGGCCATTTGTGAAAGCAAGTCAGGTACATTGCATCTGGATTCACTACGCTTCACTTTTTGCTAATTTTGTTAAGTTACAGCCTTATTTGAGAATTTTTTTCCCCTCCAAATTCAACACACAATTCCCCACGATGACAAAGTGAGAAAAGTTTGTTCAAAATCTTTGCCAATTAATAAAAATAAAACCCCAAAATATCACATGTACATAAGTAGTCACAGCCTTTGCCTTGACACTCAAAATTGAATTCAGGTGCATCTTGTTTCCAATGAGCATCCTTCATACATTTCTACAGCTTGATGGGAGAAGACCTGTGGTAAATTCAGTTGATTGGACATGATTTTTAAAGGCACACACCTGTTCATATAAGGTCCCATAGTTGACCGCAAAGCAAGCAATGTAGTCTAAGGAATTGTCTGTAGACCTCTGAGACAGGATGCTATCGAGACGTTTATCTAGGGAAGGGTACAGAAAAAATTATGCTGCATTGAGGGTCTCATTGAGCACACTGGCTTCCATCATCTGTATGTGGAAGAAGTTTACAACTACCAGTGCTCTTGTCAAAGCTGGCCACCCAGCCAAAATGAGGGATCATGGGAGTCAGGGAGGTGACCAAGAACCCAGTGGTCTCTCTGAGAGAGCTCCAATGTTGCTCTGTGGAGAGAGGAGAACCTTCCAGAAGGAAAGCCAGTTCTGCAGCACTCCTCAGTGAAAGGAACATGACAGCCCATCTGAAGTTTGCCAAAGGACACCTAAAGGAATCTCGGACCATGAGAAACAATAAGATTGAACTTTTTGAACCGAATGCCAAGTATCATGTCTGGAGGACATTACCATTCCTATAGTGAAGCATGGTGGTGGCAGCACCGTGCTGTGGGGATGTTTTTCTGCAGTAGGAACTGGGAGACTAGTCAGGGTCGAAGGAAAGATGACTGCAGCGATGTACAGAGACATCCTTGATGATGCCCTGCTCCAGAGTGCTCTGGCCCTCAGACTGGGATGAAGATTTATCTTCCAACAGCACAATGACCCTAAGCACACAGCCAAGATAACAAAGGAGTGACTTTGGGACAACTCTGTGAATGTCTGCCGAAGCTTCCCAACTAATCTGATGGAGCCTGAGATGTTCTTCAAAGAAGAATGGGAAAAACGTCCCCAAAACAGGTGCCACGCTGGTAGTTTTGTACTCAAAAAGACTTGAGGCTGTAATTGCTGTCATAGGTGCTTCAACAAAGTATTGAGCAAAGACTGTGAATACTTATTTTTATAAATGTGCAAAGATTTCAAACAAAACTTTCAATGTGGGGTATTGTCTGTAGAATTGTGAGGGGAAAAAATGAATTTAATCCATTTTGGAACAAGGCTGTAGCATAACAAAATGTAGAAAAGTGAAGCGCTGTGAATTCTTTCCAGATGTACTACACTAGTCCCTTCAGGTCAAATTTATTCAGAAATTCAGAGTTTACAAACTATCTAGAGCCACTGTAAGTCACTATATGATACTGCACAAGAGTTGATGCACAAGACTGCACAAATGATGATGCACAAGAGTTCACATCATTAAAATAAATATGTAGGCCTATCAATCCAATAGTCCCCTGGAAATAACTGTTAACAGTTATTATCCATGACTAATAAGAGGTTTATCTGAGATTTTGGGAACTTCTTCCTCATCTTGCATTGGACAAAACTGAATTTCCAAGTCTCACAATTACTGCTTATTCCAGTACAATAAATGGGCCAACTTCACTAATGCTTCCCAAACACTACTGATTATGATTTCAGAGGTTATACCGGATACGTTACCCGATATGTTATCAATTGTGCTGCTACTAATAATGATAGTAACAAAATACTTCTTCTGGTAATTTTGAGCCAGTCTGTGGAACTGAACTGGGTGTATTTGTAAACAGTGATGGTGCATCTTTCATTTGGCCTGGAGATATAACATTTTTGTTTAAAGAACAGAATTGCAAAAGCTTTACTTTCCAACACAGCTCAGATTAATAAGTTAAGCTGATTTTCTCTTCCACCTTAAAAATGCACCAGTTGAATAAGAAGCTGGTGAAAAAGAAGCTAAATAAAGCTTAGTTCTCAACTTCTCCTTTGAAAATTTTAGTTTAAAATGACTCATTTTGTCTGCTCTACAAGAACTGAGGCATGATTTTTCTGATGCCTGAAACTTCAACTACTAGGGTGATTGTCTCAATAATTTTAGTTTCATTTTGCTTTATTGTTCCTGACTTTGTTACTAGGCATCTCAGCTGTTACTCAGCGCTGTTCAGCGGAGTGTTTTTTAAAAAAGAACTTTCTGTGGTGGCAAAATAACAGCATGTTTCTCAACCAATCAGATTTGGATGGAACTAACTATTGTATAACTGTTGAATACAGACTAGTGGACCCAATATGCCATTGTAATAACCAGACCTACCACCCTGCTGTGGTTAATCTGTTATCAGTATGCAAATTTTTCTTTGTAAATAACAATCACTTTGCAAAGATAAAGGTTCTCCAAATGGTTATTTTTATGATTCCATAGAGTTCCACTGCAATGACGTGTGAGTGTGAAGAAATTTAAAGGCTCTAAAGAACCATTATTGGATGTGAAAGTTTTTTTTTTTTTTTTTTTTTTTTAACAATTGAAAGGTTCTTCACACACATGCATCTCTCCTAAACACATGGTTTGTAATGGAACCAAAAGTGGTTCTTCTGTGGCATCATTCAGAGAACCATTTGGAGAACTCTGATTTTTATTTTAAGCCCATGACACAGCAAAATGAGCATTCAAATAGTGAACATTCTGTGTTTAACAGATGCACTTCTTTAGTGCTTCTTCTGGATTCTAGTGTGTGTATGTGTGTGTTTCTGTGTCCACTCGTGACTCATAGCGTCAGAAGAATCTGTGAGATAAATAAGACTGAAAGAGATAAAGTGAGTGAGAATGAGGAAGAGAAAAGAGTGTGACATGGAGATGCTTCCTGAAAGAGAACAAGTGCATGTGAGGGTGAGACAGAGGATATCTGGGCAAGTAGGTGGAGCTTCTGTCTCTGCGAAATGAATGAGCATGCTTCCCTCCCTCCTTCCCTCCAATTCCCTTCTCTGTGGGAGCTGATTGGTGGAGAGGTGGTGTGTGCTCACGCGTGGAAAATCAGCATTATTTCGGTAAGCCTGAGCGCTTGATAGCACACACCGGGACGCCAAGGTCATCATATCTTTCCCATCTGCACACACTGGAGTTTGTGAGCTCAGGGCTTGTGCGTATGTGTTGACGGAAAGAGAGAGCTGTTTTTGTGACTGTGAACATCACTGTAGCTGCATCAGAGTAGCTCCACGAAAGGACTGAGAAAGACAGAGAGAGAGAATCTTTATTGTTTGCTCTATCCATGTACGGTAAGAGCTTCAAGAATGTGTGTGTGTGTGTGTGTGTGTGTGTGTGTGTGTGTGTGTGTGTGTGTGTGTGTGTGTGTGTGTGTGTGTGTGTGTGTCTGGGAACATGATAAAGGTTGAAAAGACTGTATGTAAGAGAATGTTGAGAATCTTCCCTGGCTGCATGCTCTTTGTATGGATGGCACTGTTGTCATGCATTACTAGCCGTTTCAAATAATCTGTTAAACTCAGTTTTAAAAATTCATTGATTAAAATGGACCTTGATTAGCAGTGATTAGTTGGCAGTTTACATGATGATATTGGGAATCTCTTTGCATTAAGTTCTAAGGCTCTATGTAATTGCAATACACAATATGCATTTTTGAGCACATTGTGCATATTGTCAGAAGTTAAAAAGCACTCGCAAACTAAACATGTAATAACTATAACTAAAATAACTGTTTAATAACTGTTTAATTGGATGTAGAGCATAAAATATTTTATAAAAATAATTTAACAGGTAATTGACAGCTGTTCAATAATGAATGTTCAAAAAAGGTCCTACTTGTTCATTTTGCCTGTCAAAAATTGTGATGCATAGTGGGAAATGCTAAGTAGCTAAAGCCTTTCATGCATGGTGGTCATTATAGTGGACAGTAGAACTGGGAAATATGAACAAAAAATCATATTGTGATGTATTTTCGCTCCTTTTCTGTTCTTTATTTTACTGTATTTAAGCATATTGAACTTTGATCTCCATTTATTCTTTATACACGCCAAGTTTTATACCCTTTCCATAGTGTGTATGTGACTGCACGAATGGAGAGGAGGGGAGCAGAGTAGAGGAGGAGCTAAGAGCAGCAGAGCAGAGTGATAGAGCAGAAAAAAAGGTTTCCACAAGATTCAAACTGAACATTATTTAAAAAATTAAAACCCCATATAAATGATATTACCTCAGCCCAAATCCCATATTGATATAAATATTGATATATATTACCCAGGCGTAGTGGACAACTATTATAAGTCATTATTTTCTATGTATTTATTTATTTTGGTCTGAAGTGTTCATGTGGACTCACATTAATTAATTAATTAATTATAGTCAGGCCCATATGTTAAAGCATAATATTCAACATTAATATTTGTTCTACAGTATTAAAATGTCAATTTACATTTATTTGTAAAAAAAACTAAACAAAACTTGATGTTTTTCATTGGGCCATTAATGCGATATCAGTTCTATGAATATGAATAACTCTGAATAACACTTTAATAAAAACCCACAGACACACATACAATTCAGTAGTTTTATCAGTGTAAAATAATGATACAATCCTGATTCATGTTGTAGTAACTCATGAAAGGGATAATCTAATTTTTGCCTCTTAGTGTTTTAACAGCAATGCACGGACATTAAAGTAAAGCCTGTATCAGACCATGCTCACAAGTTTGAGACCAGACCCAATCAGGCCTGACTGGTACTTGTGAATTTGAAATCCCCAAACTGCTGCTCTGAACAGCTGTAGACCAGAGCATATTGAAAGATGAACGCAGCCTATAGTGGAGAAAGAAAGATGGACAAACTGAGTCAGTGAGAGAAAGAGGGAGACAGAGACAGAAATAGAGACAGACCTCTATTTTGAAACAGAGCTCTGTTTTTTCAGGCACTGTCAGGTTCAGTTGGGTAGCAGACCTCTAGTACTGATATGGGAATTCCGGGCAATGTCTGGACAATATCAGATATTTCTGTGTACGTTTCTGCTGTAATAAACATCTCTTTTTTTCATCCACTATTTATATATATATTTTATATTGAAATGTAGTCTCTATATTATATATTCTTTATATTTATTTAGTGTTTCCTCTTATATAGTATAATTATTATCTTTCTATTCTTGTACTTTACTGATGCTGCTGTTGGAACCTTAATTTCCCTGAGGGAACCCTGCCAAGGGATCAATAAAGTTCTATTCTATTCTATTCTATTCTATTCTATTCTATAAAACATGAAATTGAGACTAAATCTGTCTGTATAAACATTATTAAGGGATATTAATTCTATAAAATTATTAAAGTGAAAGAAATATGGATATTTGAGTATAGCAGTCCAGCATCACCTATAAGTAAAATAAACACATCAAATATTAGTTTAAAATATCTGTCAAATTTAATCAACTAGTAACTGTAAGAGTAGGAGATTGGTTTGATTTGTATACCCTATGAATCTATAGATTTTGTATTCCTAAACAAGGTAATCTTTTTCCAGTACAGGTTTAATGTGGATCAGTTAAGTCCATTTCTATCATCGATGTCGTATTTTGACAATGTGATTAATCACCAGAATAGTATAACCAATATTGACGGCCCTAGTTCCATACAGTTGGTCCTTCTCCCTCTGAACAGAGCATTTCATCTAGAGCACTGCAGTGAAGCTGTTGTATTGTGACCAGTTTTGATGCAGCAGTCACGTTTTGGTGCATATAGTGCTTGTTTGGGATCTGCTTGGCCAGCACAAGCTCACATCTTTGCTTGTCCAGGAGTGTGATGTGGCCCCAGATCAGTTGCAATGAGTCAGAGATGCTGGTGGAGCGAAAATGTCTGGCTCTGCATGAAGGCAAGCTGCGTGCTTAGTTTGCCGAGTTTGGTTTTGACTGTGGTGTGACTCAAGCACTGACTGGACAGACTTCACTGTGGGTGGGTTTGTGTGGATTTAAATATTCAGAGAGATACCCAAGTTAATTTTGGAGACCGACTCAGTGGGCTGTTTTGGAATTGCGAAGGTGAACAATCAGCAGGTCATGGTTCAGTTAATTACACACTGTCAGGTGAAGGTATATTAGACAGTAGTAGTGCTACTAAAAGTTTGGGTGTAAAAATATCATGATAAATAATGTGCTTTGTGATATTTTTACCATATCACCCACCTTGTGGCATAATATAATATATTTGGATATTATGGAGTGCACTGAGATCATTATGTGGCAGAAATGTCAGTGGGTTAAGGAGTTCTATTGGTGCTTATTGCGAATAAAGGATAACAGTAATAGTACTGTGACTATATAATAGCTGCATATTGATTGCAGTGCACTTTGTCATTACATTAAACCCGTATTATTCAATCATTATTCATGCTATTACTGTATTGAAAAGTATTGTAAAAGAAAGACCTACACTAGTTTGATCAAAAGAACTGATTGGGATTTAGATTAATTGTTTGATTTACCAAAACACCAACAGAAACACACTGGAACTGTGATTGGTCAGAAGCCTCACAGTATATAAACATTATGATGCATGTTGCAGCATTATGTAAATGCAATATTGTGAAGGCCAATATTTCAGTATCAGTTATAACTAATGAGTACCTAAATGAATTAAATTAAACTATAAATTATAGACCAATATTTGTGTAGTCCTATATGGTGGTGCACAGGGGACTGCATTTGTGTGAGTGAGATGGAAACTTCATGACTGCATAACTGTGTTTGTGTTGTCAGGGCTTGAACAAATTGGTGTCACAGGAGCGTAACCTTGTTAATGGATTCTCGGTCGGTTTAGCAAATACCTCTGATTGCTGTGTGTGCTCTCAAGTCCCCTCCAGTGTGAAGATTTTTAATTTTATGAGCTGTTTCTCTTCCGTGAGTGGTTTCCCCACTCTTAACAACATTTTGCAAATAGTAAATTATATCTGCCAATACCCCTGCTCCAAATGCTGTCATCCACTGCGCCATGATATTGATGTGATGCTTATTTGTCTCTGATTCAGCAGCATCATCCTATGCATTAGAGCACAATGCCAAGGGATGCATTTTTTTACTTTTAGGTCTGATAATCTCCTAATTATTACTGTAATATGTAATTATACTATAATCATAGTATGGATCATTTGACTCTTTCTTGACTTATTTTACATAGCCTTGATGTAGCTAAATCAGACATGGAAGTTATTGTAAGCATTTTTATTTATTTTAAACAGTCCATTTCATGGAAGGATGAATGTGGAACTAAGCTGCAGGTGTTTTTGTATTGATCAATGAAATGCACCGAATAAATCTAATAAATAAAACAAATTATTGGGGGTCTCTCAGAGACCCTAGAGTGTAATTGTCCTTGCTTTGCTTGGGTGGCCCTTCTTCTCCTCACTCAGATGTTAGCTGGTACATCACTCAAGCACAATGTTACCAATATTAGCTGGTGCATCATCAGTCAAGAAGATACTAATGATGCTAGCTGCAGCAGAATCTATCACCCATCACAATTCCAGTGATGATCGCTGATGCATCACTCAGCATGAGGCTTGTAATGTTTGCTGGTTCAAGATCACTTAGGATCATGTTGATGTTAGCTGGTGCAGCACGAGGCTAGCAATCTTAGCTGATGGATCTTTTCTGAGCATGTTCTGTTGTCCAATGATGTTGCATTATTTTTGGAGGAAGTACATGCCAGCCTTCGTCCTCCCAGTAGTAGCAGCGTTGTGTGATACAGGGCTCTTTAAATCTGGTGACTGTGTTATTTATGACATCCCCTGAATGTTCTCACTCCTCAGCCCACTCTGTCACTCTATGAATGCAATGAATGCTTCATTGTCTAATTGGCCAGATCAAGTCTTCCAAAATGGCTGCAAAACATTAACGTGAGACCTGCAGTTCTTTTTCACTCCAAAGTGGAAAAGGATCTGGAACATTTGCAGAGATGGGAAGTCATCAAAGCCAATCCGCATTTTAATGTGTAGTTAAAATATGCAACACATGCAATAGAGTTTTGGAGCAGAATAATGGGTTATGAAGCTGTCGTGACTGCCATAGGTATGTATGTAAGGATGTATTTGTGTGTACTGCAGCTGAATCTGTCCCTGCTTGTCTCCTTTCATGTAAAAATAGCAGAATGTGGGCTCTAGCTGCTTCTTATGTAACATCACTGAAGGGCAGCACAGATTTCCTCCCTCTTTTCTTCCCTTGTTTTTTTTTTTAAGTCTGATGTTTTGGAATGCAGACTGTGTGTGTGTGCGCACGTGTGTGTGTGTGTGTGTGTGCATTTACGTGGGCTTCTATGCATTTGCATGTATTTTGACCCTTTGTTATTACTTTCATTTCACTATATCACTCAAATAAATAATAAAAAAGTGATCTACACTACATCATAATATTTTTTTTAAATATTTTATTTTTAAAGTTGCACCCAGATGTCATTTACAACAGTAACAAAGGACCCACCTATCACAGTCTCATACAAAACACACAGGAAAAAGAACAAAATATCAAATAAAATTTTTGATGGACTGAGACCCTCCAAGTACATTTAAATTTACATTTGGGTCCACAGAAGGGACCATACCCACTAAGCACCCTCTGACCTCTGGCGGAGGTCATAAGGCAGTTTCTTGAGAGGGAGTAGAGATGTCAGCTGAGAGAGCCATAATGTCAGTGAGGAGGCCCATTGAGAGGACCAAAGAATGAACTTTTTTGCTATAAAAGTCAACAAAACAAAAATCTGTCTCAGCTGCAAATCAAAGATGACGTCCAATTGGGCATTCAACAGGTACAGTGAGGAGCGCCTAGCAAACTGCATGTCAAATGCCCAAATGCACTTCCCTCCAGAATGGTTTAGTTTTATTACAGGGCCAAAAAGAATAAATATACCTCTCTTTGCCTGACACTTGAAACATAGATTGGATCTATCTGGATATATTTTGTGTAATCTAACTGGTTTTAAGTAGATTCTATGTATGAATTTGAAACTAGGTCATGCATACTAACTGAAGTACACTTTGGGTACAAATTCGAACAAATAGAATCCCATAGATCTTGATCAAATTCCATTTTCAAATCTTTCAACCAAATATTCTTTAAGTTTGCCCTTCACAACTTTTTATTCTATTTAGTAACAAGTCATTTCAATGATGTAGATTATTGCAGTATTATCACAACATACAAATAGGCCTTTTAAGGAATCACACATTCTCTTTGTGCAGTGAGCATCATAAATAACCATTTTCTGTGAGATCTTTGATGGCTTAAGAAATTACTGGTAATCGTTTGGAATATGTTTATTCCATTGTAACACAAAAATAATAAGAGATCATATCATTTTGTATGTAATTGTATGGATTGCTCAGGTTCTGAACAAGTTTTGACTAGATATTGAACAGAAATTGTAGATATTGCACAGAAATGTACATAAAATAATGTACATAATAAATAATAAAATATTTCACAGTGTAATTTTTATCAAAATTATTTACATGTTCATATTCTGTGTCTTTTTAACATTGTGAGGGTTTTTTGTTTTTATTGTGTGCATTTTAGACTCTATCTCCATATATGTCAGTGTCACAATAAAGACTTAAATGTGCAAATAGACCTTATAGTTCTAAGGGGAGGAACTATCCACTTTAAAGACATTTCAGAATTTTTGTCTATTCTTTGTTGTATTTGAATGGCTCAGGTATGATAACATAAAGCAGGCTATGTCTTGCTAATTCTTTTTGAAAGCAAGCAAGGATTTAGCTTTAAAAGAGACTTAAATCTCCATTAGCCCACTGGCTTACAACAAGCAGAAGGACAAGGAGACCAGTCATGACAGCATTTCACAGTAGATAAAAACCCAAAACAAACTGCAAAAGCAACCCAAGAGCTCTTAGGGCAAAGAAATGAAATGCTCTTATATGTCAGAGTCAATTACCTGACCTCAGCCTAAATGAAGGCAGAAGGAACCACAAGCATGAGGTGGCTGCCTGACAAAGAATCTCAAGGGAAACCTCAGCATTCAGTGATGTTCTTGGGTTCCAGACTTCAGACAGTAAAGCCAAGTATTAAAATAATCCTTATATTTATAGTCATTATGCTAATTACATGGGTGGTACAGTGGTGGCACGGGTGTGTGTGCCACAGAGCTCCAGGGTCTAGGTTTGAGGGTTTGATCCTAGATCCAGTCACTGTCTGTGAGGAGATTGGTGTTTTCTGCCAGTGTTTGCGGATGTCCTACAGGTTATCCAGGTTACTCCTGTCTCCCAAAAACACATGTGGTAGGGGAGTTGGCGATGCTATATTGACCCCTAGGTCTGAGTGTGTTAGTGAATGATTGTGTGTGTTACCCAATGTTAAACTGGCCCCTTGTCTTGTACCTCGTCTATTCCTGCATTGTACCCTCGACCCTGAGCAGGAATGATCTGTTAAGAGGATGGATGAATGGTAATTACATCAGTTGCAGTTAACCCTGTCATTGTAAAATGTGATTTGGCCAAGGGTGGCTGGAAATTTGAAGACTGTATAACTAGATTTATTGTATAAGCTGTATTATATTTTGTCCATCTCATGTAGCCCTTTTCTGTTATGTCATTCACACTGAAATTCTTAAACTAAACTACATCAGAAGTGTTAATATACACCACCAGGTGAGCGAGTGGGAGAAAACCACAGCTTGGGAACAATACACTATTCATTTTCCCCAGCAATCAAGCAGCCGTCGCTCCATAATAAAGCATCTTTTTTTGAAACCTGTAATTTCCCACCATTTCAGCAGTTCTGAGCAGGTAGTAGAGCCCTGGAAGTCCTTAGAAGACCTTATGATAACTCTGACTGACAGAAAGCCCAGCACAAATTGTCGTACCATCTGCTGTAAGTAGCTATGATCTCTTTAATGCCTCTGCTCTTGGTTGACCCCATGCTGTCTTGTGCTCTTATGCTACGTGTCCTCACTCGCTAGCAGTAGTAGCTGTAGGAGTGTCTTCATCTACATCCAAGTGTATTAACCCCGGATCTCAGTTCTTGTTTAATTAACCTCTTTAATGAAGAACAGGCTTAGATGGACACTGAGGGGGGAGGGGGGCAGAGGAGTGAAAGAATAGATAATTACTGTTCTATTAATAATAGGAGGAGGCAGGCGAAATGTGTGAGGAGGAAAAGTGTTTGCCGGTGTGTTACAGTATGCAGACTAGAAACTACAGAGAAACCTTTTTTTAAGTGAAAAGACTATTGGCTACCGTGTACATTTTATTTTGAGTCCAATGTTGGTACAATTTAACAACAATTAAACAGTTTCTAAACAAGAGAAAATATGGAGAAAGGAGGTGGTGCTAAAGGGTCACTGGTGTTGCTCTTAAATCATTTAAATCAATCAGTTATTGAAATATTGGAGGATTATAAGGACAGAACTGTTTCTCTAAAAAAAATCAATAATAAAAATAAAGGTCACAATAACAGCAGACATATATACATCTTAATGACTGTTACACTGGTACTGTAAATAACAATGACTTTTCTATCCTGTGTTGTATTTTTGTGTAATGAGCGGTGTGGTATTTTAACATATTTATTTAAAATGTCCTATTTTATTTTTTAAATATATATTTTATATATACTTACTGATGCTGAAAGTTTTGGTACTCTTAGAAAAGAACAATTGTGCACTCTCTAGTACTGTTATATATGCTAACGCTAATCCTAACACTGATAATGTGAGAAAAAAGCATGTGAGTCAGTCAGTTTTTATAAGTGTGTTGAGTATGTTAGTATTGGGTGTAAAATTTTATTTAATCGTTCTACTTTTGCCATTTGCTAGTAGATTTATGGTTTTAATTTCATTCAGCAGTATTTGTTCAGCTCATGGACTGCTTTGTTGCTTGCACTTCACTTCAGGTTTCAGTTCCTATGCTGATAGATGCTGGATGAAATGTTGGTTTGGTCTCTACAGTTAATATGGAAAGTTTTCAGATTCCATTTACTTGTTTCAGATGCTTCTGAATAGATTTAATGGATTACATTTGGATTACTCCTGAGCAATCTATCTATATATACTCCACAATAACAAAGCAGAAACTTGTACATTTATTTTTAAAAGGCTGAAATGATCAATTAATAAAAGCCTCATGATCGCTCACTTTGTTAAAGCTCTGCTGGCATAAGGGATTTGAGTGCCTCAAGTCATCTCAGAAGGGATCCAAGCTTCTCATGCCTTTCTTTTGGCAGTTTCTCCCCCTCTCTTGGGAAGCATTTGATGTGCAGCATCTGAACAACAATTTTTAGATCTCTCTAGAGATGTTCTGTTGGGTTCAGTCCAGACTCTACACCAGAATCGTATTACAGAGTATTCCCAAAACATCTCTTGTGGTATTCTTTCCAGCATGCTTCAAGTTGTGTTGTTGAAAAGTAAACTTTCAGCCCAGATGCTGAACTCTCTAGAAAAGCATTTCTATACAAGGATTGCTCTATATTTTTTCTACATATTGTGCATCCATTTTTTTATTCTGTCCTGACTTAACTTCCAGTCCCTGTCACCGAAAAACATCCCCACAGTATGTTGCTGCCTTCATTTTGGCCAAATATGTTCATCAGACCAGAGCATTTCACCACCTCAATTCAAGTGCTTTTGGGCAAGCTCCTACCAGACTGTCATTTGCCTTAATCATGAATGGCTTCTGTCTGGCCACTCTACCAGTAATGTCTGATAGATGGAATGCTGTACTGATGCTTTTCCTTTGGGGTAGTCCACAAAGAAACTCTGGATCACATTCATGGACCCCTGGGTTCTTCATTACCTGTCTGTTCATGGCTGGGTAGCCTCAGTGAAGGAAGACTGCATTATTGTCTGAACATCGAAGTAGAGATTAATAAGCTGACTGGTTTTTGCTTCTTCATATTTCTCAAATATGGGAGTCTGGGTAGGCCTTTTCCTGTTTTAATGCTGACACAACATTTATCACATGTTTTTCTTTTCAACATGTCTGGCTCCTCAATACTAATAAATTGGTGGTGATTGTATTACAAAGGCTTTGCAGCATTGTCAGATGGTGGTCTGACAAATCTCAAAGTGCCTGGTCTTTTTTGCCAAACCAATTTGAAGCACTCAGTGAATGACATGGTTAACAGTCAAGTTTTGGATGCCATGAGAACTCAAAAAACTTGTGATACTGTATTGGTGAATGCAGCAGTATGACTCCTGACAGCAGATTATTTCCGATTAAGGAAGTGAAAAAATGAAAAGGCCTGACTGCATTCTCTAAAAATATCT
Source organism: Acestrorhynchus altus (assembly GCA_034509495.1). Classification (NCBI taxonomy): domain Eukaryota; kingdom Metazoa; phylum Chordata; class Actinopteri; order Characiformes; family Acestrorhynchidae; genus Acestrorhynchus; species Acestrorhynchus altus. Next base: position 36,572,856 of record CM067503.1, on the reverse strand, counting down.
GCATAGTGGCAAAAATAGAAACATAACTCCACTTAAAACAATGCTGAAAACAATAAGAAATGAATATTAAGTCTGTCTGCATTGGATAACTCTCTATAATCTGATGTAAGCTATAGGAGAACACTCAGAGTGGTGTCTCTCTGCAGGGTGTTGATGTATGCTGGGGTCTCACCATGTCTTGCATAGAGTACATGCCTGTGTCCATGAGGCTCGATCGCAGGCCATTGCGACATGTGGTTAAGCTGTGCCATATCCAATTTCAATGAAAACAGAGAAGCATTAAAACTCTACTTGACCAGCCAAGCAAGTTCTGTGCCCATTGGACAGATGTCTGCTTTATATGCTAGATGGTCAGTTTAAAAGTCAGCTAAATGATCATAGAGTTACAGGTTTAACTTTCAAAGAATCCAGAGTAGTGTAGATAGCAATTCTTGTGCACTATTGCCATTTTGTGTTATGTATTTTTAATGAGAAAACATGGTTAAATTGCCAATTAAAATGAAATTAAAGTCCTGCAAACAGTTAGTGCATATCATAAACCTTTTTTGAACCTAACTAGATAGCAGAGGTATTCTTTCTTACTGCACTTTAGCAATCTTAGAACTATGCCAAGCCAGGAGAGAGCTGTATGTAAGAATGAAGATAAGTTAAATGGAACTGTAAAGTAGGTGAGCTTACAAAACACGAGGGAGAGTTAGGGGAAGAAGGGGAAATGTGATCTTCAGTGTTGAAGTGGGGCAGCAGATAAAATGTTCTTGTCCTTGTACTAACACACATTTTGCACTGATCTCTCTGTGAAAGGTGGTCTCACAGGACCAGAGAAATCCTCTTAATGACATAGCTAAGAGACAGTGTGGGAGTATATTTTTGTCTCTGTTAAACCGTATCCAGTGCACTAGTTCATAACCAATTCACATAAAAAACATAAAATATAAGAACGCCTAACCCTTACTGTGAGTCTAAACTACAAACATATACAAGAACCATCTCTGAGTTCTGAACTGATAAGAAAACAGCTATTAAACCACTATAAGATTACCAAGATGTCAAAGTTTCTGCAGTTTGTTTGAAGTTAAGATAATTGACTGTTTAGAGTTGAGTCAGAAAAACATCAAAATGTAGAATTATAGTTTTTATAGTTTTGTTCTTAGAAAATGTATGTTTTTATAGCATTGCTTAATTGAAATATTATAAAAGAACTTATACAATCACTAATAAAAAATGAATACTGTGTTGTTTATTGTGAAATGCAAATTTTTATAGCTGAGGTCCTTTATCCAGCTGCTGCTGTATTTTCCCATGCTGCTCGGTTTAACCTGACTGTGGTTTTATTACGTGACCATGCACATGTGCATTTTGTTCTGTGGCTAGGTTGTCATAATCATTAGGTTTGTGCATAAAGATTGGTCTGTAATACAGATAATTAGAAGAATGAATGGAGATCCAGTTCAGAGCATTTTTTTTGTCTTTAATTGATTTGTCCTCCTCTTTAAAGTGTGTATAATAGATCTTGCTTAATGTCAAGTACATATTCTCTTCAAGGGTTTGATGATATTGGTGATATGTTTGCAGCCTTTAATTCTTCTATGTCTCTCCTCCTCAGGAGTGTGTGGTTGTTGTTGTGGGGCCTTCAGGCCCCGATACAAGCGGCTTGTGGACAACATTTTCCCTGAAGATCCAGAGGTGAGACACAATGCTGCATATTGTTAAACACCTCATGCCTGTTGTTCCCTATACACATTCCACACAGGTCTCCTCAAACGCAGTCTGCAAGACAATGAAACTTAGTGAACTTCAAACAGAGGAAAAAAGAAAATGAATGCATTTTCACACGTGTAGTTTGTTTGCTTTGGTCCAAATCAGTTAAGGATTTTGTGAACTTGGAACGTTTCCCAGGTGGGTTTAGTTTTGGTTTTTAATACAAGAAAAAGTGCAAGTGCACCAAAATTTATGACAACAAACCATGTGAAAATGTTTTTCTGGGGCGGGAGAAAGAAAATACATACAGAAAGATGATGTTGTGTTCTGAACCAGTGTAGATTTCTGTGCAGTTTATTATGGGGCTGTGTCAGAGATAGCATTTGTTCATAGCTGTGTTCAGAACTACTTGTTCATAGTTTTTTTCTGACCGGTTTACCAGCTTATATTACACCTGCAGAGCCGATTAACTCTGGCAGATAACATCTGATCTTTGAGTCAGATCAAGGTTGTATCACATTCTCACCACAAACAAACCACTTGAGTTTGGGACCAGACTGGAACCACCTCTGGTAAAGGGTCTCACTGCAGTTGTTTTGGTCTGCATTCAAATGTAAATTACTGTTTTCATGCCCAACAAAATGAATCACACAAAGTTTGATTCAACCGGACCAAAAATTACAATTACAAAATCCCCTAAGAAGGCAGTAAAATGTAACTAAAATACATGCCAACTAAATCTAGTTATTGATTTGACCTAGTGCAGTGTTTCTAAAAATATTTGATGTTTAGGTGCTAAAAATGTCAGTTTTTATATGGATAAAAGCTGTGTATGCGTTTACACATCAATGTCAGCAAGGGCTACCACTTAAAGTAGCTGAATACATTCATCAGATTAGATTAGATAGAACTTTATTGATCTATCTTAGATAGATATTTATTGATTATCTATAGATGGGGTGTCCACAAACATTTGTGACATAATGTATATTGTGCTTTATTAATTTTTGTATTTTTTGTATGTACAGTATCTTAAATTGGCTCTAATTATGCTATAAAATGCAAAGATATGTAGGATTCACATAATTGCATTAGCTTTTCAGCTGTCCACTGGTTAATTAAGGGTGGACGATGTGTCCTCTGTATGGGACACACGTGAGGCACTGCAGTGCAGTGTGCTGGAGAACTAGGCCACCTCTGATATGGGTTGAAACAGCAGCCTCACTCAGTGCAATGAAGGTAATCCCTTCAACTGTGAAACATCTCTCTCTTTTTCCCCGCCAACAGCAAGAAACGGTCAATTTTTGCCTTTCCACTTCAAACATTGTTATTTGGCTGGGTCACTGGTGGAGTTGGATGAAATTCAACATTCTGTATACTAAATCATGACTTTCTCAGTTATTTTATTTTTACTGAAAAAAATGAATGCAGGGCTAAAATGTATATTTGCAGAATGCGGGCATGTGCTCAAGTTTCTCTTTTCCATCAAAAAGACCTTCACATTAAGTGTTACATTTACATTTACATTTACATTTACATTTGTGGCATTTAGCAGACGCCCTTATCCAGAGCGACTTACAAAAGTGCTTTGCTGTTTACTTAGAACATCCTTAGCTAGTAGACAAGGCTGGAATCTAGAGATTCCACACATTTAGACCGTGTTGAAACAAAAAATCTTTATGGAGTTAAATACTCCTGAAACAGATGAGTCTTCAGTCTGCGTTTGAAGACATTGAGGGACTCGGCTGTTCGGACTCCCAGGGGAAGTTCGTTCCACCATTTTGGTGCCAGAACAGAAGAGAGTCTGGATGCATGTTTACCTTGCATCCTGAGGGATGGTGGGTCAAGCCGAGTTGTACTTGAAGCTCGAAGGGCTCTTGGTGCAGCTCGAGTTTTGACCATTGCCATCATGTATGGAGGGGCTGGTCCATTTTTGGCTTTGTAGGTCAGCATCAAGGTTTTGAATCTGATGCGGGCAGCTACAGGGAGCCAATGAAGGGAACGCAGCAGAGGAGTTACATGACTGAATTTATGAAGATGAGCCGCGCTGCTGCATTCTGGATGAGTTGCAATGGTCTCATGGTCCGCATAGGTAGGCCAGCCAATAGAGAGTTGCAGTAGTCTATTCTTGAAATGACAAGAGACTGAACAGTGTTCTTATAAGCTGCATCAGGTGCATCACTTCATCTGTCTGATTTCATTTAATTCTGTACCTAATAAGCAAAGGGACTTAACATGTACGTCACATTTCATGGGTGACATATTTCCTTGCAAGCTGTTCTATATGTTTAGCTCCTCTTACAAGGTCATACAGTCTGCTTTGATATAGATGATATAGATGATTAAGTGGATCACTGAAGGTTTTTGTCTTGTGTTGTAGAATTAAAATGATTAGGACAGGAATGCTGTATAATGCTACTCTTGTTTAGCAAAGTTGATTTTTATGTTTTCTCATCATTTTAAAGATTTTGATTTGATTCCTGATTAGATTCAATTCAATATTGATTCATTTAGGCATATTTTACTATAAATACAATATTTTTAACTTCAGCTGTTTTTCACTTTAGTGCTGAAATGTACTACTATATCAGATAGCATATAAACTTCACTCTGTTCATTACAAAACAAATCAAATGGCTCCTCCTCAGGATCAAATGAAGATGCCTTGTTGGTTTTCTCTGGAAAGAGTCCCTGTTGTGTGTGTTGGAAAGAGGTGTAGTAATACGCAGTCTTCATTAAATAAGCTTCAGCTGAGAATCATCCCAGTGCATCTCCAGGCTCCGAATTCAGTGTGAAAGTGAGCAAGAGCTGCTGGACCATGCTGTAATCATTTGAATAGCTAAATTTGGGTGGACCATCAAGGCTTGCACTTTGAGAGACAGGTGTCTCTTGTTACTTGTGCTTCCATCTAAAAATATATCTAGTTTCACCCTTTTCATATTTGAAAAGTAGACCATTCAAGCTTTCTCAAGGAGTGAAATGGGAATGTTTTTTTTTCCTAGCTGTCCTATGAACTTCTAGGTTTTAGCTCAGTGACCATAACTTCAATTAATACTGTATATGTATTCTGTATGTTTTTGTGTGTAGGATGGGCTGGTGAAGGCCAATATGGAGAAACTGACATTCTATGCATTGTCAGCGCCAGAGAAACTGGACCGAATAGGAGCCTACCTGTCTGAGAGACTCTCCCGTGATGTGGCTAGACACAGATATGGGTAGGACAATGTACAACTCTACACAGCTGAACTGCTTTTCGAAATCACCCTGCTTGTCTCAGTGTCCCTTACCTGTGCTTATCTGTGTGTCTCGTTAGATATGTGTGTATTGCTATGGAGGCTCTGGACCAGCTGTTGATGGCGTGCCACTGTCAAAGCATTAACCTGTTTGTGGAGAGTTTCTTGAAGATGGTGCGCAAGCTGTTGGAGTCTGACAAGCCCAACCTGCAGATACTGGGAACCAACTCTGTAAGAACTATTCAAGTGTTATTACAGAAGTAACCAGAAGTGCCTCCAGGACCAGGGTTGAGAAACACTGGTCTAAACCATTGACATAAATGCAGCTTTAATGACATTTATCAAAGAAGGGAAGCAGAATATGATTTTGTGTACACATGTATCTCTCTGAGTTAATAGTGCATTATTATCAAAACGGTTCATACAGTTTGTATAGGTGTATTTTTATTACTGTGTATTTCCTTTGTGCTGAATCATTTTGTCTGCTAAGATGAAGCTAACAGTGACAGTTAATTACTCATATGTTTTAAGGGTAAATGGCGGTTCTGTAATTGATGTATTTTTAAAGAAAATGTCAACACATTAAATTTGAATCTCTGGCATTTTTCCTTCATCATGACATACTGTGAGTTCAGCATGACTAATCATTTCCCTTCCAATTAGAGAAAAATCACGTTTGCTTCCATTTCTTGATGTGAATAATTGTTCACATTTAAATTGTTAAATCTCTCTCTCTCTCTCTCTCTCTCTCTCTCATGGCCAGTTTGTGAAATTTGCCAACATCGAGGAGGACACTCCCTCATATCATCGTAGTTATGATTTCTTTGTCTCGCGGTTTAGTGAGATGTGCCACTCCAGCTTTGAAGATCCAGATGTCCGCACAAAGTGAGTCACTAGCATCATCTATACTGTACATCTGTAAACATTCAACTTCATTGTTATAGACACGTAGATCCTGAAACACTTGAGAGAAAGAAGATATTATCAAAATACCTGAGCTGTAAATGCTATGACTGCAAATTCCTGTTCAGTGTTTTTATTTGAAGATGACAAAGTGATGCTGAAAAACAATCTTTTCAAATCATGTTATTAGTATGTTTAGAGGCTCATTTTTACATATTGGCCAAGTATTTCAAAGGCCAGTTTGATATTATGTTGTAAATTCTGTATTGTGCAGCCCAAGAAGAAATGGTTTGCTTCTTAGTTCATTCAATGAGTGAGAATTGAATGAGTTTAAGATGCCTAATGGGTAAATTACCTATATAATCTGTATGTCTCTGAAATGTGTATACATACGTGAACTTCTCTGTCTCAGGATCCGTATGGCTGGTATAAAAGGATTGCAGGGTGTAGTAAGGAAGACAGTGAATGATGAATTGCAAGCTAATATCTGGGATCCTCAACACATGGACAAGATTGTTCCCTCTCTACTTTTCAATCTGCAGCCAGGAGAAGGCACAGAGAGGTAAGAACATTCCTTTATACCGCTTATCTTTCAGCTTTATTCTCCTCGCACACAATTAATAAGTCACTTAAGTCTTTGACAAGAACAGAACATCAAAGAAAAGCCTCATTTCAATTCCATACAGTGCTTATCCTTTGGCCTATTTTAAAATTAATGCAATGTTAAAATATCCTGTGGAATCTTCCATGCTATCATTTGGAGGATTGTTCACGCTGTTTCCCAGTACATCAGCACTGTTAGATCTGTGTCTTTACACAGCAGAACTAAACTCTGACTACTCGCCTCCACATGTGTTGTCAGCTGCTTCAGAATGGAAAGGTTACTAATGCCTAATTTATTGAGAGAATTATTGTGCTTTCTCTGCAAGTCCGGGATGGAGGGATAAACCCAAACACATAAAACTGAAGAAATGTATTTTGTTTTTTAATGATTAGAAATAGAAGTTTCAGAAGAATTATAGAAGAAATAGAAGTTTACTTCTGAGGAAAAAGTAGGACACCTCCCATTTATTACAACCTAAAATGTCTAAAACTAGAATGAGGTGCAGCACATCAGTGGCAAATGTAAGGACTTTGGAGAAGGTCTTATTTAAACCCACTATTTTGGTTTGTTCCTGACATGGCGAGATCCAAAGAGCTCTTTGAAGCCTTTAGATATAAGATGCATGCAAGAAAGGATTGAAAAATGTCTCAAACAATTAGAAATCAGCCATTTCACTGTCTGGGAAATGTGGGAGAACATTTAAAACAACTGCTATCGTGGCTAGTTGAGGCCGTCCTAGCAAGTCTTAGCTAAAAAACAGACCACAGGATGCATATAGATGTCTCCAACAATCCTAAAAAGTTATTATTGGACCTACAGGTAACACTTGCCACAGTTGATATCAATGTTTGTGCTACTACTAATAGAAAGAGGCTGTATACTTTGATTTTGATGGGAGGAATGCAAGGTTTCCTGTAAAAAAACAAATCAGAGCAAGAACACCTAGACAAAGATCAGGACGTCTGGCACAATGGGGTTTGGACAAAGGAATCCAAAGTTAAATTGTTTGGCCACAGAAGAAGTTGTTATGTAACAGAATGGAAGATATAATAGAAGAAACCAAACCAAACATTTGGCCCCACAGACCCCTTTTCTACTGTAGGGCCTGCAGAGCTTTCCATTGTAGAAACCACTATGAGTTCTTTATTGTATCAGAGGGAGCTTGAGGAAAATGTAAGACCATCTGTACAAAGACTGACACTGAAACTTCACATAGCAGAAATAACTCTGCATATGCTTAAATATGCTTGTCACAGGCATTCATATAGCATCCTAAGTTTTTCCATGTGACTGTAGGTTTGATATTGATAAAGGAGAAATGCAAATAGGGGTGATGGAATTGGATGAAAGCAATGAGGTTTCCACTCAAGGATTCACTGATTGACAGTGAACTGGAGGGGCCTTTTTATGACTGATTATCTCTTTCTGGCTATAAGCTACATACTCATGTGACTACAGTGGTGCTCATGTGATTCAGTACTGCTCCAGTTGGCTGATTGAGGTAATCAGACATGGTTTTCACTTCCCCTCTTCTTTTTCCTGCTGTGATTCCCTGTTGATGTGACCTTAGACAGGCATAATTACAGTACTGGAAGAACATTAATTACTCCTATCTGCTGTTTGCTATGTGCTAATTGGCTCTTACTGCAAATGGCAGCTTATTATTAACCCCAAACCACACAGTCATCAAGGGAACAGGGAGACAGGGAAAAGTGAGGGATCCCTCCCTTACATATGTTTACATGAGAATATTTTAGGTTTGATTGAAGGAATGTTGTTTAGTTTATGACCACAGATAATTCATATACTGTGCCCTGCCAATTCACCCTCCTTGGCTTTTACCCATTTTGTTACATTACAACCTGCATTTAAATGTTTTTATTTTGAATTGTTTGTGACACATTTGCACAAAGTACTCTAACTTGGTGAAGTGAAATGAGCAAAAAAAAAATGCAATAAAAAAAACTGAAAATTGGCATGTGTATATGTATTCACTCCCATGGACTGGGCCAGAAGGGCATTAATCAGAGTAACCCTGAAGGAGCTGCAGAGTTCCCAAGCAGAGACTAGAGTATCTGTCCATATAACCACAATAAGCCATACACTCCATGGAGCTGGACTTTATGGAAGAGGGGTCAGAAATGTAGGAAGGCTCGATTCGAGTTGAACTCCTTTCAACAGGTTTTGCCTTGAGGAATGGGCAAAAATCCCAGTGGCAAGATGTGGTAAGCTGATAGAGACTTATCCAAAACAACTTGCAGCTGTAATTGCTGCTCTACTAAGTACTGACTTTAATTTTCTCTTATTTTGTTCTATTTGTTGTTTTCTTCAAAAGAAAAAAAAGGTTGCCTTCTGACACAAACCCTCAAATTATCCATTTTAATTCAGGTTGTGAGGTAGCAAAACACTAAAAATACTTAGAGAGGTGAATACATTTGCATAGCTCTGTGAAGGTATAACTGTCAGACAGAACTGTACTGACTAGGGATGTAACTGAAAACAGTGTTCAGAAAAATGATAAATAATGCTTTCTTAACAGACACATGTATAATTAGATACGTTTCTTCTGAAATGTACAATCTGTATGATGTAACCCTAATTATTCATAACTGAAATATGTTTTATCATGTGAATGTGGGCGCATAGCATAAGCCCTGCCCCTGTTTCTTGATATGCTGCACCTAGATCACACTCAACAGTGCTTTCCACAAAAGATAAATGAATTTTGAAAGTATTGTTTACAGTTTACATAGAACACACTGCAGAGGCAGTGCTGCTGTGGCACATTAAAAGAGATACCATCAGCACCGGCTTTACACAGCTGTGTGAAAGACGCAGTGTGAGCCCAGAACGTTGAAGTGTGAGCCAGGACAAGAATAGGGTGATTAATAATTTATAACAGATCCTGTGAGACCCTTTGCATGTTGTCACAGATACAAAAGGCAATACATAGCCTGAGCAAACACTGTGGAACCTGCTCTGTAAGCCTTTAACTATTTAGGAGCTTTAGTTTAGCTGTCGACTTGTCTCAGCATTTCAGTACTATAGCTAAAACTATTCATATGTAGAGAACTTTAGTAAGCCCCTTTTACTTTCTGTAAAGTAAATCAACTCTTTCACATCAGAACTTTATAAACATTTAGGAACATGATGGATTATTTTGACTGGGTGGTCAATGTAAAATTAAAATTAAAAAAAATGAAATGTCAAAGTATTCCTTGTTTCTTCTTTTTTGTGTGTCTGTGTGTGTGTGTGCATGTAGTCGCTCTCCCTCTCCACTGCAAGCCAGTGAAGGAAAGGAGAAGGAAAGTCCAGCTGAGCTCACAGAGCGCTGTTTTCGGGAGCTGCTCGGCCGCGCTGCCTACGGCAACATCAAGAACGCAGTCACCCCTGTGCTTATGTAAGAAACCATCTGCATCTTTGTGCCATTCTCTCCTTAGACCTCAGTCTCAGCATTTAACCATCAGCATTTGACCCAGTACTCTTGTGTCCAGGTCTTTGTCATTTAATATGTGCAGATGCATCAGTGCTGTTGGGCATTGGAGTTTGGATGTTTGCTCTGTCAGAGTTTGTCTCTCAACAGCTTGTTTTTTTTCTAGCTAAGCCATTTGCTGCTTTGCTTATTTCTCGCTCTGTCTCCTTTTCCTCCAGGCATCTCGATAATCACTCACTGTGGGAGGGAAAAACATTTGCTGTGCGCTGTTTTAAGATCGTCATGTACTCTATTCAGGTGAGGTGTCTTTCTGGAGGAAATGTCTTTACATATGATTTTCCATTTCTGCTTTATTTTGCATAATTGTGTCAGTTAAACCCCGAGAATGAAAATGCCTGCATAGACTTGCATGGTTCATTAAAATCCCTCTTTCCATACACAGTGTCTGCAACACCTGATGTTCACACCATCTGATATATTCTCTTTCTCTGTCTGTCTAGTCGCAGCACTCTCACCTGGTTATCCAGCAGCTCTTGGGTCACTTGGATGCTAACAGTAAGACCTCAGCCACAGTGCGAGCTGGAATAGTAGAGGTTCTCTTGGAAGCAGCTGCCATAGCAGCCAGTGGGTCTGTTGGTGAGTTGGTAGTGTTTGAGAGGAAGTATGAATTTGGATGCAGGATACACTGTACTATTTTTCATAACCTTTAATAATACCTTAATAAAACCTTCCATAATACATTAATTTTATTATTCAGACTGAAGATACTTCCAAATCATTGAGAATTGAGCCACCTTATGGTATCTGGTGCATCAAAGTACCTTTAGTCTAATACATAACAAGTGAGACCAAGAAAGGGATAAATAAATAAATGTATTTATCCATTTGTAAATATCTTACTGTTTATGGAGTGCTACATATATTATTATAGTTATCTTATTATTAAGGCAGTATACTCACTTGCCCTAATGTCTTCCTGTGAGAGCTCTTGCAGAGTCTAATGCAAAAGTTTGTCCATCCAAGTCAAATTACATTGCTGATTTTCTCATTTAAAATTTCCCCCACCCTCTACTTTAGGGGTAAGCAGCCCAGGCCCGAGAGTGGCACACTGCTGCACAGCTTTGTGCTCCTGCTGCTCAAGCCCATCTGACTCAACTCATCTGTTAATTGCCAGGTTTAGTAGGTCTGTTAGAGCAGAGAAATCAGTAAACTGTGCAGGAAGCTGGCACTCCAGGACCAGGGATGCCGACCCCTACTCTACTGTCAAAATCTCTTAGCTGCCTGACAGAATGTACTGATGGTTCTACTAACCTGCTTTCTGAAAGCTAAAGTGCAAAAAACAACCAGTCTGTCCACAAGAGGGAGACATGATTATTAGAATCCAGCTTTAATCCACTCTTGAATCTGTAAACAAGTACCACAAAGGTCCAAACACTGTCCTCTCGGGACCTGGCTGCAGACATGAAAATGATAAAAAAGGAGACTGGTTGAAATATGAACAGAATTTCTCGTAATGCTCAACATGGTGTCTGGCACTGGATCTTAATTCAAGTTGGCTAAAGCACCTTGGCTTGAGGACATTTTCTCTAACTGGACCATATTAAATTTTAATTAAATACTCTCTTCCATTCATATTCATGTTTTCATTGATATAACTATCTGACTTCGACTGTGTGTGTGTGTGTGTGTGTGTGTGTGTGTGTGTATTTTAGGTCCTACTGTACTAGAAGTGTTTAACACTCTGCTCAGGCAGCTGAGGCTAAGTGTGGACTACGAGCTCACCGGCTCTTATGACTGTACCACCATGGGCACCAAGACCATCAAAGAGCATGAAGAGAGGCAACTCCAGGAAGCTGTCATTAGAACCATAGGTGTGTGTTTGTGTGTGTGTGTGTGTGTGTGTGCGTGTGCGTGTGCAGTAGACAATAAATATTACTTTACTCAGTTTCTTGTGTGAATTTCTAACTGTGCTTTATCCATCGCTTTAGGTTCTTTTGCTAATACTCTGCCTACATACCAGCGCTCTGAAGTGATGCTTTTCATTATTAAGAAGATTCCGATTCCAGGCATGCACCCAACACTGCAACCTGCAGGCTTTGGGTAGGTACTACAGCCTATGGAGTATCCACAAACATTTCTAGCATCTTCCATCATCATTAGCACTACCAACCAAAAATCGTATTACCTTTACATTATTAACTTTTCTATCAGAAATATGTGAACTCTTTTTTAACTCTTTTTGTAAGTCATCAGATCAGAATCAGAAATACTTTATTAATCCCAGAGGGAAATTGCAAATGTAATGTAATACCTGTCTCTCTTGTATGGATCTGGCATGTTGATGCTCTGCACTGATAATTGGAAGGTGTTAATGTGAATTCCCTGTGTTCTTCAGGTCTGAAGCTGATAGGCTGTTCCAGCTCATGTTATTGAAATCTCTGAGACAGGTACAGGCCTCACCTTTCACTACAAAGACACAAATAAAATAGACTGTGGGACAGTTCAAATTTGCAGGATAGACCACATTTAAAGCAATTTCTAAGCTGTTTAGCTGGGAGATGCTATAATTTAAATGATTACAGCAATGATGAATTCCAATCCAATATGAATCTAATATCTGTAGTTTTTACACACTGACAGTAATAACAGGTTGTACACCAAGTTCCCAATTCCAGTCAAGCTCATGCTGCAAAACCTGCTAACAGACTAATAAAGACGGAAGGGAAAATATGTGCTCTATTTTGAGATTTTGAGAAATGATACAGTTAAATTTAAAAGATAAAAATGCATTGAAAAAACTCATGTCTTCTCCTTCCCATGTCCTGTAGGTAACATGTGGATTCAAGAGCACAAACATGCTGACTGCTCTGCCCAGCTCATTCCTCGACCCACTCCTGTCCTTCGCCCTTTTGGAAGACGCGCACATCCGCCTGCTTGTCCTTGAAATTCTTGTCAGTCTCATTGATCGCCATGACAACCTCCCCAATTTCGCCACAATTAGGTTTGTTTGCTCAATAGGAAATATATACAGTGCATCCGGAAACTATTCACAGCACTTCACATTTTCTGTCAACATCCTTGAGTGGCCCAGCCAGAGCCCAGACTTGAACCTAACTAAACAACAGTCAAGCTGTAGAAACATATGAAGGATCATCAGTGGAAACAAGATGCACCTGAGCTCAATTTTGAGTGTCATGGCAAAAGCTTTCTCACTTTCATTGTGGGGTATTGTGTGTAGAATTTTGAGGGAAAAATAAATGTAATTAATTTTGGAACAAGGCTGTAACATAACATAAAATGTGCAAAAAGGGAAGCACAGTCAAAACTTTCTGGCTGAACCGTAAATGAATATTAGCCCAGACAAAATTGAATACTTAAAAATGACTGTGATAGAAGAGGATGTGGATGAGTGAATTTCCTGTGCATGTCTGTAGTATCATCTCAGACATCTCCGTGCTCAAACTGAAAATGGAGAAGTGCTCCCGTCAGGACAATCTCTTCATGAAGAAGGTACTTCCCCCCCCCCCCCTCTCTTCCTATTTTCCTATTTTTATGCTTTTTGGTCAGTATACTGGGTCATATATTTAATAATGTTTAAATATATGCTCACATACACTTTATTCAGAATATTGTCAGTGCTTTTGAAAACAGCTTTTTCCTGGCATGGAATCCATAAAATGTTGGAGACAGTTCTTTGAGATCGTGGTCCACATTGATTTATATTATTTTTTTCAGGAGTAGATGTATGCTACAAATCCTGTTCTACCACACAGTGTTCTATTGGATTCAGGTCCAGTGACTGGCAAAGGCACTCATTGTCATGTTCATGAATGTTTGCTTTGTGACTGTGGTACATTATCATGCTGAAATAGATCAGCCTCTAGGTGGGAATGTTGAGCATTCTTTTTGAACTTATACACTCACCACATTTGTGTGGTTATTGGAGTTACTGTAGCCTTATGTACACTCCAACCAGTCTGGCCATTCTCCATTAACATCCACAATTACAGGTACCACTTACTGGATTTTGTTTGCTACATCATTGTGATTAAACTGATGTGCTGAAAATCCCAAGACATCAGCATTTTCTAAAAATACTCAAAACAGCCCAACAGTCATGCAACGCACCAAATCACTGAGATCATATCTGAATCAGCCATCAGAATGGGATCTTGGTATTATTGTATCAATAACAGTGTGTATAAGTCTCCTACCAAAGTGCTCAGTGATTGATATATTTTTTGTGATATGCTTAAAACACACCGCATGATAAGGTTTTGTCAGTTAAGGCAGATATGAATTTGTGTGTGTGTGTGTGTGTGTTACAGCATGCCCAGCAGCTGTACAGACACATCTACCTGTCGTGTAAGCAGCACAGCAGCATACAGCCACACTTCGAGCTGCTCTACTCACTGATGGCTCTAATCAGCATGGAGCTAGCCACCGAGGAGGTGGTGGTGGACCTTATCCGTCTGGCTCTGGCACTGCAGGTCAGAGAGATATTCTGAATAATCTCTTCAAGATTTTCACTAGTCTACACTAAAAGCATTAAAGCATTTCTAAAGTGTTCCAACTTTCTTTCCAATTCCATTGTTAATTGAATATTTCCATACAGTGGAAAACATACCTCTATGAGATTTTTTTGCATCAAATCTTTTATCCAATATACTCATCTACAAGTGAAATGTAACCTCTGTGGGAGCTCAAGATCACACACATTTACTTTCTATACCATTACAAACCACCACAATCATATAATATTGTTGACCTTGTAGTTTGAACAGCACTGCACCATAACACACAGTGCACACACGGGAATTAATCCTCTGAATTTTTCCCATCCACACACAGTGAATTCACACACCAGGGGGCAGTGAGCACACATGCACGGATCGTTGGGCAGCTTTATCCTCAGCGTTTGGGGAGCAGCTGGGGAGTTCAGTGCCTTGCTCGAGGGCACTTCAGTCATGTTCTGCCAGTGCAGGGGTTCGAGCGATTTGATTTCTGGATTGTGACAACATTTGTTGGGAGTCCTGAAGTGGTCAGGTTCAACCTCTCTGGGTGTGATTGGAAAATTTCCCTGCAAGCCTGAGAGAGGAGATCTCTGCACTGCAGCAGTGCCCACGGTCGCCTAGAAGTTGGGTTATTTCTGATAGTCAGTGTTTCCCTGGCCAGCGGGATGCAATCAGGAGATGATTCTCCCACACCCTGGTCAGTCTTGGAGGGATTATGTCCACCAGAGGAAAAGCATGCAGGAGGACCCATGGCAATGGGTGCGCTAGCGCGTCGATCCCCACCGTGGCAGAGAATACTACAGAGAGCACTGAGCATTCTCTGCAGATGCAAAGAGAGCCACCTCTGCCCTTCCATAAATTATCCAAAATTGAGATATCACAGCTCTGTGGAGAATCCATTTATTGTAGTGGGGATTGCCCCCAGGTTCATTATGCCTTGTAAATGGGTAGCTCTTAGAAACAGAAAATGAGAGCCGCTTCACACAATCAGTCTGTGTGCTAGTGTGTGTAATTTGTTTATAAAAGCTACAACTGTGGTGTTGTTAGTCTGAATGAGGACGTGACAATTCTGTAACAGGCCGAGAAAATTTCTGTTTCAGTGCCAGGTACGCTGCCATGAGCTCTAAGCAGTTTATGTGCATGGCCCATATGTGGCCATTCCAAACACCATTTATCATGCAGTCCTCAAAGCTGGCACCCTACCCCATTGAACAGGCATCTGTGGCACCAACCTTTCGGGTCTTGATCGTGTCCAAGAGGTTTTAGACTTAATATTTGCTGTGGTTTTTAAGGCAGTGAGGAGGCCCTTGCCCTGCCACACTCACATCACCACTCTCAGCCAGTCACATCTGGAGAATTTAAAAAATGCTTCTGAGGACACCGCAAAGGGGCTACTTTAATTTGATATTAAGATTGAGTTCAGTCATGTTTAATGGGAATCTTCATCAAATAACTACAGTGTAATATACCTGTCTTTGTTGGGTGTCTCTGTGTGCAGGACTTGGCTCTGGCCAGTGAAGAGACATTGCCTGTGTACAACCGCTGTGCTGTTCATGCCCTCTCTGCTGCCTACCTCAATCTAATTTGCCAACTCACCACCGTGCCCATCTTCTGCCAGCACGTTCATGAGGTAAGTTCACAGGGATGCAGCACTTCTCTGTTGTACATCTGTATGATCGCTAGTTCATTTCCACATAATGGATTATTCATTTGCTGTTGTTGCAGGTGATTGAGGTGAGACAAAAGGAATTCCCATTTCTGTTGCCTGAGGATGTCTTCATTGAAAATCCTAAGTAAGTCAAAATTTAAAAAATGGAATGAATGATTTGACCAGAAGCAATTCCATGTTTACATCAGTAAATAAAACTGCTCATAAAACTAAAGGTTCTGTACAAAAAAAACATGGTGCTCTGTCACTGTGAAACCATTGTGCAGTAAAAGTATTAAAAATCTTACATGCCTTCAAATTATGAAATAATAAGTAACTTTAAAAGAATATACATTTGTAAAATAATAACCAGACTGTTTTGGGCTTGGTTGTCTCCAACTGCTTCCATTATAGCATGGAATGTTAAATGCCATGTCAGTCTAACATGACTTCTATGAGCCTTGGTAGTGAAAACGGATCAAATCAAATAAAAATTTATTGGTATATGGCTTTTTTTTACAACTGATGCAACTTTACAAAAATCAAAAATAAGAAGTTGACCAGCATGAAACATGAAACACGAGGATATAACCCCCCAGTCAGCAAGCCAAAGGGTGACAGTGGCAAGGAAAAACTCTCTCAGAGCCGGATGAAGAAACATTGGGAGGATACAGGTTCATAAGGGGGGGACCCATCCTCCTCTGGTCAAACTACTTATGTCCTCTGTAATACTCGGGTGTACTGAAGTAATGGTAGTTTGATGGTGGACATAATAGTAATAGTAGCAGCTAATTAGGGTCTTTGTAAATTTCTATGTAGTTGGTGATGCCAGGTGGGCAACTAGTCCAGGTCCAGTAACCGGAAGGTGGGCAGCCAATGTGAAGGGGTGGCAGGGGATCTTGGGGTCCATCTCAGATGGCTAACAGGAGAACCCGAGGTCAGCATCTGAAGGGGTGGCTGGGGAGCTCAAGGTTAGCCTTTCATCAGTCCAGGCCAATGGAACATCATTGACGTGGGAAAGGTAGAGAGATGTAATTACTTTATTGCTTATATTTATGGAGAACATAAATGTGTAAAAAGAGTGGCGAGTGTGTGTGCGGCCTATCTGAAAGGAGAGAACCAGAAGGTGATGTAAACATGGGAGCATTCTGAAATTTGGTGTCCAGCCACTCCACCATCACAAACCTGAGCAAACACGTGAAGGAGTCAGACAACAGCACCAACATCCCAGTTTACCATAATACCCTATGTCCATGAACCCCTTTATCTATAGCCTGTAACTAAGGTAAGGACATTACCAAAATCACCAGATGAAGGACAAGTGTCTCTTCATTTCAACATTAGACATGCTGAGACCTGTTGCAATAAGTTTCCACACTGTTCCACCTGTCCACTCTTTCCATCTGTAGTTCTCAGCATTTTTCTCAGACACATGGTTCAGTCTTCTTCTTCTTCTACTTCTTCTACTTCTTTGCTCCTACAGCGCCCTTCCTGACACAACCCTCACCGTTTATCCGGGCTTCGGACTGGCACCAGAAGTGCACAAACTACACCAGTACAACAGGAATAAACATTAAATAAACACTAGTATGCATGTTTAAAGATTAAATAAACAATATTCACATTG
Source organism: Acestrorhynchus altus (assembly GCA_034509495.1). Lineage (NCBI taxonomy): Eukaryota > Metazoa > Chordata > Actinopteri > Characiformes > Acestrorhynchidae > Acestrorhynchus > Acestrorhynchus altus. The sequence goes on along the minus strand of CM067503.1, from coordinate 36,555,196 downwards.
ATTGTAGGTACCTAACAGCTTAATTCTGTTGGCATGAATAAGCATAATTATAGACTACAATTACTGCAAATTGGAAAGCTTATAGGCTGGTCAAAGTTCCAAGTGGTGCAAAGTCTGGTGTCTTGGTAACAGGATCCTGATTTCACATGTGCAGAGAGAGGGGGGCAGGGCAGGAAGAAAGTTGAGCATGGTGGTGGATGAAGCTATCCGTCACTCTGCTGGTTCTAATATTCCTGGACATCTGCGGTGTTGTTGTAGGTGGTGTTGTCGTCTGTGGTGTTGAAACAGTCCTGGAGTGCTTCTGTTGAGCCCTCTGACCACACTTGTACTTGCTTGTTGTACCTGACTGGTTTGGTGACTTTAACCAGTGGTTTCCTATGCTTGCATTAGCATAATAGTGAGGTGGTCAGAAGTGCCATTGTGGGGGAATGGAAGGGCCTTATAAGCTCCTTTCTGTGTAGTGTAAACTTGGTCCAGTGTTTCCCTGTGTTGGAAAGTCTGTGTGTTCATATGTCTTTGGAAACACTCTCTTTGGATTTGTATGGTGCAAATCTGCTCCAGTATATCCAACCAACAACAGTTTAGCATTGCTTTTTTACATTATAAATAGGTATGGGTAGATTTATAGACATCTAGGTCCAATCATCTTTTGAGAAAACCAATGGCAACAGTGGCAGAGAAAATGTTTGTGTGTGAGGAAGAAAATGTAGAGGTGCCAAAACTCAAAACAGTAGACGGACCTCTGGTCGACAACATATAGTTTTACCAACTGACACAAAAAAGGGATAAAGGCAAAATTATGGTCAAATAATGTGAAAACTATGGCTGTTGTAATAGCAAGCCATTGGGTTAATGTACAAGGTAGAGGGGATGAAACTACAACAGTGCAGCTAATCAGAACCTAGGCCATTTACGTACATTTAAAAGGACAGCATGTTTAATTGTAGTAGATACAGAGGTTGGTAATTGGTCATGAATTTACTTTTTGAATAAATATATCCACATAATAAATATATGCACACAATGTCAGAAAATAATGAGGTATGTTCATACTATCGACAGGATATTGAATTTATATTTCAAGAGCAGGAGCTCTTGGGACTATGGACTTTGGTAAATGGTGCATTACACCACACTAACATCTATAAATACAGTGTTCAGATGAATAAAACATGCATTGTCCTTTATTTGGCTGGGAATCGTGAATGGAGGTATTGATTTGAAGAGGAATGGGTAAATAAAGCTCTATTTCAAGAACCACTGATGAAGGTTACTTCAGGCTGTGTGCAGTTTCTGTCTCAGTTTCAGTGGCACTACTCAGTGTTATGGAAGGACACAACCTTGCTTGTAGAGGTGAAAAAAATCATGTCTTTCTCTCTTATTTGTATCCTCTGTGTTTGTGTGGCAGGATTCCAGAGACACTGGAGAAGCCGGAAGGAGAAGTGCTGTTCCAGCAGACTAAAGTCACCGAAGTGCTGGGAGGCAGTGGCTATAACACAGAGAGGCTGGCCACACCGTATATACCTCAGTTTACAGGTTAAATATATTTATATCAGAAAATGGCAAGACGTTTTGATACCACATGGAGGTTTGCTATAGTTATTTTATTCTTTCCTCAGATGAAGACAGGCTGTCAAAGAGGAAGAGTATAGGAGAAACCAACTCGCTGCAGGTAGAGGTGGAGTCCAGAAACAGTCCAGAGAAAGAAGAGGTAAGATGCACACACTGAAACACATTTTGTCTCCCTCTTGTACTCTGCATTGTCTAAATAATGTTATTCTGTTATTCTGTCCTATAGAGAACACCAGCTGAAGAAATCACATTCGAGGCACTGAAAAATGCCATAGGTGAGTCTGAGTACAAGACAACAACGTTATTCACACTAATGGGTAGATAGGATACATGTGTACCATTTTGAGAGTCAGATTTAATTGAAGTAAATTTGTGAGTAAACATTTTAGTCTGTGCATGTAATAAACTCTGATTAAGTTTAATTATCTTTTTTTCTTCTGATAGCTTTTTTGTTATTCTTGTTTTATTCTTTGCTAGTTATTCATGTAATATATATTATAACTAAAGGCTTTTTCTCTTGTCCCCGTAATACTTTTTTAATAGATCTTGCAAGACTTTTTATAGACACGCCTGTGAGCGCTCGGGCATGTGGCTCAGGGCTTTATCTCTCTTATCGTCTCAGAACACACAAGCATACATAAATGAAGACAGGGAAACATATGTGAGTGGGCTTAGTTGTCTGAATATACAAATGCCCAAAATAGCTTTGAGTTTTACGAAACCAAGTGTGGGGAATATATTCACCTTCATTAGCTTTCTGCTACACTCATAGACTGGAGAGCCTATAAAAGAGTTATACCCGAGAAGGGGATGGGGGGTATTTATGGTATATTTGCAGGGGTTGGTATTTCTGTTTCAGCAAGACACAGCCCCCTGCTGCACTTCAGCCTGAAAGACCCAACTCTGTATGGGCCACATATACCCACTTCTTTTGTGTTTGCATTCTGCAGTGGACACCGTGGGGATGGAGGAGCAGGAGAGAGAGCGGCGGAGGCAGGTGGTGGAAAAGTTCCAGAAGGCTCCGTTTGAGGAGATAGCTGCCCACTGTGGAGCCAGAGTGAGTGTGCTTTACAGACTCATATTCTAATATTCAAGAAGACGTATTCAGGTGCAGTGCTCATGCAGTGCTAAATTTTGTTTTCCTCAGGCTACAATGCTACAGAGCAAACTCAGTCAAATCTTCGAAATCACAATCAGGTGAGCTACATCATCTTAGCTGATGATCATACACAAGAATATTTAGTGCTGTAAAAGTTTTTGTCAGCCATGAAATGTGTCATTACAAAACAGCTATTTTGGTATTTCCTGCCTTACATATATTACATCAAATAAAACATAAATAAATAAACTTTGATTGATTTTGTACTTGGAAGTGATGATAAGCATAATAAGCTGATCACAAATACCAATCGGGGGCAGGATTGGATGCTGCATTAACCATTCCAGGTATTCATCAAGGCTGTAAAAATGCCCCTGCATTGTATTGCAAAATGAAAAGTATTTCGAAATGTGAAATTTCATTTAACACACTGAACTGAAAATCATAAATTTCAGGGCACAACTGAACTCCCTAACTCCAGCTACACTGTGTAGTTCAGTGTGGACTATTCTTCTGATACTGGGCTGAGCGATGGGCTGTTGGGAAAAATAGAAATCTTTACTCTGCTTCTCCCATGAGGCACATTAGTTCTACACAGGCTGTGGATATATGACTCAGATACACAAAAGAAATGACTGCACATGAAAGATGATCTTATCAGGAGAGAGTGTGGATTTCTACACCAGTTTTAAATGTTTCTGCAGCTGTGTGTGAGGTCTGTATTTCCGGTATTGTGGATGGATAAGGAATTTCAGCATCCTGTGATTTCATGCAGTACTGCAGCAGCTCACAAAGAGGACTGCATGATCTGACAAACCCTCAGGATTAAAAGGCAATGACTGATTGCATATTTGGGCTAAAAAGTGTCAGATACTAATATCAATTGATATTTCTGTTTCTAGTGTCTAGATCATGGAACAAATGATGCACTGATTAATTTTTGGAAAATCAAACCGCAATGTTTTTTATGGCCAAAACACATTTTTAATATTTGAGACATGCTGCTGAATCAGATACTAGAGCCCTAAGATTTCTGCAATGACACATTTTTGATGACACATTTAAATATTTAATAAAAAGACAGGAAAACACCTTAAAATCCAACCCTAAGATTGTCATCAAGGTGACATTTGGATGTTGGTTAACCTCTTGAAACACATAAAATCAATGTGTTATTTATTGTTATTATATTTATTTATTGTAACACAAAGCTCTGTTGTGCAGATTTTACCAATGATGTAGTGCAGCTTATCAAACAGTGTCAACATACAATATTTCATAAACTGCATCATTTTTACTAGAAATTGAAGTCTGTTCTGTTTTTGTTGCTGCAGACCACCACCAAGTCCTTCTGGGACCATCACAGCAGGCTATGGTCAAACCCAGAGCCGCTCTGTTCCTGTGTATGAGATGAAGTTTCCAGATCTGTGTGTGTATTAGCACCACAGCCACTGAGCAGCCAGTGGAAGCCAGGCAGGAAAGAAGGTTTGAAGATGGAGCATAGAGTCTTTTCATTCATCTTTGAGATTAAAAAAGCACTACATGAGCAGATAATGGATCCTCCATTATCTCTCTCATCTCTTTACCACTGGAGGCAAACCTCATGGCAATTTGCACTGTGACTCCTGACGAAAGAATGACGACTGAAAACTCATTCTGAATAGAAAGGCCTTACAGGCACAGTTTGTTTATTGCTGCTCTTCTGCTGCAAACAGCTGCCTCTGCTTAGGCGTATGCGACGAGTATTTTATCATTGTTTGCATTGTTTCTGTTTTGTGTATTCTGGATGGTCAGTGATTTTTTTAATGGTTGTGCTATGCTTGTCCACCAATGCCAACTTTTTTTGAACAATTAACTAAAAGATTTAGATTAGTTTAAGTTCACATATTTTATCAAAAGGCATAAAAGTTTGTTCTGTTAAAGTTAAAGCTTTAATGAGTTATTATACCATTTGTTTTTTAGCATGTCTGTCTATATTGGTGCTAATTATATTCAATTTTTGTTGTTTTGTATGTATATGATTTACTGACATTTGTTTTTTTGGGCTACACCAGACATAAAACCTGTTGAGTGCTTGACTGTGTTGTAACAATGTCAACAAAGTTTGAATGGCTTTTAGGATATTCTCTGTTTAAAGCTGAGTGAATATTCTGGAGACCCTAGTGAGTTGTCTGTGGGGATGAAAACATGGAAGTCTCATTTAAAGACAGATAAGAACACCCAAATATGTGTAATTCTGGTGCCCTTAATCAAAATACATTCAAAATAGCACTTTTCATTGTTCAGCTCTGTATATATGTGCTCAAATGCGTTTAACCTGTTTCATATGTGCTACTTTCAAGATGTTTTCTGGAGTCAGTTCACTAAAATGAAATTGCACTGAAATTCAGATTTTTATCAGAACACTTTAGTCCAATACTAGGCTGGATCTGCATCTGTAAATCAAATCAAATGCTGATCAGATTATGTTAGTCTTTTCGCTCCTGATTATCTCAGTTAACAGCCTTTTTGCCTCTACAGTCTTGTAGTCTTTACAAATTAGCAAATAAAACAGTGTTTTATATTTTATATACAGTTGTGGGCTGACATTTACATAACGTGAGTGTTATGAAAAAGTGAACTGTTCCTTTTCTGGGCTTGCAAATGAGTGTTCAACATGAAGTTATAATAGTACAAAACAGGAAATTAGTGCACACCAACATTTGGGAATGGTTTTGGAAATCAAGACAGGGTATTAAAAATACATACAACACAATGATGTTTGGTTAGATGTTGAGTTCTGATAGGATATTTGACTACTTCTCATGGCAGAATTGGTTCCCTGGCATGGACCTAACAAGTCCCAACATGTCTATGATTGGGATTTGAGTTCTGAAGACTTCTGAGGTAAGCCCTCTATTCCACTTGGTATAGCAAAACAGCCACCACCATACTACAGATGGTTTGTTGTTTTTGAGGTTGGTTCTGGCCATCTGAACCAATTTCTTCTCAACCGAGGGTGACAGTTTGGGTTTTCTTCCAGATCTTGGCAAAGTGTCTTCACCTTTGACTAAATTGTATTGATGTACACTTGTTTGAACTCATGTCCTTTACTTGAGCTCCTTGCTGTTTTCCATTGTACTGTCAGTCAGTCCAATGGTTGCCATAACTTGTTTTCTTTCAAAGATGCGTGTTGTCACTCATTCTGGACCAGAAAAAAAGACCAGTTCAAAGAAATGTGGGATTCATTTCCATAAGTCTGTGTAAATGTCCAACCACAACTGTAGCATACAGTTATGTTAACTATGTGTAAGAATATAAATATACAGTATATGCAAATGATAAAAATGACTGGAGATTAAATCAAAGTTAGCTTTAGATTGCATTAATTTTGCTCTGTTTGGAGAATTTTCTAACACTGAACAAGATTAGATATATAGATTAGATAAAACTGTGTTTGTACACCAATGAACTAACCAGCATGAGTTGACTATCATCACAGAATTCGCAACAAGAGTAAAAACAATGTTATGTTTTCATGATCTACTGCAAGCTCTAGGGGACAGAAGAAGATAGGCTAAATGTCTGTAGATATCTAAGATACTTGCTGCAGAAATAAGCCTTTGTGATACACCAGTGATTGTAGCTTTGCCAAATGTGTCCCCTCAAGTGTTTCACATCACATCAAGGCCTTCAGTGCATGTTTTAGATTTTGTAGTTAATCAGAGGACATGAACTGGGTATTTGATTTTGGCGCTCCTAACAGAGGCTTCGTTTCTGTGAGAGGAACACACGGATCACAGAAGACCACGGTCCAGTCATCTATTTCATTGTGGTGTTTGTCAGTGATGGCAGTGCTGTGGTGTAATCAGCTTTTTTTTAAGCGCTGAGGGAAGCCTCTCCTCTGTGTTGTTGGAGTAAACGGTTGAATGCTTTGGTCAGATTATTTATTTCTTTAATCCAAAACATTTCATCAAGACAAATGAAAGTTCTGTGTATTTTTCCAGTGCAATGGAGTGCAGCTGTCTTGTGATATTAAGTGGCAGTCGTGGAAACATGGTCATTTTGTCTGTGTCCAGGATTCAAATTGAAGCCAAGTTTGTAAAGCTCTTTAAGCCAGCAAAGTCTTGTCTGTAGGTGGTCTGTCTTCACACAGAACTCAGCGTAAAATTAGCTACCATACAATTATTGCATTTAGTAACAGTTTCAAAATTTCATAATCATTTAGTGGCTGAGATATCATTCAGAGGGATTTGGTGTGAAATGTTTCACTGTGTAGAAAAATACTGACCGTGACTTCTTTTCAGTGGTGGTGATGGGTACCAGGGGTCACCATGTTTACAGCTCAAAAATAGCCACTTAATTTACTCTTTAGAACTTCCAGTGAACCTTCTGTGTGTCCTACATGTGAATAATCTGGGGCAGTTCTTTTTTTTTTTCAGTACTGTTTTGCCTTAAAACACCGTGCATGCTTACATATTTCTATTGTGAATGTATTTAAATATGTTTAGGCCAAATATCCTTACACAATTTTAGTAAATCAGTTTCTCAGGCATTAGGCAGTGTATTCGTAATCATTCCTTGTAATAACTTTCTGTGAAAGAGCTTTTAAAGGCATTAAACTCTTCGGACATCTGGTTTCATTCTCCACCACTGAGAACAACTCAGAAATGAAGTTATTTCATTTGAAATAAAGTCTGTTTACATCTTAATAATTTGATTATGCAGAAAATGGTCAAATCTAATGGACACCCTGGTTCATCATTGGTGTTACTCTATATGTCTCAAAGATATTGACTCATATTTGAACCCTCTTTTTAAAAATGAAGTTCCAACAGTTCAGTTTACAGAAAAGCAACAAGTAAATATATGCAACCAGAAATGAATGTGATTGTAAAGTGTGCTAGAGGTTCCACATTACATCAGTATGTTGCAAACATGCCCTTATATTCATGTACATTGTAGTAGTCTGGTGAATATTTATGGTGGAACTGCTTGTTTGATGGAATTTGAATTCATGCTCAAGTCATCAATGAAAGGCAGCTTTTGAACGGAGGACAAATGGTCTTGTACATTTGAACTGTCTGCTTCTGTTTAAAATGGATAGGCTTGTACCTGTAGATTAAACTGACTTGTTTTACACGTCAATTGTACACGTAGTCAATAAAACATACATTCAGTATTAATGAGTGGTTATTGCGTTATTGCTCAGGAGGCTGAGTGTAAGAGAGCACCGATTTTGTTGGATCATTGTTAGAACGGTGAGGTCAATTCATACTGACATTCAATATTGTGTTTGGTGATATAATTGTGACTATACCATTATCACTGTTTATTATATTTTTTAGGATAAAGAGGGCAAAAGCAAACAATGTGTTTATCAGCATTCCACGAGCTGTAATAGTTCTATCACCCTGCTGCGAAAACATCATTAGAGGAGCAGTTGGTAATTCTTCAGTCATCTGAGTTACAAACAACAGCCAATACTTTAGAAAAGTTCATGTTAAAAGTTATATCACGGTTAAACACCCTGCCAGAAAGGTTACTTTCTTTTACTTTCTGTGACACACAACCATATTATATCAGTTTAAGTTTTGAAGTTTATCGTTCCACTCACACACAATCAGAGTGGTCCATTCAGGAGACTGCTGCCTAATATCCCGTCCATATGTGCACTGGTTTATGTCTGCATTTTGACCACTAACGGTTCTTTTGCGGTGTTGTCTTGTGGACTAACAAACAGGACTTTTTGACTGAATCTCAAATTAATCCTTGGTATGTTTTTGACATATGAATAAATGTAAATACTGTTCTGTTACCAATATATATGCCCTATTTAGACTTGTGTAATGCAGTACACTGAGAGTAGTCTTAGTGTGAGGTTAACCTTAGATAGACCAGCTTTGCAGACTGGATCCTGGTTGTAGGGTTGTGTGTGAACTGGGAAACTGGACTGGGAGGATTGACGAGATTGTATGTATTGTGTGTCTGCAGAGTTGGTGCATGACTCTGTTCTAGAGGACCTTGTGTGTGTTCCTACCTCATTCGCCTCCCCTGCTCAGTTAGTGCTGAGTTTACACACAAGTGCGGAGCAAATTTGGCAAAGCGAAACGGATCGGGTAGCCTTGGCTGAGAGTAATTGATCACTTCCAGCTACTTTTTGAGACTCTGTTTATTAATCAGATTTTAAATTAATTCTTTATTGGTTTATTGACTATGCTGAGTCTACATGATGTGCAGCTCTCTACACAATGCCTTTGCGGTGTCTTGTTATTGAACAAAGAAAACATTTCAAACACATCTGTTAAATGAACAGCGATTAAAAATTACTAATAAAATCAAGGTGCTTCAGGAAACGGACTTAAGCAATTACATCTGCAGATTAGAAGAACCCAACATTTTAGTCTGTATTCAAGCTTCAGAAATACAGTCCCAAATGAAGAGGATTGATCACCTGTTTCTCCTAGACAACAAATAGATCAGATGGAAAGACTAAGGACACTTAAGCATAAGTCTCCTGCTCATCAAATGTGTCTCTGAGATGAAGACCTCAGTAATCTCACACTTCAGCTCTTGAGTTTTAGAACAAAACTCTCAAAAGTCAGTAGTCTCAACATGAACTCAACCATTTCCCATTCAGGACTTTCAGTTTTGATGCTGATTACTTTTTATTTGGGTCCTTTTCTACACCTTAATAGCTGCACATCCAACAAACATATGAATTGAGGTTTTATGTGGAAAAAAAAACAGCAGTTCTGATCCTTGATCAAACAAAACCATCTCTCAATAAAAGCCCAGCTAACCAAACTGAAGTTTGTTCGTGCTTCTCAACCCTGGTCCTGGAGGCACCCCTACCCTGCATGTTGTAGTGTTTCCCTGCTTCCACCACAGGGCAGGGCAGGGGAGGGGTGCCTCTAAGACCAGGGATGAGAAACCGGGGCAGGGCAGGGGATGGGGGATAAGAAAAAGGAAGACAGAAGGTAAAACTGATTGGAGTTTGTGTTAATTAATTTACAGTGTTGCAAAACTTAAATCTGAATGATTTTTGCTTTTTCATTGCTTTAATGAGTATTTCCTCTTTATTCTAAAGGAAAAATATAAAGCTTTTATAAAGTAATAATATAATATAATAATATAAAGTACCTAATTTCTGTCTCTTTTCAGAGACATGTCTGTGCCAGAGCTAAATGATACGTGAGATCACAAATAAGTCTCATTAGATATTAAATATAAATAATTTGATAAATGATCCACTGGTTTGTGAGAGTCTGTGTTGTGCACAATGTGGCATAGCTTGGCCACATATGGATGCTGCAGCAAATGATGTAATATTCTTATGACATGGTAGCTAATAATTGCAGTATAACTGTGGCACTTCCTAATGAGACCTTAATTAAAGAATTCTAGGTAGGCCTGTCACAATAATTATGCCATTGATTTGTTGTACACAGACATGGACATGACCTCAATAATTTTATAGCAATATTAACTATCGTGCATATTTGCGTATGATTTTGGACCAGTCACACAGTTCTGTTCTATTGTCTGCTCTTTCGAGCTCAAGCATCCGAACAGGCAGCGACATCTATTGTGTAGGAAACAAGTGCAGGGAGTCCCTCCATACAAACAAAAACCAATTTCTTATAACCCAGTTACCTCCTTTTTACCCTAATCTTGAGATTGAGGTTCTGTTAGCCTGTCACAAAAACCTAACTCAAGTTTTTGTTCAGCAGCTTTACCTTAAAATATGCATTTCAATGTGCAGACTTTAATATGGTAACACAGTTTCCCAGTACTTAATTTATTGATATTTTATTTTTGCAGAGTATTTAACAATTTTATTGATTGTAATGTGTGAATTACAACATTACAATTGCAGAAATGGTATTAAAATGACAATATTATCATTTGTTGCAATTATTTCTAGACAATTCATTTTGACCAAAAATAGTTATTGTGAGAGGCCTAAACATTTTGAACACCTACACATTTATAACTCTTGGAACCCTAAATTGCTATTAGTTACTATATGTGTAATGGTGTAATATATGTGTAATGATATCATATGATTTGGTAGAGATCTAGAGATCACATACTACAGATTTTCTCTAAAATACATCTGAACTGATAAAGCTGTTCCTCTTTTCAGTGCAGTTGCCAGATATGTTCACAATTAAATAATATGGATTGTATTTTTAACATTTTGGGAATTAAGTAAAATAAATAATAACTTAAGTATAACTTCTATTATTGTAGCCTGTTCTTTGGATTGAAACAGAATATACACCACATATAGTGTGTAGTGTTATTATTATTATTATTAGAGTTATTATTATTTTTTTAACCAGTAAAAAGATATTTAAGCATTTTGTCCCAGTTACACTTGCCAACACAATAAATGGAAAATCGGCATTCATTATGCATTTAAAGGGAAAAATCTGCTTTGAGCACAGCCCCATCAATTGACATCGATCTCACTGTTTGTAATACTGCAGACTCATTTTAATATTTAATATTCATTTACATACAATATTGTTCCGAAATCTTAAGAGCAGTGTAAGATATGACAGCAGGCATTTAGAAATGTCATAGTTAACCCCAGAGGTGTGGTTTGAAGACCACTCCTACTAGAGGCCGTTACAGAATATAATCATATAACATCTAGATTTGTACAGACGGAGTCTGAGATGGACAGAAAAGTACATTCATTTGTCATTACTGCCATACCACTTTTTTATTGTTGTTATTGTGCTGTAAGATGGAAGCTGATAGATAAGTGACTTGTGCCAGTGGCCACTTTCAGAGATCTCTCTACACTCTGTTTTATGTCGTACTGATATTTTATGGAATCCTGGTGATAGTAGCCCAAAGGGCATCGAGAAGGTATGAATGGGAATGAAATGGGGATATGCTTTCACATGTTAACGGCTCCATGAAACACCAATATTCTCTGTGGCCTGTTCTCTTATATGTCCCTTTTGCCCTTTTTCTTGTTTGTCCTATTGTCCATCTTTAATGATGATGTTGCGGAGCAGTGTGATGAAGGGCTTGCTGGAGTTTTCTGGCCAGGGTTTCATAAAGCCCCCATAGCGTTTAACTGCAGATGGAGCGTTCCAGCGAAAATGTGTCATACGATACTTCTCAGTATTCTTAGTGCTTTTCTTATGCACTGGGGCTCCGTCCTCTTTACTGTACAGTTGCCGCCTGTTCAGTGGACGTAGCTCGGCCTCCACAGACTGATCCTCAGGGCTCCCCTCTTCAGAGCCACTGGTGTAGACTTTGACAGGTCGTCGCTTGCGGCCCATTGGCTTACCCCATCGGAAATGCTCCATGGAGTAGGAGCGCCGGTCATCAGTGCGGAAAGGCCCTGTATTTGACCTCTTGCCCTGAAGGCTGTTATCCTGAGTCAGAGATGACAGCAGGACACCCAGGCTCAGGATTTCTTTCTCCTCCTCTTCCACTGTGCTTTGCTGCTGATTTGGAAGAACATAGATACACTTCTTGTAGAAGGGGTCCAAGACCAAGTGGACATAATAACATATACAATAAAAAGTCTACAGTCGATGTATACAGTTTGCCACTTGCATAAGTCATGTGATTCAAATGTCTACACTATTTCCACATGAACACAATATATTGTTTTGTTATTTCTGGAAATAATTGAATTGACATTTTATTTTATATGGGGAATTTTGGGACAATAATAATATTTGCATGATGTAGAAATTAGGCCAAGATCACAATTAGCATTATGGGAGTATGTATTACTTATTTGTAGAGGGTTACAAAAACAACTTTTAACATCAATATTTTTAAGCAGTTATGTACTGATACTGATATTCATATATCATAATGCACCCTTTTCATGTGGAAATGAGCTTTTAAATCAGATCAGAATGCAGCTATCATTGTATCTAAAGTGTTTTTACCATTATTTTCTCTTGAGATCCAAGATCTGCACAATCAGCAATGTCTCGGCACGGGCTATCCGCTTGTGATCCACATGCGGACAGGGCAGCCACAGCCAATATCCAGGAAAGACCAAGCATCTTCAGCCAGTGCATAATGATCAGAAAGACAAATGTGACAATTAGTTTAGACCTCGGAACCAACATCCAGGTTAGTCAACAGCTGAAAATAAAATAAACTGAATGGTACTGACTGAGGTAAACTGACCCAGACTAACATTTTATGAGTCACTGGCAGAGCAGCTTTTATTATGTGCTGAAGTGGGAGCATAATTCTTTTCAGAAGAGCTCTTGCTATTGAAAGTCTGTCTTTGAAATTGTGTCTATATTAGTGTCACTGGTGAATCACACCAGCAATTATTGCACATAATCACAGAATGCAGAGCAGGGCTTCTATTCATTCATATGGCATTGGCTCCTGCATCATTCCTTTTCACTAACCAACTACCCTTACAGCTATAATAGAGAGCAACTTTTTGATGAAGTTCTCAACAGCCTTGGAGTCGTGACACCCACTTAAAGCATTTTTACATGATCCCCTGGCTATCATACAGTGAGTCACCCTGTGGTTACTCATGTTTTTGTTGTTGTAAATGAACATTCCCGTTCGCTCAAATTAGAAAGTAACCATGCGGTGCAGCTTATAAAACAATGGTTCCCATCCCTGAGATGGGAGAACCCATCAAGAAAACACTAAAAGAGCAAGGAAAAACCGTCAAAACCTTCAGAACCTTGTAAATGTTATATTACCTCCTATAATGTTATCTCCAAAATGGAGATTTTACAGGACTACACAAAAATACTCATAACTTTGAATGGAAGTTAATGTAAAATTAGAGAAAATAAAGTCATCTTACAGCATTTCTATTGGTCCATTCATCATGAAATTCTGTTACAATATTAAGAACAACTGCCAGATTCATATTATAGAGAAAACTAAAAATGGACAAAAATGGAGAAAGTGGTTTTCACTGCACAGTGGCTCTATCTATCTATCTATCTATCTATCTATCTATCTATCTATCTATATACTGACAGAATTCTACTGAATCATGATTCATTGTGTGCATTTGAAATGTAATATAAACATCAAAATGACATCAGTTTATATCTGGACATTACATTATATACTATGTATATTGTATAGTAGTATAGTAATATATAGTATAGTAATATACATTATATATTATGTAGGTTTAAAAAGGAGCATTTTAAAATTGATTTATTCAGTAACAGTACATGTTTATTAGCAGTTTTTGGCAGCTTCTCCTAAAATAACTAACAATTTAAACACGTAACAAAATATGTTGGAAACAGGTTTTCTTACCTTTATCAGTATGAGTTCAGTTAATGTCCTCCTAAGTTCTTTTCTGAGATGAGCTCCTTACTCGTGTTCCTCTACGTCGTATTTTGTTTCCTGATCAGTCTCTCGATTGCTTCTAATTGGCTCTCTCTGCTTCTGTGTTTTTCTGAATGGGGTCTGCTTTCTTATATACACTCAGATGCATGACAGCCCCTCAAGGCCAGACGATAGTGAAGAGGATGTTCTGTGTTGTGTCTTGATTGTGGGGAAGCGAGGAGGGGGGCTACTTTGTGAGACTTGCTTTGTAAGACAGATATAACCCCCCACCCACACGAATATTCACACCTCATGGCAAATCAGTCAAAGACGTCAGCAGAAACGGTTGAATGGATTAAGAAGTAAGTGCTGTATCCATCCGAGCACCTGTTGAATTGACTGGGAAGACACTGTGGACTGGGTCAGATAAGCTCCTCGTGTAGGAAATAGCCATTATTGAATGTGTGCCTCAGCTGACTTTTCCATTTAATTAGAAAGTATAGAATGACATTATGCATCAGTGTTTCCTTCCATCATCCACCAAGGTGTGGAAAGCATGCAAATCAGTCACACTGATTTAACATGGTCCTCCAATAGAGCAGCAGTACCTTTCTTTAATATTATTAATGCATTTGTTAATAATGCTTCACAAAGCAAAATCTAGTTTTATTCGCTTATGTACATTTTTTTTTCTTGAATATGAAAAAGAAATCACACTTTTATTTATATTTATTAATTGAATCAAAATTAAAACAAACATTAATGAAATATATTTAAAATATATAAAAATTAAATGAAATTAAAATATTCCTATAGTATCATTTAGGACCTATCCTTCCATTTAAGAATTGTTGCAAAATAATGACTTTCTATTCATTTTATGAACAATTAATTCTTTGTCTAAAATGTCAGTGTCCTTTTTTCTATTATATATACAATATATCTGACTCCTGTTGTTGTGCTGACTCCTGCATCCTTTGCAAGCAAAGTAGATCTCAGAGAAGAGTTCAAAAGCAATTAAACAAGTTTGAGAAGGATTGCATTGTAGAGCTCTGGGAAGCAGGATGGTCATTGGTCACAAGGCTGGTTCACTAACCACCAGGCCAAAAAAAAATACAGAGAGTGAACAGACAA
The DNA here is from genome assembly GCA_034509495.1 of Acestrorhynchus altus. NCBI lineage: Eukaryota > Metazoa > Chordata > Actinopteri > Characiformes > Acestrorhynchidae > Acestrorhynchus > Acestrorhynchus altus. The sequence goes on along the minus strand of CM067503.1, from coordinate 36,540,105 downwards.
CCATGATTGTGATTACCCTTTCAGTGCCAGTGCCATTGGCAGATGACTATAAAACTACATGCGTAGTGTGTTGGTGCAACAAATAATTCCACCACACCATGTGGAAGACTGGGGTTTGATTCCCAGTCTGTGCTACACCAATAAGAGTCCTTGAGCAAGACTCCTAACACTACTCTGACCCTCCTCTGTAATGTAAATAGCCTTGTAAGTTGCTCTGGATAAGCACGTCAGCTAAACACCATAAATGTAAATGTAATGTGATCAACAGTCTGTACACCACATCAATGTTCCAGACTGTCATGGAGTAACTCAGAATGGTAGAATGAAATCCTCATTGTGGTTACTGCATCAGCAGACCTATCCCTGACTGAACATGTGTGGGATGCTATTAGACACACATTTAACACACACCACCTACTGCAGAATCTGCACGAATTGCATTAGAAAGCATTATGTCTACATGTGATTTTTTTTTATCACCAGACACCGTTAGGAACCTCTATATTCTCCATTCAGAGACATTTGGCATATTGCCATAGCAAACATGGAGGCCTAACTCTATAATGATTGATGCGTAGCTCAATAAATTCTTTCCTCTTCAGGTTAGAAATGGAGCATTTACGTTCACATTAATGGCATTTAACAGACACCCGTTTCCAGAGTGATTTACAAAAGTGCTTTGCTGTTCACTCAGAAAATATCCTCAGCTAGTAGACGAGGCTAGAGTCTAGAGATTCCTCTCACGCTTAGATCCTGTTGAAGACAAATACTCTCATGATTGTGATGTTAGCTCACAATTAATACAGATAATACTGAATACAAATTCAGATAATTGTGATGAATTATTTGTCTGTTATCCCCTCAGTGACTGTTTGTTTAATACGAGTTTACAAATGCACACCTAAAACTAGCAGCAATAAGTAGCGGAACACCTTGCACTTAACACCTCAGCTTAATTATGCCTCCTTTGTTGTTGTGGTTAATATGCACTTCTGTTCTGTCCTGGTTTCTTTGGGTTTTTTAAATGTATTTATTTATTTATACAACCTCTGTGGAAAAATAATAACAGTCACTGGAAATAACTCTGATCAGGCTATTATGCAATGATGATGGGCCTAATAATACACTGATCAACCATAACATTATGACCACTTGTTTCTACACTCACTGTCCATTTTATCAGCAACTCTTATCATACAGGGACAGTTTGTAGTTCTGTAATTACAGATTCTTGTCCATCTGTTTCTCTGAATACATTGTTATCCTCTTTTCACCCTGATCTTTAATGGTCAGAACCTCATGAAACCACTATGAAGCAGGTATTATGTGGGTCGTGTGTCATTCTCAGCACTGCTGTGACACTAACATGGTGGTGGTGTGTTTTGCACTGATACAACTGGACCAGACACAGCAGTGCTGCTGGAGTTTTTAAACCTCTCAATGTCACTGCTGGACTAAGGATAGTCTATCAACGTGAAATATCCAGCCAACAGTCCTGTGGGCAGCATCCTGTGTGCACCGATGAAGGACTTGAGGATGACCAACACAAACTGTGCAGAAACAGATGAGCTTATATCTGACTTTACATCTACCAGGTGGAGCATGCAGGGAGGTAGTGTCTAATACACCACCATGCCTGTGTTAATGCAGTGCTGAGAATGACCAAGTAGCATATCTCAAATTGATTTGAAATCCAGGTGGGATGGCAGGATTCCACTATCAGTTCATAATTAGAAAAAGGGAGACTGTTATGGCAGGAAACACTGGGACCAACTGCATGTCAATGTCATGCGTGGTTTTTAAAGGAGATGCTGATCAAGCCTATATATTTTGGACCATATTGGATGTATCTTCACTGTCCAATAAAAATCACCAAAGTGGTGACCATAAAGGAGAAAGCAATAATGCTCTAAACTTTTAACAGACATTAATGTAAACTAAGGGAAATTAAAAGTAGAGTATTTCTATTGGTCTGTTCATGCAGAATTATTTACACAGTGTACAGAGCAGCTGCAAGGTTCACCCGAAGGAGAAAACTAAAAACAGGTATAAATAATAAATACAGATCATATATATGTTTTTCATTGGACAGCTGCTCTGTCTGAAATCCAGTTATTAAACATTGTCTTAAGAGGACATTCATCTAAACAGTTACATTCTAAAGTCTGTCTCAGTGGGTTAAGACGGACTTAAAACATCATTATGGTGGAGAAGGTGTATCTGTATGGGTTTTAGCATTGTGCAGAAAATATTAGAAATCCGATCTGATCCTGGGGATCTATTCTCCTCTGATCAAACTACTCATACAGAACATTATTGATAAAAGGACACTGGAAGATCACAGGCCTGCTGTAATGCTCAGGTGTATTGGAGGTGATGTCGGTTATGCCAGATGCACAACTTATCCAAGGCAGGGTGGGAAACTAATCCAAATCCTTTAGCCAGAAGTGGAGTGTGATGGGGTGGTTAGCTTTCCATCAGTCTGGGCTGGTGGTCCGTCATTCATTCACAAAAGGTAGAGAGATAATTAGTTAAAATAAAATTAAACTATTTTATAAAACCTTTTATCAGCAACAATTAGGACATTGCACTGGAGCAGATCAACACATATGAATGAATACAAATGTAGTATCTCTCACCCCATCCTTCTTTTAATTTTGTTTACTTTAAAAGTAAAATCAAATATAAAAATGGAAAGAAATCTGTGGGATTGAGGATTGTAAAATTCTTTGTAATTTGCTGGGTTGTGGGATTGATTAGCTGAGCGATTCATTGGTTTTCATTAATTGGCCTGCAGTGTGCAGAGCATAGCTGCTCTGGGTTCATGTAATCCAATGTATGGATTGTCTCTCGCCTATGTCCCCTAATGAAGAATCCTATTACCATGGATTACTGGGATAAGATGCCCACTGTCAGTCACACTGTTCCACATAACACAGAGTGAGAGAGTGAGAGAGTGAGAGAGAGAGAGAGAGAGAGAGAGAGAGAGAGAGGGAGAGGTTGGTGGATGGCAACAAACATGCTGGAGACATTTCACTATTTTTCTACTCTCCTAACACAGGAAGATGCCTCACATTTCCAGGTAAACATTACCCATTCACTGTACTTTTTACAGCTCAGTATCCTTCCTTCTGCATTTCAAGAACAGAGAACAGTCACTGATGTCTGAAATGCTTTGCATCACATTTGACCAGTGCAGTTATTAATGGTTCTGCTGTAATAATTTATTTAAGTGAAATGATATAAAGTGAGATGTTTTTGTGTCTTGTGGTCTGTTTGCTGAGGAGGAAACACCTGACTGGTCTTCCTTATATGGGCTGAACTATGGTTCATTTCACTAACTCACTTAAGTGAAGCAAGTTTGATGGGTTTGTCACATTACTGCCTCTGAGGGCATGTTTTGTATTACATGTAGAAAATGAAATGCCCTCCAAACAAACGGGAGAGTTCTGTCTGTGTGGGTCTGTAATAAAAGTGTCAAAGTGAGACCTGAAGCCACTCAGGTCAGCCTCCAACTCTGTGATTCATTCACAATATTGACTGTTAATGGAATGGCTGGAAATATTAGTTAGGAAATGAATGTGGAGGGAACTGCACTTTAACCTTGTAAGCTGTAGCACATCTGGACCCTGCTGGACCCTCTGCCCTAGCCTCAGGACCTGCCCATAGAATGATGAAGTGGCTGTTTGCTATGTTATAGAACTTAAATGTGGATTGTGCTGCTATATGACAATTCTCAGCTTGATTTCTATAAATGAGAGATTTGACTGAACCTTACTAATGAATTACATTCCCCCTAATGCTCATTTTGATTTTTAGGTGTAATTAAAATACAGGTTCAGTGGACTTATGGGCTGTCATTTACACTGGTGCTTCTTGTTATAATTAAAATACTTCTCTGTATCGAACAAATAAGGGTCTACAACATCAAGCAGCTGCCCATGAGAAAATGGCATGTATTTACAATATCATATTTATTATATTTTCATTGTCTGAGTGCACTCGTATCTGATCATTAGTATTTCTGAAATGCAAAAAGTATCCAGACATTAATGTATGTACTGTTTTTGTTATCATACTATAGTACACTATATTATTATTATTATTATTATTATTATTATTATTATTATTATTATTATTATTATTATATACTTTGTCCCCTTGGAACTATACGGTTCTATCTGACATTTTTATCAAAACTGAGTTACCAAAATGTACATATTCTTATTCTGCTACAAACCCCTTAACATTATGTGACGTGTTTTTAATTTTAAGTTGTATGTGTTTCATACCCTTTATCTAGAAAACAGGTTTCTGTCTCCATATATGTCAATGTCACTATAAAAAAAGGCTCAATATCTCAAAACTGCTCAGAATGCAGAATCTGAGAGCCCAAAGAGGACGACTTGTACAGTACAAGAAAAGTTGGGGTGAGAGTGCAGGGTTGAATATGCTACTTCATGCCTGGACCAGTGAGGGTTAAGTGCCTTACATCAGAGCCCAACAATGGCTTAGCATAGGTACTGACCACAGAACATTGTGTAGAATAACCACCTGAGCCACTTAATGTGAAGATATTTGATTGGTATCATTTATTAGTCCATTCAGAATTTAGTTCTCAGTGTAAAATGTAGTTTTTGAATAAAATAATTAGTAAAAAGTAATTAATAAGAATGTTACAAGGTTTTAAGTTAACAAGAGACTTTATAGAGAGTCTAATGTAAAGGCTTGGCTCAAATTTTGCACAATTACCATTTTTGTAACTTATTAATGTAACATATTGAGGAAGAGTTAAGTATTAATCTGACCTTACAAATGTCAAAGAACCTATACCTGTATATGTGTTTATGCTAAAGTTGGGAACCCTTGGTCTAATGGCATTTTGTTTTCTATGTAAAGATTAGTGAATAAAGCTTCTACTAAAAAAATGCATTTTTTTCTGCACAGATCTATTTTCTGAATTCTACATTTAGGAATAAATTAAACATGTTTTATAACTTATTATTTATTACTTTTACATGTACCTTTATTTTTTTAAATAAAAAAATAGGCAATAGTAGGTGTAGGGAAGAATGGGTTCCACAAAATATCAGTGAATCCTGAAATCAATCAATAAACCTGATGTAAGACTGAACCTTAAAAAAGGTTTCTGAAGTTTCCACAGAATAATGATCCATATGAATGAATGACTCTCACAGTTCTTTAATCTAAACATCGTTAATAGAATAGAATTGTTAATAGAACTTAAGCTGTGCAAAAAAACCCGAGCATATCCCAGACCAAGTGGCCTTCTGCACAAACGAATAAGAAAAAACACAACTATGGCAGGACTGAATGCTGAACTGTCAGTAAGAGAGCTGCACAAACTCTATCTTTCTAAGTAGATCAACTTTCACTGCTTCTGTACTCTTGATCCCCCACCCCTGAGAGGGAAAGTGCATCAGTCACTAAAGCACCTTAGCATTAGATGTTGTTTGGGACATGTAGGGTGACCTAAAGTCTAATCAGAGCTGGACATTAGGGTAGCTGAGGATGTAGGTGACATTTATTCAAGTGTCACATTTAGAGATGTAATTACAGCTATTATATTGCGGTGCAGAGATATGAAATCATGGTAGGTTTGGCCATAACTTTGTTTGTGTGAGAAGAAGATGACATGACATTTTTCCAGGTCTCGGCTCCTCTCACTTGTTCGGAGTGACCAGTAACCCTGGTGGTCATCCACTACTACAGATAACCACAGTTCCACTTGTAACTATCCATGACATCCCACAAAATGGCCAGGGACAGTACCAGGGCAATATTTTTGTTAACAGTGATATGGCAGCTGAACATACAATTGACCAGTGGAAGACCTTTTCTTAACAGTGTGTCCAGTTAAGGTGTTAAGCGTTGCCTAGGGTCCAATTAGTGTATATTGCAGGCTGTCACATTGGTTAAGAAATGCTGAAACAGTCCCCTTGGATAAGTTTGATTGGGTCTCAAAAAGATGTGTGAACCATCTAAACCCACAAAGGCATAGTTGTGCAAGTAACTCAGACACATCTTGATTTTGACTATGCATAACTTGCTTGACCTGATCTTTGGCCTCAAATGACATGTCACACAAGGCATTCAAGACCAAGAGAAGATCCCTGACTGGCAGCTTTAGTGACTGAGGTGATCAGGTCTCTTTGCCACTTGAGAACAAGGCTGTTTAGCTTGTACAGTGCAAATGAGATGGCCCTGGATAGGGCCATGTGGTTAGCCAAGCACAATGTCCTTGACCTCAAATTTAAATGAGGCTAGGCCACATCTGGAGGAGGTCTGGGCATGGGGGCACACCTGTCTTGTATGAGAGTATTCTGGGATATGCATTGGCTTAATTCCCTTTTTGTGTCCTGTTCCATTTCAGCTTCATCTAACCATTCAGAGCCGTGTGCAATGGGAACAGGAACAGTAAAATACTGGATATTGAGGAGGAACTTTTCCCTTCTTCCCTCCCTCCACTGACACTGGAGTTTAGGAAGACAGCATGCTGGCCTAATCCCTAAGGATCTTTCCAGAGAGACAGGCCAGGGGTCAGCAGAGGTTGGCAAATGGAGACTGGATCTCTTTTGCCCCTCCTGGTTGTCATTTTGGGTGTGAGATTATTTGTGGTAGCTGGAGCCGGAGATGATGACCACTCCGAGCACACCCACCAGGTCAGCACCTCTCAGTGCGGTGAGTACAGTAACCAGGTGATGGATGATGGTATGTGCAGGCTGGTTGCCACACTGCCCCAGCTGGATAACCAGCGATGCCCAGACATGTTCCGTTGCACAGATGAGGTCTCTTACTGGCTGCATGAGAATGAGGAACGAAAGCAGCAGATTCTGGCTCTGCGAGAAACTGTGTCAGAGCTGCAGGAGGAGCTCCGCAACCACCGGCATCGGGTCAAAGTCCTTGAGTTACAGGTCAGTATGATTTATGTTCGTAGTAATAATAATGGTAATAATAATAAGAGACAAATAAGAACATATTATTCAGGTAGGGTGGAGATTCAGTCCAACCATAGGTCTAGCTTTGGAACCTTCAATACCTTAGTGCATTTCACTGCTCACACCTGATCTAGCTCAGTTTCCAGGTCTGATTGGTGTGTTTGAGCAGCAACTGTGCTGGACTCCAATCCTATGGTGTCCTTTTATCTTTACAAGTATATAAAGGTCTTACCACCAAGGGCCTATACATACACCTACAATTCAGAACCTCATATTCATAACTATGTTACATTTACAATGATCACATCTTATCCACAAGGTCACTCATATTACAGAGGCCAGCCAAGGACTCATGTTGGTGTAGCCCTGCATAGCTGTCCAGACTGGGAATCAAACCCCAGTCTCCCACATGGTGTGGTGGATCACTGGTGGTGTTATCTGCTGCACCACATCAACCAATATTCCATTCCATGTTAGTTAATAGGAAAAACAGGTTTAAATAGTCACCAGAATGGTCTTCAATCTTATGCTTGTTCATTGTGTTGATCATATTGGAGGAAGGGTCAGTACAAGATGTTAACCCTCAGCAACGTCTTAAATTGCTGACCGCCACACAGTTCACACATATTTCTCCATCCTCATATAACCTTCAGATGAAGTGGTTTTAAATATAACCAACAGTTTCCAAGCAGAGTGTATTAGCTGAGCTGTGTGAAGAGCTGCAGTTGCTTATTTGAATGATCGGTAAGGTTCCTCTTTGCTTTGGCTTGCTCAGCTCTGCAGTCTTCTTCCTGAAGTCTCCTTGACCCTGAGCGATTACAGGATAAGCAGTGAGGCCCTGACCCCTCTCCACGTGCTTGGCTGTGTGTGTGTGTGCTCGTAAGCTCTTCACACTGTGCTATAAAGGCTGGAGCATGGAGCTGAATCACAGCTCACGCCCACATGACTAAATCACTTAGCTGCCTCTCTTTCTGTCAAAATGTATACAGTTTAGCAGTGTAGCCCTGCTGAACGTCTAAGCCTGTTGCCTGTACCAGGGGTGTAATCCTTGATTTTGTTTAAGGCTTGCCAATCCTGCCAATTACTTAAGACTGAAGTAATTGGCTGAGGCTCTGCAATAATTGTATAATCTTTCTTAATAAAATAAAATCAGAGGCTATTCCTCATATATTCCAATTGTTTCTTCGGGGCTGCTTTCTTATCGTAAAAGGTGAACACACATACACACTGATGAGCAGACACACACACACACACACACACACACACACACACACACACACACACACACACACACACACACACACACACACAGTGAACAAGGGAGCATATGTGCCTGGAGTTGTGGGCAGTTTGTGCTACGGTGCCCGGGAGCAGTTTGGGGTTACGTGCTTGCTTAACCCCTGAAGTCCCTCTTGGGTCCCACTAGATGGTACAGGAAGTGTCTCCATATGTGACCAAAAGGTCAACATTTTAAAAAATCAGAACTGTAATGTCCCCATATAAGGATGCAGGGTCACAAGAGGCACTTGAGAGGACTTGAACCAGCAACCTTCCGATCGTAAGCTATTTCTCTTACCTGCAGGCCTCAACTGCCCCTAGGCCTTTCCTCCCCCTGTGCAAAAGGATTTTCTGTTTTTCTCCATGTGCACGTGCTGTTCTTATTTCAGAGTGAAGAGAAATCACACCTAAACTCATCTCTGGAGCACCGCTTCCATGAGCTGGAGGAGCACTATGCAGAGGCCACCACTTTGCTCCACATCCAGGGCTCGCTGGTCTATGACCTTCAAGCTCAGATCCAGAACCTCTCAATGCTGGTGGAAAAGGTTCGCCGCAACCCTGGATGCATGATTAATATCGTCCGCACCAGTCCCCTGTTGAGTGCACAGCAGGCCCTGCACCCAGGTAAGCTGGATTAGGCTGCTTTGAACATTCTCCTTAACCGTCTCTTTAGGTATGACACTGTAAACATCTCAAAAAATACTATGAATTAATTATTAAAATGCTTAAGGTACCTGAAATTCTCTTCCCAAATAATGCCATATTGAAGATGCAAATATAGCTCTGACAGATATTGAACAAATTTGCGACTTGTAGAAGGACCTTGATGTAGTTTCTAGTCAAAACAGCCATGTTTTGTGGCATTCGTTCATACAAAACCAAAAAGTCAAAGCTGAAATGCAGATCAGATTTTCAGTGTTTAATGTTCAAAATTCAATAAGTGCAGAGCTTGAGTTGATCAAATGTCCTTTTTAGCTGTTTGGATTCCTCAGGATGAGAGTCTTGATGAGTTCAATATCCTTTCAGACCCTCACTTTGCAGTTGTCTCATCACAGTTGATCAGTGAACACAAACCTCTGGAGGGTCTCAGATGTGAAGCGAGGGTGGCTTGATTTTTCTCCACTGTCTGAAAGCTTAAAGTTCTACCTGACAGACTGGCTGATGCAGGTTTTTTTGTAGTCTATCAGCTTGTGCTCACGGATTCTCAAATGTTTTGGAAAGTCACTTACTTTGCTCAGACTTTTATTGTCGTATAAAATAATACCCTTTTTGTAATTCACTGAAAATTCAGTAAGTGTAGTGAAGATTTATGCCAAAACATGCAAGTACAGTGCAACTCTTATCTTTAAACAATGGAAAAATGGTAAGAGTAACAGTAACAGCAGCCCTTCTTGTCTTGTCAAGCCCAGCTGTGACAGATTCCTCATTAGGACCGTAAAGGTTACTGGTGCAAATCCCATTTGGCTTAGTAATAAAGAACTCATGCTCATGTCCTTATTTTCTTCCCTGCCTTCGGTCAGGAAAAAGCCACTTAACCCCAGCAGGGATTCCACACAGCATCCATGTCTCAATCCCCCTTCTCAACACTTTGCTGAACATAGGACTATTCATGCACTTAACCTAGGTAAAGGTTTATATTAAAGCAATAGTTTAAAGATAAAACAAATGTACACAAATCTTTCCTTACACTATGTTCAGTAAATCAGTTTATACACGCAATATATGGACAAAAATATTGGGACACCTACAAATACCCCTAAAGGAGCTTTTATGACATCCCAATCTAAATTCATAGATGTTAACCCTTTCATGCATGAATTAAAATAACTTGAATCAGGACCCCCCCCCCCCATGAAAACTCAGACTATTGTCCTGTTTTCAAACCAAACAAACAAACAAACAAACAAACAAACAAATAAACAAATAAATAAATAATAAAGTGAGTGAGTCTCCAGAAACATTTCAGACGAAAAAAAAAAAAAGACTTTTAAATAGCTTTCCACAGTAGTGACCACCACACATGAAAGGGTTACTATGGAGTGGGTCCCTCTTTGAAGCTCTAACAGCAGAATGGGACGTTTTTGAGTCAGCAGAGCTTTGAAGACATTTATGTACTATTAGCGCTCAGTGTCCCAAATCAACCCAACCCAAACCCAGTTGCTGTCATTGCTAAATACTTCCACTTTTCAATAATACCACTCACTGTTGATGGTGGAATGTCTAGAAGGGAAGCAATTTCACCAACTCACTTGTTGCAGTGGTGGCGTCCTATAACAGTACCATGCTCAAATTCAGTGAGCTCTATAGAATCGACCCATTCAGACTGCAGGGCAAGGAGCATGATTTTATACATCTGTATTTATGGACCTGAATTCAATGTCCCAAGTGCTTCCCAAATCGTTTGTCAGCACACTGTCATTCGAATACTGGTTTATAAAAACAAAATTCAATTAATGTTTAGTTAAGAGGCAAACCTGCATGCCTAATACGAGGTTTCTAGTGCAAAACTAAAAAAATCAACTGGAAAAAAACCCAAAAAAAACTAACAAACATGAATGTGTTTCTGTCAAAAATCCAGAGGTGCAGCACGTCCGAAACTGTCCCATTGACTGTGCCTCTATCTACTACAATGGTGTGCGGCGCTCTGGCATTTACACTGTAGTGCCATCATTAGGGGCCATGCCTGTGGAGGTCTACTGTGATATGGACACTGATGGTAAGCACCGGCTTATTAACCTTCTCCCAAAAGGTCTTTGCCTACTCATTGTAGCAACATCAGGTGAGAGTGAATTTAAAGGTTCATCTGTTACAGTTAATCCTTTAGTCTACAGTGTAATCCTTTCTGAATGTTCAATACTCGTCTACATGTGTAGGTTAGGCTGGGTGAAGTAAGGGATTCCTGTTAGACACACCAATAAAAATAAGATCACAGGACAAAACATTTGTCACTGGTGACTGAAATGGGCCTAGATTAGTGCTTAACCTCCATGAGCACAAAGAACAATTGCAATTAGATTTAGGAAGGACTGGACAAGATGTTCGAGGTCTGTCAGGTTGGTTTTTCAGCCGCAGTTCTGATGAGTATTTCCCGTAGATTGGGGTTTTTGCCCAATTCACCTGCGATTTCAGCTACTTCCTTCACACTGTGATGCACTGAAATGCAATCACTCCTTTTGGACAGTCACTGCCCTGTCCCACTTCTTCTCAATCTATGAATCCTGCCGCACACGCCGCAGGTAATTATACCCCGTTAATCCTTGTACAATCTGCAGGAGCCTGAAGTTACTTTCACCTTACAGAATGCTTGTCATTCATAAATGCATAATCTTTTCCGAATAGTGTTGAGTGCTGACCTAGGACCAGATAATCTTGCAGGAAAAAATCCACATAAGCACAAAAATGTCGTTTGTACTGAACGCTAATGTGATTCTCTCAGGTGGTGGTTGGACCATTATTCAGCGTCGCCAGGATGGCTCAGTGAACTTTGACCGCAGCTGGAAAGAATATAAGGACGGCTTTGGAGACCTGCACACAGAGTTCTGGCTGGGAAATGAACACATTCATGACCTCTCCAGCCAAGGGGACTATGTACTACGCATTGACCTGGAGGACTGGAGTGGCAAACACAAATATGCTCTTTATCAGAGCTTCAGGTGACACTAACCATCTATTTGAGGCAAAAGTCAAGCTCTCGCAATTGCCCCTAATTCCAGATGTATGGTGTACAGTGTGCTTCTTTAGTTTTGTACTGGAGCCTCAGGGCAAATGCAGCCAATGTGTAATGAACGCTTATAGTCCACCCTTTAGCAGTGTCGCAATTGCATTCCTAAATCATCACACTCTTCAAACCACAGTGACTTACTATCAAATATCAAAGTAATATCAAATATTCTTGCTTATGTAGCTTCTGGTGATCTCTGCCATAGCACAGTGCTTCTCAAAATAGGATGTTTGATTATTGTTTCTGGTCAAAATGATATGCTGCTGAGACAAGCCTGTGTGCAAAATAACTACTCAGAATGATTCTGGAGGCAGCTCTGCCTCAGAGGCAGAACGCATTTAGAAAATAATGATATGTGTTTCTGCTTTTATGTGTAGGAACATTGCATGAAAGGTGTGTGATTTAGTTTTTGTTATTTATTTTTGATATGTTATTGTACAGAAAAGTTTGGACAGCAGTTGTGAAACACTGCCTTAGGAAACAGACAACAAGAACATATCAGACTGAATTACACACCTTTGATACACATTTCTAAATCCTACTGGAGATTTTATTTGGTTATTCATTGAAACAGGTTTGTGCTGCCTAAGGGGTAGAGCTGCCTCCGGGACCATTTTGAGCAGTGATTTTGCACACGAGCTAATCTTAATGAAGAATCTATATTCTGGTGTCTGTTTGGTTTAGTATGTGTTGTATATGGTGTTCCACAGGGTTCTACTTTAGGGGCCTTGACACTGATATTAAAACTATAATACTGTAGTTTTGAGAGTGTAGAACTGAAGTGTGGGGTTACATACAGGGTCTAACAGGTTAGGCACTAAACACAAACAAACGTGGTGTTATGAAAATGACAGATGATAACTTTATAGATTCCATTCCTTAACATTTTAGTGCATACAGTGGTCATCTGGCGTACCACCAGTGGTACACGTACCACAGTTTGAGACCAAATGCCAGTTATATACAAAAACTGACTGATCTTTTCTTTCTACATTCATATTTTGGCAGTATTGAGGAAGAGGCAACCCAGTACAGGCTTCATGTCACTGGCTTCAGTGGAACAGTAGAGGACTCCTTCAGCTGGTACCACGACAAGCAGAGCTTCAGCACTCCGGACACCGGCAACATCTGTGCTGAAATCTCTCATGCTGGCTGGTGGTACAACCAGTGCTTCTATGCCAACTTAAATGGCATTTACTACAAGGTAGATGTGCTTATGTATTTGAGTAGCAGGACGGGCAGAGGGTTGATTTAATCTATAATCTATAGTTTCATAAGAAATCATCTAGTAAACATGTCTGATATATTAGTGTGTGGTCTAGTGAGTTCTCAGCACTACAATGAGACTGACCTGGTGGTGTGTTTGTGTGTGTTGTGCTAGTATGAGGGGATCAGACACAGCAATGCTGCTGGAGGGTAGAAACACTGTCCACTCTATTAGATACTCTAATGTGAAGGTCTAGTCAGATACAGAACCTCATCTGTTACTGGACAATTGGTGTTGATCCTTTTCTAGTCCTTCATTAGTGCTCACAGTATGATGTTGGCTGGATATTACTGGTTGGTGGTCTATTCTGGGTCCAGCAGGGACACTGAGGGTTTAAACCCTCCAGCAGCTCTGCTGTCTAATCCATTCACACCAACGTAGCACACTAACACCACCACTGTGTCAATGTCACTGCAGTGCTGAGAGTACTTGCTCTGTGGTGGTCCTGACCAGACCACAGTCTGTAATCTTACTTTGTAGTAACTACAAAGTGCTCCTGTTTGGTAAAAGGAGCTGAGAAACTGGACAGTGAGTGGGGAAACCAGGCATAATGTCATGGTTAATCAGTGTAAGTTGGTGCACCTCTATTGCAGTGACAACCAGACACTCTGCAACACTGTTTTTCTGATCTACAGGGTGGTCGCTACTCTCCAAAAGGGAAAAATGCTCTTGGACCAAATGGGATTGTGTGGTTCACCTGGAAGGATTCAGACTATTACTCCTTGCGCAAAGTGAGCATGATGATCCGCCCACGAACATTCCGGCCACACCTGTCTCCTTGAGTGACCTGTTATTGGCTACCCAGTCAAGAGGTCTGAGAACTATGGTGACAGATGATGATTGGAGGAACACAGAAGTGAATGCTGACATTACTTCCTGCTATGCGGACATCTGAGGGGTTCCTGTGGTACAGTGACTATAATTACATCCAGTAAGAATATGTTTAGGTTGAAAACAGACGGGGAAATCAGTTGAATAGTAAAAACGTTGCCATTCAGTAAGCCATACTTGTATCAAGTTTCATGCCTATATTTTACTTATTTTTTCTTAGCTTAATATTTTTTTGATGAACTTTATTTGACATGTATATTACAGATAGGGTTTTGTGTGTTTGTTCTTTAACTAAAACAAAGAGCTAAATGATTCCTACTTCAAACACATGAAACATAACATTTTATTTGATGGTTTAAGCTCCTTCTCCTGTAAACACAACACACTGCTTCATTCCCCCCTCATTCACATTCTCCTTAAGGCTCACACAGCTGCCTGAGAGGAACGAGGGGACCACTGTGTTCCCAAACACAGACTTCACATGCCAAAGACAAGCCAGAACAAAATCATTCCAAAAGGAGAGAGTACAAATCAGAGTTTATTAAATCATATCAGAATTACGCTTTGTGTTCTCATCATTCTTGGTGCAAATGACTCGCAAACATTGCTATACATAAAATGATACATCAAGAAGTGAAGCACATGCATCATATAAAGAATATATATTCAAAGTGAAAGGGAAAAAAAAAGAAGTGCGTGAGAAAGAAAGATTGCACTGAAGAACAACGGACAGGCGACAGCCAAAAAGAAGCATTTGAAAACAAAAAATCAGATTAAAAATGGTATTTGGATGCAATCTATGGTGCAAAAAAGGACCAGCCCTCCTAGATATGCTCCAGAGATGTCAGACAGCTTTGCTGAGTTATACGCATTGAGGTTTTTGTTATGGCACTGTAAAGAACAGGATTCTGCATTTAAAGTGCACGGCACACACAGGGTGCTGAACTTCTTCAGCACACACATAAAGGCACAGTGCGGCAGGCCACGCCTCTGCTATTGCAAATGAGTGCACACAACCATTGGCACAAAATGGCACAGTAGTAAGCATTGTATGACACTCACTTCCCCCACCTCTTTCTGTCTAGTGCATCCTTTTCTTTCATCACAGAGTCCCACTGGAGACCCAGTGACAAAACTGGATACCACAATTGAGGCTGAGGTTTCATTAAAACTAAAATGATGAATGCATATATTTGCAATGATTTGTGATCAACCCAACCTCATACAGCCTCTTCACTGGGTCTGGAACAAGATTTGCTTTTGAAGAGGAAATATGCCAGTTTTTCAACCTCATCTGTCTCACCTATATTGCACAGTCAGTTACCATGGGCAGTAATTTCTGTACTTAGAAAATAAAACCTACTACCACACATCTCACTTACAATGACCAGCCAACTGGAACGAGCTTTAGCTTCTTTTGACTTATACTGCCACCTATTCACACGTTGAAATTACTGTCTGTGGTAACTGCATTTAAAGGTGTAAAAATAAAACAGATTAGGTAGAAAAGCTCTAGTGTCTCTCTAATTAAAATACACTACTAACTACTGGGGGTGCTTGTGTGTTGAGAGAGAGAATGGGAGGCTTTGTGGTATTTTATCTGCTTTGGCCAGAGATCAACATGAGCTTTTTATGTCACTGAGGTCATAGACAAACACAGAGCTGAAAGGGAAAGAGGAACTGAAAAGAAAGCAGGACCAAGTGTGAGAAAGAAAGAGGGGAAAAGAAATAGAGAGATTCAAGAGGGCCTTGTAAGTGCAGCAGTGCCCAGCTCAGTGCAGTCCTCTTCTTCACATGGTCGTGAACTGACTGTGAGCGTGTCTCAGCTTCTCAGCAATCTGTAGGTGCAAAATAGCCTTCAATGTACTGACCTTCCGGCTAAATATACTTCCAGTCATTCATTCCTGTGCATTACTCATCACAAACACTAAAGAACCAATCCTTCTACTTCTGTACCCCTGCTATAAACGTATCTGCATTATCTTCAGGGCTGTGGGTTCGTGCAAAGCTCCTGCGAATGGATGCGAATTTTAAAAAGAGCTCACCGTCTCATAAAACTTCACTTGCTCCTCCAGGTACTGCTGCATCACCCGGTTGTAGTCATAGATGCGGTTGCTATGGAAGTGGTTCATCTCCGCTGCAAGCAGATCATCAGTAGATTATATTATTGTTTTTTTTCTTTTCTGATATACAGATATTGAAATCTTCAGCACTGACTGATATTAAAAACTACTCAGCTTTGAAAGGAGCTATAATATTTTAGATCAACCACTTGCTCAAACTACTCCAACAGTTGACAACCCCAAAGGAAGAAACTGCTAACACCACATCTCACAGTTCAAGTGTTTTTTTTGCTTCCAAAATTCGATAAAGTACTTTCTGATACCAGCTCCATACACTCGTCCAAATATATGCACTAGAAAAGGTTCATGAAATGATGCAACTGGTTACAAAAAGAGACACAAAGAAAACTTTGATGCCGATGGCAAGCAGATTAACCAGGGATTTAACCCTTTGATCCTCAGAACACAATGCTTATATAGAAGAGGATATAAAGGGTATTGGCTCTTCTATGACATCACTCAAATAACCCTGTGTAGTATCTTTACTCAACAATACTGGTGTGCCAACTATGTACATAACGCAACGGTAAAGCAAAAAATACATGTTCAATTTTCTCTTTACCATAAATGCCAATGTTCAGCCAAGACTTGTTTGGTTTGTTTCTTTAGTTTTGTACTAGAAGAGGGGTCACCAACCCTGCAGACTTTAGATTCAAATAATCCACCTAATTACTGTCCTCAGAAGTTACTGATTGGTAGATTTCTATCCCATTTTCCAACGACTCAATCCCTTATATAGAACTGGCCTCTATTGCTTACAATGTAGCTCTTCAGATGACTATATATAGTTACTATATATAGACTACATGACTATATATAGTTAACAAGGAAAGGAAGGATCGTCAATCATCACACATACACATTAAACTCAAGTTAATGATGTCTAATAGCCGTGCATATGTGTTTTCTAATACACTGTTACCAAGAAATAGGACCAACCAGCCTCAAAATTTCTAGTCCTTCTGTTTATGAGCTATATGAAATACTTTTGTCGATTTTCCTCCAATAAGCAACCTGTATTCGGTCTAAAGGAACACTTGCTCTGGGTTTAAGAATGTTTTACTGTACCTTGTAATGCATAGGACATAGAGCTGGCTCGCTTGCCCATGGTGACCTTTTCTGCAGGGGTTATCTTACCGGTGGCCACCAGTTTGTCAGCCTCTTTCACTTTTTCTATGGCAGCCTAGGACAAACAAAAAATTCAACTCAGAAATGTGGTCATGTTGATTGAAATATTTAGCAGTAACTGTATTTTACATGTAATGAACTTTAGCAATCCACCAGGAGGTGCTGCTTAACCTCCAAATGTTGAACCTGAAAGGTGTTCATGGGCATTGTTTAGTGCTTATTTTGATCCATGTTTCTTCTGTGGGTCATAGCGGTTTCCTCTAAACTACATGATGTACTGTCTGAAGACTATTTTCCTATATTTAGTACCTTGTGAACCCCAATGGTGTCAGGAAAGCATCCCAGAAGCCCTTTGTACTCGTTGTTGGTCTCCATGAGAAAGTGAAGATCCTTCCTGGGCTGAAGAGAGAAAGCAGACAAATACAGCATAATTACACACACGCACACGCACACACACACACACACACACACACACACACACACACACACACACACTTTGAATGCAGTCAGTCATATAAACACTTGTCCACTTGTCTTGCCCCACAGTAAATGGTGCTGGGAGTCAAATACACCAACAATGGCATGATATCAGTAATAAAAGAGGAGTCAAAGGTTCAGGGGCAGATATCAAAATAACAGCTTTACTACAGTCTATGTGGGCAAATGAAAACCAACAAATATGTTTCAAAAGGAACAAAAATCACTAATGAATGTGTTGTTTACAGACTGAACAACCGAATAAGCAAAAGCCCTTAAAACATATGTAATAAGGACATGCTTATAATAGTTCTTAATGACCTTTCCAGGCTCCACCCATTTTCTATGAAGATACTGTTGCAAAACTGAACACGTTTGACAGAACATTGATAAGAATCTCACATTACCTACAGAAACTGTAAAACTGTTCTTCCAAATCCAAATTCAGACATATTCTTTTTCATTTATTCATTCATTTTATATGGTCTTATTAATTTGTATTCATGTGTGTAAAAGTTGCTGTTATGCAACCAAGATCATTAACATGGTACATTTTTTTGCTCAGTTCTGCAAATGCAAAGGATTCACTGCACATGCTAAATCTGTCAAGAACAGTTGAGGAGGAGCTTATTGTGCTGCACTCCTATAGTCTGCAGTATATTTAACAGACTCACAAATACATTTGCTTCTTTACCACAACATGGGAGATGATGATAAACGCTGGATTAAACAGCCACCAATCACATAAATACATGCCAAAATCTGAATTATTCTGCTTCAAAAAATGATTCAAAATCTACACCATCAGCTGAAAAATTTAACATTAATATGCCTTATTTATACATTTAAGCTAAATGCAAATTCAATAGTCACTGTTCTCTTTTTCATCACATATCTAGCAGAAGCAATTTCTGTCCAATTTATTTTACTCCAATATAGGAAACACAGAGTGCATTATTAATGTCATATGCTGGATTACTGACACTTTGTGACTTCTGATGAAACCTACACCATATGAAATAAATGTTGTTCTTTCTCCCAGATTCCATTTTTTTCCTCCTCCCATCCAAATTTTTGTAAACAGTTTGTTTGTATATATTGGAAAATACATATAGCGAAAACAAAATATTGCAATGTCAGTTCTGTCAAATATCGTGCAGCCATAATCTAAGTTACATTATCTTTCACATAATATCCTGCTATACCACATACTGTGCTGATGTAAAAATTGGTTCTAACCACACCAAAAGAAAAGCAGCTGCCACCATTCAGCTCTATAGCGAAGTTTATTTTTCTGTATATAGATTTCTGTTTTGGGTAATAGAGTATATCATGTTCTAAACCACTTTGCCTGCAGAGTCTATGTCCAATGTTTCCTAGCATCTCCTGTTCGAAATTCAACCTTTTAACATCAATAAAGAATCATTGCTGATTGACCGCATCTGGGGGCATGTAATAAACCAGTAATAAGCCTCCCAACTACCATAGAACAAAAAAATCATATACTGGAGACAAAACCAGACACAAGAATGATTGTAAACAAAGATTTTCCCAATGCTTTTTATGTTAAGCATATTGTAAGCTTGTCCAATTTAGCAACAGTTGCTATGAAAGGAATTTGTGGGCAGTGCATGGATAGTTCAGTCAGAGACAGGCCGTAGTTTATCACTAGCCCATAGATTCAATCTAAAAGTGCAGTAACAGGCCAAGATCAATATAATACTGCTGTCGTCAATATAAAGTCTCAATTTATCTTCACCACTGGCAGACAAAGGGAGACTGAGGGGGAGATGGGAAGAGAGTCCTTGAAAGTCTTATATAAGCCCCATTAATGGCACTCTCCATGTTGAGAAACACATTAAAAACTTTGAAAAAACATAGCCATGACTAATACCATCTAAACCCACATGGTCTTCATATAAACTTTGTGCATTTTCAGATTGAATCAATGTACAGAGATGAGTCACCGCTAGATAACAAAAGGGAATAAGACGAAACTACTAAGTAAAGGAGGTCCAGAACTGTATGGTCCGCAAAAGGCATTTGAAGCCATGGATGCTTACCAGACAAGTCCTCCGAGTGGATGCTGCGTACACATCAAACAACGGGTTTCTGTTTAAGTGCATGTTACACACGATTACAGCTTAAATGAATGTGATGCTAATGAACAATGCAGAAGCCTATCAACCGAATCGGATTTCTTCTGAGCATGAATGGAAACGATGGCTGAGGGGAAAACAGAGTCCAGCATGTTCCCTTGTTACCAGGTAGGATCTGGCCTATACCTGATCTTCTGAATCTGCCCATCAATGCACGTCAATATAGGCAGAGCAATAGTACTGAAAACAAGCATGGCTTTGAAATGTCAGACCACCCTTTATTTCATTTCTATTCAAATTGCCATTAAGTATAGTTTGTGATAATAATAATGAAGCATATTTAACAGAAAAATCACAGAAGCCTCACCCTTTACCTTTCTTAAAGGCTTCAATTATTTTCAGAAGACTCACTTTCTGGATACTGAACAAAATATGTAGGAGATTCTTCCACAAAAAAGTTCAGTCTTAGAAAAACGTCTTAGCATTTTCTGCCTCTCACCATTCAAGTTCTCCCAATGTAGGCAGTCCATTGTTCAATTCAGTTAATTGTTTACATCTCTTCAGACCTACAGGGTTATGTCACCTTGTCACAGTGGAAGGTTAGTCAAAGATGAAAACTTTTAAATGCTGTTAATCTGTTGGGACACTTCTGGTGGTCTACCAGGTCATTTTATCAGCTCCCGTTACCATTCAGGAGTACTTTGTAGTTCTCTAATTATAGACAGTCTATCTGTTTCTGTGCATACATTGTTAGCCTCCTTTCACCCTGTTCTTCAATGGTCAGGACCTTACTGAACCATCACAGGGTAGGATTTATGTGGGTGGTGGGTCATACTCAGCAGTGCAGTGACACTGATACGGTGGTGGTGGTGTTACTGTGTGTTGTCATGGTACGAGTTGATAAGAAACAGCAATGCTACTGGAGTGTTTAAACACATCAATGTCACAGCTGGACTAAGAATAGTCCACCATCCAGACAATATCCATCCAGCAGCGTCCTGTGAGAAACAGATGAGTTTCTGTGTCTGACTTTACGTCTACAAGGTGGATCAACTAAGTAGGAATACATAGATAGAGTGCATTGAGTGGGCATTGAGAGGAGTGTGTTTAAACACTCCAGCAGCACTGCTGTGTCTGATCACTTGGATGTGTTTTACTGTGTGTTGCACAGGTACAAGTAAGAGACACTGCAGTACTGAAAATGACCCACCACTCACATAATACCTGCTCTGGTAATCCTGTGGGTTCCTGACCATTAAAGAACAAGGGGAAAGGAGGCTAACAAAAAGAAAAGCAGAGAAACAGATGGACTAAAATCTACAATTATAGAACTACAAAGTGCTCCTTTATGGTAAGAGAAGCTGATCAAATGGCCAATGAATGTAGAAAGAATGTCAGTCATACTGTTATGTACATAATGGCTGTTCTGACAGAAAATGAAATGAATGCTAATGATTTTGTACAGTACACGCTAAAGCGCTCCATAATATGGGCAGGAAACTGGCAAAATAAGAGCAGTTATATAGCTGCATAATGTGTTGCAATGTACTGAAAACAAATACAATGTAGCAATGTTACAGAGAGGCCTGTATTTTTCTGGTCCCAAAGCCATCAATACAGCCACAAAATGTCCCCTGAAACATCTGAAGATGTTGATGATGCTTACAGCACACACACACACACCAAAAAAACATTAACAAACAATATATTATGTAGCCAAAATAAATGGCTTCACAGGACAGAAAATCAGGATGAAGGGCATTTCCTGGAAGTATAAGCTGTAAAAAGAAACCGGAAACCAGCAACAGTCTGATTGTAGTGATACATAGAGGAGCTGCAATAGGATAGTTTAACAGAAATATTGAACATTTTCACGTAATGGAAATATTTCACCTTCAGCAAATGGACGAGAATGATATCCTACACCAAAGTATTATACAGTAATTATAAAGTAATTATATACTACACTCAGGACTACACCAAAGATTATGGTATTCTGGCAGCTTTTATGCAGTAAAAGTTCAAAATAGTATTAAAGATGCTGCTAAAGGCATTAAAAGGCATTTTTTAAGCAGAGAAAATTCAGATTTATTGACTGGCAGGTGGAGTTCATTAGAGTTTTTTATGGTGTCATAGTGACATGAATTTGAAAGCTGTTTTCCATTGGTGGAAAATGCAGTGTTTATGAAATATTGCAGCATATATTAGACTGTAAGAGCTACCAGAACGCAGCAATTTCCATCATATATAGCCGAGCGGGAGAGCTTTGCTGCTGAAAATCCGGGCAAAATCTGCGTTGTGACACACACACAAAACACAGATTTTGCCCTGATTTTCAGCAACAAATCTTTGTACATAATCTTTGGTGTAGCACTAAGAAAACACTTTCTGATTTCAAATATGTTTGAAATGGGTTATCAATCTTACAAGTGGGTTAACCTCTAAGCAATACTGTGAAAACGTATAATTATGCATTATTGCAATAAAAATAGCTTCAGGGCGTTTATTTTATTAATTCTGAATTGAAAATGACTTTATGCCAGCCCATTTATAAACCAACCTACATCTCTGCACACATGGAGGGCAGTGAAGTTACCTAATACACTATAAGAAAAAACACTATACTAAACACATTACACACCAAATGCAATCATACAGAGAGCAGTTTTGTATACAGCCAAAAGTTTGTACTGTATTTGAAACATTCTAAATGTACCTGTTCTGCTACCATCTGGGCGATATCCTCATAGGTCTTCCCTGCTGCTGTCAGAGCGTCAGTTAGTGTGGCCTCTCCTGCAGGAAACCCCACAACCACACACTTACAATCTGGAACCACATACTCAAAAACAAGCTCTGCTAAACCTCTAATTATGGTCAACCAAACGTCAGACTCTTATCATAGCATTCATAAATTTTAGTGGTAATAACTAGACAGTGTCCTGTACCTTCGTATCCACTGCTGTTGAACACGGACGAGAGGTTCTGGAAGGCTTTGCCAATCCGTTGGTACTCCTTAGGCAGAGCTGTATTAGAAAATATCAACGCTTCTTTATAACCATACAGGAAATAGCAAACAGAAGTAAAAGTAGAGTTTGTTAGTGATATTAGTATCAGACATTTCATTCCAGTGCATCCTTAGTATGTCCTGATGGTTAGTTTGAAGACCCTGGAGAGGTCACTTACGGCCTGTGCAGCGCTTCCAGTGCTCATTTCCTACTGTCAATAGGTCCTTCACTCCATCATCCATTGCTTTGCTAAAACGACTGAACTGCTCGCACTTCTGTTCTCTGTACACACACACACAAACACCCACACACACATTTAAAATTAAAATTACTGTCAGACTATTTGATCATTTATGATCTAAAATATGTTTTCTAAACAATTATAATTCAATCAATTTCTGAAGTCAGATGTTTACACATCTATTCTACAGGGTACTTCTGAGCTTCGCATTTGAATGCAATAACAATCAAACATTTAAAAAAATTGAGTATTCAATCTTTCCTCACACTTCATGGAGCTCCAGATCAGGCAGTCCTTCTGGTTCTATCGTGGAGAAGATCATTACCCCAACCGTTTCATCCTTCTCTGCTTTTCTTTTCCCTGTTTTCCAGTCCTGCAATCAGAACCACAGAGGAAAATCAGGACCGTGCATCAAAAATAAATAAATAAATAAATAAATAATTTTTTTTTTTTACAGAAACTCAAAGGAATAAACATTGTTCCTACCTTCTCATCCTTGTAGGAGAGGAAGAGCTGGAAGACTTCACTGCAGGAGATGACTGGGTGCCGACACATTCTCGTCATCCAGGCCTGGAGCCTCTCCATTCGCATCTTAATGAACTCCTCTTCGAAACGGCCTGAAACAAAAACAGAACAGGCAGCTTTACTTTTGCAGTAAACAACATGTTCACAACACGATGCTGCAATTTTAGCGCTGACAAATCAAGTATTTTTACACTATACAAAAATGCCATCTGCCCTTTTCATTGTGTGAGCAGTCCATGATTAGATGAACAGTTTTGTGCTTCTCCAACTAAGGGATAAACGAACCCTGTTCCTGGAGAGCTACCTTCCTCCAGGTTTCAACTGCAACCCAAAGCTTACACACCCCATTCAACCAAACGAAGAACTTCTGAAGGCAATAATTAGTTGGATCAGGTTGGGTGGATTAGGTTTGAATCTAAAGTTTGCAGGGAAGTAGCTCTCTAGGTGACCCCTGGATAAGTGTGTACTGATGAAGTCAGCTCATGGTTTGACGATAATGCCTCAAATTGGAATGAAACTATAGCATAGTTTATTAAAATGAATGCCTAGTTAAATTAGTTTATCTGTCAGGTTTATTTTGGTGTGTTTGAGCCAGAAAAGTATTAAACAAATGGCCCTCTGGCCCACCGGCAGTGAAAAGCCCTCTGTGATTACAAATGCCTCCTGTATTGTAATGTCATTTCATTGGGATCATTCTGATCTTTGAAATTCTTTAATAAAATGCATGTTATTCTAAAGTTGTTCAAGATGTAAAGTGTTCTGTTTGACTTTTTGTCCTTATTAAACAAGCAAATTGTTTACTTAGTATGTAAACAAGCACAAATCCTGTAACTGAATTACTCTACTTACCTGTCACCTGCTTGTCAGGTAGACATGGGATTGGGATGGCAGAACCAAATTTATCCAAAAGTCTCTCATACAGCCAATCAAAGTGCTTGTATCTATGATTGACAGGTTTGTTGGTGGTCTGAAAAAACAACATCACAATGTTAAGTTTTATTCTGTATTTAAACTGTATGTAACGCATGTTCTAATACTTACATTGGGTGTGACTTGATACTCAATATAGCTCTTGAGACCATACATTTTGGAGCCCTTTTTGGGGTCTGCTACAACGCAGTCCAGCTGGGTCTCTGGATATTCCCACACTGGGCCAACCTCTCCTGTCTAAAGCCAAACACACACACACAGTATTCATCAAACATTGTGCACACAACTGTCATTCCAACATTCCTTCCATGAATTCAAGTTACTAAATCCAGATTATCCATACTGATTAGACAGTCACTACCAGGACTGCACAATATATAACTTCAGCATAGTTATCACAAAGTGTGCATATGCAAAAGTCACATTGCAGGACATGAAATATCATGTGCAATGTAAAATATATGAAAAAACAAATGTGCTGCTTGAAACTAAAGGACGATTTAATCTGTTCTTATTTTCATATCCACCAGGGCATTATCATTTATTTAGCCAAACACTAACACCTATAAGGCCCAACTATATATACAATGGGGTATGTATGTATGTATGTATGTATGTATGTATGTTATGATGTATGTATGTATGTGTGTGTGTATATATATATGTTACATTACATACATACATACACAGATTTTTCCCCAAATATTGTGCCAATATTCCCAATATTGTTATCTATATTGTTTTGGTGGTTCACAAAAAAAACTGAATCCAGAGATATGCTTTCCAACCATATCCAGATTTTCAAGGTTTTATGTGTTTAACTGAAAAAAGTAAAAAATAGTCAGCCTAAAAAAAAGCACCAAAATCTGACCCTGACACACATACAAACATTCAAAGTGCAATGTTTATGCAATATTTGTGCTGGGATGGGGGTCCCAAAAACTAAATAAAATAGCTCAGGGGAGTGTAAATTCAGTCTTTTCTAATACATTTTTGCTGTTATCTCATATACTATAAAATGTATATTCTAATATTTATTTTATAATTATATTATATTTATATATATTTTTTATTTCATATCTCCAAATGGGCAAACTTTACAGGAAGAGCAAAAATCTTATCTTTTAATGTCTGCACAAAGATTAAATCCAAGTAAATCTGGAGCAATTCTATTAGTCCATTCAGCCTTAACTTTTGACCAAATGTAAAGATGCCAGATTCACATTTAAAATATGCATCAGCACATTGACGCAAATGTATTAACCAAGTTCAATCATGCATTAAATCATTAAAACATACAAAATACATAAACAAATTTTAAAGACGTCTCTTACATAGACAGATACTTTGTTTCCTTTGGCAGTCTGTTTGGATAGGAGGAACAGCTCTGGGCCTGATTTGGAGAATCCAGGGAATCTGCAAATGGAATGTGAAGATGAGGTAGAAAAGACTGTGGATGCTCTGTATCATCTAAAAAAATCTAAATCTATTGTCACAATAAGAATCACAGGCCAAAATAGATGCCTTACTTGTTGAGGGCAATTTTCATTGAGGACCCATGCGCTCCTCCTCTGTTGATTGCCCCTGCCTCCCCTGGATCTCCTTCAGTAAAGCCACCTGACGATTTCCTCTCATCCCACTCATCATCCCATTCATCATCTTCAGCACCTTGTAAAATATCACTCATTAGATACATATTATACACTAATCAGACCTCAATTGCACACATACAAATACATTCATACCTGGCCTTAATTCAACAGGCCCTATGTTAGTGAACAGCTGAGTACGGAGCATTTAAATCACAAACAGAGCTTTTTCACATATTATGATACTGAAACCCAGTAGGACACAAGTTTCAGTCTTCAGGAGCTTAATTTGTATGTTCAGTGGTGTTTTATTTATATACTGTCTCTTCATTCAACACTAATGAACACTGTTAAAAGTACAAGTACAACTTTTGGAGGTTATTCAGTATGAAACTGTGGACAAACCTCTCAATGTGCATCAAAGAACTGTTTTGAAGGTTCTTTGAAGCACCTTAAGATGTTCATGCACAGTTTCATATTGAATATCCTCAATGATCTTGTACTGTTAACATAATACAGCTCAAATTGGTAAAAATAACTTATGCAAAGCCTTTATAAAACACATGCTTGTGAGTTTGCACGAGAGATCAATCCATGCAGCATGTTATGCACACTCCATAAGGCACAGTATACCTGTGTAATCGATTAAGTATGGATACGGATAAATGTCTTTGAGAAGAAAGGAGAGAAATTATTCATTATTAAGTCCACAGAATATTCTACATACATCAACTTTCAGTTCTGACCCAAAAACGATGTAAATGTTGAGATGTAAAGCTTGGGGTGTAAAAATCACTACTATTACACAACACATTTTGGATCCTGAGCATCTGGTTAAAGCAAAATTAACATAAACAAGAAATTTCTGCTGTAGCTAAATTTAAGACTTTTTAAAATCACCACTTGTTTTAACGTAATTGTACCAATATGTCAATGTTTGACACAAATTCTATTCCAGCATAATCCCAACTGTATTAAATTCACAGTGTGTAGTGCAGTCCAAGCCCATATAAAATTTACAGTAAATCCAAATACCCATGCAACCCTCATACATTTTGTGAACAGAATATGCTTGTACAAAAAATACAAAAGGCAGCTATTTAAAGTTGACATCATCCCACAAATAAGCATTTCCTTACACATGTATGACAAACTATAAAACCACATGTAATAACAATGTTGTACCCAGATGATGTAATTCAACAACGATACAAATCCTCTTACATCATTCTGTCACACAGAAAGGGCTGTTCAGGCAGTGCTATAGCCTGCATACTGGCAAAGCTAGAATCCAGCAGAGGTGGCATTTCAGGACCCCCATTAAAAAAGTACTAGAGTAGTACTAAACGTTCATTCATATATTCAGCTAAATATAAAATTAGGTTATTGGAGTAAAAAGAGTGTTCATTAATATTAATATGATATAGATTGTTCTCAAATAGTTTATGCAGTGTAGAGTAACTGTGTGATGAAAACATGTGGAACAGAATTCAGATCATGTTTTAGATGATGAGCTGCATTTGGACTACTGGGAAATAATATTTCAGTTTTAAACAATCACTGCTTTAATTGGAACATTTTTGTTTTGCTTACACATGATGGCATGAAATGACTGGAGAGTAAACAGATTGGGTAATTACCTGGACCTTGGTAGGCCTGAGGATGGCCATATGCACTGGAGCCCCAAGCACTGTTGTTGTTCTTGCCCGTCTCTGTGCCCTCTGGCTGGGCCGCCCAGTTGTTTGAGAAACCTCCAGAGGCGTTAGTGTCGAACACTGCCCATGGGTCATTACCATTAGTTGCCTGTCAGAAAGAGTGGCAAATGTTGAGGAACTAGAAGCATGGAAATTCTGAAGTTCTGTTCATCCATAATCATTATCTATCTAACAAATGGGAATGCACCAATCAAAGACCTGTTTCTTGCAAACATTCGTGTTACAGTTTGTCCTCAAACCTTAACTTTAACTAAAGTGCTTTTATTTGCACTGAAGCTACAAGGTTAACAATCAAGACATGCACACTTTTAACACCCATTAAGACACAGCAAACTGCAAGTCACACAATTACTTCAAACCAAACAGTTGACAAATCCAAGTCATCAGTAAGAAAGCCTAATCACATAATGCTACCAATGCAGGGAGGGTGAATGATACCACATGCCTCCTCAAACACTTGAAGCTATCTAATCCACATTTTTCTGTTGCAAACACAAATCTACACTGGAAAGCTCAATACACTTGAAGGACAATGCCAAGCTTTGTCAGCTAAGCCTCATTTAACATCACACTGAGTGATGGGAAGACACAGAGGGTCATCCTATCCATCCTGAAAGAGAGCTTTCTTGGACTCCCAGTCACAGATGGCAGTGGCATTGCCAGGGATCACACTTGAGATCTGCAAATGTAGGTCCAACGCTTAGACAGTTGTGCCACCTGGTCACTTCTCTGACAGTGTCAGATAACAGTGTCTCAGAAACCACATAAGCATGTGTGTTTAAGATTACACAACAACTCAACACTTTCAGGGAAGCGGTTGATGATTTAAGGGTATGGATAATTCAGGGTTATCTGGTAGGGTATAAACGTCCTTCACTTGTTAGGTACATTTGTCTCATAGCTTGTGCAAATCTGACACATTAAACATGTCTAAGCTGAAATCAAATGCTGAAAGTGATATAATTACACTGAATCAGAGCAAATGAAACAATAATGAAACAATAATGAGCACGGATTAAAGCCAAAACAGCATCTGTAGTTTTAATCCACAAATAATCTGAAACATCTGTCCTTGTATGTTCTCTGGGTAGCAGATAGCAGCAGCACCAAGTGTGCATCTGGGTGTAAGGGCTACACAAAACCTTACACTGAAATGCACTGAACGTGGATGATCAAAAACAGAGCTTCAGACATTCTCCAAAAGGATTGCATTGACGTCAGCTCAATAAGTGACTTCTGAGCTTCCTGTGAGGCATTCAACATCAATATCTGACGTTAAAACCCAACCGCCAAATTGAATCCACTTCAATAAATAAAAGAGAAATGACCTCAAAGGCACTTAAATTAGAGCAAGGCTAATTCCTTCCAATTTCTATATTGTGAATGGATCCACAATTCCTTTATTCTATATACACACTATTAGTGTATGTGATGACATACTGCTATGGGCAAGAAACCTTAGAGACCTTGACAGCACAAATTCTGAAGGACAATTTCAACACAATGCAAGTTAAGAGTGATTACAAACAACATGCAAAATACAAGAGCAGCCTGTTTGCTTTTTTGTTTACTTGTTAATCAACCAATAGAAAACTTGCCATGCCATGCACTGGGAATGGATGTTGACCATGCTGGTATGGTGTTTGTGTGTGCGTGCGAGTGTGCTTCAGACCATATTATTATGTGTATATGACAACAATGGAACAGTGAGCCGATGCGGATTTCAATTGTTTTTGTACATCAACCAAAAAAGACATATGGGGGGATCAGCATCACAGAGCATTTTGTCCTGTAGGGTCATGGATGCAGATTTTTAGATCACACACTTCAAATAACAACAGAAAAAAAAACAAGTAAAGAAAAAATAAAACTATTGCAATAAATGAATTTGTACTGTTTATTTTACTATTTCTTTTGAAAATCATGGCAGAGATTGGTGTGAACAGTGATGGGATCATATGATAAACAGTGCTGATCAGTTTGATTACAGGTGTGTGTGTGTGTGTGTACGCGCTTCATTCAGTTCGCCCAAGTGTCAGTATGTGCCGGTAGAGGAGATGACAGGAAAAAGAAAAAAAAGTGGCTAGGGACAGTACAATGGCAGAATGGGACACTGGGCCTTCATGCATGTGCCTGGGGCCCGTCCTGCAGGGCTTTTCTGGTTACCTCATGAGGGGAAGTCGGGGACACAGGGGTGAGGGGGGTGTCAGGGCTTTCCACCTGAACTATATCCACCTTAAAGGAAAGAGTTAATATCATCATAAAGGGCGTACAAAATAATAGTTAACCCTGAAACATATACCTAGAGGAAGTGTTTTTTGAGAGAGTGGTAGTGCTGCTCAGCTGTGGTCTATTATACAGCAAAAGCTTACTGTAAGAGTGAGAGGGCGAGAGCAAAAAAGAGACAGAAAGAGAGCAAGACAGAGACAGAGTGAAAGAGCAAGAGAAAGCAAGCAGGAGAGAGAGCAAGAGAGACACAGAGAGCAAGACACAGACAGAGGGTGCGAGACAGAATGAAAGAGAGAGAGAGACCAATAGAAAGTGAGAGAGAGAGAGAGAACGAGAGTGAGTGAGACCCAGATCCACAGTAATAGTAATTACCTGTATTAATGTTCTTTTTTGACAGTTGTATTTCTGCATGTCTGACAGTGTCCAGACACAGAAAACACATTTACAAAATGGAGAAGGTCCATCTCTAACCAGCCTAAAATGTGATTTATAGGTATTGATCTTAATCCATTTACAATACGTCCTGGGCTTGTTTACACATGTTTCTTCATGCATTTAAGTAAAATCCAAATGATCCAAATGCTAATGCCAGGTTTAAACAGATATACAATGTGTCTCTAGTGACCAATTGCGATCAGATTGTGGGATTGTGCAGATTTATAATGTCTGTTTCTTGCTGTACTTTCCCTTGGGCTTGACTGGGAACAAGGTCTAGGAGAAAAACATTCCAGAACAACTTTAACACTCTGTATTACACAGACTTCACACTGAAAATGCCACTGATGCTGTTTATCTCCTGCTAAACATCAAAGCGTTTTGGTCATGCTGGTAACATGATGGCCCTTTTTGGCAGCTGAACTTTCTGATGATACGTATGTGACAAATCTCATGGGTTATGTGAAAATTTAACGCACACAAACACACACCCATCTGCTTTCACTTCTGTTTCAGAGAGAGAACTTCTGAGAAGATATGGGTAACAACTTCTGCTATGAGACATCAATCCACTCCTTTCACCCATGCAGAATTCACTTTTAGACAATTTCTTATTATAACAACAAAACAGAGACTAAGCTTCAGATGTGGCTTTTTAAAAAACAGGAATTAAAGTTTAAAAGTGCAAATGTTCACTCCCCACTCCATACACTGAAATTAAGCTGCAGAAATCAGCACTTTAGGTTAATTTGTTCAGACCGTTTTTTTGAAGGAAGCACAGTACAGAACAGAGAATGTTCAAACACTGATCAGCCATAACGTTATGATCTTGTTTCTGCACACATTTTATATTATTAATGTCAGGCCCAACATCCTTTCAATCTGTTCTTCAATGGTCAGGTTTGTGTGCTATGGCTGGCTGTGAGAGTGTGCGTGTGTGTGTGTGTGTGTTATATATACACACATTATATATATATATATATATATATATATATATTTCAGTCTTAAAACAGGAACATCCTGTTTAATTCTGAGGGACAAAGAAAGATTAGAAAGCAAGCATGAAAAAAATGTGTACTTTTTGTTGCATAAACACACAAATGTCACTGGTGCGTCAAATAATCTCTCTCAAAGTATGTCACAGTGATGATTATAACGTGTTTAAAAAAAAAATCAATACCCACATACTTTCCAAAGTGAATCTCAGTTCTCAGGCTTTCTTCTTTATGATTTTCTGGTTTGAACTTTGAAATATATCTTTGTAATGCTATAATAGTTACATATTGGCCAAGGGCTTTAATTGTGACATAAAGCCTTCAGCCATGTGCCAAGCATGTGTATGCATTGGGGTTTGACACATTCAAAGTGTTTTAACTTGTTATTTTTATTTTCTATTTAAAAATTAAGGCAAATATTTTGTAATTTATTTTACAATTCTTTCCAAAATGGCCTTTTTTGAGAAAAACTTTCAGGTCTATTGGAATGAATAACATGACCAGTTCTTTTTTATTCAATCTACTTTTACAGTCGATGAGAAAACAACCTTGAGTTTCTTTAGAAGAGCTCCTCCCTGCAGAATCTGTTTGAATTTTATGATGCAACACATTTACATCCAACGTTATTGCTAAACAGCTGTGCATTTAAAGATGACTGTAAGCTGTCGGGGCATTAAAAAACTTCACTTCCTCAGAAAAAATGGAGGTAACTCTCTAAAACACCAAATTACAATGATGTTGTCTCTGCATTCTGTAAAATTCATTACAAATATTAACTAATAGAAAGTTGAACATTGAAAAATTTTAGAGAAGTTTAATCCATTTAAGAAGCATTTAATTAACTAAATCATGTTATTACTAAATAATAGCTTATTAATAATAATAATAGCAAATTCCTAATTTATTAATGTATTATTTACTATTTAGCCCAGTGCTTATGGTTTAATATTACATTAGTGAATGACTGCTCACTGCAGCATGTTTAGAGCCAAATAACTTTCAAGTCAAAAAGTAAAAAAAAAAAAAAAAAAACACACAAGTGCATCTCAAAAAATAGAATATATTTAAAAAGCTCATTCATAATCATAATTTCATACAAAAAGGTAAACTGTCATTTTATATTCATTACATGTATTTTTGTTTTACTGTTGATCAGTGTGGATTATAGCTCATGGAAAGTATATATTTAAATGTAATGAATATAAGATGAATTAAATGATCAAAACCCATTTTCACAGTATTCTAATTTTTTGAGATACAGTAGTATAATACAGAAAAACACCAAGGCGAAGGCTGGGGCAGACAGCAGCAATTATGTCCAGTAGATGATGATGCCAGAAACCAAAAGATATTAGAGAGTTAAAGTCACCAATTTTGAACTATTCAAACATCAGGTAAACACTAAAGGTTTCACTGACAACACAGTTGAGTCGGTTTAACTGTTCTATTAAGAAACATCAGACAAATGATTCAAACCAACATGCTACACTTTTCTGAGTGTGGAGTTTGAAACTGTACTGGTCTATACTGGTCTACCACTGGTAAAAGTGGTTGCATGTTTATTTTTTTAACCAAACTGAACAGCTAAATAAAAAACACAAAAAGGATCCTTAAAATGAGAAATGCACTCAATCACCCTCTCACACTGTACTAGTACT
Organism: Acestrorhynchus altus; assembly: GCA_034509495.1. Lineage (NCBI taxonomy): Eukaryota > Metazoa > Chordata > Actinopteri > Characiformes > Acestrorhynchidae > Acestrorhynchus > Acestrorhynchus altus. The sequence goes on along the minus strand of CM067503.1, from coordinate 36,506,900 downwards.
GCATTCAGTCATGACTTCAGTCATGATTCACTTTTAATATTAAACAGTATCATTTAAATAATGACAAATATAAAAGCTAATGGTCTGACCAGTAGTTTCCAGTCCTATTACTATGAAACATCTGTCAGCAACATATTAGGATTGTAACAGAGAATGAGGACATTGTTGGAAATGATGACATGTTGACAAATGATGCATCACACAGGACTGCCTTGCATGTCCTATTTCAATGCAAGCTTGCTGCTTCTTCCAGCAATTCCTGCAAGTCAAATCAAGTTCCATGTTTACTGTAAGACAGGGAGCCTCCTCTAAAAAAAACACAGTATTAGTCCAAGCGCAAGGAAACTCCAACTCACTCAAAGCTGCACAACAATAACAGTCCGGTTTCACCCCTGTGAGAAGCAATGATATTTTACTGCCAGCATGATGAATTACATCACATGGTCATATCATGAATTAGGCCTGGGAACAGAAAATCCAAAAATATATAATATTCAACACCACATTTCAATGCTAGTCTTAACATGATCTGTAATAGACATGCTTGTTTGCATGTTACAAAGCCCTTAAGCTAGTGCTTAGTCTGAGTCTGTACTGTGTTGTGGTCAGTAAATACCCCAATTATTATTACACCACGCAGCACCATCATGAGTGTTGTCTGTATTGATAGAATGCATGTTTTACTACAAATTAAATGTAATCTACAACCTGTCATTATCTACTAGAATAAAATAGGCTGTTTTTGTTACTGCTCCTTTACTGACTGCCCTGTATTGTGCCTCATTCAATAAGCCAGCCAAGCTACAACCACCTTTATAACTTCAGTGTAATGTGGGACTAAACTGCTGTAGGCTGGATAAATGGATATATGTAAACAATTTATTTTTTATTGACATCACAAAGACAATAGATTCATAGCAGTTTACATAAATGGACTGTTTTCACTGGGGAGTGAATGATGTTTTGAAACTTTAACACTATATAGTATAGTATATATACTTGCTTACAGAGTTATCTGAAATCAAGAGTTTTATAAAGAGTTTATCCTGTTTTTGTTGGAGTAACTGTTCTACTAGACACTAATGATAGCTGTAGATTAAAGATTAAAGTAGCTGAATGCATTCATTAGAAAGGGTGTCCAAACATTTGGATAACAAAGTTGATTCCTGTCTGATCTCTCACAGACAGGCTGTTTCGTGCCTCCCTTCCCAAACCTAGCTTATGTTCACATTTTTGCATGTTTCAGTGTCAGGAGTTTTGCAGGCTGGATCTGGAATCTCCCTTCCTCTTCCTCTGCTGACTCACTTCCTGCAGAAAGCTGAACAGTGAACAGTGGCTGAGTGGGAGAGAAATGGCCTTGGAGCTGCTCAGACACTGAGAAAAGTGACCACGTTTGTGTGTGATAAGGGCCTACTGAGAACTGTAAGACTGTTCTGGTTTCACCTTCTGCTTGAGAAAAAGTCGGAACACAGAGACTGTGTTTTTGCAGAGCAGAGGGAAGAGGGAAGGAAGAGGCGAACAAGGGCTCACCTGACTTTTTGTGGTAGTGGCTGGGGCCGGAGGTTGACTGTCAAAGAAGGACAGGTCAAGAGGGGCTGCGCTTCCTCCTGCTGCAAAAGGCTGAGACTTACCGAGCTGTGGAGAGACAAAGAGTGTCATTCTCAGTAGAGCCTGAGTAATATACAGTATATATAATTATCATTTCCCATTGTGAAGAACAGCCGCCAGATTCACATAATATCAAAACTTCAAACTAGAAGGTATTAATACGACAGCAAAGATGTGCTACATGTCACAGACAAAAGTTACTTAAGAACAGCCAACCAGAGTACTGAGAAGCCACACCCTATATTATAACATTTAAATGATATAATTACATTATTGTGTGTTTATGTTATAGTTAACCTTTAGAACCCTGCGCATGTTGCTGATCAGTCAGAGTCTTTGTGCAAGTTGAGCATCTGGACAGAGCATTAAACATGCACTAAAAGGCTCCTTTGCATTTACACTGGGATTTAATTCAGTTGGAAAGAAGTGAATTTGAGCCATTTTCTGAGCTGAATTACTTGCTGATAATTCATCACACAATAATGAGACCACCATGGTTAGACAGGGTAAGTCTTCTAAGTAGGTTATTCTGATTCTAACTCATACTACAAAATGGAATGTAACAGCAAAGTGCGGATCTCGAGTTCCAAGAGTTAGACTAGAACTGTTTTAATTTTACAAGGATTACAAATATAATGTAATCAGATTTTTTAGCTCTTAGAAAAAATCATTATCCATGACAAAAAAAGAAAGTCTAATTTACACAGCATGCCTTAAACTAAACCCACAGAGTGTTTACTGTAGGTAATAAGCTTATGACAAGCTGCAACACTAATGAACATATTTTCCTCCAACTCAGTCTTTTTCAGAGCTGATTCATGACGGGAAGCTGCAGCAAAACATCTGAAAGTAGGACATATTTGTAGAGAAGCGTACTCATGTAGTCATTGTTTGGCTCAAATAGATACATGGTGAAAGAAGGGTGGCTGTGGTGGTGGTGGAGGTGTGTCTTTGTGCACATGAGCAGCTGTGAGACAAAGTGAGCAGAAGCCAAGCTTCTACAGCCAGCACTGAGCACAAACAGCCTTCATGGCTCCACTGTGTTTAAACTGAGACTGAGCTGTTTACCGAGGCTGCATCTGCTCATTCTCACATGGATACACCTCAGCCTTCAATGCAGACCCTTTTTTTTTTACTTTTTACCTAGCTCTTTTTACCTAGCTCTAGCTCTTTGCTAAGATGTTAATATGAATTGGAACGTCTCATTTGTGTTGTTTCAAAATATTGAACAAATGAACAAAATAACATCAATCATGTAAATATTAGGAGCAGCTCTACCTCTGGAGCTCATATTTCCATTTTTGCTACACACAAATATGTAGCACACAAGTGCTACACACTTTGATAAATTATAGAAATGTGGCATTTGTTTATTACACTGACAAAATCTAAAACATGAATGGACCAATAAAACTGCTACAAAATGACTGAATAAAATATTTTACACTGAATTCCGCTCAAAGTTCACAAGGGGTTTTCTTTTGTAAAGTTGTCATTTTGATTATACATGTGTATAATAATAACAACACCAAACCATTTCATGACTATTTATCAGCCCTCAGCAACACCATTCATGTGTTTAAACCAACTCTGGTCTGGCCAAGACCCTTATATATACACAAAACTGGAACTGTATCAACGTGTTGTTATTTCAACATGGAAAAACCCAAATGTATGCACTATCATCATATTAAAGCATATCAAAGACAAATATGTCTGTCTCAAACATTAAAGAGGGCCTCCAGCAGTTCTCCACATTTCACACAAACGTCCTGAGCCATTCCCCTTCCGGACTAAAATGCACCATCATAGCAACACCACTCATTTGTCACTGTGCTGATCCTACAGAACGAGTTACAATACCTGTCACTTCATATTGAGGACGTCTGAGGCGTATGATGGTATGTACTGAATGTTAGCTATGCAGACTAATGTAGTTTCAGTATGAATAAGCATCAACCATCTGGCATGAAGTAAAGTACAAAGACTGGGAGGCAATTTGTGTATTTCATCTACTTAAAGTATTCAAAAAGGTTTGCACTGCTGCCACACAACTTCTATATTAATTTTAATTAATTAATTAAATGAATGCAGCAATTTCTAAACCTGGCCCTGTTGGGCCCCCTTCTCTGCACATTTTAGAGGATTCCCTGCACTGTGCTGATTCGTTTTTAATGAATGAGGAGGTGTACATGTCTTTCTAATATAGTGTATTTCAACCTAACGTCTGGAAAACAAATAAACATTTTATTTTTTTATTATTGATCTCCATGTGCAGTTCTTGACCCCAGGCACTCATCAACTACAAAAGCCACAGATCAAACACCCAGTATTGAGACTGATATGATGCTAACTGGGAAGACTGGATCAGATAGCAGAATTGAAAAGAAAAATGCAATTTGATTCTGTAACAAATCTAGTAAAGCAAAGTCATTCAATTCATAGGAGATTCAAAGTAGAGATGTTCACAAGTTACAAAATACAAGTTCAAAAGCAGAAACAAATACACACTCCACATGCTGTGACCGTCTTTACTGTCCAGGGAAAGCTTTCTACTAGATTTTGGAAGGGCACTGAAAGGCACTGACATTAGGCGGTTTCCCTGATCCAGAGAGTCCTATTCTATTGGAAATACTTCTCTACAGTGTCAATATTAGCTGTGTGTCAGCAATAGGTGCAACTTAAAATTGCTGAATGAATTCTTTAGAAAGGGTGTCCACAAACATTTGGACATAGCTGTAGTGTAGATCAAGTCCAGGTAAGCTATGCTAGCATAAACTAAACAGACCTGTCTGGGTGTGTTACAGATAACTTATGAAGATTGATGTGGTCAGTCCAGTGTCTTTAATTTGTTTCCCCACATTCTTTGATCGTTGTCAGTCTTATATCGCATGATTCTGAGCTCCCTGTAGATGAGGTGTGTCTGTACGATTCTCCCAGTGAAGCTATGATGCACTGCTTTGTTTACATTCAGTGCTGCTCACAAATTTTACTTTATGCTTGCGCTGCTGGATGTTGTGATGAGTCAAAAGATAAAAAACTGTGTCACAAATCAACGAATCAATCGAGTTATCATTCCCAAGTCCGAGTCAAGATATGTCATTAGGCACACGTTGCAAGTCAAGTCTGAAGTCTGTTTGTATGTGACTTAAGTGTGACTCAGACTTGAGTCACTAACTCCGGTGCCCACCTATGATTCAAAGAATGGAAAAAAGTTTAATTCTACATTACACTGCATGTAATGTTTCCTTTTCAGTGCAAGCACAATGTGCCCTTGAATAAGTGCATAAGGTGAATACGGTTACTTCCTGATACCACATTTCACTCTGAAATCTACTTTATGGACAAAAGTTTTGGGACACCGACACATTCAATGTTTTGTCAGAAATTAATTCTCTTGCTTTTGGTGGATGTCTCCTGTGCAGGGAAGGCTTCTACTACATTCTGAAGCAATGCTAAGAGGGTTTGATTGTATCCGACTACATGGTTATTGAGATCACGATGTTGGTTGATCACCACCCAACCTCGAAACCAACTCATTCCAAATGTATTGGATGAAATGCTGCCATTGCAGAGAACACAGTTCCACTACTCTACAGCTCAATGCTGGGGGGCTTTATACCCCCTCTAGCCCATGCCGGAAATGGTTCATGCTCATCTGGCCCAAAGAGTCCTGTTCTATTTGCAATTCTTCTCTAAAAGGTGGTATGTTACGTAGAAGAGGGCAGAATTCCCTTTTGAGCTGAATTCTCTACAGATTTCTCTCTCCTATTCTATGGAGTTGTCCTTGCAGTCATGTCTGGCTACACAATGCTGTATGTGTGCAGTTTCACATTTCAGAAATGGTAGTATTATGGCAGTCATTAAAATGGGTGTCCACAAACATCACAGTTTCAGAAAGACAGTGAGTTCTGATTCACTCTGCCTGTATCAGTATTAGTATCAATATGTCAGCTGGGCCACAAGGAGAGAAAGGGCTTCCTGCTGAACTTGGCAAACACCCCCCATGGCTGTTTCCGTTCTTTTCAGGAAACATCTCACGGACACACAGCCTGTTTATAGTGTGTCGCTTTATGACCCAGTGTGCCCCAGGCCGTTCATTCATCCTTACCTCAACATAGTCCTCTGGCACCAAGCCAACTTCACCTCTAGAGTTCTTCGCTTCAATCCAACCGCCTCCAATATTCTGACAAATCAAGATAAACAGTTTCAGCTTTACAGGGGAGAGTTACTGCTTTTAGATACATTACTGATTGTTTCATAAAAAAATATTTCACAGAAAAGTACAGCCATTGTGTTCACAGAACACGTCTTTCACTCAATCACTAATGCACATACATAAACATGGAGGAAACTCAAGATTTATTTTATGAATGGAGTCCCCTGGATTTGATATCAAGAGAAATCCTGAGGTTTAAGAGGGCAGAACAAGATAAAACTGCAGCAAAGAGGAATCAATTACCATACAGCCCCTGATTAAATACATGTATTGACATTACAGATGTACTATATTATCAGAATCATACTGGTTTTAATTTTACTGATATTTCATATAAAATTCCACAAGAGCAGAATTTTAGGCAACACTGGGCTACTGCATTAAGGTGCCTTCAATGGTAGACAGTAGTTTGCATGGGCACTCTGACTCATCTAAAGTTCCTCAGCCTGTGGCACTGCAGGACATTTGCACGGTGTGTTGTGACAATGTCCCTCATTAAGTCTTGGAGACATCAATGACCTCTTGCACTAATGAGCTCTGGGTGCACAACACCCTGACTTTCCTCTCTATATCAGCAGTTACTCACCCATACATATCCAATCATCTGATCCAACTGTTCAGTTACCATCCAAAATCTTTCCCAGACTCTGACTTGTAAAGTTGTTATGAGTGAAAAGTGAAACACAGTGAAAGTACACTATGCTGTCATGCTGTAAGTACATTTACCTGGTTAGTGATTGTGATTGTCTCTCCTTCTCTCACCGAAAGCTCGTTATTCCCTGGCTCTGCTGTAAAGTCATATAAAACCTGCGCCTGCATGAGCAAAAACAGGAAAGGCAGAAGTTAATGGAATACTTTCTGATGAATTTAACAAGCTGCATCCTAACCATGGACAATGATGTTGATACTGTGCAAGAAATGTGGTATGTGCTACACTGGAGCATGTGGGAACATGTCCACATAAACATAAAGATTCTCACTTCTACTCATTTAACAGAAGCAACACATTCATATGGGTTAAGCTTTGTTTACTTTTTGTTTGCCTGCTGAACCTGTGCATTGTTTTCACCAGGGAACTGATTGCATCAGGTCTCTTCATCTGTGCAAGTGAATCATGTCAGCACTAAACAGAACATACAGTGCATTTCATGGGCCATTATCATATATATAAACTAGCATATACACACACACAAACAGATTAAGATTTCAAGAGAAAGGGGAATAAATGTTAATTTAATTTTTACTACAAAGCAGTTATTATGCTCACATTAATATACACACACACCACAGTGTAGGCAGTATACGCAGTGTGAAGGGTTCCTCTATTCTGGAGGCCTCTTCAGGCTACAGGCTCGTCTTTATACACACCAGACAAGTGTGTGTGTGTGTGTGTGTGTGTGAGGAAGTGTATGTGTGTGTTTAACATATTCAATTTGAATATATCACATTTATTTAAGGGCACTGTTTCAGCTGAAGTGATATGCTGCTTCTCTCATGGTCATAAAGGGAAATTCCACTCATTTTTCTGAATCTGTGTGCAAATTCTTTGAAATGTAAACAAAGTCATTCAGAGAGATTTGGGAAATGGGCAGTTCTATAGAAACCTACATAGGAATAACTGTCCACATTGATGTCAGCAGAGCTGTTTTAAGGGGGGCTTTAGCCTAGAATTAAGATCTAAAATTATGGTAAAGAGAGTGAAGAAATTATTTCACATAATGTTTACTATCATTTAACACTGACATTTAATGTGAGCTGAGAGGGAAACAGTTATGTAGCTGAATAGCTACAGAGAACAAATCAGAACCGGTTTAAACCACTTATTACTCAACAAATATTAGCAAATCCAAATATTACAGAGCTGCTTTAAAACAAATATGAATTATTCATTGTACAACACTAATTACACTAAGAAAAGATGTGGCGGTGTTGCCATTTTATTTATATATATCCCCATTTCCTCCATTATGTGAAATCAGACAGTTGTTATTTCGTGATAAATTGACCAATAGAAATGCTCTAAAATGATTGCTCTTTAATGTTCAAAAAATCAATTCAAGGTGGGAGGGAAGGAGACTCCATGTACATCAACAGAAATGGATGAGCAGAATGAAATTATTAAATAATTTGTATTTTATTACTGACCTGACATTAACAAAGCTTTCATAGCTGACGTGACATTGCAAGCATCTAGGAAAAGTTGCTTTCAAGAGATCTTACATTTGAGTTTTTACAATTAACGCCTGACTTGTTGTTTGTATCGTTGGGGGTATTTTAGGCTGAAACTTTTCTTATCAGTTGTGTGTCCGTTTCTTTTTAATACACCAGTCCACAACAGCCCTGTGAAAAAGTCTCCCACCCTGAATTGTGCACGAAATCAGCTGAATGTGTTGATTAGTAACTGACAGACAGAGCAGGCCTGTCAGGCTGTGTTTACATATTTATAGATAAGAGCAGAAAGTCCAGGACCGCTGACTGACCAGGGAGACACTGCCTTTTCTGTTATATATCACATAAACAAACGCAGCAGAAGCTCAGCGATGAAAGAGCCGTTGAATAATGGAAGGACACAGCACAGGGTTGGACTATGGCCTAAATGAGTCAATAAAAGCTTAGTACAAGTCAACACCTCTCTTCTACCCTCGTGAAACCCCACCAACTATCCTTAACCCTCTGTTACAAAGACTCCTGCCCAGCTTTCTCTAAACCAGACGGACTTTGTGGTGTTTTTGACCGAGAGCAACACTGCCACCACAAACTACACTTCCCATGATGCGCCGCGCCACGCTGTACCCCGTACTGGAAAGGAGTGAAATGTCACAAGACTTAATGATGCATTTTTTCCATGTTTACAGAAAGCCAGTACAGACAGGTTTTCGTCTTAAACGCCAGCACACACCGCACCACGCCATCGAGCACGTTTACCGAAGCCCGCCGTGTCAGATCTGAAACTTGTGGACAGTTTAAAAACACACGGTAGTGGAGGCTGGCGCCTGCGTGCAGCCGCTGCCCGGAGCCGCGAGGACAGGCTTTCCAACAGAGACGGTCAACAATCCGGCCTCACACCATCACAGTCCCACTACAGCTCACCTGTGTTGCCATGACGATCTCATTAATCAGTCATTAGAGAAGGGCAGATACGGACTCTTCATCCACACATTTCTGTGGGAGTTCGGTGAAAACAGTCCCGCGGAGCTTCTGCTGCTTCAACACATTTCAGAGAGTCTGACACAGCTCCTCCACAGCCCCCACACACAGCCTCCCCACACACAGCCCAGTCCCGCGACTGCCCCGAGTCTCTACTAACACCGCGGAGACCCCGAGCTGAGCCGAGCCGTGTCCCCGCCACACTCATCCACTCCAACCAGCGACTCACTCCCAAACCGGAAACCACAGCTGCGCCCTGCTGGACTTGCTGCTTCGCCAAAATTACCATTAACGTAAACCTCATTTTACGTTACAATTTACTGTTTATTAAAAATAAACCCCATACCGACTTTACAATTAATATCATTAATATAAACCTCAAACTGACTTTACAATTAATATCATTAATATAAACGTCATACTGATTTTACAATTAATATCATTAATATAAACGTCATACTGATTTTACAATTAATATCATTAATATAAACGTCATACTGATTTTACAATTAATATCATTAATATAAACCTCAAACTGACTTTACAATTAATATCATTAATATAAACGTCATACTGATTTTACAATTAATATCATTAATATAAACGTCATACTGATTTTACAATTAATATCATTAATATAAACCTCAAACTGACTTTACAATTAATATCATTAATATAAACGTCATACTGATTTTACAATTAATATCATTAATATAAACGTCATACTGATTTTACAATTAATATCATTAATATAAACCTCAAACTGACTTTACAATTAATATCATTAATATAAACGTCATACTGATTTTACAATTAATATCATTAATATAAACGTCATACTGATTTTACAATTAATATCATTAATATAAACCTCAAACTGACTTTACAATTAATATCATTAATATAAACGTCATACTGATTTTACAATTAATATCATTAATATAAACGTCATACTGATTTTACAATTAATATCATTAATATAAACCTCAAACTGACTTTACAATTAATATCATTAATATAAACGTCATACTGATTTTACAATTAATATCATTAATATAAACGTCATACTGATTTTACAATTAATATCATTAATATAAACCTCAAACTGACTTTACAATTAATATCATTAATATAAACGTCATACTGATTTTACAATTAATATCATTAATATAAACGTCATACTGATTTTACAATTAATATCATTAATATAAACCTCAAACTGACTTTACAATTAATATCATTAATATAAACGTCATACTGATTTTACAATTAATATCATTAATATAAACGTCATACTGATTTTACAATTAATATCATTAATATAAACCTCAAACTGACTTTACAATTAATATCATTAATATAAACGTCATACTGATTTTACAATTAATATCATTAATATAAACGTCATACTGATTTTACAATTAATATCATTAATATAAACCTCAAACTGACTTTACAATTAATATCATTAATATAAACGTCATACTGATTTTACAATTAATATCATTAATATAAACGTCATACTGATTTTACAATTAATATCATTAATATAAACCTCAAACTGACTTTACAATTAATATCATTAATATAAACCTCATACTGACTTTACAATTAATATAATTAATAAAAACCTCATACCGACTTTACAATTAATATCATTAATATATACGTCATACTGACTTTACAATTAATATAATTAATAAAAACCTCATACTGACTTTACAATTAATATAATTCATAAAAACCTCATACTGACTTTACAATTAATATAATTAATAAAAACCTCTAACTGACTTTACAATTAATATCATTAATATAAACGTCATACTGACTTTACAATTAATATAATTAATATAAACCTCATACTGACTTTACAATTAATATTATTAATATAAACCTCATACTGACTTCACAATATCATTAATATAAACCTCATACTGACTTTACAATTAATATCATTGATAATAAACCTCAAACTGACTTTACAATTAATATCATTAATATAAACCTCATACTGACTTCACAATTAATGTGATAAATAATAAACCTCATATTGACTTTACAATTAATATTATTAATAGTCACCTCAAACCCTTCACTGTGATACAACCGAGTAGATGTTCTCAGCTCAGCTCAGTGCACCATGGGAATGCATGTGCAGCGTGTACATTTAGTATCTCCCCTTACATCTGGCTACATTGTTATTATAATCATGAGTTTAATATATAATAACAGTTACAATGGGAATATCAATATGATTGTATTATATATTGTCTGATTTATATGAATTATTTTTTACTCTTATTTTCTGCCTTTTTTCACCACATAACCTGTCACACAGTTTTTGAGACAGGAACACTATTCTAACTGCTCACTTCGATTGTGCTCACATTTAGCTTTTTGATCAGAGACATGGTTTCAACATAGCAATGGAACTGTTTGGAATTTTTCTCCCCATAGACTCCCACTGATTTCTTTTACATGTGCCATTCTACTGGACCTCTGACTTAGAAAAACCATACCAACCAGATAACAATGCCTTAGAAACCACCTGAAATACATAAGCAGCACAACCATCCTCTATTTCCTTCAGGAATTTTTCTATTGTAATTGTGATCTTTACTATCATGATTTACTATCATGATTGTGTGATTAATCACTGGTTATTGATGGGGACGAATCAATAATCGCTGGATATTGGAGGGGACAGTTCATTAATCATTGGTTATTGATGGGGACAATTCAATAATCGCTGGATATTGGTGGGAACGATTCAATAATTGTTGGATATTGATGGGGACATGTCACTACCTCCTGGATCCACTAGCAGGGGTGGAGCGAGGGGTGGTTTATGGCGCTTAATCCCCAGAATATTTGCCAAAAGACCCCCAAAACCTTTCCAGAATTTTCTGAATCCCTCTTCAGTTTCTGAATTTCTGGTCAATGAAATTTCAGGTTTCATGAAGAGCTGTTTTGACTATTGGTCAGCTCATCACATCTGCTTTCTATTGTCACTGAAGTTTAAGCTCATACAGTTTTGTCTGTTTGCTGTTTATTGTTCTTTACTTCTGTCAGAATTCCTCCTTTCCAAACTCTCGTCTGCTATTTAACACATCACTAACAAAATAATTTTTTTATTCTGTTTGTAATTCCAGCAGCAATCAGTTAAAATAATTTCCTGTACTGTTTTTTTATTTGTTTGTTAATATTAATTAGAAAGTGATCATTTATTTTTTAAGAACATTGATTTTGCCAGTCCACTTAGAGAATTGGTGGTGGACATAATAGTAATGCACCTGAAGTATCCACTACATTCACCAAGGGGGGCTTTTGAAGTTAACACCATCAGCAATTAGGACTACATGTCCCATGCTCTGTGAAAGCTTAACCTTATCAGACTACAATTAATATTAATATAAACCTCATACTGACTTTACAATTAATGTTATTAATAATAAACCTCAAACTGACTTCAACATTAATATGATTAATAATATATAATTCCATTATTATAATAACAACAAACATACAAGAAGAATAAGAACAACAACAACAACAATAATAATAATAATAATAATAACAATAATAATAATAATAATAATAATAATAATAATAATATGCGTAAAATTATATTATTATGTAATACATTTTTCTGGCAGTTTATTATGAAAAAAGTTTTTTTTATAAAACTTTAACCTTGTACACATTGTATTTTATTGTTATTGTTGATGTTAGTAATGTTTATTGTGGCTTTGAGGGACTGGAGTGTATGTACAGGCAGTAGCAGTGATGTGGTTAGTTTGTGGTTGTGGGGGGATTGGGGGTGTGGGGTTGCTACATTCAGCTCGATCTTCTCTCTCATATGTAGTGTGAAAGAGCCCTCTAGTGGTCATAAAATGGTATGGCCTTCACAGACAGCTGGCCAGACAATAACACCTGCCTTCTTTCACAAACAAGTTAACTGAGCAAGCATTTTGGACTTTGTACTGACCCGCTCAGAGAAAGGCTGTAACTGATGATAACTCATGGAAGTGAAGTCTCGGTTTAAACACTGACTGACAATGCAAACCCTGAGTGGAGTGCAGTTCCAAATATCGATAATATCGAAATCAACGCTGGTATTAATGTTGTGTAAAAAGACCGGTATTCAAGCTTTTTTTCCTCTCCTGCACGCACAGTAAGAGCTGCGCTGCTCAGCGTTACGCACGAACAGCGCGCCCTTTGCCCCCAACGCTAGTCTTTTATTGTTTCACGTCACGTGGCTCAGCGGCGCCAGCCAATCAGCCATGCAGGTAGGCTCGGCCAGGCCCGCCCACTCAGCCTGGCCCACCAATCAGCGCTCTCCTCGAGTCACAGTTCGGAGAGAGACGCCGCCGAAGCGCTAACTTGTCTGAGAGAACGAGAAGCGCTGTTCGGCATTGTTTGACAGCAGAAAATGAAACGACAGCAGCGGCACAGTTTACAACAGGGCTGTTAAACAGAGTGGAAACACAACAAACCTCTACAAGCACATAATAAAGCACGCAGCAGAAAACAGCTGCAGAAGCGGAGAGACATCCCCCGTTCCCACAGACCCAGAACTTCCACTCAGACCCTCCACCCAGAGCCTTCACTCAGACCCTTCACCCAGACCCTTCACTCAGACCCTCCACTCAGACCCTCCACCCAGAGCCTTCACTCAGACCCTTCACCCAGACCCTTCACTCAGACCCTCCACCCAAAGCCTCCACTTAGAGACACTTTCTGTATTATTGTTTAGTTTGACTTGAAGCACAGAATAAGTGTGAAACTGTTTACAGTATTTGTTGTAGTGTGTTAATTTTGTTGTATTGTGGTCTGTCAGCCCTCTACCTCAGGAGATTGTGTTTTAAGTTGTGTTGAGTGATACTCTGTTTATTAAACAAACAAACAAAAAAAAAAACAAAACAGATTTGCACTGAAAGGAAGAAAAGTCCTCATTTGTATTGTTTTCCTAAGAACAGTTCTATTTGAAAAAAAGTTTCTTATTTTCCGAATGTTAAGGAAAACTTTGTTTTGTTACTTTTGAAGAAAAAATAATGTACCATACCCAATGGGTACCCTTTTATCCGGCGTGTTCGTTTGATAAGAAGGAGTCAGGTAGACATAGAGAGGATAAAAATAAATGAGTATTTATTCTCTACCAGGATCCTGGTGGAAGAACCTTTACAGCTTCAATACAAAGTATCAGCCATAAGTGCCCTAGTTCTTCAAAGATTTGCGTCTGACTCCATCCTTTATACCTAAAATGACGTAGACCTACTGGTAAGGTATGACTAAGAGAATAAGGCAGTAATTTTCCTGTTTACCTCACCATTTATGGTAAAATCCTTAAGTTCATACATCGTTCACAAAATTTACTCTGTTGTTTTCCATCACAAGATCACCTCAGTTCCTCCATGGCCTTGTTCCTGTCAACATGAGGTTCGTTTCCTGCTGATAATGACCAAAACCAAGGAGTATATCATCCTCCACCTGTCGACTAAGCAACTTATTTAGGGAAGTTGAATTACCTCATGTCTGACAGGAAGAAGATGTCTTTTACCATGAACCCATAGCTTAGTACAGTTCATTCTAAGTGCAGTGGTCATGCTGAGTCCAACACATCTTACTGAGTGCAGAAAAATATCTGTATCTTCATAATGTGATCATAAAGTGAATACTAAATTAAAGTAATCAATAGTGAACTGAATACATATAAACTATATGCTTCACACGATGACTATATATAAAAGTACAAAGTGTAAGTGATGATTAACAATCTTCATTATAGGATGAGTACATACCCGTGAGTCATGATTATACCACAGTAAATATTAATTCGAGTAATGATTATCAGTCAAGAATACATGATTTCAATAATGCTTCATGATTCATAAAATGTATAAAAGAGTACATGAATTACATATAATGATTACATGATGATCCGTATATGAATGATGGATAATTAATGACAATATTATCAAGTAATACATCATATAACCAACATTAGCATGCCAAGTAAAAGAAAAACATAAAATTACAACACTTTCTAAAAATGTTGATTGTGATAATAAAGTATTTTGTTGTCATGTACAATGTTCACCAAAATTCTAAATAAAGGACATTACATGTTTCCTCATTACTCAGAGAGTGCTACCTGCAGAGACAGAGTCTACTGAGTTAGTTAGGTGACACCATGGGCATTTTAATTCTCCTTATGTCTCTGGTCTCATTTCTGTCCCATGTTTTGGGGACTGCTGTAGACCCTGAACTCCCTTTCTCTGACTACCTGGACCCAGACACCTGGAGAGCTTTCCATCATAGAAACCACTATGACATAAGGAAAATATAAGACTGGTGTGTACTAACTAACGCTGAAACATCACAGGGCTGAAAGATTTCCACATAAAGGAGTGGGAAGATCTTTCTACCAGCTGATGTTAGACACTGGTTGAGTACAGGACACATCTAATTGATGTTATTTCAGCCAAAGGAGGAAATACCAGCTTTTAGGCCACATGATGTCCTTTTTTTTAGGCCACATGATGAACTTTTTCCTCAAAGTTTTTAGTAAAAACTAAAAGAAAATTGCATTACTATTAATTTTATTTTGTTAATTATTTTTAAAAAGACATTTCTTCAGTTTTATGTGTTTAGTTATATAACTTCTATCACTTAATAGTTAAAATAAAGATCAAATGTTCATATGTCTATTCGGATATATCAATAAGTATATAGCTCAAGGGTTAAACTTTAATTTCATAGAAAACATTTTTAGGAATTAGAGGATTCGTGACAAGTAAAGTTCATGCCAATTTTATTGTAACTCAAAACTGGACAGAATGTTTTTGAATGTTGCCTACATATGCATATACTTTGAATGTCCAATGAAAACAATGTATCTCCACTTTTATCCATTTTTAGTTTTCTCTGTGTTTTGAACCTTATAGCTGCTCTGTACACTGTGTAAATAATTCTGGATGAATACACCAACAGAAATGCTCTAAAATGACTGTTAATTACTCTTATTTTACATTCACTTCCATTCAAAGCTAAGAACATTTTTCATTGAATAGTGACATGTTAAATGCTATACTTTTGTGTTTATTCACACTTTTTGACAGTAATTTTAAGTAAATTGCATTGTATTGACGTAGGGGCCCTTGTGCACTGACATGTTCCATTTATAACACTGTTATGATGCAAAATTCCCTTCCAGGAGACAGAGGCCAATTTAGAAACAGCACATCTCAGTATTATAAATTATTGTGATGATCACAGACTAAAATAATAGTAATCACTATTTATTATAACTAATAAAGTGATGCTTTTTATATATATATATATATACATATATATATATATATTTGTGCGAGGCACGAAGGAAGTGAATCTGCCTAAAGCCAAGTTGCCAGTCAGCAACTACTTTAGTCTCACTGTGGTTGCACCATTTTCTGGGCAAGGATGTTTAATCATCTTCTGGTAATCTTCACACACACGCAATATAGGGGTCGCCACAAAGATCAACTGCCTCCATCTTGCCCTGTCCCCTGCCTCCACTACTGTTACACCAACCGTCTCCATGTCCCCCTTCACTACATCCATAAACCTTCTCTGAGGTCTTCCTCTTGTCCTTCTACCCGGCAGCTCCATCTCCAACATTCTTTGTCCAATATATCCATTATTCCTCAACACGTGTCCAAACCATCTCAACCTGGCCTCTGGCTTTATCTCCAAACTGCTCCACCATCACTGTCCCTCTGATCTGCTCATTTATAATCCTGTCCAGCCTTCTCACTCCCAAAGAAAATCTCAACATCTTCATCTCCGCCACCTCCAGCTCAGCCTCCTGTCTTTTAGACAGAGCCACAGTCTCCAAACCGTACATCATAGCAGGTCTCACTACTGTCTTTTAAACCTTCCTTTTCACTCTTGCTGCTATCCTTCTGTCACACATCAGCCCTGACACCCATCTCCACCCACTCCATCCTGCCTGCACCCTCTTCTTCACCTCTTTTCTGCACTCTCCATTGCTCTGGATGGTTGAGCCAAGACATTTGAAGTCATCCACCTTTACAACCGCAAACATCATGGTCCATGGAGCCTCCTGTCTGACCTCCTCTGTCAACCTGTCCATCACCATTGCAAACAAGAAGGGGCTCAAAGCTGATCCCCGATGTAACCCTACCTTCACCTTGAAACCATTTGTCACTCCAATTGCACACCTCACCACTTTCTCACTATCCTCATACATGTCCTGCACCACCCTCACATACTTTTCAGCCAAGCCTGACTTCCTCATACAGCACCACAAATATATTTGGACTTTGTTTGTATAATTGTGATCCTGTGTTGATTTAGAAATAAAAAAAATTAAATATGTACCTCATAATCATCTGTTTTTTCTACTAAAGATGTATGTTGTCACAAGAACAGAAAACCCAATACTGGCTTGACATTCATGCCCATAAGTGTTTGTGAAAGTCCAACCACAACTGTAAGTTTACATTTGTATTTGTAGCAGAAGTGTGTTTAATGGAAATATATAATCTTTCACAAATATTTGCAATGTTACTTATACATATACGGTTATCAAAGTTTGTCTAGAACTAAAAAATGTACATACAACTTGTCCAACAGGCTGTGAAATCAAAACAAGAAATTTAATACACCCTGCAAACTCACAGTCCTGCAGGGCATGTGGAATTAAAGACAACAATGTGAATCAACATGAGCTAAGATAACTGTATAGTTCCACTGACTCGGCTTGAAGGCTTTTGTGTGTGTGTCTCTGTGTCTCCCGTCTTACCCGAAACAAAATACTGCATATAGGTTGTCCCCTATAAAGCAGACATGATGGGTGACATTACAATTCAATACTTTACAAAAGGGGTGAGAATGGCTGTTTGAACACAACTACACATTCTTTATTTGTTTAACTTATTTTATAATTGCTTCATTACATTACTTCACTACATTAACTCACGTTAAAAGATCAGATGTTCATATGTTTATTTGTATATATTATATTACACTTTAATTTCATAAAAAACATTTTTAGGAATTAGAGGATTCATGACATTTTGCACAAAGTAAAGTTCATGCCAATTTTATTGTAACTCAAAACTGGACAGAACATTTTTGAATGTTGCCTACATATGCATATACTTTGAATGTCCAATGAAAACAATGTATCTCCACTTTTATCCATTTTTAGTTTTCTTTGTGTTTTGAACCTTATAGCTGCTCTGTACACTGTGTAAATAATTCTGGATGAATACACCAACAGAAATGCTCTAAAATGACTGTTAATTACTCTTATTTTACATTCACTTCCATTCAAAGCTAAGAACATTTTTCATTGAATAGTGACATGTTAAATGCTATACTTTTGTGTTTATTCACACTTTTTGACAGTAATTTTAAGTAAATTGCATTGTATTGACGTAGGGGCCCTTGTGCACTGACATGTTCCATTTATAACACTGTTATGATGCAAAATTCCCTTCCAGGAGACAGAGGCCAATTTAGAAACAGCACATCTCAGTATTATAAATTATTGTGATGATCACAGACTAAAATAATAATCACTATATATATATATATATATATATATATATATATATATGCTATATATATGCATTCTGATACTATATAAAGCGCATATACATTGGCTACCAATCTATTATATATCTAACTCTCAGACAAAGTGCTTCAGACTTTTACGAATCACATGTCTCCTGTTCTTGTGTAAGTAAGTGCCACTTAAGCAGATTTATGCATATTAATACTGATACCATCAACTACCACGAAACGAGGGCATAAAGGAAATTGAATCTTGATGAAGTTCATGCCTAAAGCCAAGCGCCAGTCAACAACTACTTTGTTATAGTATTGACAAATGTAAGACTTATTGATTCATACACTTGCATTCTCAGTCCATTACTAACAGTGTCACTGTGGTTTGCATCATTTTCTGGGCAAGTCTTTAATTATCTTTGCAGCTCTTCTGTGCTCTACATTAATAAACATGTGGATCAACAGGCTAAGATAACTCATATGAGTTCCACTGACTCGGCTCGAAGGCTTTTGTGTGTGTGTCTCTGTGTCTCCCGTCTTAGCCGAAACAAAATACTGCATATAGGTTGTCCCATGATGGGTGGGTGAACAACCAACACAACAGTTCTGAACCCATTACATTGTATATCTGACTCTGACATTACAATTTAATACTTTACAAAGTGGTGAGAGTGGCTGTTTGAACACAACTACACATTCTTTATTTGTTTAACTTATTTTATAATTGCTTTATTACATTACTTCACTACATTAACTCACGTTTAAAGTCAAGAATGTTTCCCCAAAAAAGGCTTTTAAGGATAAAAGGCTTTGAAAGGAAATATATATTACATATTTTTTTATTTACATATGTCTTGCTAGGAGGTTGCTAGGGTGTTATGGGTGGTTGCTAAGCTATTGCCCAGTGGTTGCCCACAATCGGTTGATCAAAATGTCAAGTACACAATTTTTTGGGCAACACTCGAGATACCCAAATATTTACTGTATTTTCCGGACTATAAGGTGCATGCTCAAAGTTTTTTAAAAAACATGCATCTCATTATACGCCGCATGGTTTAAAGTGTGGAAAAAAAGTAGCGGCTTATTGTCCGGAAAATACGGTAATTCAAAAATATGTCTCCTGATGTCTGGCCATAACCTTTTGTCCAGCAGTGAGTCCAACAGCTACGTTGGTGCTGGGTGCTGGGATAGATACATAGAGAGTTGAGAAGGTAGAACCTTGGCACTATTAGCTGTCAAACACACCATCACCAACACAACAAGAAAAAAATCAGACCTAACTGGGACTCTATTGGCAATTCTTTAACAGTCACTGCTAGTCCTAATCTGTGGATTTCACCTTCTCACATGGGCTGATTGGTTCAGGTTCGGGTAGTTCAGGTGAAATGCAGTAGGGTCTTAACCAGGGAACTGTCCGCTCTAACACCTCACTCCATACTATCTTGATAAATGGATGGATGGATGGATGGATGGATGATGGATAGATAGATAGATAGATAGATAGATAGATAGATAGATGATAGATAGATAGATGATAGATAGATAGATAGATAGATAGATAGATAGATGAATGAATAGATTCTAAATTTCATACATTTACTGTCCTGTGTCATCACTGTTGGGAGGTGTTACACATTCTAATCCAAAAACAAGCCCTGTGCCCTCCAGAATGCCCATTATTATTTCAGCCACAAAACACCTCTCTCAGATTACTTTTTGTGCAGTGATTCCCAGCAGACCGGGTGAACTGGAGAGAGAGAGAGAGAGAGAGAGAGAGAGAGAGAGAGAGAGAGAATTGGTACATTCCCTCCAGTATGGAGACAGAGCTGTGAAGGGAATAAAGGACATTACATGTTTCCTCATTACTCAGAGAGTACTAACTGCAGAGACAGAGTCTACTCTTAGTTAGGTGGCACCATGAGGATTTTTATTTTCCTTATGTCTCTCGTCTCATTTCTGTCCCATGTTTTGGGGACTGCTGTAGACCCTGAACTCCCTTTCTCTGACTACCTGGACCCAGACAGCAGGATCTTGCTCCGGTGGGGATTTGACCTGCTGAAGAACTCCATCATGTTCGAGCTGAGTGTGAAGACCTCTGGCTGGGTCAGCTTTGGCATCAGCCCTAATGGAGGAATGGCAGGAGCTGATCTTGTTATTGGAGGAGTCGGAACCAATGGCATATATTTTACAGTAAAGAATTTACTGTTAATATTCTGTTTAATATCTAATATGTATACCATTATGATTTTGGATTTTTATATAAAATCATGAAAACATTTCATTTTAGTCCTTTATACAGTAACATTCAGCTATGAACTATTAGATGCAAATAAATGTTTAGTGTAATGTTTCACAGTAGTTTCTTAGCAACTTGAGCTTTGTGAGATTCTCTAGATCTCTAGGGTCTGTCTAAGCAAAGTGTGACCTGATAAAGAATATAAAAACACATTTTTTATATAGGATCATTTCTCTCAGTTCTTTGGCCAGGAAAATTTATGTAAAGCACTGTAAAAAATCAGAGATCACCCTTCATTCATTCTTTCATTTTTAAGTATCAGAAAAGACCTGAAACTCTCATAAATGGAGAAATTTAGCCTCAGTGTACTGCAATGTACTTTATTTTTTATAATTTTACTTTATTTAAAATTCTGCTCAATTATCTACAACAGAGATTCTTAACCTTTTTCACTGTGCGGCCCCCATTTTAGGCTCCAGTAAATTTCACGACCCCCCTACCCCCGGAAAAAACGGTATCAATAACTTGTAAAATATTCCAAGTACTTTTCATCATATTTTATCACTTTCTTTGTTTTTTCTGATCTTCCTCCAGTGCAGGGGTCAGCAACCTTTAACACCCAATGAGCCGTTTGGACCCGATTTCCAAGAAAAATAAAACACTGGGAGCCGCAAATAATTTAATCTAAAATGAAGAGAACACAGTATATATTGCTCTTTCTGACCTTTACACTTTGTATAAACAACTATAGAAAATAAAATTAGATATTATTTATGTAATGAAGGCTTTTTGAACATTTTGAATTCTTAAAAAAAAGCAACCCGGACCTGAAGCTCTGCGCAGAGCGTCTGCAGATCGGGGCTGTATGAAGTCACTTTCACCTTTACAGGACTGTAATCTGTCTCTGTGTCTGTGAGCAGTGTTTGTTTTTAACGTAGTTCATGGTGGAGAACAGATGCTCACATATATATGTGGATCTGAAGATCGACAGGACTTCAAATGCATATTTCTTCATGTTAATATGGGGGTCGGGGACGACATTCCATGTTTCAAGTTTGTCCTGGAAGTTTCTCAATATGACTCCATTTTTGATTCTGAACAAGAGATTCTTGAACATCTTCAAGATCCTCTGTCAAGCGCTTGCCTTTGTCAGCTATGTCAGTCAGATCCAGCTCCGCCTTCAGATTCGGATCCGGATCCAGATCCAGATCAGGTTGATTTACACCTGCCGAGTTTTGGCGGTAAACCGGCTTCCACAAGCGTGACGCTTATTTTGAGCGACGGAAAATAATAAAGTATCATTTTAGATCACAATAATCTTCCAATTTACAATGAAAATTAAAAAAAAAAAAAAAAAAAAAAAAAAACCCGGTTCAATTAAATACTTAGAATGTATTTTCCTAAGACACGCGTTTTGCGTCCCCACTTCCAATTCGACCTTCTAAAAAACGCTCCATTTTAATCCAGCCTGGATGACGTGCTAAGATACAATGTGTATGAACCTGAATCAAGATTCAGATCGAAGAGTCGAGCAGAACGGCGAGTGAGTCGGTTTGATTCAGTGAAAAAAAACGTAAAAATGCTCTATTTTAAGAAACAGTGGGTTTGACAAGCCATGTCCTTCATGCGAGACACTCCATCAAGACTGAGAAGATACAGTGTAAATGATAAAGTTTAGCGCTTAAATCTGATTCATCGCACATTTAGCTGACAAAACGTCTTAATTAGTGTCACATTCGACCCCCCTAGAAGTACATTGACCCCCAGGTTAAGAACCCCTGATCTACAACATCTGATGATTCCATAAATGGATCTTTGCCTGGTTAAAACTTATGGAAAACCTCTTGGATGTTTAAGAACCCTTATCAGTACTAGATAGAACCCTGTTTGCCTAGACCGTACTGCATTACAAGTTAACTTTTATTTGACTCGGGGATCTGGCTCTAAGTCTATGAACATTATAGGCAGGTTTATAAATAGGACGTGAAATAGGAGGTACTGGTAGAGATATGCAGATTAAATATATACAGTTAAAGATGCTCTAAATGAAATTAATAACATGGCTGAATGGTGTTTGTTTTGTTAAGGACAGGCATGCACTGGGGAACTTTCTGCCCGTTCTGGACCAGCAGCAGGACTACAGACTGGTCTCCCTGACCGAAGCTAATGGAGAAACAGTGATGAAGTTTGAACGCTCTATCAGTGCCTGTGATGAAAACGACTTGCCAATCACTGTGAGCAATCTGCAGCAGTTTCACCATTCATTTTCCACAACTTTATACACTTTCAACACCAACAATGAGGACTGTCGTGATAAAAGAATGAATTAAAGCCCAGATGAGCTTGGCGGGTATCGTTTTTCAGGTGCTGTTCACACCTGTAGAATGGCCCTATACAGCAGTATTCCCTCTAGAATTAATACTAACAGTTTGATTAATAGTTTGATCTGAGTGTTACTTTTAGTCCACTTTAAATGTGCATTGGGCGCCACGTGGTAGGTGTTCCTCACACTACACCAAATATACAATGCATTTGGAAAGTCTTCAGACCCTTTCAGTTTTTAACATTTTGTTATGTTAAGAAAACAACAACAGAATTTTAGAATTAAAAAAGTAAAACTTTTCATTTCACATGTGAGTCTTGAAATATTCATGAATGGAGGTGATATAAATAATTTCTTAATAATTAGTAAAACATGATTAGATTAATAGTTAAAATAAAGATAAAATGTTCATATGTTTATTCAGGTATATCAATAAGTATATAGCTCAAGGGTTAAACTTTAATTTCATAGAAAACTTTTTTAGGAATTAGAGGATTCATGACATTTTGCACAAAGTAAAGTTCATGCCAATTTTATTGTAACTCAAAACTGGACAGAACATTTTTGAATGTTGCCTACATATGCATATACTTTGAATGTCCAATGAAAACAATGTATCTCCACTTTTATCCGTTCTTAGTTTTCTCTCTGTTTTGAACCTTATAGCTGCTCTGTACACTGTGTAAATAATTCTGGATGAATACACCAACAGAAATGCTCTAAAATGACTGTTAATTACTCTTATTTTACATTACCTATATATATATATATATATATATATATATATATATATATATATATATATATATATATATATATACACATTACTGCATGTATATAAGCGCATATACATTGGCTACCAATCTATTATATATGTAACCCTCAGACAAAGTGTTTCAGAGTTTTACAAATCACATCTCTCCTGTTCTTGTGTAAGGAAGTGCCACTTAAGCTGATTTACGCATATGGTAATACTGATACCATCAACTACCACGGGAGCCAGCGAGGCACGAAAGAAGTGAATCTGCTGAAGTTCATGCCTAAAACCAAGCTGCCAGTCAGCAACTACTTTGACCTGACAGTGACAAATGTAAGACTTATTTATTCATACAATTCTGAATTTTTTCACTCTTTTTTAGTTTACTTCTACCATCATCACCTTTTCAGATACACAGTCACATTTATTCTGAAAGCAGCTCCTGCTCATGTACTAGTGTATCTCAAAAGGTTCATTCATGTTCATATTGGGTAAACTGTCGTATTTTATATTCATTTCATGCAGAGCAGATCTGGACTTCCAAGGGGCCCTAAGCAAGATTCTGATAAGCAGCCTCTCCAACCTGAAATCTGTCAGCCCTATATTGACAACTGCACTTGAACCTCCACTACTTTTCTCCATTTTTTGTTGGCTTAAGAATTAAAAGATGTATACAGAACAAAATTAGGTATAAACTAACAATATTTATTGGACAAACAATATACAATAATACAACAATATACAAATAAACTATACTACTGTCCATCTGTAACTAAACTGATTTATGTGTATGATCACCATCACATCCATATTCTGTCTCTAGAGTGGATTTCGTAGTATTCAGTGTTCATATATATCTGTTATATCGGTTTGAAAAGCTCAAGATAGGTCTAGGCCTAGTTTAGTTTTATCTGATGATAGATAGTAATATTGCTTATTTATATACTGTTTGTCTAATAAATATAGCTTGTTTACTACTAATGGAGAACAGTGTTGGGGTTCCAAGTGAAACAATTGTGAGAATTGTCAGAATTTTGCCAATGGCCCCTGGTAAGTCAAGACTAGCTCTGATATATTGTAACGGAAGGTGATATGCTTTAGATATAGATTCACTGATTAACATCTCTTCTTCATGCTTCCATTTCAGTTTACTGTGCCGGCTGATAAGACCTACTACCACTGCAAGATTATGAAAATCCCTCCTCTTGATCAGAAATACCACATATATCGGGTAAGAAGCTGCAGAAGCCAAGTACATGGTTCCTGTGTAGCATTTGGAGACATCAAACTGAAGACATTCAAGACATCTGTGGTGTTTATTGTTCTCAGATAGAGCCACTGATAAGGAATGTGGATATAGTGCATCATCTTCTGCTGCACCGCTGTGCAGCTACTGTGACATCACCCGTAGAGGAGGCGTGTTACAAAGAGGATTCCCAAACTCAGTGTTTCCAGACTGTGGCTACATGGGCGGTGGGAGGAGGGGTGAGTGAAACATGGCTTCTTATGGTCAGCTTTAAAGCCTATAATGAACTCAGGCCCAATACAGAGTCAAAGGGGCAATTCTGCCCACATTTTCCCCATTACTTTTGAAGATTTTGGTTATTTATGCCAATACAAACAGCTAGATTAGTTGTACCAAAGATACAATATATTGTTGTTGTCCAATGAAAAAACATGTATCTCCAAAATGGAGACTTTATGGGAGAAAGCAAAAATGTTCTTAATTTTGAATGGAATAATTATATCATCCAAATTTACACAGAATACAGAACAGCTATAGTGATCAAATCATAGAGAATTCTAAAAACACAAAAATGGAGACTCGTGGTTTTCATTGGACAGCTACCATACATATTGTTACTTGGATAAAATGTCTAGGTGGCTAAACTTGAATTGACAATGTAAGACAAACAAAATGTTTGTTGAACCTGAAAAACAAAAGAGGCTAACTTAAAACGCAGCACAGATCAGCACTGCTGATCCCTTGCAAAAATGTATATGCAGTGTTTTAACGTGCAGGTCACCAGGCACCAGACCATTAATCAGCTTAGAGCAGCATGGAATTCATGCATAAAGCAGGGTGCTGAATGTAAAGTATTGCAATACAAAGGTGGACAGGCCCTGAAATGCCCACCTCTGCTGCAATGTTCAGATTAATTCAGTTAAAAAAATAAACTGTATAGACATTTTCCTCCTTACCCCAAATGTATTCAATCAGCAAAGCTATGTGAAGTATCCTTCTTTACTTTTACACTAGAGCTGTTGGGCAAATTTAGCCAGCAAGCTATGAAGCTTGAAGAACATCATTTACCGTCACCATATTTTGGTTTTCAAAAAAGAGGACACACGGGCACACATGGGTGTCACACAGGGTTAGGATGTCATAGAACATTTTTTGTTTGTTTGTGTCCGTATCGGGCGCATAGTACAGATGACTGAGGGGTGCGGAGGTAAACGCAGAGGTTGAAGATTTAATGTGAAACACGAAGCACAAAACGAACCGAATACACTGAACAATACAGGATACTAGACTGACTGAAACTAAAACAGGACATAGACTAACAAAACAAACTACAGGATAACAGTAACTAGACAGGATGGGACGACACATCTTAAATACTAAATAACATGGGTAACAGCTGGGAAAACTTATCATAGGGGCAGGTAAACGGATTAGACACAAGTGGTAATGGAGGAGAGGAGACAAGGACTAAACAAACACAAACACAAACCTGGGAACTGACAGGGGAGACAAGACTGACAAGAGACAAACATGACAGTTTGTATAATTTAAAAAAAAAATAACTGGACACTTTTCAGTCCTCCTGGTCTGAGTGACTGGCTATAACTGTGTATAATCGATCTGATTTGGACATTTCAAAATATTTGCTCCATATTCTCTAAAATGACTTGGAATAAAGTCCCGTTCCACTGAAAAGGATTCATCTGTCATTTAAGCACCAACAGAATAGTCACTGCTACAACACTGTGTTCACTGTGATCTTATATGCAGAGTGTTGGGCGTAAATATGGCTCTCAAAGACAACTGATTGGACTTCTGAGTGCAAAGACAGACCAGTGAAGAAGCTCTCTGTATTACTCTACATCTGTCCACTTTCTTGCTTATATACTTTCTCTCTACTTTCTCTGGCTGTGTCTGAACCTGGACATAGCTTGATGACTTGCTGCCTTGCTGCCCCAGTGTCTCAAAAGGCAGTTTACTGATGAATGTCTCTATAACTGAAACACAAAGGCAACAATATGGCCTGTTGGTGCCTAAATATATCAACAGCTCACTGCTAGATATGAGCGTTTAACTGTGTTCTTAGACGAGCATTTCCACCCACAATATATAGGGCTTATTACTGAACGTTGATTCTGACATAACGTGGTGCCTTCCTGCCTAAGAAGTAGGCAGATTTTTGGTTCCATCCTCTGACTCTCTGGCTGTGTTTGAAACTGGAAATAGTGTAGTGTAGGGGCACCCAACCCAAGAAAAGAAAAAGCTCACCCTTCCACAAATGCCTTACAAACATAGACTCATAGTAGTACAGCATAGTAGTAAAAGCCACCTTGAGCTCTTAGCTGCAGTAGAAAACAACAAAGGTTATTTCTGACACTTCACATGTCTAGATCTTATTGGCATGAAGGAAAAGTTGTGTATGTTATTTATTTTAACTGTTTCATTAAGGGTGCACAACAGGTCTAGTTCTTTGTTCTTCATATTGTCAGGCCTTTGAACTTCCTGAGGTTGCTGGGATTCCAGTTGGGGGTGATAAGGGAAAAATCCTCTACAGGCTTGAGGTGCACTATAATAACCCGAATGGAATTTCAGGTAAACTTTATATCCCTACATATGTATACATAATGGCAACTTGTGCATTAATGACATCATCTCCATGCCCTTTCTGATGTGTGTGCAGGTCGTGTGGATAACTCAGGCTTGCGTTTTTTCTACACCAGTCAGTTACGGCAGCATGATGCTGCTGTTTTGATGACAGGACTAGCAGTGGCTCCAGGTTATGTAATCCCACCCAATACCACAGATTTTCGCTCATATGGACTGTGTGACACCAGCCTTATTCCACAGGTAAACTGCAGCTATTTATATTTCCACTCATTAATAACTCCATATTTTAAGAATCTAGTAACATTTGGATGTAAAATGTACACAGAACAAAGTATGTTTGTTTTGGCACATTGGCACAAGGGCAGCCACAGCCTGATGGTTAGGGAACGAGCCTTGTGAATTGAAAGATGCCAGTTGATTTCCTGAACTGGCAGGGCATGAGCAAGACACTTATCCCCAGCTGCTCTCCGGGTGCCATGGACAGGGCTGTGTGCTCACTGCTCCTTTGTGTGAATTCAATTGTGTATATGTGTGTGTTTAACTGCGGGGATAGGTTAAATGTAGAGGACAAATTCTATGTGCATGTATTGAAAAGTCCCATTATCTTTCTCATGAAAAGATTCGGCTTAGGGACCAAGAACTTAATATGGGCATAATGATACATATACATGATGAAACACTTCAGCAACCAAGCAGTAGATTTTTTGCATCAAAATAACGTTTTTTCAGCGTATGACAAATTGTCACTAAATTGACTTACAGCTCTCTTGAATGTGAGAAAGCTGGGTGATTAAATCTCTGATTTTTCCCTTCAGGTTATTTCTGACACAAAACACAATCTGCAGGTATTCTCAGTCCTATTACACACACATCTGGCAGGGAAGAAAGTGCGAGTGGGCCACTTCAGGTAAAATCAAAGTACATTGTTCATTTATAACACATTTATTTTGTAGCAAATTATAGTTGGATATAATATTACAATAGTAAATATGTTTATTATGTGTGTTTGATTAGGCTTACGTCTTATGTCTTCTCAATTAACACAATTTAGTTGGACTAGGGTGCCTAAACTTTTGCATGTTTGTGCAAATCTTAAAAATATTCCATTCAATTATGTATCTAAATATGTATGTGACACTGGAAGGGTTCTAGGGAATCTATGCATAGGCCAAAGGTCAAATAATTTTAGGTCAGTCAGAGGTGGTCTTTTAGCGGTCCTTTTCCAACAATGGATGGGGTAAAGGATGCTGATAAACTGTTCAGCATTTATTTGGGATGTGGTCAGTGAGTGTACTCCTACAAAGGACACTGATCACTGATAACATTATGACCACCTCCTTGTTTCTACATTCACTGTCCATTTTATCAGCTACTTTTGTATAGACCGTTTCTCTGTTCTCTCTATCTTGTTCATGCTATCTGTTCTTCTGTTGTTTAGGAATGGAGAACAGATAGATTTTCTTGCCATGGATGAACATTACAATTTTGAATATCAGCAAGCTGTGAACCTGGGAAAAACTAAGACTGTTCAGCTGGTTGGTGTCCAATTGGAATATATCACAGTTAATCACAATTCATAACTAACAGAAGCTAGCATGGATGAAAGTTATATATTAATTTCAATTTGTGTTTCCTTAAAATTGTATATATACTGTATCTATTGCCACAATTTAGGCCTGTCCATGCTGAGCTTGTTGAGAGCATTTCACACTATTTTGCCAGATCAGATCAAAGGTTATTTATTACATAAAGACGCATTTTAAAGGATATGTGCACAATTTCAGTTCATTACACATTTTGTAAGAGTCACGTTTACTAGGTCTTAGATATGAGTGCATGCTGCAGGGGAAAAAACACTGCACCAGCCAAAAATCAACTACATGGGGCATTTGTGCTTGGCCCAGATCTGGTCCAAATTTGTCTGCTATCTGGGAAGACTGGTGTGGTGCTTGCTATGTTTTGAACAACATTTGGACAGTTGACAGATCTGGAAATGCCAAAAAGCATGAAAAGTGTTTAGGATGTTGCTCTACTCCTGGGAGTAGATGGGTAACATGGGTTACGTGACTCATTTTCATTAATGTTATATCAAGGCATTTGATTATAGTGTTAAATGGGATTATTTGGATTTATGCACAATTTCAAATGCTATAGTAGGTAGCATTTCTTGGCTGAGCTCAGTACCCTGCCAGTCAGTGGTGTTAACACCAAGGAAAAAAGTGTTTTTTTTTGTATAACCACATAAATATTTAGATTTCAAAAGGGTCATACAAAGGAGGGAGGTGACCACTTCAGGTCTGCAGATAAAGAGTATTCTGCTTAGAAACAATGGAGTAAGATGACCATTTGCTAAGGTTGTATATGTCTAAGACCATAAGAAAATAATGTTACAAAGGGGCACATTTCTCTAACCAGACAAGCGTTTTTCATCCTAGTTCAGTAATGTTAGGCAGTGCTGATACCAGGGAAGAAAGTAAGGAAGGAGCACTGTTGTGTTTGTGTGGGTTTTGAACTCAAATATCAGTAGTTGTTCTACAGATCCGTGCACATATCCTTCAAATTGATCTCAGAGAATAAAAAATGCAAAACATTGTGGGCCCTCACTCATATTCTTTCCTATAACTTAAAGTATCCTTTACTGCTTTCAGTGGCCAGCATTGCAAGACAATCTATATTTAAAAGGCAAGTACTGCAGTTTTACAAAATGCTTGTGTGAATCAAGATAACTTTATTTTCCTCCTACAGGGTGACAAGCTCCTGGTGGAATGTACATATGACACTAAGAATCGAACAGGACCTACTGTGGTTGGTCAATATAGATAAAACAAACTCTTATGATGGTATTTATGCACAAATGAATATTCACAAAATCATGTTTTTCTTTATTGTGCCAAAAGGGGGGGTTCTCCACTACCGATGAGATGTGTCTGGCCTTTCTCTTTTATTACCCAGCAATGAGCTTGGGCAGCTGTGTTAGTTTCCCAGACCCAAAGGCCCTCAGTCATGAGATGGGTGCAGTTAATGAAGTGTAAGTCTCTACTGAAGGAACACATCAGTAATTTACAATCAAATCCCATTTGCATGTGTAGCATTCGGTTTGTAACCACAGGCAATATTTATGAAGACCGCATTAATTTAAAATGATCTCTAAACAGAGGAAAATGTGTAGGTCAGGGATTGGCAAACCAAATATTAGGAATTTAATTTCATATTTGTCCTATTTCAACCAAGGTTCACTGAAGATTGGCATGCAGACTGATGGTCACTTAGCAACTCATGACAGTAATGAAGCTGATGTTTCAATCTGTTTGAACGAGGAAACCAAAATACTGGTTTCAAAAATATTTAAATCAGTGATAAAATTGGATAGAAATCCTGTGAATAGTTTGTAGCATATGGATCTATAAGGCACAAAAATGTCATTTTTCAACTTGTTCTGGCTACTGCACTTGGAATTTATCAGTAACCAGAAAACTGATTTGCTCTTATTTGAAGAGCATGACTTTATTCACAACCACCAAGCTGATTGACTCTTTTTGTTGAAGGGCAGGACCGTTTGATCTGTAAATAGACTGCTGTGGAGGCAATAAAAGAGACTCATGGTCTAGGGTAATAAACTGTATGCTACATATGCAGCAGGTGCAGTATGTTATCAATATTCTCTTAAGCCGCTTATCTAAGTGTTGTTTCTTTACTTTGCAGGGAGTGGTACAAAATGATGTTTTTAAAGCAGTGGGATGAAAAATCAATCAAAGAGTATCAACAGAAACTGAATAAAATTGAGCAGTACCTAATGGTTGGAAACATAGCGGTAAGTTCAGCTCAAGGAAGAATTCTTCTACCTGAGGAGATTCCTTGTGACCTGGTCAACATCATTCAAACAATCCATTTATCTGCTGCCTGTCCAGTTGTCACACAAATAGCAAATTATTTGCAATTGCAGTCACAAATGCAGATTATTTTGTACCAAGAATATCTTCACTGGAGTGTAATCATTAAGACCTACAGTCTTCAACGGAAGTTCACAAATCTATGATTCTTCAAATACACTGCCATAGAAGAGCCATAACTTATTACATGTTCACCTTATATAAAGGTTCTTCACACATATCTGTTATAAACATGGTTCTTCCTTGGCATCACTCAAAGAACTATTTGAAGCTCCTTTATTTTTAAGAGCAAGCTTATTCACCTTCTAAGAGTGTACACCCGGTGTATTTCCCACTGATTCATTGAGTCACTCAGTTTTCAAAAAGCACATAAAGAGGAATTACTGCATACAGCAATTGTTTTATTCAGGCATCCTAAACACTAAACAATATAATAACTAAAAATATTTTGGGGAAGGCTTTAAAATGCCATATGTCTAATAACACATTTAAAATCATTCCTCCCTCCCAGAACAACATGTCGTACCACAAAGGGCTGATTCCTGAGCTCAGAGCTGCTCCATCTAAGAGCTGCAATAGAAAGAACAGCTCTGACACCTCATCCCATCCTTCTGTGGGTTTAGTGCTGCTCATCTGGCTCACAGTATCACTGATTCTGTCATAACACTCTTCGAAAGCACAGCAGAAGAGGAAACCCAACCATCAGATGAGTGACAGTGCGGTCAATACTAGATTAGCTGTATGACCCTACTACACTGGATGAAGAAGTAACCACAGTCATTTGGTTGCTTGCTGTGGCTCATGTGTCGTTTTAATTTACTTACAGTTTGTTTATAAAATTATAAGATATTGTGAAAATAATAAAATCACACTGATAATCCACTGATTTTTGCCAAAGGCTTTTATAAATATTAAGAATGTGATTTTTATTATTCTCTAAAGTATAATAAAATAAAAAACACATTTTTCAAGTCTTTTTCTTCTATTGTTTAGAATATGAAGGTATTTAAGCCCAGTGACACACACACTAATGAATTCACACACTAGAGGGCAGTGAGCACACTTGCCCAGAGCAGTGGGCAGGCCTTTCCACAGTGCATTGGTCATGTCCTGCCAATTCAGTGATTCGAACCTGCGACTTTCCGGTCACCACCAGGCTGGTTCCCTAACCACCGGGCCACAACAAGGCTACAGGCTCTAAACAAAGACAAACAGTGATGGAACTATGTTGCTCCACTTAAGTCTAAACAGCCACTCCTCCTCTTATCAGCACAGGTTTTTATCAGTGGGTCACTGTGTTCTACACTGACGGGTTAGTGCTGACCAATCATTTATTATTATTTATTTATTATTTATTTTATACTCATTTGACACACTGTGTTATGCACACATTCCGCAGTAAACCCATGCCTGGAACGGTGGGCAGCCCTATCCTCAGCGTCCGGGAGTTGCGGAGTTCAGGGCCTTGCTCAAGGGCATTTCAGTCGTGTCCTGTCAGTTCAGTTGAACCGGTGATCCTCAGAGAGCCCCTCTGAGCCTGAAACTGCTCCTTAAAGATAATATTGCTACATGATGTTCATGTAACTACAGCTAATATGTTTTTAATAATTCAAGAACTTTAATATTCTAACGCTTGGTGTGAGGTTTAATTTCCTCTTGAGGGCGCTCTACCACCATGTTCTGAAAATGCTCCAGAGTGTGTTAAACCAGTGAAATCTGAAGTTCTGCCCCGAGGCTGTTCACTATGAAAAGCAGGGCTCATTTCAATACATGAGGACGGTAGTGGGGTTAGTCAGCGGCAGTGTTAGCAGCTAGTTAGTGCACTACAGTGTGAACACAGTGATTTGGGACACAGCCCGTGATTATGACGCGCAGAGTCGCGCCTGCGCATTGTGGCTCATCTCCAGTACCGGAAATCTGAGGAACTTTAAACTGTGCGAGAGTGACAGAGAGAGAGAATGAATGAATGAATGAGTGAGTGAGTGAGTGAGTGAGTGAGTGAGTGAGTGAGTGAGTGAGTGAGGGAGCAGGAGGAGAGAGAGAGGAGAGTAGGAGAGAATGAATGTGGAATGAGTGGAGGGAGGGGAGGAGAGAGAGAGGGAGAGAGAATGAGGAGGAGGAGTGGGAGAGAGAGAGGAGTGGAGAGTGAGGCAGTGGAGGAGAGAGAGAATGGGAGGGAGTGAGTGAGTGAAGGGGAGAGAGAGAGAGAGAGAGAGAACGAGGAGTGAGAGAGAGAGAGAGAGAGAGAGAGAGAGAGGAGGAATGAGGAGTGAGTGAGAGAGAGAAAGGAGCAGACTTCTAACCAGAGGAGCCAAGTGGAGTTTTGCCCCACCCTCCACCCAACCCCCTGGGTAGAGGAGAGAAGGTGGCTGGACTGGCCAGACCCCAGTCCAGCCCTTGGCTATCACTACCTGCTCCAGAACCAGGTCCAGTATCCGTGTGTTCAGTGAATCAAACCCCCCTGTTATGAGTCCTGGGTCTAGCTGGACCATGGCTCCAGGTGACTCTTACCCTCCCAGTCTGGCTCAGATCCAGAGCTTTCTGTCCATCGTTGAAGATTGTAATTCTAAAGGAACGGTAAGAAACATGCTTCTAAGTCTGTCCAGGAGTCCTAAAATGTAATGGGATTTTTGATGTACAGTAATTAATACTGCTAAACAATGTACTGCACATTTCTTTCAGCAACTTTTATTTGGAAATGTTTATAATTGTTTTTTATAAATATAACATGGCTAACATGGTGTGTTGCACTGGTATGAGTGGATCAGACAAAGAAAAGGCTGGGAGTGTTTAAACAACCCTAAGATCACTATCAGTTGTAAGCCACTGAAAAGCCTGCTGTACATGATACCTGCTCTGTGGTAGTCCCCTGGGTCCTGACCATTGAAGATCAGGATGAACAGAAGCACTACAGTCTGTAAATTGGTAGAATTTAAAAGAGTCTGCATGGTCAGAGGAGCTTGCAAGAACATACAATGAGGTACAAGCAAAGGGGCAGTCATAATGTTATGGCTGATCAGTATATAGACATTAAAGTTTAAACGCATACTAAGTATGATGTATAAGGTATTCTTTTAATACAGTTTCTAGACTACACACACTTCTACACAATGTACAGTGTACTGCTAATCTACAGTGCTGTTACAAAGCTTAATTGCTACTTTTCATAATTTATTCTTTAGTTTCTTTGATTTTTACAGGGAGTTGGTTGTATGCATGCAGACATGGCAGAACTGGGACCATGTTGGCCTGTTATTTAGTCAAGACGAGGAAAATCTCAGGAGTGGATGCAATAAAAGAGATCCCGAACTGCCAGTCCAGGTAGAGGACAAAGGACCAAGAGCAAGTAAATCATAAAACTTTCAGCAAAGTACTCCATGACACTGTGCCATAAAAATAAGTTATGACACAAACTGCCGGTGGTTTAGGTGATATTTTTAAAGCTGTTTACTTAAAAAAAGTTTAAAAATTAGTTTCTAACTGTAATAGTGGGGACCCTTGTGCATTACATGGGTGTGTTGGGACAAGGCAAAACTGGAAACTACAGTATAGGTGGAATGTACAACTGAAGTTGGGAAACACTGTCTTAATCTATGCTCATACAAAACAAACCCAGTGCAGTGCTACTAGTTTTAGAGGTGCACACCCATGATGTGTTCAAACCACACCTGAAAACAAGGAAAGCTGTGTATTGGTATAGAACATGTCCTATTATTCCTGTTTAAATACACTCCTCACATCAGTCACTGTAAACCTTCATGTATTTCTCGCAGCTGAAGGACTGTGTAGGTGTGGCTTCTGTTCATGCTTTATGGATGAAAACACAGCTTTTACATTTCACTGTCCTCCTGTCCTTGTCCTGTCCTGTTACACTTCAGCAGCTGCATCAAAAACCGAAGATGTGTATGAGAAACTGTTCGTCTGATTTTACTTATGGGACCAGAACTATTCAAATATATTGGACAAAGCAAGCACAAGGTCATGGTAATGTGGTGGAATCAAAGGTTGTTATTATGGATTAGAGTATGACATCATCTTAGAAAGCACTTTGACTGGATACCATTTGACCCAACTGCATCTGGTGTGATAATGACAACTTCCATGTAAAGGTGTTTGTCATGCATGTGTAGTGGACATGTCTCTCCTAATGCATATAAACCTGAAAAGTCAAGGTTGCCTTTAATAGGAGCATATGGATACAGATTCCAGTGTTTCTGCTCCAACTGCAGATTAAGGGGAGCCTTTAACACAATTAACAGAATTAAATAATTGAATTAAATAATAATTCATGCATAGTTACATACAAATTACATTCTCATGTAAAGTTTTATATT
The DNA here is from genome assembly GCA_034509495.1 of Acestrorhynchus altus. Taxonomy (NCBI): domain Eukaryota; kingdom Metazoa; phylum Chordata; class Actinopteri; order Characiformes; family Acestrorhynchidae; genus Acestrorhynchus; species Acestrorhynchus altus. The sequence goes on along the minus strand of CM067503.1, from coordinate 36,470,954 downwards.
GTACACACCCACATAAAAAATCTTATGGCCGTTTCTACTTATTCTGCTTATTTCTACAAACGTTGTAGCCCAGCAGTACATATATGTTAATTTTGAACACCTTGAAAGAAAAGTAATTTATACATATAAACAAAAACAATTGCATAATTAATTGGTGTTATGCAGAAGCAAGGTGATTATTGTTTTGGGAAGGAAAGGTCAATGGTGGAACAATTAAAATGATGTATAGGGATGGGACTGACTGCGGCATAGTATCGCTCAAGGCAAGCCTGGTATAGCAGCAGTATGTGATTTGCATAGACCACTATTACAGTCAAGTTAATCTAGAATTATGTTCTCAACCCACTTAAACATTATTAAGACGAGGGTTCAGCAGAGCCAAACCTGGGCTCCCTGAACACCCGCCTCTGCACGTTTCAGCTTTAACACACCCTAGTGCACCTCCTGCATGCAATCGCTAATGAGCTGATTATGAATCGCGTATAAGAATGCTCTGAACTATGCATGGTAGGGGAGCCTCCAGGACCAGGGTTGAGAAACACTGCTCTAGAACCTATGGGTGATATGTTGGGCTGCCAAAGTGCCTGTAATGAAGACTAAAGGTGATCTGGCAGTGTTTGATATTACATGTCAGACTATAACGGATATGTGAGGTGTAACAAATACAAAACAAACAATCTTGGCTCTGACCACAGTGCCTCCAAACTTACCTTTTCCTAATATCTCCACCAAGACAAAACTGAATTCATCATTGATGACCCATCGCTATACTGTCATACACTATTGCATGGTGCATTACAATTAGCTGATTCCTTTGCATGCAATTATTTTAGACAATATGTCTAAAATGTTAATAGAAAAGCCCGTACCAGAATACTTTTAAAAAATAGTTCTGAAAATTAAAAATTAGTGATTTTATATTCATGAGCATTTAGTATGATATTTTAATTCTGTTTAATTTGATACGTTAGTCATCTATTCAAATTTCTATACAGAACACACATACATGCTGAAACATTATGAAGGTTTTGTGGTTCTCTTCGGCTAGATCCATGCTCAGAGGTGGTCTTTCATTTTTCTGCAGTTACACACACACACATGACTAATGAGGAGAAAAGTTTGAGACGCCCAGTAAGCCAAGAACCTCTAAATTTGCTAGAACATCTCAATTCAATACAAAAACTTCCCATAACAAAAGTGGTTTATTTTGTAAATCTGCATTTATTTATGATTTACAAAGCTTCAATATGTAACAAATCCACAAAATGAATCAAATAAATTTATTTAACCTAAAATGAAACATGAACGTGTATAAATAGTTTACATTTTTGAAGCTAGAAAAAGAGGATATTGACACTATATACTGTTTCTAAAATTCTATATGTGCTTCCAGTAGTCTTGAAAAAATTATTTTTACACATACACCAAGCGTCTAGACTGTTGATGGGGATGTACAACCACATCTTCAATGCAAATATAAATCTCCAATACTGTAGTCAAGGGAAGTCTAGCTAAATTCAAAACGAATCTTCAAACAATCAGGCTGTTCTTTCAGAAAATAGTATTAATAAACGATTCTCTTGCTGGTTCATTCAGTTCATTTCCAACAGAGGATATCCAGACTTATAAATAGAAAAGAACACGTTACTGTGTCAGAAGGTTCAAATAACTACCAGCTAAGCAAAAGCGAGGCGTTTGTGTCTTAGTTCCTTTTCACCGCTTTACTCAAACCACTTCTTTATTAACATATGCTACTGTCAATCTGGTCAAAACTACATCAGCTGGTCAGTGTCTCACTCAACTATGCAAACGTCCATTCGGTTCAATCCAGTCTGTTTAGTAATAATACAAAACTTAAATTGGGAAAATAGAAAAACTCTGAATATTATAAATCCGAAATATCAATTTCCTGGACGAGAAATGCCAGCAGTCAAAAATAAAGATCAAAGGAGGAAGACTTAACATTTGCAGATCATGATGAAAGCCAGTAAAATTCGGCCAATGTATATACAAATGTATTTACGTGGGACACAGAAGGTGAAAAGCCCTGACAGTGTATGAATATAAGAATCAGCAGCCTGTGTTGGAATCAGTTGTAAAGTGGATGCCACTGCCACCCATGAGCTACAGATCAATAATCTACTGTGACCAACATTACCTTGGACATTTCTCTACTGGGAGACATGAAGGTAGGATACTGGTCTGCTCTAAATCAGCACTTGTTTTCAGGTTGCAAGGCGTAGCGCGCAGACAGAGCATAAAACACCACCATAAAAATGTCCCACGTAACTGAGTGATATTTAAAAAAGTAATAAAATGTGAAGTTGTCATGTTTCTGAATACCTTTTCACAAACAGAAATATTTCAAATTTATCATTAATATAATTAAAACCTTTTTACAGTGCTTTATTTTAATATATCTTTGATATTTTAGAGGGAAATCACACAGTCCCAAGGTTTTACCAAAATAGCATTTAAATTACACTTCCTGGTCCAAAGTTATTAAAGTACAAATCAACAGGAATTCAATGAGAAAAAACAAACAAAATAAAACGTGTAAGCAGCTGCCCAGATTCTCTTTTTTTTTTTTTCTTTCCAGTGCTGGGTCAGGGATTGGCGCTCAGTCCGTCTAAGGCTGCTGGCTACTATTTAGTGTTCAGTTCATTTTCCAGCTCCATTAACTTCCGAGAGGCCTTCACTTTGTTTGATACTTCTTTCTCAGAATAGCCCTGGCGCCTTGAATGTGGGAGGTCTTCCACCTGTAATTCTCCTGCTCTTGGACCATCAACACAAACCCCATCAATCATGGAAATGTCATATACTTTCCGTCTGCAAAATGAACTCTCAGATCCAAGCTCAGAACCACATTCATAAACGGATGAAGTGTAACAGGTTGTATTAGTGAGTTACTCTAGAAATGATACACTTTTGTATATACCACTTGTGGGTGCTACTTCATCTTTTTGTCCACTTTCATGGTCCAGAACTTCTCCAGATCCACAACTCCTGTTGTGTTTCCAGTGTATGAATTAACTTGCTTGGAGAGATGGTAGAAACGAACATTAAGTGAATTTTATAAATATCTGACGTGGTTTATCGAAAAATTGCACCTAACTCTTTAATGTGTTGCGTGCCATAGTCTATGACAGTGCGATAAGCTGGAAAGAGGTCTTTTCTGAATTCATTTAGTCTTGAGATACCCAGGAAAAGGCCAAACTGCGAAATGTTATAATTCTTATGAGAAAATAAAATCAATGGAGAATCTTAACCATAACCCAGCAACTTCTGGTAACATTTCATCATTAAGCTCCATTTACCACAGACCAAAAGCTGAACGGCTAGAAGAAGTTCAATAGTTAGTCTTCAGCACCAGCACACCTGGAAGTTGGGCTCAGTGGATCAGTGGAATGTATGTGAGGCTGAAAACAGCCAGTGTGGTCAAACATTTCTTTTACAGCCACAAGCAACATACACGGTTGGTTTTGAAGTGCAAATGCTCATCTAACTTCTAGCTTCAATGGACCATGCTCTGTAGTGTAAAAACAAGCTCTGCTGAACGTGGGAGAGGCCTTATTTAGGCATGGCTGGTGTTTCTCTGACCCCCACTCTGTAGCTCTGGTGTTATTTTTAGCACTTGTGAAGTACAACTGTAAACACGACTCGACACTGCTGGCTTTTGCAGTGACCTCCACCTCCGACCTGCTGTTGAACTATCTAGAGGCTCACGTGTCCGTGTGTGTCTGTCTGTGAGGGTGAAGAACTGTGGTTCCCCTCCTACAACCTGGGAACTAAACCTTCATCCATACGTTGGTTGTGGTTTTCACACAACCTCAATCCAAATGCATGTTACAGTTTGAATCTCTCGATAATGAATGAACCAGAATGGAGCAAAAGGGGGTACAGCAGACACAAACATACTGACGTGTGTAAACCGGAAAAGCCACCCGCTGGCAGAGTGACCAGGATCACCCAGTGTAAGACTGTCTTAAATCACGGCCTTACAAGGCGCCTTATGAAAACTACAAATTGAGAAAACCATCAGCAATGCAAAACAGTGCACATGCGCGTCTTTTTCAACTTCAGAATTCAAGCTGACTGCAATGTATATTGTGATTATTTACTAAATAAATAAAACTGAGCCACAGAAGGCTCCAAGGTTTTGCATGGGCTGGTATTGTTTTCCTTTGATATGCTATACAAAATGAAAAGCTGCCTCAGGAAAGTTTGTGCTCCAGTGTCTGGCTCCATCAATGGAGAGATGGACTCATGAGAGATAAGAGGAGGTCCCGTGAGCTCAGATGCTGCAAGTTACCTGAAGCCCAGTGATGGGAATGAGAGGTAGGAGTGGAGGAGTGTGCCAAGGATAATGTTAAACATACACAAGGTCAATAAGATAAAGAGAGGGCAAGACGAAAGAAATAGCATGAAAACTGCAGCATATTTGCAGCCATATGGATGGACACCAAAGAAATGTAGAAACTCATAAAATACTGGCCATGAAAAGTTACTTTTTATTACCACAGAAAATATATTTCATGTTTTTGCTTCAGCGTGTGCCCATTAACCTCTATTAAAAATTGTTTTTGGAGTTGACAGATTTTCATCTTTCAATAAAGGAAGACCTGAATTTGTAGTAATCAACTCTTACAGATAGCCAGAAAATGTCGAAAGATGTCTCCAAAGGAGTTTTCCTTAGTAGATGATACTCAGTGTATTCACACCAGGCTTGGTGCAGTGTCACAGCAGAAAAGAATGAGTACACTGAACATGGGAGACAGAGATAGAATAAAGCACAGGCAGTAAACAGTAATGGATACATCTAAGCCAGATCAGAATTTTACTAACTGCCTGAGCAGGAGGGCCAGCAGGACTGGTTTTATGTACTGAAGTGGGAAAGCAAGGTTAGTGATTTGTCCTCACCAGATAAATGCAACTTAAACCAGCAGGCCTCATTGTTAGATGTCATGGAGTGGTGCTAGCTGTGTGCAGGTTACATGCAAGGTCAGATACACAGGGCATCTTTGTTAGACTGGGTTGCATTACAGGCTTTTTTTGTGCACAACTGTTTAAAACATCTGACATCTTTAAAATATTGAACTCGATAAAGCATACAATTGTGAATATATGGTCGGTAGTTGAATAATGGAATACTAATTTAAATACAGGTTTATATCAATATTTTAAATAAGAACTTAAAACTTGGAAATACAGTTCTCCGTCAATTTTGTTCAATTGTGAAAATTAGGCTAATTGTAATTTGGCACGGAAAAATCAGATGCCCTTTAAACAGTCAGCACAAAAAGGCAGCCTTATGACAGATTCTTTGCCAGTGACAATAGGCCAGTGTCTCGCCCCTGAGTTGGCTGACGAAGGAGTGAGAGAGCTTGTAGTTGCCTGGTGAGTGCCTGAGCCACCAAAAGCAAACCACACACAGATGGGACGGCCGGCGAAACCAACAGTACTCGGACTGAATTTGGAGTGCACAGCAAATCACGGGCTCTAATCGATTGCTTTTTACACCGTCAGGATGATTGGAGGAAGAGGAATTGGTGGCTATGGGGAAGACAGAGGAAATCTGGACAGGTGAACTAAAAAACAAAACAAACAAAACCTGACTGATGCAGAAATAATAAAAGACGGAGACATGAAGGACGAACCATGTAAGGACTTTTACTAAAAGTCTGAATTTGAGAGAGATGAAACAGAGAATTTCCTCATTGGGGAAATGGGTAAAGAAAACCAAGACAAAAACAAAATGGCCCCACCCGATAAAAAACCAAACATGAATGGTAAATGAGAACAGAGGAGATTCTATGGATATGGGCCTCCTCTCTCCTTTCTACCTTTTAGCTGATGGAATGAAGCTGGGTTCTGGCGGAGGAGGCTGCCTGGCCTGCAAGCACTGTTGGCACGGGAGCCGGGGCAGCTGGAATGAGCCGGATAAAAGATGCTGCCTGAGAGCGGCAGCTTGCGCGCGGCTGGCAGAGGCGGCTAAAGCTAGGTGGCCGAAGGTCGCCATATGACTCTGGGTGGCTGAGAGTTTAAACCCTGACCTGGGTTTGTAGCCTCCTCATCATTGTACGAGACAAACTTGGCAGTGTACAAGGTGTCGGGGGAGACGACCTGGGTTTTGAGGTAGGAGGTGTTTCTGGAGGTGGGGTTGGAGGAGGGCTGCTGCGATGGTTGTTACAGCAGGTGGCGGGGGCGGGTGTGGAGGGGGGCTGGTAGTCCCGGGGCAGAGGAGGTCTGTACAGACCAGGCTCATCTGGCGTCAGCAGCTTGCGCTCAACCTCCTCGTGCTGCCGGCGCCGCTCCGCCTCCAGGCGGGCGTAGTATTCCTCCTCCTGTCTCCCTCTGAGGAGGAATAGAGGAGAGCCAGTTAGAGCCGTTTTTAGACGAGAGCGTCTGTACCCTCTACCTGCGGCAAGGTCCTACTCACATTATGGGTTTTATTGCTGCTACTGACTGAGATTTATAGACCATTATTGACATTCTCAAGAGAGAGCTAATCCACTCTCTACATCAACTACTGGATCAATTCTTTTCTTTTTTGGACTTCTTTTGCTTTTGTTCTCAACTCCTTCCCAATGGCGGCATGCTCCTTTACTTGGTTACTGTGATGCACCAACTGTCTGTATTAAGGACTCACAGGCCAGCCTGTATTGGTATACCAACAAAGAGCACAGGGAAGCCATGTTACATTTTACTGGACTCTTTAAAGGTTAGTGTGTTGACGTTCACTCAAACATAACAGCTGAATAAATACCTAACACACAAAGTTCTCTATGAGGTACCTATGTGGTACAGTGACACAGTAGGTTTGAAAAAGTTATTTATCTCTTTAGTCATTTCATCTATAGTTTTTAGTGAGGGACCCCAAGTCCTATAGGAGATGCTTGCTTACGATAGCAGCAGGTAACAGTGAGGCCGCAGTCTTGAAACTACTAATTTACAGAGATTAAAATGGATATATCTTGTAATATAATATATATCCTAATAGAGAATATTCTTCATTTTTCTCTAATTACTGAGCATCTGCATTATAGCAGGTAATCTGTCATTTGTCTTTTTGAGGGTTGAAGTGACATTTACTATTTAAATGTCAGACATTGAGGTTTTAGTCCACTAAAAGTCAGCAGAGCAATGAGGAAAGATGTTAAGTACAGATACCTGGGACTTGTTCTAACTGGCATGGGAAGATGTTTAAGCTCTGTGTCTTGCTGGCATTTAGTGTGTTTTTTTTTTTTTTTCCTCCAGGAATTCTGTACACGGGATCCTTGTTAGGCTAGTGTGGGGGATGTCACTGAGAGAGAATGGTGTTGGGAGAGGGGGCTGATGGCCCACAACCAGGCTGGGGACATTCCCAACCGCGGTCCCAAGCAAATGTTGAATGGAATGAGATTTATTTCCAACAAAACGTTGGACTCTGTATAAAACTGACAACATCTCTGGCGCTTCTTTTTGGGGTGGGGACTGGAGGTAGCCACAACACTTGAGAGGGCGACTGTGAAGACATGCACTGGGATATCACAACTGGGCATTAAATTTCCAGTGGTCTGAAGATGACGCACAGACAAAATAAATGCAACTGAATGGCCAACATACACTGGGACGATGTTCTGACTGAACACTTGTAATGAATGATGTAAATTCAGACCACTGGTAATTCAACAGCCCTGTGAAACATTTCATAAGCAACTGAGACTGTGGATATGTAACATGTGGGTGTTACACAGCCTTAAATTAACCTTCTGCAGAGCTAGCAACACATCAATATTCTAAAACTGCAAAAGCCTGCTTTTAACTGGTTCACTAATGAAACCCTCTTTCTATTCAAACAGCACATGGACAGTTCTCCACTGCCCAGTGAAATGGGCCTTGTAGGAGTCTCCAGTCACAACCACTTACAGAGTCTGGTGGAATCATCCATATGGAACTCAGCTGGAACCTTGTGTGCGTCATGTTACCACAAATACACAAAGCCTACTAATTTCTGGTTTAAGGAGAATATGAACGTAAGTGATGGGATCTCAAAGGAAGCTCTGTCCTCATAAAGTGAGCATGGGTCTCAGCGGAACCATAATTAGCCTGGAATATACCAACAGATCCACTACAATTACAGGCCGACTATATTAACAAGTACAAATATTATGACATGAACGTTTATGTACTGTTTATGTACCTCTATAGGATGTAAGCGGACCAATTAAGAAGAAAAAAAGAAAATTACCTCCCACATGGAACTAAAGGACATTTCAAATTGCAATGGCTGTCATCTGTTCTCTCAGTATGTAGGTGTTCACTACAAAAAGAACTAAGCAAAATCTATGGGAAAGACTGTCACTCCATCATTAAAGGGAAAAAGGATTCCTTTCATTTAGTCTAAAATGGGTCCTATGGCATTTTGTTGGAGGGTGTAACTGTTCAACATGGATATAGGCTGTAGCCAGCTGGTGCTGCCCTAGCTATCAGTCTTCTGTCATTTCTGCCCGGTCTGGCCTCTTCTCCAGCGTCCTCCTCCCTCCTGCTTGGCTCCGGGTCCCTCAGCTTCCACGCCTACGATTCTCCAGCGCTGCTCTGCCGGTTGCCCTCATCCCTCAAGAGGTTAGGAGGTGCATGCGCATGTACACACACACACACACACACACACACACACACACACACACACACACACACACACACACACACACACACACACACACACATACACACATACACACACACACACACACATACACACACACACACACACAGAAGAGAACCATGAGAAACCAGAACTGTGCTGCTGCGTCAGATTCCAACTCCAGTAATTGTTTGTGTTTCTTCCTAATTACTGAAACCCTTGTAGGACTTTCCCCATCACATAACACCTTCAAAGGAGGGTGAGGATGCTACGCCTCCCTCCGGGAGCACATGCGGCCAGCCACCAACTCTTGAACTGTTGTTCAGAGGAGAGGACAGTCTCTATCTGGCGTTGGTTAGTAGAGACACTCAGGTGCTCACCAGCATCACACTGGGTGTGATTAAGATAGATGGTGCTGTCTCCCCGAGAGAGCACGACCAATTTTGCTGACGACAAGGCAGCATGACCTGGGATTCAAACCTGTGATCCTCAGATCATGGTGCTTGTGCATTAGGCCACTCAGAGCCTGACATTTACAGCCCTTAATCCCCTTAAGCTTTACTTTTATCTGAGTTTATAAGGTTGTAGTAGAGTATATACAACCAGTAGATGTTTAGCTTATGTGTCATCTGTGCTAACCTATTCACAGTCTGATAAGCATTAAATATTAGGGACATGAATACCTCAGTGGAATTATACAGTGGCTGTGGAAAGCCCACAGCAGCCTGAGTCATGCCATACTGTTTGACACCTACCGTATTTTCCAGACTATAAGCTGCACCGGAATATAATCCACACCCACAAAGCTTAGCAAAAAACCCAAATAACATATATATAAGAAAAGTTGCACTCATTATAAGCCATGGTTTAAAGCCGTGAAAAAGTGAAGTATAGTCCCGGAAAACACGGTAGTTTAAAAAAGTTAAACCTAAAAAACCTAAATTTGATTTGATGATTGCACAGCTTCATCTATATTTGGGGATTAAAAGGAATTCCTTGGTATTTTAGGGTGATCTCAGCCACTACTACGACTTGTGGCGGTTAAAGACAAGACTGTACAGGCACACAGGCAACAGCCACTCATGCAGATGAACACCATGCAACCAAAACTGATAGAAGACCTGTTGACTCCCACCATAAAAGAGCACAAAATATACAGCCAAAAAGGACACTCCAAAAAAAGAAAGGACACAAAAAACCATGCGGATCATTTTTCCCACACTTGTAATAGACAAGGACAGGCAACGGATGACCGTCAAAGAACTTGATATGAAGGAAAACCAAAGGAAGAGGAACATAGAGGATGGAAAGGCAGCTGAGCAGAGCAGCATGGAAACAGCTTTAAGATGATATGGTGAGAGAGAAATAGATGGCTGAGGGCCCATAGCTTGGACAGTTTCTTTTGGGTAGTAACAGAGAGAGGGCCAGGAAGAATGATGCACCAACCAGACCCCTTCCATCTTCAATTACACTCAAACAACAGCTCTAGAATCCAGCAGGAAGCCCATCACTCAGTTCTTCGTAGCCCAAGTAACATCTCCACTCCTGGTTCCAGGCACTTGAGCCTACTTTTTCTAGACCCACCTACCTTGTTGGTATACCTGGTAACTGTATAGTTAGAAATGGCAGCTCATCTTTCTCCACAATTTGTGTTAGTCCTTCATCCATGGTCAATTTCTGACTGTTGGACCACTGTTGGCTGGATACTTTTGGCTGCTGGACAACTCAGTACCCAGAACAGTCAGTATCTTCTTGTAGTGTAACTGCTGTGCCGAGAGGTCCATCACCCAAATGATATCTGTCCAAAGGGAACCCAATTCGAGGATCGAAGAACTGCAGCACTGATGCGCCATGAACAGTGACCCATAAGCCACATTGTTCACCATCCAGCAGGAGACCTGCAGCCACCACAAATGTAAGGTAGTAAGGTTTTGTGACAGGTTTACTCTGTTTATGTCTGTTTAGGTTAATTATATGCCTCCCGACCTCTGACGAAACTCAGTCTATCAATATTATTTTAGTGATTCCAGCCTTTTGTCTCCTGTGCCAGCAGCTTTATGCAACAAGGGACCAACAAAGGAATATCCTATTTTGGACCTCAACCAGATAATAAGGAGGAGGAGGACAGAACGAGCCAGAGAAGAAACACAGGGAGCCAAGGTAGAATATATAAACAGCATAAAGAACGCGACTAAGAGATTGGCTGGGACAGCAGTCTGCTGTGAGGGAAAAGAAACCACCAAGAGGTGAGAAAGAGAAGGAGAGGGAGGGGAGAGAATGAGAAAAGAAAGGAGCAGAGAGAAAAGAAAAGAAACAAAGAACAGAGGGCGTAAAATGAAGATAAAAGGAAATGCAGGGCTGACGTGGCACCAAAGCTGCCAGTAGCATCTGGTATACCGATGAAAGCCAGCGCCCACTTCTCCAAAAGCGTATGAATTGGGAGAAAGGTTGGTCGCAAGAGTCATGAGGAATTTCATCATTCACAACTCTGGCTACAGGCCCAGCAATATTTTCCTCTCAAATGTACTGGAGCGACCCCTATTCAGCGCTCGGCCTGCCAGCCATGGGCGGTGGGTTCCTGCTGAAACAGAAGCCTTTGCCAAGTGAGGCATGTCACCGCTCCATGGAAAGCTTCTTGCACGTCAGCAGCTACTATAAGGGTATGTAACTATGGTGGGTTGAGATACTGGTATTTTTGATAAGGCCTCATTAATTTTAGATTTAATTATAGGCTTAAATACCTTCCAGTGAGTACCAAACACCTACAGCTCTTAAAACTTGACCTAAGATAAATCCACTGAATATGCTGAATCTATCTATCTATCTATATTCATTCCATTCATCTATCTATCTATCTATCTATCATCTATCTTATCTATCACCATTCATATCTCATCTATCTATCTATCTATCTATCTATCTATCTATCTATCTAAAATCAAAGTATCAATTTCTAACTGTATTGGTGATGAGAAATCTTCGATCACTTGATCGATAGTAATTAGCAACCTATTACTGTGAATGATTATGCTTATTAGCATTAACTGTATTGCGAAGCAGCTCAGTTCAGAGTGCTATCAGAATTATATAGACGTGTAAGCTGGTTTTTTCTAGCAGAAATAATATTATTTATCCTGGATTACCAATGATCACTGAACATCAGACCCACAGAGACAAAGATTGGAGAGAGCAAGCACTGCCACAAGGTTGTATCTTGAAGTCTTCTGCCTCCCTTAAATCAATTATAGTGTAGCAACAAAGTAGCCTATAAAAGCAATGATATAGTTATTGCTAGAAAAAGTATCGCAAAAAATATCTGACCTATGTAGAGCCCCATTAGAGAATGCTGAAGTCTTCCTAGCTGAGATTGTTATGACTCAAAGCCCTATGATCCCCCGACATCGGTCTGGATTGAATTAGGTGCAATGTTACATGGACATAAAAGGAGAAAACCCTGCAAGATCAACCGTTCTTAACAAAAGCATTTACATTTCACTTGAGCAGAAGCTGGATCAGCCAGTCAACAAACATGAACCTCATGAACTCACATGCCCTTTCACATTGTTCTTAATTCATGCAGCACATTTGCTCATAAATCCCTATTTTTTTTTATTTTTTAGTTGTACTTATAGATTGAAGCCCGGCCAACATAAGGTTAGACTGCTTGCCTGCCTCAGCCAGGCAGTCAGCTAGTTGTTGCTTTTTGTTCTGATCTCAGTAGCTCTACCCGCATTTTTCTCAGCTCCAACCGTACGATCAGCATATATTCACGTCTCACCGTCCTCCTTCCCTTTCGCTTCATTGGACTCGCAGCCTGAATCCGCCACCCAGCATGAGCTATAGGTCACTTCCTGGCCAAAGGACGGTCATTCATAGCCTCAATCTCCTTGTCCAGATATCCACGATGTAATCAAGTGTCTTCAGATTCAAGAGGTTACCATTGAAAGTTCTTCATGAATGGTGATGTATTTATGGTATTTAAATAACCGATCATCAGGAGCGGTTGCAGGTAAGTGCGGTTATAGCTTCTGGCCAAATAATGGTGGCTGTTCAGAGTAGGGCTGGGGCAGCTGCATAGGCAATGGATGCATCCACAGTGCTGGGAGGGCACTGTTGGAGGATCAGGGCCCATGGGGTTGCGGATTTGACCAGCCCTTTTACCTTCCTCTCCCTCGCCTCCTCCAGTCAGTCTTTCATACTAACTGCCACATCACATGTCAGCCAAAGGCTCATGCTGAGATGGTAGGCAATGCCTGAGGCATGGGGAGAGAGGAGGATACATAATTTGTCAGGCCAGAGTAAATTATGGATTCAGCAACCAGCACCACTCTGGTATGGCTGACACAGATGAGGATGAGTGAGCAGTCTCAGTGCCTTTAACTGAGGTAAAGGACTCCACTGAGAAAGACACTGAGATTCCAGTGATCTCCATGACTGAGGCTCATGGTTTGAGACTGTTTCAGGCAGACGGGGTCATTGTATCCAATATATTTTGAATATTACACAAAATAGCAATTACAATCATGATCTCACCCAAACAATAATAATCAAAAAAAGAGAGAGATCAATAAAACATTTCAGATAAAAAACACAAACAAATACACCAGATTCTGACCAGAGGATAATGAACAAGAGATAATTGTTGGATCATGTCTCACCATAGTATCATAATTGCCCAGTCAACATCAGGCATTAATCAAGAATACACCGGACTGTCATAAAGTGCGTTTAAAACTCAAACCAAACCCAAAAAATGACTAGACACCAAATTTGTAGACATATAAACCAAAGAATATGAAGATGGCCATCATAGATGGAAGCGGTCAATCTATTGTCAGCCATGGTGTCCAGGGTCGATCCGTCCAGATTTTAGACAGGAAGGCAGCGATAGTGTTCGAGCAGGATCGGTGGCAAGCTTCTGGACGGGTGGGGACGGTTCTCCAGTAAGTGGTGCCATTAGATTGAATAGTTGATGACAAGCTGTGCTTAAACCCCAGTGCCCATCAAAACCACTGAAGAAATCAAATATTCAGAAGCCCTTGACAGAGGTTAATGATACAACCTAAAAATCAGGTCATAAAAGAAGGTCAATGCATGAAAAGCCAGAGCTGATTAACTTTGACGATGTGAAGAAGCAAATATGATTAGAGAATGGAGAGTAAGCAAATGAAGTGGTGGTAATTTACGGTCAGTTATTTAGTAGTTCGAAGAATAATGCACAGAGATAATACATGGTATTTAGACTTAGACAACAAAATATCTGTCTGAAACAATTAGTGAAAGGCAACTTTGTATGCATGTCAAAAAAGTCGTTAATAGGAATCACAGACTGATAAGCTCATGGAGCTTACCCACATCAGACAGAGGCTGCTGGTGGAGACCCTGATGATCTTTCCTGTGCTCCAGGATAGGTACCACCCTGAATTTCGAGCTGACCGTGGAACAAATTTATGTAATATTGATACAACCTATTAAAGGTAGCACAAATTCCACATCGATGTGGGCTCAGTGGGTCTAATGCTGCAACATTTGGTGATTCATATCACAGGCTGGAAAATGCTACTCTGCACAAGAGCTGGAGAGCAAAATGATGTACCAAAATCTATAATGTTGAATGCATTGCTGTGACGAGCAATACCTGGAAGTGCTGCTCTCACCACACATGTCCAGCACTGACATGCAATGGCAGAAGCCTAGTGCAAGTGGTAGGTATTTACATGAACTGAGGAAGGTGTCAATCAACACTTCAGTGTCCAGACATCACGTGATGGAAGAGTTAAATAATTGCACTCAAAAGGGTAAAATCAGAAAATTATACATAAAATAAATTCCACATTTCAACAACCTGAATTCTTCACTCTGATAACCATAATATTGCCACAATCAGCATCGATTTCACAAAGTGTACTAAACAGTTGCCAAATAATGAAAAATGATTCTTGCATTAGAACTAATCACTGAATTAGTAACCTATGGTTCAGTATATCATGCTTTCTTGGACTAGGACATGGTCAGAATTCAAACTCATTATTTCACAGCAGTCTCTTCTTCACTTTGTTTTATTCCTTATATACAAAAACAATACTCCCTATTATGGTTTTAGTGATACTGCACCTGTACTTTTCCACCCAATGTGCGAGAAAACACTCACTGGCTGGCTAGGCTGAACGATGGTCTGCCCTTGTTTTTAGGAGCTCGTCCTCCTCTTGGTTGGTTCAGGGTAAGTGTCCCAGGCCCCCTGGGGGCTCTCTGGAGACCCATTCTGCACGGAGTTGTTGTAGAGCTCGAAACCCTCACTCTTCGGTCTGGCTTCCACTTTGTCCCCGCTGCCCGGCCTGACGCTGTGAGAGAGACAAGTTTAATGTGTGTACTGACTCTAAATAATACATGCAAAGCATGTCATAGTAGTTTTACCAGGACGTTTAGGCATGCAGTGAGACGTTAGACATTGGGGGCACATAAGTTTAAACCTAACTTAGAGCAGTCAGACATAACCATGAGTAACAGGGTCAAGTAAAATACTCAGGGTCCACGTATTTGAAGAATGGAAGAAACAACTCAGTATGTGGTCTTGAGAAGAAGAGGCACATGACTAAGTTAGCCTCCCTTCAGGATGCCTTTACTATGTAAGATCAAGGTGGGTATGAAGGCTGAGCTGAGTGAAAAAAGGAAATGGGCATATAGCCCCTCACAGGCTGTCACCCTAGTGTCACCACTGGAGCTGTTCTATTTATTTCAGCCTTGGGCTGCCCTGCAGCACAAAACAACAGACAAGAGTGAGACAAAGCTTCAATAAAAATTGCATAAAAAAAGATGGAAGTCTACAAAACAGCTAGTCGGTTCTACAAACCCACGAGCAATCAACAAGGAAACCTCACTACACACAGAGTAATCTGCATGTTTGGTGCAACGCTGAATGTGGGTCACTATAGCCACATTCAAGCAGTGTCTCAAAGCGACCAATAAACTGAATTTGGAATGACTTCTAATGACAAATACTGTATATTTTTCAGTCCAAATAGTAAAAAAAAAGCCCAAACCCATACAGAGTTTTAGAAACAAATTAACCTTTAATTTATAGCTTTTGAATCAAACCCTTGTTCTAATTAGGACAGAAATACAATGGATTTGACTGAACAGCACGAAATAAAGTTATACCATTTTAAATTTTATATTATACCCTCTGCCTCCGGGACAAAGTGACAGAGCAGAGGAGGAGCAGATAAAGGTTTTTGCCAGACTGAATACAGAATATTATTTAAAAACTTCTTAAATCAGTATTTAAATGATATCACCCTCAGGGCTCTGGTGATATCCGATATCAAAAATAAATATCCATATCCTCAGCCCGTCAGAGGTTACAATTCATTATGCTTTTGTCCTTGTCTAGTCTCACTGATCATATTAAGATTCGAAAAACTGTAAGGGCTCAGTGCATGAAACTTCTTCACTGTTTGTTACATTTGTGCCCCTTGACAGCAGTAAAGGATATTACATGCTTAGCCTTTAAATCCACTTCATCAGAACCCCATCTCCAAAAGAGATTAGATGAGGCGCCATGGTTCTTGTAGAATTACCTTTCCTGAGAAAGTCTGGGACCTCAGACTTCTCCTGTCCACGCTGAGCAACTGATCTCCAGCAGCTAGGCGTCCATCCCACACAGAAAAACACCCTACACACACACACACACACACACACACACACACACACACACACACACACACACACACACACACACACACACACACACACACACACACACACAGAGTTGAACAGCCCAGTTGAACTGGTATTTTGCTGAAATTACATAAAACCCAGAATTATCTCCACATTGAACTCTGCTCAGAGCGTTTCTACTTTTACCACTGCAGATAGAGGTCATGCCTTCTGCTGCCCCAAAAACACTTCTAAATGACACTCACCATGTCTGCAGCCCACCTCACACAGACTTGATGTAAATTCCAAGCTTTTCCTGGCCAGCACCCTAATGAGACACAGGAGGACAATACTGACTAAGAAGAGGAAGTTAAGGATTTTTTCACAATGCTATTCGACCATATAATGGTTTTGATTACAGACTTAAGAATTGCAAGGAGGCCAATATCTTCAAAAACTGGGCGATGATTGCTAGGTGGGTATTTCATGTCCAGAAAGCCCAAATCCATCCCACCACTTTTTTCTCCGACTGCTCATTTCAATTAATATTAGCTAAAACAAACTCAAGGTGAGTGAGGACGTTATTATTTTACAAACATGACTCACTCAGAGGTGTGTGCGTCATTCAACAAGTGAAATCCTGGGATTTTAATGACTATGAGAAATCATCTACAATGAAGACAAACATGAGAGAAAAACAACAAAACAATTCCCCATTTCACTCACTCCCTAAGAAACCAAGCTTTGTGCTGAACTACGATTAAGGACTCATCATGATGACATCAAGAGGTCTAGAGATCACTGATCTGTCCTGACTCATCGTCCATCGGTTTGAACACTCATGACATTCCTAACAAAGTCCTCGAGAAGCCCCATATGCCGGATTAGCACACTTCCAGCTGCGTGTCTACAGCAGGATCCGCAGGCCACTCTGGATTGGTCCAACATTCAACACATGCCCAAAAAGAGGAGCCTGAAGCATACCAACTTACTAAATCAACACAATTGTTTGACTTTTGTCTGTCCAAATGCCAATATATCCTATCCCGAAGTGCTAGCCACATAATCTAGATTTTGGAGGACCAAGGTAAAAACTTGACATATTCCAGCATCTACAGCATAGGAACGTCAGCGAGAGCATTGCCTATTTTGCCCTCTGAGACTCCGGCTGCTAATGGCAAGCAGCATGACCTATGTTCTGAGCCTGTGATCCTTGGATCCTCGCTATTAGACTGCTGAGCCACTCTGAATGTAATTCCAGAAAACATAGTTCTCCACAGGTTTTTACAAACCTCTAGCTCTCATCTGCACTAGGCATGGTGCCAATAGGTGCAATAAAAACAAACAAACAAAAACACCTCAATTCCAGGCTGTTGAATTACGCCCAGAACCCGAATTGCCCACCGGTTCTAGGCGGAATCACCAACTGACCACTGAAAAACCATTTTTAAGACTGTAGTGAATTCATTTAAAGAATCAAACATAGTTTATGGTTTCTGTGTCCTGCTCTCTCCACTCAGGTGAACCCTACTTAGGCCCTCACCCAACAACTTTGGCAGCACAATAGCAAACGAACCAACACCTGAACAAACACAGCCCAAAACGGCAGCGGTTTGATGGAAGAGTTCACACAGACTCCAGGGAAATATGTCTTATTTTGCCTGCATGTCTTTTTACCTAATAAAGAGATGAAACCTATTCAGCTTCTACTTCAGGGGCTAAACCTAGAAATTCCCATCAGAGTGTCAAAACAAAGCATCATCCCGCGAGTCAGAACCCTGCCCAGTCCAATACACACCACATGCATCATTACTCCACCACAGACAGTGTGATCTCACAGGCTCTTCTGGGAGCCTGCCTGGATGGAGGTCTGTGGAGGAGCAAGTGCATGGAGGACACACAAACTCACAGGCAGGAATGTCAGCATCAGATGCAGTTGGAGTAATCCACTGAACACACCAGTTATTCACAACAACCTGCTGATGTGTTTCTCTTCAATAGAAACCAGTCAGGCTGTGGTGGTACTCTGAAGGGCTTCCACAGACTCTCTCCCTTTACTACAATGCTTGGACAGTAAAATGTTAAATTGATGATATCAAACACACACATCAATTGTTTGTGGTATTACTGGGTCAGTGACATCAGCTCCTCTTGCTGATCAGTCAGAGTCTGCATGCAGGTACACATGCAGGTACACATGGAGAGTGCAGTAAACATGCCCCGTAGGGCTCCTTCGGCATTTAAATTTGAGTGCTTTGGTGAGTTTTTGATGGTGAAATAGGACTATTGCTGAAGCTTTTTTTTTTTTAGTTAATAAGCTTGAACAGGGTAAGGGGACAGAGGCACTTAAAATGTTGGATTGGGAACCAATGATACACAATCCCTTTTAAAATCACTTACAGTAAAGCTACAAATTCACATACAGATTTTACAGCAACTATAGTCAATCATACAGTGAATATTATTTAAACAAGATTATTGAACAAGTGTATATGTATATATATATATATATATATATATATATATATATATATATATATACATACACACACACACACACACACACACACACACACACACACACACACACACACACACAGAATGATACAAGATTTCTACATTTAATCTGCACCTAACTTGGGGACACTATAGTTTCTTGGTCTCCTGGGTTACAACACCTGGGGCTCATTAAGTCTCTGCCCCACACCGAGCCACCCATTCCCAGCCTCTACAACAAACCCACCCAAACAAATAAAACACACACACACACACACACACACACACACACACACACACACACACACACACACACACACACACACACACACACACACACACACACACACAGAGGAGTTGCCTAGAGGCTCATTGCTAGGGCTGTTTTCATAGATGGGTGGTAATTTAGGGAAATTACTGTTTGTTGTTCAAAGCAGGTTCGTGCAGTGATGTGGCTGGTGGGTGTGGGGGGTAAATGTCAATGGCTGAGAAGGTTCAGAGAGTGAAGTTGTTCATGTTATCAGTGAAGTGAAGACAGGCAGAGTTGTTAAGGAGTGTTGCGGGAACATGTCTGGAAAATGCACCCGACGCCATTCAGTAAGCCCACCCATAGCACTCTATTACTAGAATATGCACACATGGCACCACAAGACCCTTCACTTGCAGACTTCACACGAACACTACACACATACCACCGGTCTAAACACCCATAACCCAACCTCAAATATAAAAAAGTCATGCATGGATATACTGCCTAGAGTCCATGTGCAAGCCTGGAACACACCACAAATGAGTACGCACACTCGGGGCGGGAAGTGGGTGGCAGCACAGCGGCTGGGCATCTAGGCAAGTGAGGCCACAGGATATTTACTGCAATCCATTAAACAGCCTAAACGTTTCACTGCACAGTTTAAAATGATATCTGTAGTGGGACAGAACTGAAAACAACAACATCAGTATTTGTTGGCGTGCAACACTTCAGAACCTCAATAACAATCAGTGGAAACACAATGAACACAATGCAATGCTAATGACAGGTTTACAACCTTGTTTTTAAAAGAATACGCCCCTGTGTGTGTGTGTGTGTGTCTGAAGTAAGACCAAATACTACAAAACGTTTGCAGCATGTCATGAAAATTAAGTAATGTAAAAGAATACCCCTACACCAGTGTTTCTCAAGCTCCCGGACCTGCACGTTTTTGTGCTTTTCCTGCTCCCAAATGACCTGATTCAACTAATCAGCTCACCAAAGTTACACTGGGTGTGTAAAAGTAGGGAATCCACTGAAATGTGAAGTGTGAGGGTCTCCAGGACCAGCTTGAGAAACAGTGTCAAACCCAGGTCAAAACCTAATGCAGTTTGAGGCAAATTCTTGATTTAAGCAGACAGTTGGAACGAACTTCCAGTTCTTGTTATCTAACTTTACCCTTATTAACTTGGCTCCTGTGCAAAACAACTGACAAACCTGGCTGTTCACCTGCATTTAGAGTAAAATGAAATTTATGTTCGCTGGCAGGTACACACCTGTCCTCCACACCGGCAGGTACACCTGCTGTATATTTCCCAACACTAAACAGAAAAGTCACAGCGTGAGAAACACTGAGCAGCTCTCAGCTTAAGGCTCTTTAGCACCAGTGATCTGAGCTTTATGAAGGCCCAGAAAGTATTGCTTCGGAACATCTCTGCTGAGGAGCACGGGAAAAACAGTCCTGAGAAAACAGGAGAGGGAGGACCTTTACAGCTGCTAAAACTCAAGAATGCTTCTGTTTTTCAAAGGAGAAAAAAGCCAGGGTCAAACAGACGAGGGGGCTCACTGCTGATTTCTAAGAGGACAGTACAAAGCACAAACATCATGGCTTCATTTGAAAGCAGCCCCACCTGATCTTTGGCGGCTACAAATCCCAGCAGGAGACCGCTGTGCTTCAACAGAAATGCATATTGTAGTCAGTCCCCATCAAACCATCTGAAATCTTCACATCAGTCTTTTCTGATGGTGGTAACTTTCTTCTCAGCTTACCAAAAACAAACCCATGCTGCTCCTGCCTGCATCCCTCCATAGGCAAATCAAGTCCAGATGATCTTATAGAACCATCAGTTACAACATGATTCTACTGTGCTTTCTACATCTATGCAAAATGAATGATGTGCTCAGCACTGTAGCAGGACAAAGATTACTGGACATGAAGAGGAAGCAAAGAAATGTTGGGGCTCCATATACCAATATTAATACCAATATTAATACCAATATTAATACCAATATTAATACCAAAAAATGATTCAGGGTCTGATAACAGTATCAGAATCGTATTGGCACTTTGTTTGTCCAAAAACTACATTTGGATCAATACTGATTAGTGCTGATGAGGTCAACTCCTGTAATTCAGTCCTTTTTAAAAAGTCTTCTTTACTAACTGGTTTCACTTAGTAATGAAAACACAGCTGACATTGCGATGGGGGGCAAGATGATGCTACTGTTTAGAAGGTAGATTACATTTCATTTCTTCTGAAATATGGATTAAATCTCATTACTAACTGTCATGGTTACTCCCTTTAGTCCTGTTCTCTCCCTTTAGTCCTGTTCTCTCGCTCTCATTCACAAAGCACACAGGTTTGTTTAGCATTCAATCTCTCTGAGCTTTGTCCTGTTCTACTTGGCAAATTAGGAGACTGTAATTCAAAACTACACTGAGATATTATAATAAACTCCTGCCATGTGTAACAACACACACATATTTGTGTTGTAAATGTTTAATCGATTGACTCCACTGGTATTAATACAAGTGCAGAGTCACAGTTAATGATGTCTAACCGTGTCAAACGCACCACATGTATATTAAGAGCATTTGAGCTTCATTTCGATGCCTTTCTTTTATTTTTATTGTTTTTTTTTTAAATGACATTTGATGAAACTGAACAAAAAGCTTATATATGACCAATATTTCAAACTGATGCTTTGTCAGATGTTTGCTGCACACTTTTCTGTATATTTATAATAAAGGAATGTATGACTTTTAGTGCAATTCTAATTCTATAAAAGCACATCTCACTGCTGATTAAAACCTAATTTCTAATTTTAGAAATGTTCATGCATCAGAATAGGGGTATCAATTCCCATACTGGTGCATCGGTAACCTTCCTATACCCCGCCCCACACACACACACACACACACACACACACACACACACACACACACACTCCTTTTCTTTCACTACAGAAATAAAGTTTTATCACGCAGCCGTGAAAAGAACGGGGTATTATGAGCAGATGCTGTGATACAGTTAATTTTACTCCTCAGCTGAACAGCAGGTACTGCAGGAGATAAAGCCATACAGCACCTAACAAACCTCACAGTTTATGAGAGCGAGTGTGTGTGTGTGCACGCAATTCACACCCGTGATTTCTGACAGACTGCCAGGGCCTGCCAATGTACAGCACAAAGGAGACAATTACAGAGTGTACAAAGCTAATGCATGCTGTGGCAAGTCCAAGTGTGTACAAATGTGCCGAAGCACTTAAAAATCTATAAATCCAGTCTTTACACAGCAGAATAGGATGTGGTGCCTAAACAGCAAATTGAAGGGAGGTTTTTACGAACAATTTATAAGCATTAGCGACAGCCCCTGAGGGCTAATTTAAGCCCTTTTTTCCTCTTAAGCAAGTACACAAATGTTTCGGTAGGTCAGCAGCGCTGGTCAGCAAACAAAGTGTATGGGGAGCCAGAGGCTGTGCTTTAATTAAAGACTGGCTACATAACCATATGGCTGAGTCCAGTCCTCAGCTGCTGGAGCCGGACACATCCACACAGCAGAGGTGGGCATTTCAAGTCCAGCAAGTTAAAATCTGGGCCAAAGCTGGACCCATGTTTGGGCCAAACATTCACTGCTATCTGGGATACTAGGCAGAGGCTGGCAGTTGAGCAGCCCGGGCAGTCGGGACAAAATCCTTTTGACTGGCTGAATCTGGAATGTCCCCCTCTGCCACACAGTGCCGGGAAGTGTCATCAGCAACAACGGCATCTCACATATCACACCTACCTGCCGTGACCCGACATGGCCATGAAGCCAACCGGACTGCCGTGCAAAGCTCTCAAACACACACCCACACACACCCACCAGTCTTAACGCTCAATCCAGCAACCAAAGAGAATCCAGAGCCACCGAGACCCCACCCAGACACATCCTGTCTAAGGAAGAGCTCTGCAACCTGCCACTGCAAATACAGGAAACTACAACTGGAAGCCAGCGTTGGCTCCTACTTCATCCCATCATTATGTGCCTTCAAATCTCCATCCTCACTAAGGCACCGTTCTCCTCCTACCTAAAGAAATCTCATACACACACAAAGCTCTCGTACTCCATTCCTGACTTCCTTTAAGAGACGTATGGTGCTGTGGAGAACCGTGAATTACACATGGGGTCCATAGGGAGCTCCAAGGCTCAGTCTAAATGTTTATACTGGCCGGGCCTGCACTTTGTTAATGGCTCGTGAAAAATGAAGCAGTGGTATGATCTGTGGACTAGGACCCCATTGACGTTCACTATGGAGAACTGTGCTGACACTACATCTAAATACAGTTATCATGATAACCTCTTGTTAAACAGTCCAGACTGCTGATTACACCACCACTCCCAAGCTTAAAATACAGGTGCCATAAAGTGCTGCACAAAGCTGAATCTAGGGGTGTGCAATATTGGAAAAAAAAACTGACATTGCAATAGTTTTTATTGTATATATTGTATATATACTATACATATATACACACACACACACACACACACACACACACACACACACACACACACACACACACACACACACACACACACACAAACACACAAACACACAAACACACAAACACACAAACACACACAAACACAAACAAACACACTGGAATGTAGGGCTGGGAAATCTGGAGTACAAAACCCATCCCAGTGTATCTAAGCTGAATGGCATTTTTTAATCTTCATCACCTCTGTCATTTGCCCCCTCCTTGAGTGTAGAATTAAAGTGAGGGTGGAGAGGAGGAATAACTGAGGGCAGAGAAAAGGAGCAAAAAAATTTGCAATTGCAAAATTGAAAGAGAACCTTAAAAACCGCGTCATAAGAAAATCGCCTCAGTCGGGCTCGGTTTATATCCCGATATAATCGATATATCACCCAACCCTAGAGGAATCCACCAGAAATCAATGATCCAAAATAAATGAAGTTAAAGATGGAGTTAAATAAATGACATTGGCAGATATATTAATTTGTAATATTAAATTAGATTTGCCTTACATTACATGTCCTGCAACGTAACTATTGTACATCCCCACTTTTGATCAAAACCCTAAGACCTTAAAGGCCATAAGCTCAGCAGCACGCAATGGATATATACGTCCATTCTTCTACTGTAAGAAGACAACTCAACACTGCGATTCTGAAACCAGCCCTCAACATAATTTAATGCGTGTGGGACTCGGATGGTGAGAAGCACAAAATGATTCTGAACTTCTAAGACTTCGAAGAATTTTGGAGGTGTGCAACAAGGTTCCTGTAGATTTCTGCACTAAAAACGAGTCTCCTGGACAGAAAAGAGCAGTAAAAAAACAGGGTTGACATACTAAACACTGAAGCACATGTTCATTTTGTTAAGTGTACGTATTTGTTTTTCAATGTCTGATGTTTGTATACTGCATGTATTTCATTGGTATTCAGTCAAAGGAGAGGAAGCACTTTCTAAAGGATTTTGTTAGCCAGTCTTCAGCAAACAAGCTACATATGCGCCACTGAACCACAGCTCACAGCAAAAGTAAGATGCTCTTTGATAAAGTTCTCCGATAGGGTTCTAGGAAAACTAATGTTAGCCCACTTCAGTATCTGCTGAAGGAGTGTTTCAGCTCCAATTAGATCATGAAGTGATGACAGGCAGAGTGCTGGAGTTGTTTCGGTGTCTTACTGAAGCCGGGTGCAGGATGTCATCACCAGAACAAGAGGCCTTCAGTAATGAACTTCAGTAAGGGAGCATTCATCACATCTAAGAGGCTTTAACAACCTCTAACGGCTTGGGTTAACACAGACCAAACAATGCCTGCTTGACTTCATACTCTGCCTATGGGGTGGGAACAGTCGGGCATGTGACTGACTGTAACTGCTTTAAACCAGTGCCTCTGAACCCAAATAGGGTTGATGCATCCAGTAATGGGTTGAGTGGGTGTGGAAGGCTGACCTTCCTTACTCCTAATTTAAGGTCTTAAACATTAAGATTTGTTCCAACTGTTCAAAGTTTATTTGTTTAGATTCTTTTTCATTTTCCCAAACCAGTTAGTAATTATATGTCACGATGCTAGGATGGGGAAGACAAGTACATGCTTCTTCAGATACATGTGAAGCCAGACATCACATCTTTTCCAATTGCCTCCATTGCATCACTGCTGGGCAGCCAATGTGCTCGGATGAAAGCGTCGGGCCCCTCAACTCCTTTTAATGGCTAAAAGATGACTATGCCAACCCACACTGGGTGTAATGTGGAGCGAGAGCGCGGTCTAGCCACTCGAGGCTAATTACAATTACACATTCTATCATATCGATATCATACTTCAATATACATGAGCACAATAATACATATCACAGATCAAAAATCAATAGGTCACATTCATATCCAATCTTGCAAATCAAACGTCCATTTTTCTCCGAATTGGTTCTAAAATGCAGTACAAACTGCTAGTGGATATTAGTGAAACTGATATGGTTTTGGGGCTCCCAAAAGCAGTGCAGTAATTTCAGTACAGAGCAACCTTAAACTTGGCCATGCACTACAACTCCTCAATTCCCAACTTTTCTGGACCACAGAGTGAAATATAGAAACAATGTGATGTCCAACACATGAATGTCCTGACAAATGCAAGCAGACAGTCTGAAACTACACTATTTGGACAATTGAAGGGGCTGTCGGCTTTGATTCGACTGTAGGACTGTAGCAAACTGGCTCTTCTGAGGTGACGCATTCACAGCTGTCAAAAGATCCCATCTTCAGCCAACAGCAAGAAGTGCAAAATGGCAAAAAAAGGCTTGGCATCCAATTCAGAAGACAGAGGCTGAAGTGTGAACTTGTGTGTGAACTCGGTCTTGTAATGAGAGATTGCTCCTTTGGGTAACTTGAGGAACTGAATAAAATGTTAAAGTTATGGTTTGGCAAAATATGTAGTTTAAAGAATTTTCCCAATATCCTTTATCTGGTGCCTGAACTTTGCTTCTTTTGATTTATACTGCATTACCAGTCCCTTTAAGATGGGGGTCACCAACCCTGCTCCTGGAGAGCTACCTTCCCAACTAATTACTGCCTTCTGAAGTTCTTGATTGGCTGAACGGGGTGAGTTTGAGCTGGGATGGAGCTGAAACATGTAGCAAAATATATTAAGATATATTAGCCCCATCACACTAGAGCAAATCTACAGAACCACACCTCAGACAGCAGAGAGTAACTATCAGGGTAAAACTGTTGATTTCCCACTCCTTTAAAAGCCAGATAATACTAATCCCATATGCAGCTTGCTTGCCTAGCAACCAGAAGATAATATAAACTTCATCATGAAGCTATGCAAGCATCTGGAGATTGATAATTACGGTCCAACAACACTCCTCCTGGCAACAGACCCATAAAGGCAGGAGACACAAAGTCAGTTTAGACCCTTCTCTATGTGCTAGTTCAACTCCCAGTGAACAGGAAGTCTAGCCTTTGCAGTGAAGCCATATCCTCCCATTGTTAGTCCAGTACACAAGAGAGGACAGGAGATGGAGAAGCCTAGTGAGAGGGAAGTCAGAACGCTATTGTCCTCCACAGTGGACAAACAAACAAGCAAAACTGAAAGCTGCACCGGCCTGGGAGAGACAACTGGATCCATGAGGTGGTAAGCTGGAGGAAAAAGATCTCCAAAGCTGTAGTTCTGGCAAGGTGACTTGGAACCCAGAGGAAGTGTGTGTGGCCTCATGTTTCAGAGTGTGAGATCTCAGGATTTCCCTCTGTTTTTGTGCCTGTTCAACATTGTCTCACTAAAGCTGCTCACTTTTCTCACACACTACATCCACACAACGAGGGTTCTGTTATTAGGTGTAACAGGTCATGACCAAGGCTTCCAGGTGATTAAATGGGCTGCTTCATTACTGAGCTGCTTCATGCTCCTAAAAATCATGATGACAAAGTAATGCTTTATGATTCAATGGCAGAAGAACCCATTTTGGTTTCCCAAAGAACATTCTAAATTGATCTTTTTTAAGGAACTATAAATCGAAAGGTTCTTCAGAACCAAAAGTGGTGTAGTGCAGTAATTAAGCCTGGAAAAATGCAAAAGTTCACTCATTTACAACTGAATTAAATCCCAGTTTAAATGTAAAAAGAGTGTCCAGTGCATGTTTACTGCTCAGGCCACGTGTACATGCTCAACCTGCACACAGACTCTGACGATCAGTGAGAAGGGGGTGGGGCTGATGACATCACTGACTGAGATATTTGAGTTAAACAAAAATGACCAGGGAGAGGTTGTTTGCTCTCTTTTTTGCTTGCTGTGTTCAAATTTTAGAATAAAACTCTAGAGGAGGGATAATATGCAAAAGATAAATAAATAGGTTCATTTTGAATAACCTGTTATAAATATCCTTGTCAATTTAATCATTACAAATAATTTCAATACATATTAAAATATCAAACAGCTCAAAAACATTTTGGAGGATCGATTTCAAACAGGATTTCTGAGATGTAAAGTTTTTAGTCCTTATAAGCCAAAAAAATATAAAAGAAAATTTAAACATGCATAAACTTTACTCAAAAAATGGTCAAACTCCAAAACTCCAACATTGGTGTTTACAGTACAGGCCATTCAACACGTTTTCTGTATTTTCATGACTATTTACATTGTAGATTCTCACTGAAGGCATCCAAACTATGAATGAACACATTTGGAATTTTGTACTTAACAACAAAAAGGTGAAATAACTGAAACCATGTTTTATATTCTAGTTTCTACAAAATAGCCACCCTTTACTCTGATTCTCCCTTTGCATTCTCTCAAAGTGCCACCTCTGGGAACTCCTTCAAAACTGTTGGAAATCCATTTCAGGAGACTACCTCTTGAAGCTCACTGAGAGAATTCCAAGAGTGTGCAAAGCAGTAATCAGAGCAAAGGGTGGCTGTTTTGAAGAAACAAGAATATAAAACATGTTTTCAGGTATTTCACCTTTTTTTTGTCAAGTACAAAACTCCACATGTGTTCATTCATAGTTTTGATGCCTTCAGTGAGAATCTACAATGTAAATAGTCATGAAAACACAGAAAACACATTGAATGAGAAGGTGTGTCCAAACTTTTGTATTGTACTGTATATTTTAAATGATTTAAATAAATTTGTTTATGAACCATAAAGGAAACTACAGGGAACTATACTAGAGCAATAATTCCAGTCAGAGTGGAAACACACTCCTGCACATTCCCACAAAAAAAAAAAACACTCAATCATTAATCTTGCGTCCTTGACTATGAGATAGCAAACAAACAAAAGATATTTAGTCTAAGAACAAAGTTGTAAAAAGTGTTCAAACAAATGGGCCAAACTTTTGAAATGGAACATTTAGGAGCAAGAAACCTTGAGCAATAATGAACCAACCACCTGGAGAGGAAAAGTAGCCAACCATTCTAATTGTGAAGTAAACTTAGGCCAGACAGACGGAATGAATAGTCGTCTGTGCTCCCATTTCCCCCTCAGTCCACCAGCACCCAAACATCTGCCAGAGTTTCCTTATACATTCAACTAAACACACACACACACCAACCCAAGCAGAGTCTCACCGACTGGTCCTTCCGCCCGACCACAGAGAACCACATGGTGCAGGTTTGCTGCTAAAACAGTAGATGTTACAAGGACCTGGGCGCTGGATGAGCCTCGTCCAATAGCAGCAGATGAGTGAGTTCCGAGGTGAAGATGAATAAATGTTGAGGAGCAGGGAGGGTCCTACATGTTAAAGCACCATCTGGTACAGAGCAGCACCAAGTGTAGGAAATGCCATATCCCGAATCTTGCGTAACGGCTCCAACCAGTTTGAGGGAACTTTCAGAGCTTCTCCCAGCTGTGCGCGCCACACACACCGGGGCAAAAGTCTATCATTGCTCTCCTCCTCTCCTCTACAGATCAACTCCCTCCCTCAATCATGCTGCCTTTGCCCCCCCCTCCCTCTCTTTCTTCCCCTCCTTCTGCCTCCCTTCGTTCCCTCCCTCTATTACCCCTCTCCTGCTCTTTGCCACCTTCTATTTGCACATGGACGTATGCACCGTTTAATAACTGAAGTTATAAAAACGGGAAAGGCAGCCCCCCATTTTGAAAAACCAGACAGTGTTTGACTGGAGAATGAACAGAAGCTTTACTGCTCTCCCTCAGGCAACCCATCCCTTGTGTGGAAGGAGAGGCGCAGTTTAAAGTACTACAGAAGGCAGCCCCGGCGGAGTTCAGGCAGCTGCGAACAATAGCAGAGGAAGAATGTGTGTTTATGTTTCAGCAAAGAAAAGGTGGCAATCTAGGATTTAAATCAGACAAATTAGGCTTTAGGAACAAAATTATTGAAACAAAGATTGTTCTTAGTAGAGCAACAAAGAGCAACTGTGTACATTCACCATCATCGAAGAGTGATTTGCTTACGACTCAGTTTTGAATTCCAATTTGAATGTTTCCCATCCAGACAGAGGCGATACTGACAAGCGTAAACAACGTGTGTTCCGCACCAAACATACTGTGACGGTCAGCAGGCGCGAGCTCATGGACAAGCAGGGAGAGAGAGAGAGAGAGAGAGAGAGAGAGAGAGAGAGAGAGAGAGAGAGAGACAGACAGACAGACAGACAGACAGACAGAGACAGAGCGAGAGAGAGAGACAGAGACAACACACGTGTCCCAACAAACACTGATCAAAAAGTCAAGAGTGTCAAATGTCACACCATTATGTCACACATTACTGCTCCCAGAACACTCCATCAAATGCAATGAATCAGCCTTTAGATAAGGACAAGGGGGAGGACAACTCTAACAAACACTGTCTCCGTTCCAGAAGGATGTTCACTCAAAAGCTTCTTAAGGGGTTTTTGGTAAAACAGTGGTTCCATATAGATCTAAGAGAGAAGAACCATGTGGATGCTTTGCCTGGTTAAAGGTTTTTCACATTCACTGAAATCCCTGATGGTTCTATTCAGAACCTGTAAAAAAAATATTCCACACAGCACCAAAGAAGGTGAAAAGAACCTCTGTTTAGCATTATACAGAACCAGCTTCAGGTGGCGTTCCAGTCTGATCATAAAAGCTGAGCTTTTCCGCAAAGTGTAAAACTACTTCTGAAATTCCATGTATCCCTAATTCACCATCAGTTCACAATCACCACGAATACAGGGCTGCTCTTACCTTGGCTGCCACGATGCTGAGGCCCATGCCATTGTGCTTCTTCAACGTCACAGTCACAACTTCTGGTTCCTTCCTCATTGGCTATGGAGAGAACAAACAGGTGAGTTAGAGTAGTTGGGAAAGGGAGAAAAAAAAAAAAAAAAAAGAACGTTAGGACAGGAGCAGAATGTTGAGGCAGTTTGGTTCTCGAGCTTGTCTCGTAGCTGTGTATGGTGTGCGTCCCTGCAGCAGACTGGGTAAACGAAGGAGGGAGCAGGGGAAGACGTAGAGTGGTGGTTTTTGCTGTTTCTCAGAGCGGGGCCGACCGCAGGGAGAAACAGCGGGCGCTGGAGAGGAGTCAAGAATGAAAGCCACATGTGCCGGCTCCAGAGAGCGCGCTGAGGCCTCGGCGGGCTCCTTTCCACACGGGACGGCCTGGGAGAGAGGGAGAGGGGCCAGCTTCCCACAGAGAGGCAATGTGCCATGGCCGCTCCCACCCGTGGCCCTAGTGCACTAATGCAGTGATTCCCAGCCCTGCTCCCAGAGGTCTCCAGTGTTTTCTCTACTCGTACTCGCATCTGCTTCACTTGCTTAAAGGCTTATTAATTAAGATCAGATCTATAAACCATGCAACAGTTTATCACCATTACATTAAGAACAACATTCAGCAGAGGGGAATTTAGCACTGCACTGAGCACGCAAGCAATTAACACTGCATTCATTCAGCGTTAGTGCAGTCAGCACCACACTTGGCACTAGTGTATTCAGCACTGCATTCGGCACTAGTGAATTTAGTTCTAGTGGGAGCTCGGGAGCAATTAACTCTGCATTCATTCAGCACTATTGCAGTCAGACCTGCACTCAGCATGAATTTAGCATTTGTGTAGACAGCATTAGTGCATTAAGCAGTAGTGAGTAGCTCCTACACCATGTATCTACACCTTGTTCTAATTCAAGCACTTCTCAGTGTGACCCCTAACTCCTTATGCTCAGCTTGTCTCTCAATAACTATTAAGGTATTACAATTTTACTGTTAATTAACTCTGATATTCCAGGCCTTGGTCTATTCAAATCTCTTTCAAATATTATCCACATTTTATGCACCTTCAGGGCAAAGTTCTTGTGTCAGGTTTACAGAAACATACCGAAAAGACCCAATAACTGGCATATTTCGTGCATTTTTCCTCATGTTAACACATTGTTACGAAATGTCGGCGAGTGTGTGGTTTTCGAGGGAAGCCGCATGTAACCCCTGGTCCGTTGCTGGAGTTTGAACAGCAGTTTTTCAGCCCTTTGACAAAAAACCTCGAGAGCAGTCGAGCCCTGCCATAGCACGGCTAAGATGATGAAGATGAGGGAGAAAAGTCAGAGTTGCGGGGGCGGGTCCGTTTGGCACAAGGCCAAGCTGCATTAATCAAAGGCTGTGTGGCGCTCCAACACTCAGCGCTGGCTCCTGCTCCAGCTCTGTCTGGGGCCGTCCAGGCACGACGCATGAAAACCGAGTCAGGAAAAACAGAGCAATTACAGGGAAAGCAGTACAATTTGGGGGCTTTGTGTGATTAGGGTGAGGTGAAGGCTATCATTTACAGCCAGTCCCCAAAGCGCTCTTGGTCACTAATTAGCCCCTGCGGTGCAACCGGTGTTGACTGAAATCTGAGGTAGGTCTGCTACAACACTGGCTTCAGACGCTTTCTTGTGTCACTGTATGATACAGACAGTGTTCAATGTTACTGCTACATTTCTGGTCTTGTTTCTTGGTCCACTCATCATGGAGTGATCATACAACATAAAAGACACCACAAATGGAAATCACAAGGCTTTGACGTGACAGCGGCATCATTTAATCAGAAACTTGCTTTGATGACAAACCGTAGGTACGGCACAATCTAGAACACAGTGCTCTGCTCTCAGTGGAAAGAACTTCTGAGTCTTGTACTCTGTTTACTCTTTGTTTCAAGGAATACATAACATGCACTAAGCTACCAACCAAGACTAAGC
Source organism: Acestrorhynchus altus (assembly GCA_034509495.1). Classification (NCBI taxonomy): domain Eukaryota; kingdom Metazoa; phylum Chordata; class Actinopteri; order Characiformes; family Acestrorhynchidae; genus Acestrorhynchus; species Acestrorhynchus altus. Next base: position 36,438,787 of record CM067503.1, on the reverse strand, counting down.
ACTACCACGCTATCAAAGTGTTTGTTCTTTTGTTGTCTTTGACCTTCACGGCTGATGTGACCTACCAGGTCTGAGTTGTCGGTGGAGAAGTGGCTGTCACAGTCGGCTCCTTCAAAGTAGACGGTCCAGGTGCCCGGAGAACGAGGGTGAGGGGTCAGACGACAGAAACCTGGAGAAAGAAGGTACAGCAGGTCAGCGTACACCAGAAAATTACACACTTTGCTCTTTCTCCCACCAAGTACACTCTCTCACTCACTCTCGCTCCCACCATCTCTTTCAGGTGAAAAACAAACACAGATAAATGAAAGTGCAAACAGAACAGAACCTTTAACTATCTGCATTCCACTGGCTACACATCATGGTTAAATAAACAAGACCAACCTGATTTCTTCTTTCACCATGTACATACCACACAGCCCTTTGACCACAAACATCAGCAACATGCACAGAGTTTAACATCCAAGTGCTGTGTATCCTCCCCTACCTCTCTGACAGAGTGGCTCCAGAAACTCCTGGAAGCCGTTTGGAATGTTGCGGACAACATCACACGAATAGCCGTCCTCAGGCAGCAGGAAGGGCAGCTGCAGGTCAGGATCCTCCTCCAGCTGGACCTCTCGCCCATCACTTCGTGCCAGCTCGTCTGCAGTGTTCTCGGCCACAGCTACCACGTGGTCAATTAGCTCCTGTGGGCAAACTTTCCATTACTGTCCATTACAACTTTCCATAACTGTCCATTAGAAAGAGCAATGAGTCTCCAAGCTTATACAGAGTTGAATTACAAAGCTGGGTAACTTTTCCCATTAAAAAATGTCCCGCAACTCGTAGACTAAATCAGTCACTATACAATTCTCAAAAGCACTAAAATTACAAAACAGCTACTGTAAGGAGTTACACATTGATGGGGTAAGATGATGACTCCAGGTTAAACAAAAGAACTTTACCTTCCCACCTCCCAGAAATTGCAGACATACTGTTTGTATATGTTTTGTTAACATTCCTTAAGGAACCCTAAAAATGATGTAATGTTATCTTTTGGAATTGTAAATCAGTAAATGGTCATATAATCGGAAATAACCAAAACCCTAATATGACCGGTGATCAGGTCAAGACTAAGAGCTTCCTACTTTTTTCTCTTGTCTCATGAAAGGAAAGAGAAAAGAGGAAATCACTCACAGGAGGGATGTAGGGCTCGTCTGGGGCGCAGTGATAGTTGCTCATAAGTGCATTGAGCTGCAGAGAGTTAAGTTTGAAGCACGTGTTGTTGATGTTTTGCACATCTTGTACAGAATACTTGTCCATGGTGAGGAGAGTCGTTGCCTAAAGAGAGAGATAATGCTCAGGATCAGCTCACAGAGAAACAGGGCATCACAGTCCATGACAAATGGGAAGCAGAGCTGATGATTTTACATTAAAAAAAAAAATAAAAAAAAAATGCAGTTCCACATACAGTGGGCAGGTGATCATGGATTGGATGTGTGTGCGTACCTGTACTATGCGGCTGAGGTGACAGTCTGCAGCCAGCTCCAGGCCTTGTTTCTCAGCCCAAGCCTCTATGTGGCTGAGCTGTTGGCGCAAAATAGCGCCCCAGTAGTGTGAGCACAGGCCCGAGTCTGACTCGGTCACCAGTTTGTTAAAGAGCCACATGTTGATGAAGTGGAAAAGCTGAGAGAACAGCTGGATTGTGAGGGCTGCATTTACACGGCAACGGCGCAGCAAAGACATGGCGCCAGTCAGGGTGTGCAGCACATCCTCTGAGGGAACAGAACAAGGACAACACACAATCAGGCTTACATAGAATTTGCAAAGTTAAAAGAATGACTTGAACAAGTGTAGGAATATGATTTTGACTGAATACACAGACATGAAATATGTTATTTGCACAATATTGGTGCCTATTCAGGTTTATGTGTCTGCCTCTTTTTCTTCATCAGAGGTTGTGATATCTAAGCTTCTTGAATGACATTTATATGGTGCACATCATTCAGGAGAACACAGTTCTAGTGCTCCAAAGTTCAATGATGGAGGAGGGATTACATCCCTCTAGCACATGCCTGCCAGGGTTAATGTCAAGTGGCTCCAGCGGGTCCTATTCTATTGGCAGTACTCCTCTACAGGGACTAGACAAACTGTACGTGTCTGTTTGGCATGTGGCACTGGGTGCAGCTGAATGAATTCATTAAAAGGGATGTCCACAAACATATGGACATATGTAGTGTAGTTTGCCTTTACTGTTGATCTCCACAAGTGTTCACACTTTGGTCCACTTCATCTACAGGACCATGCAAGTAAGCTATAATGTCCCAGTAATGCAGTGACTCACAATCTCCACAAGGGGGCTCCTACTGATGTTTAATTCAAAGCAAACTCCGACCCTGTACATCAACCTATTCCTTTTCTTCTAGTAGATTTAACCAGCTCTGTACTCTGTGTTCACAAGAGCTCTCAGCTCACCTATCTTCGGCCTCTGTGGGTTCTGCTCCTCAGGATCGTCCAGGAAGGCCGGCATGTAGTTATTCAGATCTGACTGCAAGCAGTGTACCAGGTACCTGAAGAAAAACACACAAGACACACTGGTGGTGTGAGAATGTACAGACCAAAGAGAATCAAACAAACACAGTCAAGCAAACAGGGGATGTGGATGGAGATGGTGATGGGGAGAACTTCCTCTTGAATCGCTCAGTAAACAAAGATTCCGGCCATCTCCCAAACCACACAGGCAAAAAGAACAGGTTATTTCAGCTGGCCATCATAGGGGCATTAAAAGACAGCACACAGGCTCTGCTCACACTAAATCCCAGCCAATACAAGCCAGGCCCAGGACATTCCTCGCACACAGCTTCCACACTTATTCACAGTAAAAGGGCGAAGGGAGTTTAACAGCAGTGCTGTATGACCATAAAGAACACAAACAAAGCAATTAAGTTATGCAACATTCCTTAAATGACTTGTGATGTCACCGTTTGGTACATTTGGGAAAGGGCCGGTACTAGGGTTAGAACACTATGAAGCATTAAAAGAGGAAGACTAAGGGCAGCCTGGGCTGCGTTTAGCACCGAGTGTGTGTGTTCTTGTTCATGCAGAGGCAAACTGAGCTCAGATTTCACTCAATTTTACAAACCATTTTCTAATCATCTAGCATCCGTCTGCACCGTCAGATCACTTAGCACACATATGGTATGTATTACCTGAACTACCATTCTTTATCATTCTCTCAAGGTAACGGAGAAAAAAAAAAAAAGAAGACAAGATGTTGTCCTGACATGGCTCATGTCTGTGTCTCTATACAAAACTAGGCTCATTACAGCTAATCTGAAAGAACGTTGATCTGCCTGCTTTTTGCAAAGCATGGAGTACAGCTGGGTGATGCGGACAAAAAATGATATCCCTATATATCACTATATTTTAGCTGAATGGAGGAGCTAGAGGGGTGGAGCAGAGTGAGAGAGCAGGAAAAAATAAAATAATAAACAAGATTGAAACAGGAAGCTTTTTAAAAACGTAAAAATTCAATATAAACAATGTCACCTCAGCCCATATCACCCTCGGTTTATATCCCGATATTGATATATATCAATACATATCCAAGTCCTAGCATGGAGATGAGTGCATCTCTTTACCGACTCCATACTCACTTAAAGGCCATCTGGACAAGGTGTGCAAGGACATCTTGAGCATCAAGTGTAATGCGGCTCAGGTCTTTGTCCTGCTTGATGAAGTTTAGCAGCTCAGAGGCATTGGCCATCCAGAATGCCAAAGCCCCCGCAATGTTCTTCTGCTTCTGTAAGAGAGAACACAGTTACACAATGTTTGGGGGGAAAAAAAATAAAAAAAATCGGACGATGAGAAGGGTTTCTCACAGCCACAAAGAAGCAGCAGCAGCAATCCCAGGATAGACTCGTGCCCCTGTCCAACCCACCCCACTCCCTCCACAACCAGACACAGATGCCACAAAGGCCAGGCTCTCGCTGCTCTCAAAACTGGACAGAAGAAGCACAATTCCCTGTAAGACCCTGCTGTAAAATAGCCTGTTATTTAAAAGCGGTGATTCAGTCAAAAATCTCATTTACAAAACTTCCCCCTTAAGCCCAAGTGTGGTCAATTAGGGAAGACATGTTTGGTGTCTGGAGTTTTAAACTGGACTTATGAAGCCAACATATCTAATGGAAGTTTGCAAATTACATGTCTCAACTGCCTCAAACTGGAATTATGGAATAAATTTGCTAATATGGTTTCTTTGTTTTTTATCTGATGCGAAATTCCAGCAAGTTCTCTAAAGGTCAATGGAAGAAAAATCATCCAGAGTGTTTTTTTTAACAGATGTCTTATTTTAATGGTTCTAATGAAGAACGATAATTACATTATTTGATTGGCAATTCAGTTCCTGTTACTTGAGAAGTTTAGTATAACCGTGAGATGAATATTTTGCCTAAAATGTATTTTAATTACATTCATAGATAAAGGCACTGTATGGCTAAACAAAAACAATTCTCATAAAAAACCTATTTATTCACATTAAAAACTAATCTAACATTAACTAATTCATCATATGAACACTGAGAACAAGGGTAAAGTCATCATGGACAGAAATAAAATAGCTATGTTTGTGCTGTAGATCTGGTGACCACTTGTTTCCATCATCACTAAAGAAATCAGAGTCTGTACATTTACAAGTAACCTAAATTCACACCAAACCTCTCTTACAAAATTACATTTTTGGACATTTTGTGGATTCCTCCTGTAATAACTCAGCATGTGTACAATGATTTAACCATGTAGCAATGGAGGTTTGTGAAAGCTGCATCAGAGCTACATCAGCACCAAACACATCTTGGCTAATGGACAAAATTCGATTTCTGGGCAAATCACTGCTTTAAAGCATCAGTCAGTACAGACCACTGTGCTCCATCAGTCATGAGTAAAGCAGCCTTAGAGAAAGATGGACACCAAAAAAATAGACTGATCAGGTGCTGAAGGCAGCAGAATAAAGCAGTGTCTGGTTGCTGTGGAGTAAATAAAAGTCCCTGGTATACAGAGAGGGATACACACAGCCCAGACACACACTTTCTGAACTGGAACCGTGTGTATACCGCACGCGTCTATCCCCCCCTTGACGACGACGGCCCACCCCACCCTCCCCCTCCCTTGTGGTTTCAGCCATAGAAGGCATCCAGAAGTACAATGACGTTAACCACAGACAAGAACGATAAAAAAATTAATAGATTAAAAGAAATCAAACAAAAAATAATAAGCAAAAGAACGCAGGGTTGTCTCTCATCCATACTGAAGTGCAGGAAGCAGAGGTAACATGGAGATGCCAGAATTAAAAATGTTGCCAGAGTCAGAGATCTTTAATTGTAGTTTTAGTATCACATGGTCCAGGTTGGAGCTGAATGAGGGTTATGTTTCGTTTTTAGAGAGTCCAGCTGCTGGAGGAGGGATTATTTGGCGGGTTTGGTTGGGTTGTTTGGTTTCTGTTATGGGGGAGAAAAAAAGGCATGGAAGACCGAGCCAAGCTGACTGAGGAGGGAGAGAGAGAGAGAGAGAGAGAGAGAGAGAGAGAGGTGGAGAGAGAGAAGGAGAGAGATGGATAAAGAGAAAGAGAGCTCTCCCTGGCAGTACAATCTCCTACCTGGTCACCTTCAGCAATCTCCTGCAGAGATAGGAGGAGTGGGAAGAGGGGGGGACAGACATTCGACAGGACAGAGAGAGAGACTGTCAACAACAGCCATGGCATGGACAGAGATTTCACAAGCATGTAAACACACTCAGACATACACACACAGACACACTTGCACATCACATATGCATGTTCAATTCCTCCGTAGCTCTTCACAGTTTCAAAAAAAGTGGTGACACCAGTGGTAAGAGTGAACGTCAGTCAGAAACTTCAGCCTGTCCATGTCAGCTGAACTGAACTTCATCTTCGTCTTGATTTTGATATCCCAAAAGTCCAGGCATCTCCATTTCACAGCATGTTTGTGTGACGTCCGGGCTTAGGGAGGGGTTGGCAGGGGGTGAAACACAACCAGTAAGAGGCTTTTCTGCTTCATGTGTTGCTGAGGCATACGACTGGCACAGCAAAAGGTCACATAAAAGAATACTCGCTATTTCATCATCAACTGAGGCAGCGTTAGAGAACAGAGGATTTTCAACCTCTAGCAGCATCCATGAGCCAGGTTTAAAACAAAAAGTGTCATTTATCACACTGGTTAAAATGGTTACTGTTGGCCAGTGCACTTGTTAACTATAATCAAGATCCTTATTTTTTGTTTTTTATCTTCCTGTAGACCATCCCAATTCCCCACAATGCAACCTGAGCCTAAAAAAGACCAAAGAGTAAGTAAATGTATGGACAATTAGAATTTTAGCCAAATGCTCACCACAGACCTACTGTAAACAATGACTGAAGTGTCAGGTAGTGTATCTGCAGCCATGGACTTCATGTAATAGCTTTCTGATAGCTATCTTTTAGACAGAATGACCAGTGAACAACTCTGATGGGACAAGCTCCTTTACAACAGCACATTTCACACTCGACTACTCTGAATACCTTTAAGTGAAAAATGCACACAATGGATTCCCTTTTAAGAGCTAATTTCACGACTGCATATAGGATACGCTTAACGCTTTATCCAAATGCATGAGAATCTAAACAACCACTGCCATCATTCTGCCCATCACTCTACCTCTGATTAAAGTGACTGAAGAGACTGTAGGTTCATCACTGTCTCTCTGCCGAGCCGCTGACCACATTTCATCTGCTTAGGGTCACGGATTAAAGCTTCAATGTGGAGCTTAAGATTTGAATTTCAAAAAATGATAGATGAAGAAAATCCACTCTTAAAAGGATTTGAAGACCTTAATCCTGGTTTTGGACAGACGAGCACCGAATGAATGTAGCACATACACAACTTCACCGATACCACAAATATGTGGCCGCTGCATGTGTGGGTATTCATTCATCATATGCACTGTTGGAGAGTCATGACAAGCTATTAGCATTAACTCCATATGTGTAAGTAAAGTCTGTGGGCTAAAGGGGTGAGCCTCAGAGCTAAATTATATATAAAAAAACCCCCAAACACAACAACCGCCGCACACCCAGGCGATGATGAGGCATCGTCCGATGTAGGAGGGAAAAGCGAGTCGTTAAACCTCCAACGTATTTGTTTCATTCTTTCCTGTTGGCTTGTCAGTTACACCTGCTTGCAGTCACACACAGCTGGATGGGCCACCCACTACCCGGCAGCTGAACGTCAGCCACAACCAATTGAACAAATAAACCCATAACGTAATGTTTCATTCATCTGGCACGATCACAGGCTAACTTCATGCTAACCCAGTTGCACAAATCCCAGGTAAAACAGAGGGCAAGGGAAACACACAGAAATGGACACACACACCCAGAGAGAGAGAGAGAGAGAGAGAGAGAGAGAGAGAGAGAGAGAGAGAGAGACCTGAGAGAGACACAGAGAGAGAGAGACACACAGAGAGACACAGAGAGAGAGAGAGAGAGAGAGAGACACAGAGACACAGAGAGAGAGGGGGCCACAGAGAGACACGAGAGAGAGAGAGAGAGAGAGAGAGAGAGAGAGAGAGAGAGAGAGAGAGAGAGAGAGAGAGACACTAACCAGCACTGTCACAAATGCATATGCAATGGGCTCCTACGGGTAATGTGATGTTGGCCATGCCTGAAACACTACAGCTGGGAGGTCCAGTCTTAATGTCTTAATCTACAAAGTCCCAGTGTGGCGTCAGCCTTTCATACCAAATATGCAACACCACACCTGATGCTATTCCCACTGAAAAAATGATGTCTCAACAATTAGCCCACGAACATGTTCCTTCATAGCTACTGTTGTGAGGTCAGAGAGGCTTTTACAGAATGTTGACCAAAACACACCCTTAACCTACAGTGCACATAAACATTTGGGCACCAAATATTTCTAGATCAGTCTTTTCCACTCATTGGTTGTAGAAACTTTTTGCCACTCAGTAAAAAGTACAAGATCCTTGAGGAATGTTTCAATTTTTAATTTGAAGCAGTGGAGGAACCTCTTAAATTGCTCCTTAAAGGTTCCTATAGCATCTTAAGACGTTTCTCTCAATTTGAAGAACTTCCTCAAATGATCTTGTACATTTTAAACAGTGTAGCTCTATGAGATCTTCTTAGATGCTCTGCTTTTCTAAGGTCTATCCAACTTTTCAATGATATTATGTCCAAAAAGTTCTCTTCTAACCTGCATCAGGAACAATTAGATGTTTTTTTTGGAAACACCTTAATATTGTGTTGAACAGGAAATGTTTTCATCTGATGACTCTCCCATGCAGGTGTTGCTTCACAGTAAAATAGCACAGTCTTTTGCAGTCAAACAGGGTTTTAAATTTGCTTTCATAGCAATCCTGTCCATAAATCTATTTAAAATGTTTCTGTATTATTTTATTACATACAAACATTATTATTATTATTATTACTACAACAACATCATCTCTATCTGTATTGCATTGATGCTGCGGCTGGAATCTTAATTTCCCTGAGGGAACCCTCCCAAAGGCATCAAAGTTCTATCTAATCTTATTATTCAAAATACATGCCCTGCTCTTGACGCTAGGGGGGGAGAGATCGTACACATGTCCGAGTCACGTGACGATAGCCTACCGCCTCTTTACGAACTGCCGCCATTTGTATCATTGCCGGGCAGCCATCGCGCTTGGAGGAGAACGCCGGATCCCCGGATCTGACGCAATGGCCGGCAAACGCCTGCGTCGACCAGCACACTTGTGAGATGTGGGAAGAGCGCCATCTACCCACCCCTCGAGGGAGAGCAAGCCAATTTCTCTCCCTCTGGACCCCGGCTGCCTATGGTGAGCAGCATGACCCTGGATTCGAACCAGCGACCACAGGATCACAGTGGTAGCGCTACACCACTCAGAACCCATTCAAAATAAGTTTGGAATTTGGATTCCTGAACTTTCCTACAGATTATGAACAAGCCACAACCCTTAAAAGCTAATAAGGTTAAACTTAGTGATCGAATAACTTTTGCATGGTGTTCTTTTCCTCCCCATCTTATAAAATACACTTGAAACCTGTTTTACAAGTGTGAAGTAGAATTTGACACTAACACTAAACACTCATTTCAAAGGCTTTGACATAGTTAGGTTTAATCTTTTGGTAAAGCTCCAAAGAATACATTTCAGACAGGAATGTGGGCAAGTCAACTGATCCTGCCGTTCCAGACTGGTTGGTATGAAAACGTAAGGCCACACTGTCACTTTGTGGACAAGACTGAATACCCCAGCACTACACCTACAGAGTATCTACTGCAATTACAGCAAAATGATGGGGAAGCAGCAGTGCCCAGTCCAGCACATGTTGATCTAATACAGCCCTAATCTTCCACACCTGTCTCTATTATCTTTATATGTTCCTCAAGACCATCATTCAGTAGATCAGGTGTGTGAGAGTAGAGCTGAGACTACTCCCTGCGAGAAGTAAACAAAGGTAGCAACAGTTTCAAAAGAGGGGCAGCGGCAAATTCATCTGGAGGAGAGTTTGCTGGAAGAATGTCTGGCAAATGCCTTTAATTGTGCTTTATAATCTCAACAAAATTTCCATAATAAAAATTTTCAGAGGAGAGGTTTGAGGAACGGAGGAAACGGATCTGAACTACAGTACTGAAAGAGATTAAGTGAGGTCAGTGTAAAGAAAGATGGTTGACCCTTACCTGAATCACTCCTTCCATCATGCTCACCATCTTGTTCACAATGGCAATGACTTTGTGCGTGCGCTCAGACGGACTGATGTCCGGCCGGTAGTGGCTGGACATGACGTAGCGACAGGTCATATAGAGCACATAGGTGGGCGACAGTTTGAAATGCACAGTGGAGCTGTTGGTGTAGTTGATGATGGCTGACAGGAAGGCGTCTTCGGCTGCAGGTTCAATGACGAAGAAGAGAAACGGGGATTCAGTTGAGATTCATCACCCCAGATATTAGAGACACTGACAATCGCATACCTGGGTAGCAAACTTGCCAAATATTAACAGGTTAAACCACGATGGAATACTTAAAGTTATCAGACAGACATCAGCAATACATACAGCTCGACATTTTAAAAGAGAAGTGTATTTTAAAGGACAACTCAAAACCCATCTCACGGCCTACTATTAGATGCTCATCTTAGGTGAGGTGATGCACTAACAATTGGAAATATCTAATGGGCATCAACACTAGAGTCAGACGAGCAGCCCTGGAAGTGTAGCATAAGAGAGGTTTAGGTCATCAAATGTGGATTGCAAAGAGATATTGACACATCTCATGAAAATGTACCATTTACTCAGTTTGAAATGTAATTGACAGTTTACAGGAACAGTGCAGGTCGAGATAAGGTCTGGAAAGCATCTTTAAGTTCATGCCTTTTGGAGATCATTTCATCTCCAAATTGCTTAACTGTTCACAGGGAGCCCAACAGCCAAGGTATACCGATGTTTAATATCTGGTGCATATCAGACAACCTCCTGAAGTGACTGGACTGTATAGAGGAGTGCATGTACACCCTTTTATTTAATCCCTATCCAGATACAATTCCCTTACTCATGACCCCAGTAATGACCAGATGTAAACAGGTCCTTAAAACTGGCATAAATATCAGCTCCTTGAAGCCCAAAAGATCATTGTTCTCTAACAAACATAAAAGCAGTTTCAAATATGTAAATGATAACATTGTCCCACACACACTCACACTCACACTCCCTGTATCTCAGCAGTTGTCCATGAAAAGCATTGTGAAGACAACTCAACACTGAGAATCAAAGCATCTAAATTCAACATACATACACAAGCACTAATACAACGCTCTATCAGAACAGCCTGAACAAACAGACAGGTGGTACAGTGAGCACACACAGTGCATCATGTGACAGGAGGTACACTGGGCTACAGGATCAACATTGTGCAATCAAAACAAATAAAGCTTCTGCGCCACAGTTAGACCGTCTCACTCACTCTCGCCACCTAGTGTGCAGTGCAGAAAGAGATGTCGAATGCTTTAAGGTGCAGACTTTGGGCACTTGCATGCTGCCTCAGAAACGCTCAGTACATCTTCTGACCATTGCAAACAAACCCCAAACTTGAATAAACATTTACATTATATGTCTGGAGCAGACACACACACAGGCTCTAGACTAATCCGTAAGTGAAGGTCTTACCAAGAGTAATGGTCACTTAAAGGTATGGGGACTACAGGTTTGGTAGTGGCAACAAAAACACCTCCATTCATTTGGACGTTGCCAAAATAGTCAGCAGCTACAGGTCCTAAATGCCGGGTTGTTGTCGGGTTAATTATTAATAAGAACTTCTAATGGAGCTTTCCCTAGAGTCATGTAAACTACATTTAAGCCCCCTATAGATTACAAATATTAACAAAGTATTGTCTTAAACTCACAAGTGCACTAAACTCTCAGTAGTGTTAGGGATAGGATTAGGACCAGGGCTAGTTTTATATTTTAGACTGAAGTTAGGATAAGATTTAGAGGAAATTAAAGTGAATTTAAAAGTGAATATAAACAATAAATTTAATCTAAAGCCTACTCTCCAAATAAATGCATTACCCAAACATCTATTATATCCATATCTGATTCATCGGTTTATGATTTAGTTCCGTTATTAGTGGGTAAACTATGCAAAACTTGCATCAGCAGCAACAGATCATCTGTTTTAATTAATAAATATTGTCCAGAAACAAACAGCTAACATACAAATCTTATGAAATCATACACTTCGGTCAGCGTGCTGTGTGGGCCGGCTGATTCAACAGGAACTTTGAATTTCTATTCAAATTTCTATGTGGTTGGCAATGCCACAATCAAATTACTGATGACACAAAAACAGCCACTAGCTACATTAGACAGTACCAAAACTCAACACAACAAAACACCGACAGTGTACATGAGGATTTCCCACTGGATGAGCTTTTAAAATCTTGACCATGAGAGTCAAGAACCTTTACCAGAAGCACAGTTCTTCAGACCAAAAAGCCTGTTTCTCTATGGACAGTTGGACGGGCTGCGTTAACATGCTGAGGTTGACCGGATTAGTTTCACCTGGGGAGGTGGTGTAAATTATTTTTACTACAGGACGCCTGTGAAATTTATGACTGATTTGCACAGGATCAGAAAATTCAGTAGAAGTGACTGAGACAGTCTGATGTTCTGCAGTATATGAGGAAATATTCACCCACATCTGATTTGCACAGGACTAATATAACCTGAGGTTGTTTTATGGCTTATTTGACAGGATTTAAAGGGTCCAGGATTTTTACTGATGTGGGAACATGCAGTCAAAAAAAAAAAACAACTCGGTGCTATCGAACGGTATTAAAATCACAGAACACTTCAGGTAAAAATGACTGTAGGCCACGTCCCTATGTTCAACTTATCCCGTCCGAATAAAGACCGATTTCCTTTTCAAGCTCAGTGTGTTTCCATAAGGGACTCCACCTCAACTCTACTCAGAATTATGGCTCTCAGGACACAATGGTTTTCTCCACAAGCTCCATTCATGTGACAAACAGCTGCACAGTCAGTATGTTTCCACTGCAGCTTTGTGTCTAGATTCAGGGAATTATTTCCAGGGAAGTAAAATAGTATTCCACAGTGTTATGGTTATAATTCTGTAATTGCTCCATAGTTCACGTGGGTCCTGACTGTTCCCAGTTAGTGCAAGAAACGAGTGTGATAATGTCACCAACTAACCGAATATTCGATCAGGTACAAACTGATTTGGTCACCGATGTTGGTCGACTAGGCCAATTAGTAAATGCACCCTTAAATGGTAGGCTGCCTAAACACAGAGGGTACGTTTTCCCCTTGTTTATTAAAGCGATGTAATGTTAAATAGGAAGTGTAAAAATGGTTGCACTATCTAAGCAATATGCATCAACCATTTCTATCATTTGTGCTATCTAAGTAATCTAGAACACCGCAGAGCATTTACAGCCTGACTGTGAGGTCAGTCAGCTAAAACTAAACATGCCACAGCAGATGTCCCAGACAAGAGCACCAGCCCTGTGTAGACTGGTCATCAATACTTTCCACGCATTGATGTCTGAGACAATCGGCTCTGCCTGCTCTCATAAAAATAGATCAGCAAAAGAATAGATTAGCAATTAGCCTTTTAAACGCAATGTTCCCTAAGAGAACGACTGCAAATGGCCCTGAAACGGGTCAAGCGACCCTGTCTGTTACTGGAACAGCAGCAGGGCCAGTACCGAAACATTTACACAAGCAAACTAGCTTGCTGTCCATAATTAAAAAGGGTAGTGTACAACTAACGCCCACTGCATGACTTCCAGGACCAGACGATGGCCAAACTGAATCATAAAATGCTCAGGAAAGACAAACAAGCCCTAAAACAGTTGCCATAAATTGCAGAGGCTGCATGTGCAGAGAGGAGTGTGGGTGGACGAATGAAAGGAGGGAAGATACTTACAGTTCTCCCTGAACTCAATGCTGGCAGGCAGTGTGAGCTCGGGGCCATCGTGAGGCCTGTAGGGGGAAAAGAGGCGCTCATTAAACCAGCTCAGGTAGAACATGTTCACGCCACTATCTACCGATGCCCACCGCTCCAGTCCCCCTGCACCACTTCTGCTGTACAACATTGTTTTGCAGACCTGCTGTCCTCGCAGTCCGTCTGTGTATGTGTTTATGGGTCCAGCAGTGCTGGATTATTGATGAGTGAATTGGGTGCAGGAATTCATGGGCTCAGGTATCCGAGGTTTAGATAGCATAGTGTGTGGATCAGGTTCCATACACACGTCCCTACACTCTTTCACCTAGCCTATACACTCATCCGCCCTCTCCCTATACCCACGTCCCTAAGGGTGCTTTCACCAACTTGTCAACTAAACTACACATACTGACCATACAGAGTCTAAACTGACCTCCCAGTCAGTAATGATAACACATGTCCATAATGGCCTTACAGACTTCATAATGACCTCACTATATCTGTACAAGCTCCGCTCCTCCCGCCCCAATTATTAACCCCCTAAGTCAAAGAATCAAAAATGACTTGGTCTATAATTTCTTCAGTGTTTATACTGACCTCACAATGTCCAAATTGGCCTCAGAGTCTATACAAGCTTGTCCTCCATTATTGACTTCAGAGTGCATTATTGACCTCACAGAATCTATGATGACCTCAAAATGTCCATATTGATCTGAGTGCATAACAGCTTGCCCTGCCCATTACTTACCTCGTTTTATAATGACCTCACAGAAAGTATAATAAGTATAATGACCTCAGAGTCTATAAAAGGCCCCCAATTATTAACCCCACAATCTAGAGTCAGAAATAACACTGATTTCACAGAGTCTATGATGACCTCAAAGACTATACACACTTGTACCCGTACTGACTACAAAGTCTACATTTGTCCCCACTATACTGACTTCAATCTATCTATACTGACGTTACTGAGTCTATTTACACTGGACACATGCTGACTCCGGTCCATACACACCCGTCACCAGTGCTGACTTCATTTAGTTTATACAAACTTGCCTCCTATACTGACTTCACCGACATTCCACACATTAGCCCACAATTCAAAGATTAGTCAGTCTATATTATCAGTCTATACACACAATTGCCCTTATATGGACTTCCTTGAGTCTACAAACATACACACCTCTCCCCCTACAATCTATAGGTTGTGTTCTACACTTTACAGACATGTCAGTACCTTCCTGCAGGTAAAAAAGATGGTAAAATGCATGAGTGTGTATGTCTGCTGTGGTATTATGTTGGCAGACAGCAGCTCAACAATTCACCTTCCATCATGCTTGCTGAAATCCTGCTGCTCTCCACGGATCATAGGCTTCACCATGCCCCTCTCACTGCCATTACCGGAACGATCCATGTCCAGCTTCCCTGAGCTCTGCAAGCACATGCACAACCCATCAGATACACAGTGTGTGTGTGTGTGTGTGTGTGTGTGTGTGTGTGTGTGTGTGTGTGTGTGTGTGTGTACATTAGAGAGAGACATGCAAACACACATAGGTGGAAGTTCACACATACATATACAAACACACAAACCTTGCTGGTGGGCAGAGCAGTGCCACTGTGAATGTCCCCGTGCAGATCAAAGGTGGTCTCCGGGACACTCCTAAGACACAGAGACAACAAATAAGAATGGGGACACACTGTAATAAAAGTTCAGCGGTCAGTCAAATGGCAGAATACACAGAATTCATGTACTTATACATGCCATACTTGGTCGTCCTACATTCTTTCAGTACCACAGCAGAAATTCTTTGGCTACTTTATCAGACTAAATGAATGAGTGGGAATCCTGCCACCTAAATATACACCCAAACAGCATCTGATTTCACCCTTACAAGCCACACAAGAGCCTCTAAGGCATGGGGGTACTGTGTAAAGCAGCAGTGATTAAAAGCTGCTCTGTAGGAAAAGATGCCCCACACACACACACACACACACACACACACACACATACACACATACACACACTCTTCCTCATGCAGTTCCTCCTCCAGAAAACACAGCAGGTCCCTCCTGAGTAAGCTCCAACTCACCCAGGACTACTTCACATGAAAAACCCTCAAACAATTCAGTCAGAGCAACAATTTATGCATTTCTTTATGCAGATCCAACTGCCAGGCGACTAACGAGGCAAATTCTCATTTATTTACGTTTGCTTTTTAAAGAGATTGCAAATCATTCACAGGCCTAAATCATTCCCCCAATTACAAAATGTTTATCACATGTACTCCTTTTGAAAATGCTTATCGCGGCATCTTGACATTTTAAGGGGCCAAATGTGCAAAAAGAGTCCAAAAACCTCTAGGCCCGAAAAACAGGGATCTCACAGAACAGCACTGTGACTCTGTCCTCCTCTATGCCCTGTTCTGTCCTTTCCCGTCCTGCCCACAGCTGTAATCCTCTGCAACATCAGACTGGGGGTATTTACATCGGATTAGAGATTTCAACTCCACAGTCATGAAGAAATTAACCATGCAGCTTGATGTTTCCCATCACACCAACGTGCCACTCAATGAACCTAATCAGACTCTTTTCAGCAGGCCAAATCCGGCAGAAACCGGGTATTAATGAAGAGCTTATAGGCAGGACATAAGGAAATGCTTACTTTCTCACACAGATACAACCAGTGAGACACTATTTATGTTAACACTTGACACAACTCCCTTTAAAAGCCTCTAACACACAAAGTCTAAAGTCTTCATCCACACAGAAGACCCACCTGAACAATCCAAATGCTCTTAAATGGGGAGAAATGCACACTTTATCCAACACAGTTCATTTTTACTACACTAGTAAACTCACTATTCACCTAAAAGGTAAATAACACACCTACCTACCAGTGCTGCTACTCCTGTCAGCTCGTGGCTAATGTACACTGCAACCAGTTTGACCAGGACACGATATGTAACTACAGAGGAGTGTGCGTGCATGTGACAGCCCTGCCTCCAGAACGCACTCCGCTAGTGTGTCCCTCTGCAGTGATACAGCGCCACACCCACCGTACTCCACTACAGCCAGTCAGCAAGCCAAACCCACACTGATCAGATTATAGGGTCTGTGTGTGCCTGAAGCCTGCCATAACCTCACCCTCCCTTCTTCTCTTTTCCCTCCTTTTCTGTCTCTCTCTACCATCTCTCCCCTCTCTCACAAACTTTAGCCCTTTCCTCGTCAGTGTCCTTGCACCACCTCCCTCACTTTCAAACTTCCTCTGCTTTGCTGTAGTGGAAAGGAGCTGAGACAGTGATCACAGGTAGCTTGAGAGAACCTGGGTGGGCACTGCAGAGAGTAGCCTTCAGCAAGCAGGCCACACACACACACACACACACACCTTTTTTTGAACTGCTCTGAGTGAAGCTCTCTTGCCTTACTTGGGCTTCCAGGGCAGTAGCCCTAAATAGCTCTGAATTTTAGAACATTAACCTTTCTCCTAAACCCCCACCTAATGATCTGACAGCGGTATGAAAGTGAAATTGGCCGCTTGAGGACCAGTCCTCCATTCAGCTGTATGAACAAAAAGGACTGGAGGAGGACCCCCACCCCCAAACAACTACTTTGTAGCATTGCGTTTTTGGTACTCGAGTGTCCATATAGATTTAGGATGGACATTGTACAGTAAATAGAAAATCTTAGCAGTAATGTTTTTAACATTGAAATAGATTTAATCATCTAAGGTAATAACTGCTTCAAAATAATTGTGACGCTCCACTGATGTGTAACTGGAAGAATAGCATTTGATAACTCTTGAATCATGATTTGTATTTACAACTGTAGTGCAAATGTGAATTACCGTATTTTCCAGACTATAAGCCGCTACTATTTTCCCTCACTTTAAACCATGCAGCTTATAATGAGGTGCAGCTTTGTCTTCTTATACATGTTATTTTGCAGGGTGCTGCTTATAGTCCAGAAAATACGGTACTACTAAACCGTAGGGGCCCCAAAAGCTAAAATAAAAATCTGAATCCAGATGACAAACCCAATAGGTACTTGTCCTCCACCAGTAACAGAACTGAAGAAGTCATATTTTATAATCATTACCTTTAAAGTGATATATTTCAAGCTTTTTATTTGGATCCTGATTTGTAATTTTGTCAAATCTGAATTTAAATATTGTAATAATGTGAAATTCTGGATTTCGGATTTTCATGAGCTATAAGAAATCCTGACAGTAAAATACTAAAGTTGCAATTATGACTGAAATACAAACTTTTTCCACAATATTCTAATTTTGAGATGCACTAGTATATCAGTATACATAACATGTATCAGACATATGTTCATATGAATTAATAATAATAACATTAATAAGACATTTTAGATCTTATGTCACTTTATATGTAGTATTTTATTAATACTCAAGTCTCTTATGGATTATATACATATTCACACTAATCTATGTGTCTGTACATGTAAGAACGTCTAACCCTACACTTGCTTTTTCTGACTTTCCAGCAAATTCAGGACATTTCTCCTGACAATTCACTCACTAGACACACCCACACCCCTGCACACACATCCACACACACACACCTACACACACTGTTGTCAAGGCAGCACGGCAAAACTCACAATGGTTGTCCAGAGCGACAGCAGTAAAATTACATGGACAACTGCTGACGTAAACACCGAGCACCAGTGCAAACAAGCAAGTTCAAGATGTGCTCTCATGGACTTAGGATAGGAATGGTGTTCACATCCTACTTAATATCTGAACAACGTCAAAAGCATTAACTGAAAAACCCAAGCAAGCTGTGACATTTTACACCTTTTGACCGGATCCAACTGTTAATTATGCAAACATACACAACTATACAGAACACAAACTATTAAACAACACAGTTGCCCATTTCTGTAGGTTTTCGGGATGCGAGAGGCGCAACACATCTGCTTCTCCACCAACAAACATGAAACAGCTACCAGAAATAGCCTG
This sequence comes from Acestrorhynchus altus, assembly GCA_034509495.1. NCBI lineage: Eukaryota > Metazoa > Chordata > Actinopteri > Characiformes > Acestrorhynchidae > Acestrorhynchus > Acestrorhynchus altus. Next base: position 36,420,291 of record CM067503.1, on the reverse strand, counting down.
CTCTGTGAATTGAAGCATGAACTTTAAGCACTGAATGTGCCATAGGCTAATGTGATTACAGGCTACGCCTGGCAGCATCACAACACCATCTTATGGGCAACTATTGTAAAGAGCTGTATGTTCGAAAATAAACTTCTGCTTTCTGGAGCTAAGCTCAGCTGCCTCAGCTCACAACCACAATTCTGTGACTCTATTCGTTTTGAGGTTGATCACGCTGCCATAATAATCATTTCTTAATAATCAGAATAACTCATTGCATGTTTGATTTGTGCTTTCCAATAGACCAAACCGCAAATCTGCCATCATTTGTCCACTCAGGAAAGGAGTTTGATGAGGATGAGTTTGGTTGGTTTCAAATGACAACAAACAGACCTTTCAAACATACTGAATTGAGGTTTACCTGCCATGAAACACATACTACAGGGCAGAAATGCTTAAACAAATAGTCTAATTTTCTAATTAAATTATTACATTTATTTTAACCCCTTAAAATTCTGGCCATACTGTTATTAAACCCTTACATTTCTGCCTTCATGAGGTTTAAGACTTCAGTTCTACACCAATATAGAAACAGAATTTACATTTTAGCTTCATCACATCTACTGGACACTATACAACAGTTTCTCAATAATGAATCTTAAGACTGATAAAGCTAAGAAAGCTGGACTAAAACCTAGCTATTTACCTATTGGGACACGTATACATTACAACAACAGGAGCTTTAATAACATCCCATTCTAAATCCATAAGCATCAATATAGAGTTGGTGCACCTTAGCAATTAAACCAGCTTCTTCTCTTCTGGGAAGGCTTTCTGTCAGATCTTGGAGTGCGTCTGTGGGTTTTTCTGACACCACATCCAGATGATCTTTAATGAGGTGAAACACTGATGTTGGATATGGATCTCAATCATCCCACAGGTGTTCCATAGGCTTGAGGTCAGAGCTCAGTGCAGGTCAGTCAAGTTCTTCCACACCAAACTCACCCGACCACGCCTTTATGGACCCTGCTTAGGCACTGGGGTACAGTCATGCTGGAAAAGAAACGGGCCTTCCACAAACTATTTCCACATATTTGGAAACACATAATTGTCCAAAATGCCTTGGTATAGTGAAGCATAGCATTATCCATCCTCAACCAAACTCTACAGTTGGCAGGCAGGTAACACTACCCTGGCATTCACATAATCCAGCCTTATCCATAGTCTACCAGATAGAAAAGTGTGGTAAATCACTCCTCTGAAGTTTCCACTGCAATGGCATGCTTTACACCATTCCATCAGACACTTGGCTTTGTGTTTAATAGATGCAGCTGCTGGGCCATGGAAAACCAGGCCACAAAGCTGTTCAGGTTTTGTGCTGATGTGAATGAAAGAGGAGATTTGGAACTCTCTGGAGCTCTTTAGATCAACCAAGTCTTTCTCGAAAATATGCAAAGACAGACTTCATGGCTGTAGACTGAGTTTATGCACCTGTGGCAACGGGAATCAAAGGACCATTATATAGGTGTATTCTTGGTGTATAATGAAAAGGATATTAAGAAGATTGAAGTTTAAGGTCTAACCATTATACTTATTATTCCATTTTCAAATAAATAACTGAATATTCTACCAAATATCATTATTCAGTAAAAATGAAAAGGTCAAAAAGTGGAGACTGCTCAGTTTATTAAAAAAAGGCTCCTTTTATCAAACTAATAAAAGATATATTCCTACTTTTATGTAAATCACATGCAAGTACAGTACAAAACAGTCTACGTCAATTTTTGAAAAAGTTCATTACTTCTTAACCCTGTTATTTACCTACAGAGCTGGCCTTTCATTGTTTTTCCATCACTGACCGGGTGATGTGTCCTCTTGGAACACCACTATGATCACTCCTATTTCAGAGAAGCAGCAGCAGACCTGTACTGCACTGACTTGTTATTATGAAAACCTCTGAGTGACTCACTGTGTTTCATCTCAAAACCACTACACGGCCTTTCTGTGTGCTCTGGGCTTTGCTTACAGAGCTAATGATTCTGTCATTTACTAAATGCCTGCTGCTGTGCATCTCCCCCTGAACTTTCACATGTGAGAAAATAGAATATCTGCTACTGGTGTTTCAAAATGATGCTTACAAATCTCCCCATATTTATTTTATTTACATACAACTGTACGGCCAGTCTGTCAATACAAGCTATTACATTCATAGACTTCAGAAACCTGCTTATCTGTGTTTAGAGACCTGATGTGTGGCCTAATCTTGAGCTCACTGATCCAGCAGATGTAAAGACTAATGTGCATACTTTCAATATCTGCAAAATGTTTCACAATTTGAAACGTACGACTTTTGAAAGAGATGCACCATCCTTTTTTCTAGTAATCACCAAAACATCCATCTTAGATCTACATAAACTCAAGGTTTGTGGGAAGAAAGAAAAAGTCTAATTAATCCAAACCTAACCTTCACCTGCTACATCTGATCAATCACAGACAAAGGCCAACCTCACATGCATTCCCCCGAACCTTTAACACTCCACAGTCTATTCTAGTTAACATTTGTACTGCAATCACCAAATTAAACATGCACTCATCCATCTGTGCGGCACAGCTTTGTACACCTCAGCAGTAGCTGCGCTGAGAACTTTACTCAATGTCCTCTAACCTCCATTCCCTCCTTATATAAATCACTCTGTGTTTATCACTCTCATTCTGGGAGCTTTCACCGTCTCTGTGCTGGGTAGCAGACTGACAGCTACAAAAAAAACAAGACTAATCAACCCTTCAATAGTTTATTCTACAAGGATCACAAATCAATCTGTTATCCTCTTCTACTCTCTAAGGCTGCAGTGGTGAATGTATGACACTCAATCTGCATTTAACCATTTAAAATAAATAAATCTATAAATCTCATGTGTTGCAATAATGTGATGCACTGGAAGAAATATGGCTTTTTATTTAAGCTCTTTTTCAGAATGTGATGAGAGCAAAGACAACCTGAGAGCAGTCAGTTTAGGCCTTAACTGACTAATGAAAACTTCATTAACAAATCCATGCCGGGGCAGCTGGGGCAAGTAGCCGGAACAAGCTGAAAATTGATTTTCGTTTGTGCTACAATATTCATACATTTTATATCCATTTTTATCACTGATTTAAGACCCATTCACAGAGTTTGGAGCCTGGACTCCATTAGTTCAGGTGTTGCTATGTGACCGTCAGTCTGCACGCTCATTTTCAGTGCCTCTCATGGTGGTTTGAATTTAGCTGAAATGTGACAAATTGGCACATACATTATGTGCACACACATGCACATAGGTGGCATCCTGTAAGTGTAGTATAAGACTTGTAATCTTTATTAATCAGTGTTGGGTCAACAAACGTTCTGGTCACGTCCTCGTGGCAATAAGAATGGAACAGGTTGCTATGCAACATGATATACTGTAAGTATGTGAGTCAACAGAGGGGCACTCGGTTCATTCTGTGTTGTTCTCTTTTGATTAAAGCCACTCTGGAGAGACCGGTTCACAGTTTACATTCGTACGCTTCACAGAGCATGCACTCCTATACTCACCCTGACTTGTGTCTGCCCTTCACCATGGGCCCTGGATCTCTCTTTGCCATGACATGGTCATAGCTGGGGTCCACAAACTTGAAAACGTGGGCCGCACCAAACTGCAGGGTCATGCCGCTGCGCAGCACTGTGGTGTCTGAAATTCTCTGCCCGTCCACATAGGTCTCAGCGTCCAGGCTGACTGGAGTGACCGTTACCAGGCCGTCCGCATGCATCAGGTTACAGTGGTGAGGCAGGATGCCTGGTCCAAACAGCTGAAGATGGAATTGTAGGCCATTAATAAAGGCACAAATAAGAGACTGTTAAGACCCCACAGGACCACCACAAAGCATGTACTATGTAGGTGGTGTGTCATTTTCAGCACTGCAGTGACAGCGACATGGTGATGGTAGTGTTAGTGAGTTGCAGTGGTGTGAGTGGATCAGACACACAGGATGCCTGCACGCACTAACACACCACCACAGTGTCTGTGTCAATGCAGGACCCACATAATACCTGTGCTGTGGTGGTTCTGTGGGGTCCTGATCATTAGAGAACAGAGAGAATACAGGCAAACATGGTATGCAGAGAAACAGAAACTACAGTCGGTAATTATAGAAATAAAAAGTGCTCCTCTATGGTTAGAGGAGTTGACAAAATGGACAAGAAGGTGTGAAATGCAGCATAAATATTGTGAAGCAGACTGGCACTGGAACTACTTTCACTGCTTCTGTAAGTCTCTTATTTCTAAAAGAACACAGAGATCAGCACGAGAAAGCGGTCTATTGTTCTAATGAAACAATAGTGAAATCTGGTAACAACCACCTATATAACACAGGAAACCCTATAAATCCCTTGCTCCTGTAACATTAGCTCACTATTTGTGACATTCTTCTAAGATAATAAGCCTCTACAGAGAGTTGTTTAGACCCCATCACACTATCATGTTCCATATCATTCAACATCACTAATTATTATTTACATTCCTACTCGGTTTGAACTCTGAATAGTATTTGGAATTCAAAATAAAACAAAAAGCATCTTAAAAAACACATCTGATATATGGTCAACCTGAAACGTCTGCTATATTTCTCACAAACGTTTCAGAAACGTTCATTGTAAAACAAAGTGAAGTTAATTTTGCCCGCATTTAAATGCTTTCTGATATTTGAGTTCTGTTACCACGTACCCTCACCCTTCTCCTGCCCTATTAGGATGGAGGGAGACTCCAACAATACCTCCACTCCACATTCCTTTTAGAATTGGTCATCCCTTTGACATCATCAAATACTGGATCAATTCATGATCTATCTCCGTTTCAGGCTGTTGTGAGTGAATGGCTAGACTTTCCCATTTACAAAGTCATAGGCAGACATCGCCCCCTAGTGTACTAACGCCACAAGTGTTCAGGTTCAAGATGTCTTGTCCGAGTTAACACTGCATGGAGAAAACCACGTCATAAATGGGAAATAGGAAACACCTTGAATGTTCAAAACAAATACACTATATGTCCAAATGTTTGCGGACACCCCCCTTAATTAATGCATTCAACTGCTTTAAGATGCACCCTTTGCTGATATGGATGTCAAATATAAACACACAGCTTGTGCAGCACCTGTAGAAAAGTACTGACAATAGAATAGGACTGTCTGCAGCAGATTAACATGAATCTATTGGTACTATGTCTAATGCCAGACGTGAGCTGCCATCAGGAGCTGTGGAGCAGTAGAACTGTACTCTCTGGAATGATGGTGCTCCATCCAACCCTTTTGGGATGAGTGGGGAGGTGGGACTGAAGTGGGTCTAGAAAAAGCCTTTGCTGGAGACTGTCCGGTAAAGATTTCCACATTTCAAAAGGAAGAATGTGCAGGTGGCCCATATATTGCCTCTGAAAAAACAAATACCTTCTTTATAGGAGTATTTTGCGCTCACCTGGATGTTGCCATCTTCACTTCGGTCGGAGCCAACCTCAGTAACACTGTGCTGCAGTCGGTACAGTTTGGGCTTATCCCTGGAGTCTGAACCGTCTACACACAAACACAGCGAGTGAAGCACCACTCACACATCATACAATGTGTATTTAGTAATTCATAAGCAAACAGATACACAGAATCACAACCTGCCTGAGAGGCTAAGCAGCAGTTCACACACTGTCTGTCACATGTTTCACAACCAAAAAAACCCAAACACAGTCATTCATACACACTCTTCCAAGCAAATCCACATCTACTACACACGCATTCCACAGCAGAGGACAACGTTCCGACACATGTCCACTTAATCATGCTCTGGACAGATGATGGAAAGAAATTAGAACACAGAGGGGCACGAATGTGATGAAATGACAGGGCATAACATCTGGAAGGTCTGATTAGTGAGATGATGTGGTAATGAGGAAGGTCTATCACGGGCAAAGCAAACAAACAGGAAAACGACTGAAAATGTACATTGACAAAACTGCCTTTTTCTTCCTCAAAACAACACCTCCTAATTCCACAGTTCAAAGTCCCGTGACCCTAGCTTTGGGTCAGCGTGTTTGAGATAAGACGGAGAGAGAAACGGATGCAGGGAGCAAACAGCAGGTGAGGAGAGGTGCGTTACCTTCGTGTTGCCGATAACCGTAGTAGGCATAGTGATTTCCCCGCCCTAGGAGAGGACACATGCAGAGGAGCCAGGAGCACGCAGAGCAACACACATACACACCATGCAGAGAGAGAGAGAGAGAGAGAGAGAGAGAGAGAGAGAGACGGGTAGTGAGAGTGAGATAGAGAGAAAGAAGGATAGAAGTGGGAGAGAGTGATGTGGCGGGAAAAATAAAAAAATGTATATATAATAAGCAAGTTGCTCCCCTAAAGTTTATTAACTAACCCCCTCCTTTTTCAACCCTGGTCCTGGAGGCAGCGCTGCCCTGCATGTTTTAACTTTTACATGCCCCATACAACTCTGTATATGCAGGGTAGGGTTACTTCCAGGAACAGGGCTGAGAAACACTGTCTTAACCAACACCACACACTTCCAAACCCACAACCAATTTGCCCTCATCTAGAAACCTATGCCCCTCCACAAACCTTTCACCTGCACAGTAGGGCCCAAATAATTATTCAAGAGATTTGTTCACTTACTGTCCCTTCGAAAGTCAACATTTGACCAGACATGGCCGAATGTGATTTCAATCCAAATCTAAGCATCAGATATGTGTCTGTATGTATCTTCACATTAGAGGTATCTATAACATTCTATGACAAAAATTAAAGCTGCAATATCAGTCTTTCATTATCAGGAATTCTACTGATTCCAAAATGTCCGTAGGACTGATTTGATTGGCCAGCCAATAAAACCATTGGGCCCTACTCCAAAGTTAACCCCTCCACATCTCAAACCTTTCTATTTCTAGAGGATGAGTATTAATAAGAGCTGGTGACACACAGATACACAGCTGGAGAGAGACAGGGTTAGTGCAGCAATCGAATCATTAAAGCCAGTCAAAACAGCAGGAAGGTGGTGAGTGTGCAAGCAGCAGTTACAGAGCCTTGGACAGCACTAGAGCTTCACTAATGTTGTTGGAACTGGAATATGGACAACAGAGATTACAGAGCTGATTCTGAAACTACAGATGGTTTCTAAGGGGGTCAGTGAAGAGGGGGAGTCAGTGATGGAGCCGATTGCCCAGCTAAACCTGCAACAGGTCATAGACATATGCGAACGTCTGTGTTCTTAACCTTGGTCCTGGAGGCACCGTTGCCCGGCATGTTTTGCTTTAACACACCCCTGCACCTCTGCAGGGCAGGTGTGGTGGAAGCTGGGAAAGCACTAGAATATGCAGGGTAGGGGTGCCTCTAGAACCAGGGTTGAGAAATAGTGTCAGTCGTCACATCTTGCACTGAGTTTACAGTAACGTTTCATCTTAAATAAATAAACAAACCACCAACCAACCACAGTGGTCTATCAATGTGTTTGGTTTCTTTCATAATATGCTGTTATATGTGCTGGGATGTTTAGGGAATATCTACAATTAAAGAAAAATGATCTTCAGAATTCTTTCGATGACAGGAAGGGTTCATGGGAAAGTGATTTCTTTACAGAAAATTCTTAAAATGTCTGGTGATTTCGATCAAATAAAATGTCAATACATGCTGCAGTGACCTCCCAGTGGGATTCATGTGTAATGCTGATGGAAAAACTAACTCACTGGCATTAATACAATGGTACAACAATGTCTCCATCAACATTAAAACATATCTGAAATCATTCCACATCATAACTTTGGTGGACGTTTTTAGTCATTAAACTCACACATGGGGACATCTGGTTCCCATCACCAACACTGAACAGTTCTGGCTCTAGGTTTCCCTAGAATGGTACATTTTGCACAAAACCCACCCTAAAGTAATGATTGACACATGGAATTTTTGCTCCAGACATTTTTAAAAATCAGGCGATTTTCTGTTTCCAGAAGTGCATAAAAACCTTTGTCTAAACCTTACTCATTAAATTAAAGCCATGTATTTAGTCATGACGCTTTCCTGATCACTGATTGGGGGAAAGCACAGGAAACATCCAGCAGTGTGTAACTCTGTTATAAAACTAGGATTCTACATGGCCTCGGTCTCTTCTTCCGCCCACCTTGCTGAACGAATGTTCTTGCTTTAAGGCTGAACGTGAAGTTCTGCTTTTCTAAAACCTGAAAGGACAAAAGCCTTCAGAAGTCTGTGAGTGTGTCTCGCACCTGGACTCAGCTCGACCAGGTAAGGCAGCTTCTCTGGAGGGAGAGATCCATGCAGTGGCCCCATCCTTTCGTCTGCCTTGCGGCCCTTCTTAGGAACATTATCTGGGGGTCGCTTCTTCAGTTGGAACACTAAAGCCTCTGTAACAGTAAAAAAAACAACAACAACAGTAAGACTGTTATATATCTAACCCTTCCAGCAGACTGCGCTCTTCTTAGCTGATCTGTAGCATGGGATTGTGTGTGTGTGTGTGTGTGTGTGTGTGTGTGTGTGTGTGTGTGTGTGTGTGTGTGTGTGTGTGTGTGTGTGTGTGTGTGTTAGTTACAGACCTTTATCGCTGGTCCAGTCTCTGAAGATCTGCAGGGGACACTCCGAGTCATCCAGTATGGTCTCCTTCACAGGCTTATCGTCAGAGTGCACAACCTGGGAAACCCAACACACACCAGACTCAACCCAGAGGAGCCCACAAAGATGAGCACGGACTAAACAGCCATTTCTCTGAACCAGACTCTGCAACTGTGCTCTGGTGACAATCTCCACATTCTGGGCACATACTGAGATAATGCTGAGTCAGGAGCAGTGAGCACATCTCTTACGTGACCTGGCATTTAAGCTGTAGCTCACTCTGCGCACACCCTCCATCTCCCAATTCATCAAATCACTTTCACCATCGGCGGAAATGAAATTCAGACTTTTATTTTGTATTATTATTATTAGTTACTGTCGTTCAGGCTGATGCATTATTATGATAGACAAGATACTTGCAGAACGGATCATTTTGCTCCAGAGTTCGGCCCAGAAATGTAATTATTTTCAACACTGTCTGCTTCACAGCTTTCCGATATACAGTATTTAAATATTAATTACGAAACCTAAAACAGGCCAGAGACGTGCCTGCGTCACCTCGGGCATTCTCTACGAACTATAAGCTGCTATATAGGAGCGTAAATGTCAGTGAGCAATAAGCCACAGGAGCAACACTACGGACACCAACACAATGACAGAGCCCACCTCAATTCATACAATCCCTTCTGAGGAAGCTTGATGCTTCAGCATCAGCAATGTTTATGGAGGTGTTTATCATCATGTATTTAAAAGGATTAGACTGGTGACAGCCTGAGCTTAGTGACTGTTCACCCTGCAAGTTTAGCATCCCCTGTTCTAAACTAAAGCAGCATGCACCAAACTGGGTCGACTGGTTGTCTTAGATAAACGATATGCAATGTTTATTTGATTGCTCACCAGACTCTTCCTGTAACATCTCTCAAAATGTCTCATATGCACATTTGAGCATCAAATGTTGTCAATGAGACTGGTATGAGAAGTTCAGCATGCAGGGGAAAGGTGTAGAAGCATCTGATAAAAATAAGCCATGGCCAGTCACAGTCTTGCCAATATTTTTAAATTTTGTGTATGTACACACACACACACACACACACACACACACACACACACACACACACACACACACACACACACTATCACAGAGGTGGTGTGAGGGTCCTGGCCTCCAGCTTTTTACCCGGGCGATGCAGTACTCTCTAGGGTTCTCCTTCTCCAAGCCATATTTCTCTAAAGCCTCGGCCACAGCAAAGTCAGCTGTGTCAGTAGTGGAGAGCAGGATGGTCTTATAGGGGATGTTGGGCTTCAGGCTGTCGGCATAGATCCTCAGGGTCCCCCCTGTGAAACACACACAACAGCATTAGAAGTGTCACAAGAAACAGATGGAATGATGGCATGTTTCAGTACTGTACACGTTCCTCATCACAAGGCAAACACTCACCACCTTCACCTTCTCTCTCACTCACACACACACACCCCTCTATTAAGGGAATACATCTGCTCTGCATGATAACTATGCTGTGCTTACATTTCCCTGGACTTAGCACCTTCATCGTTCGCCATTATACAACAGAAGCTTCAGAGCAAGGGCTTGTCAATATTGGCAAATGTCTACCAAAGCAGAATGTTGTTTAGAAGTATGAAGAATGGACTAAAATAAACTTTGGAAAACTGGATCTTGTTATGATGGTAGTATTGTGTATGCACACATGCTGGAGTGATACATATCCCTTTATCTGATGATGCACGAATGCGCATTTGAAATATGACAGTTAAATGTATGCATTTTTACACTCCTGCACTTCCCTGGAGCCCAACCGGAACAATCATTTTCCTGTGTCCAATCCAGATCCAGGATTTGCCTCTGGAATAAAATCTTCTGTGCTGCACACAGGGTCATCCCCAGATTACATACAAGGTCAAATTTTGAGCTCCTTCAGCTGGGGCTGCCTAAAAGGACAAACTATTTTTTTGACACCCCTGCAGACACAGGGCTCTAAAAGTAGTCATTTACCTCAAGGTCTGCAGGACCAAAACTATTTCCTGGAAGCCTGTTTTCGGTGTCCCAGCATCCTTTTTTGGCAGCAGGTCCCAAACCGCACAGAACAAAATGTCCGCCAAGCAGATGCCAGTCTCTGGCTAGAGTGGAGCAAAAGCCCTCAGACCAAGCCCCCTATTATGAAATCAAACTGCACTGGTCACAACGCACTGGACTAAAGCTGAGGGGATGACCAGCTACACAAACTGGGGCACACCAATTGATTTTTGATTATTAGGTCTGCATCCTTCACACACAAACAAACGGACACACAAAGCACAACCACTCAACTACTCGTGCAGAAAGGTGGGCCAAAGCAAAGAAAGAGTTCATCAATACACATCAGCGCTGCAAAAACACACAGCGACCTACATCTGACCAGGCCTGAGTGAAAATGCCACTGTGTGGGTTAGAGCTTTAAATCAGGCCCATCATTTTGCACAACAATTCCGTCTGAATCTGCCTCAAACTCAACAAAGCTAAATGACCAAGCCACAATAGCAGCTGGCGTGAAATCAACAACATCAAAAGTAATAATGAATGGATTCAAGGCTTTTCACACTGCAAGCAACACCTTACTCCCCACGTCCTGCATGGAAGGCCAGAACTTTTCACAAAACAGGTGGAAAATTACTCACGTCTCTCACACACAAACTATGACGACGGCAATGCAGGAATCATATTCATAATAAATTAACCAGCACTTTCTTGGTGTAAAGTTCTGACAGTCAACCTACATCTTTTTGACCGTCTGCCCACCTTTTATCTCAGTTATGAACTGTGCTGTACAAAACAATATTGAATTCCAATTTAACAAACTTTCATCTTCCAACAATAATTCAAAGGCTTTTTTTCCCCCCAGAGAAAAGCATCAGACGATTTAACGCCTCATACTCATGCTGGCCAGATTGAACCTCGTCTGACCTCTTTGCCAGCAACACAAATAAAAAATAAAATAAAAAAAAACCCCAAAACATTCCACTGTGCTGAATTAAGTCAATAATCAATAAATCTAAGGCATGTGAGAGGGCTGTATTTCAGCGTGCCCAAAACCATTCCAAAGAAAACAAATAAATACAGTCTACAGTCCCCGCCCGAACATGTTCATTCTGTAATAAGATCTTTGACAGAATGAGATACAAAGTGAAGAACAGTAAAATATGGAGGACAGGAAGTGTTCTAGGACTGCAAGACCTCATGGTACTTCATGAAAGAGTGGTGAATATATGATACTAGTAGGGTGAAGACAATCACATGCCTCCTCTGATAAATGTGGAGCCAGTCACCTCCTCTTTTCAAACTGCTGCCATTGCATCATTGCTGGGCAGCCAACGCACTTGGTGGAAAGCACCGGGTGCCCAGCTCTGATACAACAGCTAACAGACGCCTGTGCTGGCCAGCATTGCACTGGGTGTGATGTGGGCAGAGAGAACCATCTACCCACCCAGAGAGAGCATGGCCAATTTTGCTCTCTCAGACAACGGCTGCTGATGGTAAGCAGCATGACCTGGGAATCTTAGTCATAATGAATTGGACCATTGAGCCATATTAACTATAATATACAGATGTAAGAAAACATCATTAGAGAGGTTTCTAAGTTTTGGGATTGGCTGCTGTCACTCTGCATGAAGTTCGGTGTAGGCACAGTCCATATTGAGCAGGTGATGCCGATCTAGTAGGGACACTTTTCTTCAGCACTCACAGCTATAATGTGATGATATAAGCATGTTAATGGCCAGAGCTCTAAGTACAGCATGAGCATAGGCCAGTAAGGGAATGGGGGCAACCATGCTTGGGCACAGTACAAGACAAGCATGCCCAGTGTAAGTATGCCCCATGAACCATTTGAAATGCCTACAGGTGAGATTTGAACATCAACAGGCCTCCACAACTATCTCAAATCTTATGTCTGTGTGAGCTTTAACCTGAGTCTGGCCTGCCGTCACCACTACGGAACTCCTGCATCCTCTTCTCCAGCTTCTGCTGCCGTCTCCTCTTCATGACCACCTCTGGGTTGGAGATGGTGCGAGTGAAGCTCGTCTCAGGCATATCTTTATACACTTCTGCTGCCAGTCTCGAGTTCTCTCTACAAGCAGACAGAGACGCACACCTATTTTAGCTTTGATACATTAAAGCATTAGTGCTGAAGAGAAGAGGTCAGAGCACTGTGGGAGCTTTTCTTTAGAAGAAACTATTTAATTAGTGGCAAAAACACAAAAGCTGTTTGTAGCCAATTGATGACCATTACAAAGCACATGAACGAAGATAAAATGCTGATGATCCTCACCCGTCCTCTCTGTTCAGCACATGGTCGTCACCGTCAGGAATCCTTGCGAAAGCCTCTTTATCTCTCTTTTTCTCTTTCTTTTTCTCTTTCTTGGAGAGCGTCCGTTTGAAGTTCTGGATCACCCCCTCTTTCTCTTTCTCGGGGCCGTTGCTCTGCGTTTTCTGGAAGAGAAAACAGGAGAGTTATGTGGGTTCCCCTGCTACGTGCCTGAGGTGATGGCAGGCTTTGTAGGCTTCACGTTGCTAGATTGGACATTAGGCTGCGGGCCCAGGAGCCAGCAGGCTATTGAGCTCCATCAGAGAAAGAGAGAAGGAGCTGGAAAGAAAGGTGAGAGAATGCACAGCCTTAAGCTGCAGTTATCTCCATCCCACAGTGCCGCTGAGATTGTACAATGGCTCACACAGAGCTGCACACACTTTTTTTAAAGAGGGATTTCAAAATATTCTAATGGCTGAGGAGTTAAAGTGAAATCAGATCCAAAGAAAAGATTCCTGAGCTCTACACACAAGACCCTGGTGGATTAGAAAAAAAGTTCCCCTACGTTTCCCCAGAGTGTGTCAAAATGTAGAGCTGAGTCCTTAGAAACACAGATGAGTTTCTTTACATCTTACCATGAAGTACCAACTGGGATCCTCACTGCAGGACTCCACCCCCCCAAAACACACACACACACACACACACACACACACACACACACACACACTGTGGTGAAGCATTCCCTCACTGACTCTTGCCACACTTGGGGAAGCTGCACTACACAGCACACTAAGCAGAGCTCAGTTTCCAAAGCAGAGAGATACATTTAGAAAGTAGGGCTGAGTATGGGCAAAAACAAACAAACAAACAAACCAAAGCAAATTGTGATGATATATTTTAGCTGAATGGATATATGTTATATAATGCCTTAAAAAATTCAATGTGGAAATAAAGACACCCCATGAAAATCCCTTTTCCACCATTTGTACTATATTTAAACATAGACATGATGTTAATTTGTTCTTTATAAACACCACGTCATCAGATCTCCACCTTATGCCCCTTATACGTGAGTAAGAATGTGAGCAGAGTAGAGGAGGAGCTGAGAGCAGATTCCGCCAGATTGAAACAATGTAATTTAAAAACATTAAAACAATATAAATGATACTGCCTAAATATCACGCTCTGTATATCATATCGCAATATAGAAATAAATATGGAAATACATATCGCCCAGTCCTAATGGAAGTCATAGAAAGAAAAGGAGAGAAAGAGACAACAGGAGAAGCACAAGTGACAAGAGAAAGTGTGAAGATGAAAGAAAGGCAGGGGAGAGAATGAATGTGAGAGAATGCGAGAAAGAACAATAACAAAAAACAATAAAAAAGTAAGAGCAAACAGCTGACATCTGAGTTTCCCAGCACGGGTATAATGTTTGTGCTTTCGTTAGAGACTGTGTGTGCTTCTCTTCTTCTGATTTTTATTATAACTTGCTGGAACGGACAGACATTTGTTGTTCTGGCCTCAATTAGTGAAACATGTCCAGGGGAGACCCTACATTCATTCATTCATCCATCCATTCATTTTCTTATCCTCCTTGTCCTGGTCAGAGTCGTGCTGATGTCTACCCAGAATCACTGGGCACTGTTCACTGCAGGGTACCACACTCACCCACTCACTCACACGCTTACATCTAAGGGCAAGCTACCACAGCCAATTCATTTACCATGTGACAATCTTCCCGTGACAAACGATGATAGAATCTACAATCCCAGGCCGGGAGTTGTGTGACAAACACACTCCCTGAAACTCCACGTGTTCTAAAAAGAGACCAAAAACGTTGCCCATCATGTTCGTTCTACTACATCTTCATATTGGTCTATAAAACCGTCCACAGGAAGCAATACATCCTATATCCATCTCATTACCTTAGTTGAGACATAATTCCAAATTCTGTGTATGTGAGCTGTCTGAAGGACCACGAACTGAAAAGTGGATGCGGGTCGCTTTCTCACCTTTGGAATGATGTCATTCTCATTCTTGAGAACAAAGCGACCCTCTCTGTCGTCTTTATTCCAGTTGAGCTGCACCACCAGAGGCTTCTCGTCCAGGTCCAGCTTCCGTTCTTCTGCCAGAGAGGGGGAGCACACCAGTCATATTTCAAACTTTAAACATCACACACCCACACACACACCCACACACACACCCACACACACACCCACACACACACCCACACACACACCCACACACACACCCACACCCACACCCACACACACACCCACACCCACACACACACCCACACACCCACACACACACACACACACACACACACACACACACACACACACACACACACACACACACACACACCCAATTTCTCCCACATTTGGCTGATCGGCTTTACCGGAGGATGAATTGTGTTGAGTTGTAATGTAATGAATTGAACTGTAATTAAAGGTTTCTATGACACTATCAATACATACAGTATATAAGGCTACAGACTAATGCAGGGACGAGATTAAAAGCTATTTGTTCTGTATGCTTTTGGAATGACAGCACAGCATGCAGTAAAAGAAGAGATGTTGTAATGGTTTGGCTCTACATTTGTGTAGAACAGAGTGTCAAAGCTGTGGAGTTGGTGTCTCAAAGATATCTTACAACTATCTGATTACCGAGCAAACAAGCTGACTTGACTGATTGTCTGACACACTGTGATGAAATGCTGTGTTCGACATCTCTCCCACATGTTAATATTAATTCCATTGGGTAAAATTATATTTTGTAATTGAAATATTTTGTAATTGGATTGTGTTGCTCTTAACAGTGCTTGCTCTTAACTACATTAATACATAACATGCATAAAGCCAGACTGATGACATCGTGGCAGTATAAAAATGCAAAACTAATAAACACAGATGTCAAAAAAGGGACAAGCAGTTCAGTTGGCTGAACAGATGGCTGACAAAGTTTCGGGATCCTTCTGGGAAGGTTGTGGGAAAAAAAAGCTTGGTCTGGAGCCCTGAGTTTAGATACATATTCATGATATAATACGTGCTATTTTATTTGCCAGAAACATAAAGTACTAAGGAAATAAATGTCAGAGAACAGACTTGTTCCTGGCTGTTTTGACCAATGTGGACTACATACAACCAAGCTGGATCATCTCTTCTGCAGTGCTACTCACCCCCACTGACGTGGACCTCGTACAGGGAGTATTTGGGCGAGGAGAGCATCCTCATATCGGGCCGGAACTTCTCAGCCAGTGTTTCGATCACATCCTGTGTGGTGGCTGTGCTGGACACTCGGATGCATTTGGTGGCAAAGTTTCCTGCCACCCTGTCCTGGAAGTAGAACCTCATGACGCCATGGAACTCCAACTCCTGGAGGAAGAGTAAAGAGAAATATAAGTCAAACTATTTTAAGTTCTCTCATATTCGTTCACTCTCACTTGCCATCTTTCTACCATGTGACGAACACTAGAACCACTGTCAAAAAGCAACACAAGCTGGTAACCCAGAGCAGGGGGCTGATATTTCAGCAAGGTGTGCAGGAGCCTCTTTACTGGGATGAGACCAGTCAAGAGTGGCCTCGGTACATGATACCACATGCAGCAGTGACAGCACACTGAGGGCATCTGGGCACCTTTTAACCAACTACAATAGTTGAGCAGGTGCATCTCCACTCAGTATACAGGCATGACATTTGAACTCAAGCCAATCCAAATACCCGAGCACGTGAGAGATTTTGGTTGTGACCCAAATGGATCCCTATGCCATCATTTACATTGTGCTATATAGGGATAGACTCTTTCGTTTACTAAGTAGTGGTAGAAACACAGATGAATTCAGACGCTTCCTCATCAGCCACTCGCATCAGCACTGGTCACCAACACCTGACCGTCTGAATGAAAGTTGGTAAAGTTCTGTGCTGTTCATGGAATAATCCTTAATGGTGTTGCTTACAAACATAAGCCTCCCATTAATGAGCTAACATTACGTAGGAGAACATCTGACCTTCACAGCATTCATAACCATCACTGGCTTCATCTGCAATATGAGCAAAAGTCATCAGCTCCATACGATCCACTGTGTTGTTTAGGAATGAGACTCTCAGTTGCGTTCTGATCCATATTCAGCTCGTGCAGTGAGTCACGAGGTTCACTAGAAATGTCCAGAGAATCGTGGGAGATTATAGTGCCCTCAAAATCACATTTGAATTCTACTTAACGATTGGGACGCTCAAAGGGAAAAGGCAGACATACTCATAAAAGCACATAAAAACACAATTCATATGTAATCTGATTGGCTGTATCAGATTATTGTACACAATATTTTGACCTACAAGTACAATAATGGCAATATCCTCACTTTTATTATTGATCACAGCAATCGATTACAATTGGAATAAAATTGTCATACTGCCCACTTCTCCACGTTAAACTAGCCTAGAGCAGCAATCAGCAATTTCACATCTTGGCTTGTTTTAACGGATCACATTTGAAAGAAGTGTTTTAAATTTGATCGCATTGCTTACCATCAACTTCAAAACAAGCAATTTTAGTGGACTTCCACTTTGACTGCCATGAAGCCTCCATGGCAACAAGAACAATGGAGGTCAGGAGGGTCAGTGTCTGTTTCCTCTCTGCTCACGGAGACGTTTCCTGCCTACACTGATTATAGTGTGTGTGAGCAAAATTTTCAAACACTCATGGCACCAGCTCTAGTCACAGTCAAGTATTGCCAAACGCGGCCCATTCCAGCTACAGTGTTATTTAACGGATATGTCAGTTTGCACGTTTTACTAATAAACATGACCACCATAGACATTTCTCCAACCTCTGCAACAAGCGAGGGAGGCAGGTAGGCACCCATACAATAGCATTCGATAGGAACTGATGAGAACTCACACAGCAATGTGTCCGAGGCAAGGGGCGTCAACATCAGAGCTGGGGTCTGCTCATGGGTCGGACACAGTGCTACCTTTAACCCGAGACAACTTCCTCAGAGATAGTCCTCAGGCCTAGCCCAGCTTAGTCATCAAATACACACTTATTTTTAAGCCACAGTGGGACACTGGGTCATACACATGTATTGCAACTTGGGAAGTACCTTTAGGTTATATGTCCCAGTCCTGAGACACTGCGTATTCATTATGTCCTCCGAAATCAAGAATATTAAAAATATAATATTGAAAATGTTCTACTAGGTCTTGGAGCATTAATGAGTTTTCATGGAGTCAGTTCATCTCAGAAGTACAGGATGAAGCACCACAGTTCCAAAGAACCCCCCCCCCCAGCCCACATCTGGTGTTAGGACTCTGGAGCACATACACAAACATTTTGGCACCATGCCCATTATGTTGGGAGTATGTCTCTCTAGCGACTGGACAAGCTGTGTGTGCATTTGCACATCTTTTGTTAGCAATGAGTGCAAATTAAAGTAGCTAAAAGCATTCATTACAAGGGGTGTCCACAAACATTTGGACATACTATATATATATACACACCTTTTATTAACATAACTTGAAAGTTCCAAGGACTAACAGAGTGCAAAGTTGCCGTTTTGGAGATATGAGGTTTTGGTCTGAAAACAACACAGGCTTGGCTTGAGTCCTGGGCTGTGTAAATCAGATCTAGGTGGTGCCTATTCATCACCTATCTATTTTCATTTCCACAATTCCCAAACAATAGAGTGGACCCTTACTGGCCCACACTCCTATGGAATCACCTTTCACCCGCAGAGGCACATTCATTTCTGCTATGCTGCACGTGAAGCCTGAAATGTTTAATTTCCTCTACAGGAAAAGACTGAACAACCGTGTTGATATATGGTCCCTACGAGGGAGGTTAGGGTCCAGCTGCAGCAGAGCTCCATGGTCCAGAAAATTTCTCATACTGCTGAAAAATACAGACTAACCAGTAGGAGACTGAGCTCCAGAGAGCTCTAGAACTTCTGCAATGTGATGACTCCATTCACACCTACCCTGAATCCACGATAACTGGCCTTTTTACTAGAAACATCTACCATAGATATGGGACCAACTAAGCTCCATCTGCATCCTGATGATGAAAGCCTAGTGGATAACCAACAACCTGCATGGAAAAACAGTGGCAAACTGTACTGACCAGCAACTGGATGTCCTCAGCTGGACACAATTTGCAAACAGTAAAGGAGGGCTACCAGCAGGGGGAGACCACGTCAGCCATTTGATTCAAACCTCCAATATGTGTGAGGGGCAGTGTCATGAGAGTTTACAGTATTACTGGAGGTTAACAAGCATGGGGGGAATTTCACACTGACTCGGAGGTAAAGAGGCTCATCACGGTCCCGCCCAATCCCAACAGGAACCATAGCGACGGTGCCTTGCAGCTTTGTGTCTTTTCAGCAGGTCATAGCAGGAGCTCCTGCAAAGCCGTAGGCTGCTTGTTGCTTTCAGCTTTGCAATAAAAGTCCTATTGTCTTTGACAGGCCATGAAGAAAAGCTCTGTGGAGTCCACGGAGCAGAAAGGCAACAGGCTAATCTACTCACCACACACACTGCGTATGACCAAACACTGCTGTGAGTCAGGCTGATAACTCCGACAATAAGAACCTATGACCGGTCGCTGTGCTGTGGGCCGGGTTTCGTGTGTGAGAGAGAGGACAAAAAGAGGGGTAGAACATTATACAGAACAAGGACCAACATGCTGCCAGATCACTGCTCATCTCTCCTCGACTACAATTAGCATACTAATAGGCCGAGTGCTGCAATCTGCAGGCCTGGCAGTGGCACCGACTGATGTGCAAACAACCACTGACCAATCAATGCTCATACAAGCCAAAGGCCAAGAGACAACCCCCCGACACCAGATCACGTGACCAGGACAAGGAGGTCCACCACGATTACGAATTCAATTAGACGTCTGTTGGGCAGACGCTGCCCAAGAGCTGAGCATGAATAAATTGAATAATTCATTCACAGTCAAATCAACCATCTTCATCCTTACAGTGTGTACTTCTGCCCATGTTCGTGGATGACTGGTAGAAACTACATAAACCAGTCTGTTTGAAATTTGAGAGGCAAGTGTATGACATGACTTGTTGGGTATGCACCAATAAGCCGTAACGCTCAAGTCACCTGCGTAGAATCGTGTAGGTTCGACTTGTTCTTAGCCCATGACCTAGGACTGGGTGAAATGGACCAATAAATAATTACAAACACACAAACAAACAAATCAATAAAAATCATCTCAACATATATCAGCTGAATGGCGATATACAATGCATATGATACATTATATATATATGATATGAAAAATAACGCTCCAAATAAAGCTTCTATATATCAAGTCATCTTCATGTCAGATCTCTATCAAAGCACTATCAATGCACTTCCATGTTGTATTTGTGAGCATGTGGGGGTGGAGGGGAGCAGGGTAGAGGAGGAGCTATGAGAACGAAGCAGAGCGTAGTTTCAAAATCTTCACAATTAGATATAAATGACACCACTTGAACCTGAATATCCCACCGCTCCGTTTGTATCCCGATATCAAAATAAAATCTCGATATATCGCCCAGGCCTTCCCTGACCCAGTTGTCAGTTGTCCTTCCTTGGAGCACTTTTGGTAGGTACAGATCATTGCAGAGCAGAAACCATTCAAAACCTGCCCAACATTTTGGAGATGTTCTGATCTGGTCGTCTCCCACATTGTCATGCTTGCCCCTTTCTCCTGCATCAACTTATGCCACTAATTAGATGATCAAATGTTCTTCACATCAGCTGTCAGTGGTTATATTGTTATGGCAGCAATTTACATTACTAGTAAGCTACCTCAGCCTTGTGGCTCCAGAGCACAACAGCCGAAACAGACTTCAGATACACCAAACATATCTTGGCTGATCAACTACGTCTGGGATACAGGAAAGCGTACACCTTTCATTTTGTGCTGAACTGCTGCTTTAAGAGAGGCAGACAAGGCCTCTCGATTTGGCAGGGAAAGCAAATTCCTGCTGACCGACCTTTCACCTCCATCACAGTGTGGTCTATGCAGTGAGGAATCAACGCTGCTAACAGGACACTGACCTGGATTAATGTGTGTCTTGTGCACATTTTTAAGACAAAAATGTTCTGTTTTTGAAGGAAAACCAGAAATGTTATAATAATCCAGACCAACGCATGACATTAAGTAGTTTTTATTAAAGCAGTCATCGTTTCTGAAACTACTGCTTTCGGCTGCTCCCTTTAGGGGTCGCCACAGTGGATCATCATATTTATGATCTGAATTATAGTTGGCACAAGTTTTACACCGGAAGCCCTTCCTGACGCAACCCTCACCATTTATCCGGCCTTTGGACCGGCACAAGCAGTGCACAAAGTACACCCCTAATGGCTGGTCGTCATTTGTGAAACTGAAAAACTTAATTAAAGGTGTATATAATTAAAGGGGTGGTTGATCTGCCAAAAACGCAATACAGAAAAACCTTCAGTCTGTTGATTTCTGTTCAGAATGTGCTGCAGTAAAGCCAATCAAGAAGAAAGTTAAATGAAATGAAAGATTTAATAGAAAACAACAACAAACTGCATCATGATGAAACATAATTTTGTCCAAACCTACAGAATATAAAACCAAATGTGGACATACAGGCGTTGGACAATGAAACTGAAACACCTGGTTTTAGACCACAATAATGTTTTAGTATGGTGTACTAGGTCCTCCTTTTGTGGCCAATACAGCGTCAATTCGTCTTGGGAAGGACATTTTTTGGATACAATCCGGGTTATCACCCGAACATCCCTTTCAGACAGCTTCCTCTTGCGTCCACAGTTAATCCTGTTGGATGTGGTTGGTCCTTCTTGGTGGTGCTGACATTACCCTGGATACCGTGGCTCTTGATACATCACAAAGACTTGCTGTGCCAGATGCGCCAGCAAGACGTGCACCAACAATTTGTCCTCTTTTGAACTCTGGTATGTCCCCCATAATGTTGTGTTCATTGCAATATTTTGAGCAAAACTGTGCTCTTACCTGCTAATTGAACCTTCACACTCTGCTCTTACTGGTGCAATTAATGAAGATTGGACACCAGGCTGCTCCAATTTAGCCATGAAACCTCCCACACTAAAATGACAGGTGTTTCAGTTTCATTGTCCAACCCCTGTAAGTACGTAAACTTGCAAATACATGTTACTTTGGACTCTGATCCAAGAACCAAATGAAACTTATGTCCTGAGCCACTGGACTGGGTCTAATCCACGCATAATTTAGTGGACTTTTGGCTATTTTCAACCCAATCGAGCCAGATCTTTTGTTTCTCTCTGTCCCACACTGATAAAGATTCAGTACCTACATCAGTGAGGTATGCTATCAGAAGATAAAAGATAAGATTAAACATCGGCAGTGTGGAACTTCTTCACAGGGGTATTTACATGTATACAGTACCTTTTCAGATACCAAGGATGCTTGAAAATCAGCTCTCAATCAACACACATCAGCGAGAAGCACTCAGCGTACTCTGTACCGGAAAAGACCCTCCACTTTCTGTGCAGTCATTCACACACAAACACACATAAAAACACCAGAGCAGTTTAGAGTAGCCAGGTCACCTGACCGCAGTGTTTTTGGATTGTGGGAGAAAACATGGAAACTACACCCAGACAGGCCCCAGTGCTGGGAGGCAGATGTGCTATCGACCCAGCCACCTTGCTGCCTAAGGCTTTTGACAAAGACCAACTTCCAAAACAGGTTAAGCTTTATTGTATTCTATTCTTCAACGTTCTGTCCATCCTACCATATCCATTAACTTCTACACTACTGCAAAGTCTTTCAGATGAATTATGTCATAAAAATTAAACTACATGGGAAGCCAGTATTAACTCGGGTGTCTGTGGTAGCGATAAATGATTTATGGAAGCGAAATGATCAAGAACAAACTGAGGTTTTTATCAGGTACTTTATCTGGAAAGTCCAAGTTCATATCTGTAGATGTTCACCGGTGTGCAACAGCTGTAACAACATATCTCAGCAAGCTGTTACACACAACATTCTGTAACTGGGTCTTAAATGTAAGGTCTGAGTTTCGATAACTGAAGAGATTGTTTATGTATTCAATATTTGGTTACACTTGGTTTGGACAGCTTCTTCTAGATCAACTACAGGGGCTGGACAATGAAACTGAAACATCTGTCATTGTAGTGTGGGAGGTTTCATGGCTAAATTGGAGTGCCTGGTGGCCAATCTTCATTAATTGCACCAGTAAGAGCAGAGTGTGAAGGTTCAATTAGCAAGTAAGAGCACAGTTTTGCTCAAAATATTGCAGTGCACACAACATTATGGGTGACATACCAGAGTTCAAAAGAGGACAAATTGTTGGTGCACGTCTTGCTGGTGCATCTGTGACCAAGACAGCAAGTTTTTGTGATGTATCAAGAGCCACGGTATCCAGGGTAATATCAGCACCACCAAGAAGGACCAACCACATCCAACAGGATTAACTGTGGACGCAAGAGGAAGCTGTCTGAAAGGGATGTTGGAGTGATAACCTGGATTGTATCCAAAAAATGTCATTCCCAAGACGAATTGACGCTGTATTGGCCTACAGGAGGAGGCCCTAGTGCACCATACTAATAAATGATTGTGGTCTAAAACCAGGTGTTTCAGTTTCATTGTACATACTCTCTCATTGTGAACCTGTCTGGTGAAACAGTCAAATATCATCCTGAATTATATTTAAATAAAGTAAAATCTTAGATTTGAGAGCACACTATGAACACACTGACTCGTCAAAACACCCACAGGAACATATCAGCCATCTCTAATACCAGCTAGATTGCGGAGCCTTTCTACAGAGCGATCCAGAGAGCAGGGAAGCCCACCAAACAAAGCTAGTGTGTGTCTACACCAACCCAGCTCTGAACAAAGCCATGACAGTGACACAGCACTGCCTCTACAGAGATGACGAGTGTGTGTCAGCACGTCTGGAGACGAACAGGGGTTGGCTGAGGAATGTGCCACCATTAGATCTCACACACACACACACACACACACACAATGCACAGCATTACGTCATCTCCCAGCAGCCACCTTGTGCAGTTAGAGCAGTGAATGACGAGAAGACAAACATATACACGCAAGCCACAGATCCGATCAGGATTTAAAGGCCTTTTCTTCCAGAGAGAGAGAGAGAGAGCAGAGAGCGTGCAAGAGCAAGAGAGATGAGCAGGAAAGGGTGAAAGAAAGAGGATAGGCAAGAAAAAGCTGTTTGATTGTGGGAAGGAGGAACCTCTCTGCTGTGCGCAGGGAGCTATTCCAGATTAGGCATTTCCGAGGTGTCCTTAATCAGATGTGAGCGTAGAGCAGAAGAGAAGAGTTGAAAATCTAATTACGGCAGAGTTTACATAAGGGAGGAGCAGTGATAAACAATGCTCTTAAACCACGTAAACAGCATGCACAGGGCAGGGAACGGGAAGAAAGATGAGGGTTTAGTAGCGCGTCTCTTCTTCATATATTTGATAAATATCAAAGACCAGTCAAGTCATGACTGAAGAAAAGGTAAAGGCATCAAACACCGGCTGCATTATACCAGGCACTTTGCATTTAGGTAAAGCCCCACCCCTTTTTGGGGGAAAACAGCTACATAAAATAAGCATACCCTAATTTAGTCCAAAACATGCGGGAAGCCAGGCCAGCAATGCGCTGGTGAGTGTCCATTCAGCATGCCTCCATCAAAGGGGATGAACAACCCTACCCAGTGGCCCAAAGGGTCATATCTTCATAGATGCACTTTGAATTTGGATCATTTGGATGATCATTACATAAACTCTCTTCAGGGAACAGGCAGGTAAAGCTGTTCTGGTGCCCATGTCTCAACAAATCAGGTAAAATCCACCTGATGAAGCCAAAACTGGGATTTCATTGGCTTTACACTATAATCCAGGTTCTGCTCTTCTGCTGATTTCGGACTTTGGTATTATTAATTGACCTCGGACTAAGTGTTTGCCACAGATGTATGCGGACTGACTGGCCTGGGTCAATATGTGCATGTGCCACAGTTTTCCATTTTCACTCTTCGGGGAAGTGAAGAAAACCGTAACTAGGACTTGTTTTATTGCTGGAGGAGCAAAATGCCACACAGTAGGTTTAAGACACGGTGACATTATTTCCAATTTGGCGACAGCAGTATGAATGGGTTTTTCACCCAAAAGTGGGCGTGGTCGTTCAGAGGACAGGACAGTGGCATGGCTGCTCTCATCAATCGCTCCAAATTACTGTTCGCCATCAGTACTGATCTGATTCGTATCAGTACGTTCTGACCAGCTATTCTTTCATTTGGTTCTCTGATGTGTCTTCCTCTTTGTTCCCACTGACCAGCCTCCACCAGGCCCTCACTGGACACCGCCACTCTAAAACTACCAATCTTCACATGCTGACAGGAACAGGCCCTCATTCTGTCACCACACACTGCTGCACTGTCCTGGCTCGATACGCTTCGTTGTCTCGTCGATAATGAAACTCATTAAAATAGCTGGGATTTTTGTGCCGCTCTCGCACAGCCCTCATTAACAGTGGAGGATGTGCTAACAGGTTGTGGGAGGGATCATGTTGCGCTCATCACCAAGTGGGAACAGGGAAGTTAAAAAAAAACAAAAAACCCACACACACACACACACACAAACAGCCCTCCAGCTCGCAATTCTGACTCTCACACACTCACTGAAACAAAGAGTGCTAAGGCGTTTTACACTTTTTAGACAGGCTCACTAAATGCAGGGAGGCTCTGCAAGGTTAACTCATTATTTATCATCAAAAAGGTGTAAAGTGAACTTTTGAGTCAATTCACTAGGAGCCATTTTACTATACTTAGTGAACTGATCTAAATCCATATTTTAAATAAAAAAAAACAAAACAAAAACAAAAACAAATCTTAACTCATTCATGTGCTGCACTGCTGCGAGGACATACAGAAACTCAGACCTTGAAAAGAAAGTTACTCAAAGCACAGGGGAGAAATTGTCTTGCAAAGCTGCAAACCACAGACGAGATATGCACGAGACATGCAAAACACATGACATCATGTCAGGTGCTATAGGGGAGGACGTTTGACCAACACACCTACAATGACGCATTATTAAGTAACGTCTTCATCACACTGGCACCTAAAACCCGTCCCTACTCAGTCTGGCGTGAGGAGTATAATTATTAAACTCTACATCTCCTCCAAAGGCTACACACAGGTTAATGAGTAAGTTTGAAAGGTAAGGAGCAGAAAGAGAGTTATAAGAGCCGGCACTACACAGTTCTTTTCTAACCAAGACATCACCGAGTGGTTTCATGGTCACAAACCATTTTTTGATTATTCTGTTGAAATAAATGACTTTATCAAGTCAAAACAGAAAATAAGAAACAAACCAGGTTTACTGTTTTTACACTCCTTACAATGCAACTCAAATCCCTGGTTAGACACTGTGCTGCTGGTTTGAACTGAGTGAAGGGCAGGAACTCCCTGCAATGTCTAGTGAAAGACAGGGATGTAAGAAATATTGAGTATCGTGGTATTATGTTTTGCAGTGCTGTATCGATTGTCAAAAGCACACTATCGACACTTCACTACTCAGGATCAGAGTAACATACAGACATGATACACTTATCGTATACAGCAAGGCCTGCCCTGCCTACTCAGCATTGTGAGATCGACCAACCCTGAAAAAGTGGCCTAGCAAGTAAAACAAATCACTAAATCACATCACTTTGCTAACAGTATTAAAACATTTAATATTTAAACTGGGATTTAATTCAGTTGGAAACCAGTCAATTTTAGCCATGTTCTGAGCTCTGCTACTCACTGATAATTCATCACATAATAATGCAGTCTTGTCATTTTTTATGGTATATGTATCATGACTAAGTTTCTATGATCCTGAGTTATGAAGCTGGTAATTATCTGCCAAATACAGATGGGAAGGTAAACAACCAAAGCCTCTGATTGCAACTAGAAGAACACAGCACCTCTTTCAGGGGGTGAAACAAACGGCACCACAACAACCACACAATTCGACCACTGCAGTTGACTGCAAAAGTAGGGAAATCTGAACTCTTGATGGCATGTGGTGCTGACCAGTACAGTTTCCATCATCAGTGCTGACAGGGGCAGGATTTCCAGTCACGATTCCAAAAAAAAAAAATAAAATAAAATGGATACAATATGTTTGCCATCATCCACCTACCACCTGTTTGTAACTTGTAGCTTCAAGAAATGCTTGTTTAGATGTCTGTTTAATCACGCTGGGGGGAAACACTAATTACGATAGAGCCCGTTAAAGTACACATTTCATTATAATTCATATCAACCCTTCGTCAACTCAAATGAGCCAATTGGTCCTCAGAACTACCTCAGAAGATCGTTATCAAAAGAGCTCCGAATTTGATTTAATTACTGTCATCAAGTAATTGTCCAGTCAGTCAGAGAGAGAGCGGCTCTGCTGTGTGGGAAAGTCGGTCGGCTAGCCTTGGCTGTGCGTTCACAGAAGCTCTTCGGGACATGAGCTGGGTAAGGCTGAGGGGTCAGACTGGTTCGTGAGGAATCCGGTCTCACGGGGAGTAGGAATGGAGCGGAGATGCAAAGAGCACTTTTACATGTTAACTTCAGTGAATGGCACACAGTCAACACCCCACTCCTCGCACTCTTTGAACCTCTCCATGACTGGGCCTGCGGGACTGCTCTGATTAAAACTCTTGGTTGGCGAACCTCACTTTTCCTCTCAATGTTCTCCAGGAAAGACAGAAAATCTGTGCACTGGCGTGCAAGTATTCTGTACACGGTCCAAATACAGGTACATGGTAATATAGCATCTGAAAAATCTGCTCAAATAATGAAATATTTGTTTGTAACTACAATTTCCTTTGTGCTGCTGTTCAGCGAAACAGTCCACGTGACATCATTCAGCATGATGGTCATAATCTGGTTAATGAAAAAAGAATTGATCCACTATTATCAGTCTCTCGAACTCACAAGGATATTTCTTTCGATTCCCAATCAGAACGTGCAAAATGTTCACTTTTTAGATGTTTCTGATTAAGATATGACAAACCACTGGCATAAGAAGCAGTTTGATTCCAAAAATGAAAGGATGCAAAGAAAATAGGAGCCTAAAAACTTCAGCACACTTCCTGTGAAAGTTAGTGAGAGTTGCACAAAGCTGACACAGCCTCGTAAGCTCGCTTACTCTCCACGATTACTTGCGCCGCGGGTGTCACTGTGACATGTCATGATGTTAAGTGGAAATGACCATCACAATTCTAGCCAGCGATGGACTGGCCACCCTCTGAGCAGCCCAATCCCACAGCTACTCAGTGGGATTTTTCCCAGCTCTTCCGATGAAGGGGCCAGTCAACAGAACAAACCCATGACCCTAAATTCTCAAAAGGCACACACCCCTCCCCCGGTCAAAAAAAACAAACAAACCCCTAGTCAGAGCTGCTCCTCAATGTTGTCACGGCACACCTAACACAACCGTTTACCGACCAATCACAGGCTTTTTTGTAGCATCTTTGTCATGTGCATGACATGGAGAGCAAAGCCTTCTTCACAAGTCTTCACCAGTAGTAAACCAGAGGCTTTAACGGCTGCTGATGCTTTTAGTTACAGGACTTCATTATTCTAATACTGAAGTTTAGTGTGGAACAGTCTCCTGCATACGTCTTTATACGTCTGAGAGTTTATAGGTTATGTGAATGTTTTGTTTAATGTTTTTTTTTTCCACTGAAACCAAAAAAAATCAATCATTTTTTATTTCATGGCAGATTTGACTGTGAATTACACAAACAAAGGATGGTCTCGGACTGATGTTTCACAACATACCGTTCGTGCCCATCCATATGCATGGAAACAAAGCTGTAAAAAGGCCTTTCATTTACTTATTCAGTTACTGTTCCATAAATAATTTATAACAACCCCAGTAAACAAAGATATTTCCTTTTAATTGCCGTCCAGTGTCGGAGCGAACTAAAGGACGAACTGATTCAGTATCTCAATTACAGAACCATGAGAGGAATGCTCTGCTGAACCTCAAACCACATTGTGAAATGGGCTCTGTTTACACCCTGCGCCTGTTTATTTACCCTCCGTGTCCTCATGCTCTCATTGTGACTGGTGGTGTTGTATTCTCCTGCACTGCTGTTTATGGTTATTAATGCTGAGTTTTATGCTCCTGTGGGAATAGTAGAGCAGCATTAAACATGTCATAATAAACTTCTATACCTGACAAGTACTGACTTGGAGAACAGGAGGTCCCAGGTTTCATCAGGAGCCAGTTTGGAAGTAAATAACGACTACTGATGGGAGAGGAATTCTGTGCCATGTGGAAATGCACGGACATGATGATGCACCACAGGGTGCAGAAAAGCTCGACACGCTGGGATTAATTGTCCACACATACACTGGTCAAAAGTCCAGTTGTGAGCATTAGTGAGCAGAGGGCATTAAGCAAGAGCAGTGGGCAGGAGTAAGGTATATTTGAATCAGTCACACCTGAAGACAACCGATTAGTGAACATGACTTACAGGAGTCATAGTTCTAGACGTTTTAGAGCACTCCACCTTACAATATGTGGGGGCTCACAGTGGCTCTAATGCACTAGAACTATAATCTGAGGGGCGCAGGCTCGAATCCTGGGTCATGTGGCTTGCCATCAGAGTCAGAAAGACCAAAATTGGCCATGCTCTCTCTGGGTGGGTATATGGTGCTCTCTCCCCACATCACACCCAGTGTAGAGCTGGCTGACAGGTATTAGTTTGCCAGTGCATCAGAGCTGGGGACCTGGCCCTTTCGTCCACTGGCTGCCCAACAAAGATGCAATGGCAGCAGTTTGAAAAGAGGTGGAGGAGGCATGTGCTTGTCCTCGCCCTACTTACCTAACCGGGTTGGGCAACTGGCACTAGATTGAAACAATTCATCCATTCCAACTGGTATCACAACAGTTAGAAAAAGAAATACTAGTGGTACAGCCTGGCAGTGTATAATCTGTATGATGTACATTGGGGTCCAGAAGTTTGAGACCTCAAATCTGGGATCTGCTGAGCTGTTACTTTACACGCTGCCTGATTCCTAATCAACATCATAAACAAGCAAGCAGAGATGTGGAGGAGAGACCATAAGGACACTGTGTGTGTGTGTGTGTGTGTGTGTGTGTGTGTGTGTGTGTGTGTGTGTGTGTGTGTGTGTGTGTGTGGTGTGTGTGTGGTGTGTGTGTGGTGTGTGTGTGGTGTGTGTGTGTGTGTGTGTGTGTGTGTGTGTGTGTGTGTGTGAATTAGCGCCAGCCAGCCCTTAGTACAGATGATGGAAGCAGACGCAAACAGCCTTCCCCAGCCCGTTGCCGAAAATAGCATGGCCGGCCAGCATCTGCACCCCTTGGCCGTGCTGACAGCTGTCAGAGCTGGCCAGGAGCATGCTGGGAAGATTGTGCCAGTGTCCAGGGCTACCACCACGTTCATATCTCTCTGTGCTGGTGTTGAGACACCACTGCCCACACCAGTTCCGGACTGGTCAAGTGGACACAGTAATTGTGTAAAACTTGCCAGATGCATCCAGCTCCATGGATGAGGTAATACAGGCCTATGTGACAGGACAAGTCCTGTACTGCAGAGAAATGTCAACAGGTTGACCATCACTCTACAGGTCTATCAATCAATCACATGCTGCCAAAAGATGCATCTCGTGCAACAAAAATCCTACTGTCACCTACTGACCCACCAGCCACATAATAGCTGCTTTGTGGTGGTCCATTTACAGCACTGCAGTGACACCGACAGTGGTGATGTCTTATTGTCCAATGCATGGGTACGAACGGCTCAAACGCAGCAGTGCTGCTGGAGTGTTTAACCCTCTCAGACCAGTGCAGCACACACTAACACCCCAACACCATGTCAGAGTTACTGCATTGTTGAGAATGACCCACCCCCTACATAACACCCGCTCTGTGGTGGTCCTGTGGGGTCCTGACCATTTAAGATCAGGGCAAAAGTAGGCAGAGAAACAGACCGACTACAGACTGTAATTATGAAACTACAACGTTCTCCTGTATGGTAAGTGGAACTCAAAACAGGACAGAGCGTGTACAAGTGAAGGAGGTGGTCATACTGGTGTATCTGAAGTGCCTACAGCCCACAAACTATATAATATGGCAAGACAGACGGTTCTATGTGAACTGCCTAGATCAATAACAGGAATTCAACGAGCTGTTCAGGTTTGGCCTAAACGCTTGGTGTCAGTGGGTCCTTCTCGGATGTCATTCTGGAAATATGGGGAGAATTCCCATTTTTATGCAGAACTCTTTGAAGATTGTAGGGAATCTATTGCACTATAGATACAATTTGTTGGCGGTAGTCCTAGACTCTGTCACTATTGTGTGCTTCCTTTAAAAACATCAATACTTTCTTTCCTGCTCCAATGGAACCATGAGAACTACAAATGACCCATGAGCAACATGTGACTGAATTCCCCGCTCAAAACAGAGCTAATAATCCTGGCAAAATAAAGAAGGAAAGAAAGAAACAAATAAATATACAGATATTCCAACAGTAAAAAGCCCAGTCCCAATTCAGACGTACGGTGAGAATCCCAGTCACACTCGCAGGAGCAGCATCATGGTCCTGAATGCAGGCGGGGCCACTCTCCACACTGGCTAATCCTAACGCTGTCTGAGCTGTAGTCTGCAGGAGGGGGCATGTAGTACCTCACGCACAACCACAGCGCACACCATAAACACTCTCGCACAGCCACCCAGAGACAGCTTCAGGAGTTTGTGTGTATGTTCCATTATTATAACAGGACAAAATCAACCCCGCACTTCCAAGTTTACAGATCACACACACACACACACACACACACACACACACACACACACACACACACACACACATTTCAATAGTTAAATCGGGATGTTGTAAACATGCTGAGACATCTGGAACAAATGTTCTGTGCAATCATCAGTCTTCCTTTGAGTTAATTAGTTTTACTCCCTTGGGGCAGAAAAACGCTTTTCTAACTAATTAACTAACCAATCTCTTAATCTATTAAATCACTCCATCTCAATGGCAGCCCTCCCCCTGCCCACACCATACGCAGAACTGACCCTGCGCCAGAGACCACCTGTTCATCCGCTTGACCTCTTTTCACTGGGACTGACCCCTCCCTGTACGGATGCACAGTTTGCGCCAGGTTCTTTCAGGACAGATGCAGTAAGCAGTCAGGTGTTCACATCTCAGATGCACCAATACGGGAATTCTGTTCTATTGCCTATATCCGATATAGACACGGACACAATCAAAAAAAACATTCAACGTGAGTTGAACTGAAAATATTATTTTTTTGAAAAGCTTAATTATTTATTGGAAGAATTGTTTGGCTATGTATC
This sequence comes from Acestrorhynchus altus, assembly GCA_034509495.1. NCBI lineage: Eukaryota > Metazoa > Chordata > Actinopteri > Characiformes > Acestrorhynchidae > Acestrorhynchus > Acestrorhynchus altus. The sequence continues at coordinate 36,388,009 of CM067503.1, read as the reverse complement.
AGTATTGGATGACTCTCAGCCCAAATATGCAATCGACCAATAATTGAACCAATCCTGGAAGCTGGTTAGATCTTCTGATTCATATGCAGCACTGTGTGAAGTCACAGGGCACTGCAGTTCTTCATTGAACCACTATATGGCAATGCAAACTTCTCACACAGCTGCAGAAATCCACTGAACTGGGAATAGGGCTGGGCAATATATCGCAAATATCAATATATCAAGATAGATTTTGTTAAAAATGCCCATATTGTAATATTGCATCTGCTGGAAGGATTTTGTTTGTGTGGAACTGGTTTGGGATCTGCTTGTAAACATACGCCATGCAGTGCGTGCAGCGTTTTTGGTGTTACAATTAAATGCTGATACTTCGTGAAGGTTTTCATGATATCATATTGCATATCACAGCATTTTTCCAGTCATATCACACAGCTCCGTACGGATACAAAGTTTTCTGAAGCTCCTTCAAACGGACGCTGTGAACTATTAGCTCCAGCACTAGACACCTGCTTGAGCTTCTCCAGCTTCACCCTGTGTGCTCTCCACGTTGGCATCATGTGACTCCTCTCGGGAACAAGCACAAACACAGCTGGCCAAACAGTGCAGGGAACAGAGGCTCTGCTCAGCCCAAGTCCGAGGCGTGCAGTCAGCGCGGCTCAGGTCTGGCCTGTGTGGGTGCAGGCCAGGGCCACACCCCCAGCACGGCCTGTGCTAAATCTGATTATCAGCCTGTTTGTGTACCCGGATTAGCAGTTCCTAGAGTCTGGACCTGCCAAAGCTCTGTAAAACATGTACACAGAGAACGAAGGGTTAACCACATTACTAATGCGCTGCTGACCACACCCAACCCCCTCCTGACCTCTGCCCTGAGTAGCAATCAGTGCAGTGTGAACTCGAGCACCATTGCATACAGACAAACTGAACAAAAGGCATGTTCATAACAGACACAATCAGCAACTATTTACAAATCAGAAGCGTCCGCCGCAGTCCAGCGCAGTCCAGCGCAGAACAGAACGCATACAGTGGTGTGTGTCCCTAATGTAAGTGTATCCTGTATGTGAGAGTTCTGTCTAATCGACCCATCGAAGTGGACAACAGCGCAGTAACTGCCCCATGCCCTTGTTCAACACAAGCGCGTTGCTTACTCGGCAAAAACGGCAAGATCAACAGCAACTGACCATGAAAACTAATTCTCATTAACACTCCCCCCATACATCCCCCACACACACCCCACCCCACACACACACCCACAAACCTTTGGGATGGGGTGGGGTATATGGACACACTACAGGGGTACAAAGTTAACAAAGCTTATAATACTATATTCAATAAATAATTAATTTAATATATAAATATTTAAAAACAATCATTATTCATTTAAATGTGATTTTAATTCATAATCAGTTATAAAATGAAGTCCAGGACACACACACACACACACACTTTAGTAGAGTCAGCTTCTTAATATGCAAACGCTCTCCTTTACTTAGTACAGTGATTTACACTGTTAGCACTAATATGACTGTATGCTGGGGGATGTTCTAATAGCTTCATCTGGTGTGGGGAGTAAAGGAAAGGTCTCGTGTCCATGTCACATGTCTATTCTTGTGGTTTAGAACTCAGATACTGAAAGCGTGTGATAAAAAGCTGTCAGAAGTAGAACTACGCCACTCCTTCCCGGGTCACTGGACTACGCCCGTTTCCACGGCCACTCTCCAACATCAAAAGCAGATACGAAGCCCTTGTTCCAAGAAAAACACAGCTTCTCCCTAAACTCGGTGCAGATTGTGATATCAGCAGCTGAGCTCCATTAATTGGAGCTGAAAGTCACTGCTTAGAACGTGTCGGAGTGTGTGTGCTGACCGCGAAGAAGAGGATGAAGTTCTGAATTGCTTCAAGAGCCATCAGAGAACCACTCGGGTCTCAGGACCAAACCCAAACACTGAACGACACAAAAGAACCCAGGAACTGAATAACACACTTCTCAGAAACAACAGTAGAAATATGAGCAGCTGCATCTGTCCAGCAGGAAAAGCAGAGACCAGAGCGGAAGACTGGTTTCCTCTCGCAGCGACAGGCAGAGGAAGATATCCGTGGACCAACACGGCCGCACACACTCTCCAGTCCTGTTTACTCAGGGATCACAAATACAGTGTAAACCTCGTAATGAACTGGATCAGCCTTCCTGCACTAAACACACGCACAGTTCCAATAAACACCTGACGAAGTCTTTTAGGGGAATGAAGGCAAAAAGTCATTCTAAAAATAAAAATAATCCATCATATTTTGTTTTGCACAGAGATGTGAGCCACAGCTCTTCCACGCTGCCCTTAAAAGCTTCATTTTGTTCAGAGAGAAAGAAGCAGAAACAAAGACGAGGCTCACAAACTTCATAAACAACTTCAATCAATCAAATACATCTTTCCTAACTTGATCTGAAATCAGAGTCATGTGATCGCCAAGCGTTTCAAAATGAGTTTTAACCATCAGCATTGTTTAAACCATTCCCAGTAAGCCAGTGATCTGTTTAGTGGGAACCGGGGATGGACGATATTGAGAATATCATCACGACATTCCCTCATATAAAAAAAAAATTCTATTAAAATTGGAAAAATCAGGAATATTACCCCTCCCACCACCTCAGGGGCCACGACTGCCCTGGGCTTCTGGCTACAGCAGCCCAAGAAAACCACACTAAGGACATTTCAGTGTTCACTCCTTTTCTCTCTATCCATCCTTTTTTATCTGATTCTGATTTAATCAAAAAAAAAAAAAAAAAAAAACCCACATGAAATAACAAAAGTATTCTGTGTGTTTTAGTCACCATGCTGATGTGCAGAGTTTAATACTGGTGTGTTGAGTCACGTCTGTCTTGTTCTCATTCTGTATTTTGATTTGGGTACAACCCTGTCATCTGTAGTCTCCCCTCTGCTGTGTGACAGAAACAGGATTCGCAAAAGAATAATCAGTAATGATTCACTATAAGCAGCATTTATTTATTATCAACATCACTGACTTACTGCAGGATTCCAAAATGATTATTGCACCTTGTGCGTTGATTCAGACGGACGGAAGTACACTACAGGATGTATACAGGCAGACACAGCCTCTGATACAGCACAGCGATCTGATTAATCGAACAAGCTGACCGATTATTAGGACAATACTAAATATTGTGAATTTGAACACAATACTTTGTAGAAACTGAATTTAATCCACTCTGCTCATCACCAAAGCATAAAAACCACACCCACAAACACACCCACACAAATTCTTAAACTACACCAAAAATGTGCCCCATCAGTGTGAAGCACCAACACCTCAGTGACACAGAGAGCTGTGTGAGTAACAGATTGAAATCGGACCCTGACGGCCGGCCGGCCTTCTTTGCCGCCGGTGGATCAGCAGCTGGTTTCAGTGGCTAACGCAGAGCCAGTGCAAGGCTTACAGTTCTTCCTGTTTGACAGCAGAGTGGTGACGGCTGCCGACCTTGGGACAGTCTCTCCACAGAGAGGAACAATGAAGCTCTTTCACTCACTCACTCACTCTCGCGCACACACACTTGTTGCCTGTCTATGCCACCCTGCACTTGCTCACTGAGCAGAGAGTGGTTTCGGTCTCTCCTTTTCACATACTGGGAGGGGGCGGGGACAGGGAGCAGCTAAGGGTAAGAGAGAAATGCTTGCAACACAAATCCTCATCACTTCCACACTCACAAAGTCAGCGCAAGGAGGCGGCCCACTATGTGCTTCACTCCATGCTCTATCACTATTATTATCTTTATGTACTTCTGTTGTCACTTATTAGGTCAGTAGATTTGCTGTCACGGCCATTTCTGATGTCATGCTTCAGAAATATAGTTCTCATTTCAGACGTGCCTTTAATGCTACCTGAGAATCTTGAGGCAGACAGGCACGAGAGCGGGGGCCGAGTGAGTGACAGAGAGCGAGACACAGCGGGCCTGAGAGTGAAACTCGAGGGTTAGTCATTTACTGCAGGAATGTGGGTCAAAAAGAGCCTTTCCTCACACTAGTCCACACCAGCTCGGTCTCCTAGGAGACCAGCACAGCTATGTGTGGGTTAGAACACAGTCATAGAGACAGAGAGGGGCCCCTACACCAACCATGAGACAGCTCCCCAGTCCTCTCTCTGTGTGTGTGTGTGTGTGTGTGTGTGTGTGTGTGTGTACTTGCGTGTAGGCGACAGAGAGGAAAACTCAACCCACTGGATGCAGGAAACAGGGAGGAAAGTTCAGAGAATGGCCACATCCTGAGCTGTCCACTCCCTCAGCAACCACCACAGTGCTGATGAGTGAGTGCCAGTGAGGAGACACACACACACACACACACACACACACACACACACACACACACACAGGATACCCAGCCTCGCACACATTTGTTCTCATTTCCTCTTCTCCTTATTTCCATCTATCCCTTACAGGTTTCCTCTTTTCGTCCTCCCTTCATCTCCGGCTCTCCGTTTTCTCCAAACCTGGGAGAAGAGCTGTACCATCAAACACGCTCATTGAACAGCATATCCTCAAAATTAGGCTTCCCATGCACTTCCAAAAAGCTTGGACAGTTCTGATGTTGGGTAAGGATGTTGTACATGAGTAAACAGAAATACACACACACACACACACACACACACACACACACACACACACACACACACACACACACACACACACACACACACACACAGAACTATGTACAGAAAACATCAGATGTCAGCATCCACCTAGAATTCCCCTAACCGCACATTCCTACAAAACAGCCCATTCCTGAAGCCTAATTTTTCTGGAAAAGGGCTAAATATGAAAACAGGATTAGACGGCTTAAATATCTTTGCTAAGCTGCTAAACATCTGTCTTTCATTTGAAATGTTTAGTAAACGTTTAGCTAAACATACGGCCACACTTTAGCCTTGACAGACTTATTAAACCCAAACGCATCTGCCTTCATATGTTTCCAAGGCGTCAACAGAAGGCTGGGACTGCATTAGCTGCCTCTCGCTGGCATGCAGTCATTATCCTGTAAGCATGTGTGAGAGCAGGAGCTCAGTGGTGGTGCTGGGCCAGGATGAGAGCTTTCTCCATTTCCAGACGACTAGAATAATCTGGAAAGGCAAAGCCATGGCTATGGCATCATCCTCCCACTTGCGGGAAGAGAAAGCGGGTTTAATACAAACTGGCAGTTTCCTACAGACACATGACAAAGTAAGATTTACCACGTTCCCTCCTGCACACGCAGTGCACACAGCCACTCGGACCGGCATTCCTGGAATCCACCATGAAATTACACCAAACCCACACATCCCTGCTGAGCTCAGGCCCCCATAACCTTAAGTATAATCTCTATTCCGATACACACTAGCATGATCTAATCGGGGTAGGCAATGTGATGTTATTGTGACATGCCACGATGCCCATTCCTGCGTAGACCACCGGTACAATCAGCACGTCTAGAACCCTTGTTTGTTTTATCCGGGGAGCTGATGTGCTGTTTAGTCAGCTTGCATATTTGCACAGCGTAAGATTTTCCTGCGGTGTGTGTTTTTGTCACTGCTGGTAGACCCGCATGACCTTACTTTTCATCACACCTACAAATTCAGCTACTTCCTTCATACTTTGGCACACCTAAACGCAATCCATCCTTTCTGCCAAACCTTAACCTCTGCACATCCCGCAGGTATTTATACCATGATCAGGCTCCTGTCCAGCAAGATCATCACAAAACCTTTCCACAGCCTCTATATATGGCACTACTGTTTTGTTACCAACTTCTGAGCCAATGCAAAGATGCAAGTATCTATAGCAAAAAAATCATAACATTAAAATCATAAACCAATTAAAACATTACTCATTTCTCCCAACACAAATTTCTTTCAGTGAGGAGCAGCTACTGATTTTCAAAAAGTGCCTGAAAGCTGGTTAAAGTACCACCTGAATTCACAGCTGGTGACATTCAAGCCCTAAATGACTTTCATCATGAAACGGGCTTCACACACTGTAAACTACAGCTACTAAGCAGCTGATTGATTACTGGTTAATTTCTCAATCTCTTCCCAATTTCACTGGTTGTTTATGTGACATAATACACCTTACGTTGGTATGTTCTGCTGACACAGATATCACCCATTTTGCGGATGTGCAAACAGGAGGATAAAGGATGGGAATAAGTAGAAACCGAACCAACAGTTAACAGCAACCTGCAACCCGACCACCACAACACAACTGGACTCTGTGCAATAAACAGTTTTCAAGTGCAATAACAATGTGCAATACCCCCTCCTACAGGAGCCTTTTCTCATGCACTATTATCTATATTGTATACTGTAATATAGTCTCTATATTATATATTCTATATGTTTACATAGTGCTTCTTCCTAAATTATTATCTTATTATCTTTCTACTGTCTGTACTGTACTGTAGTTGCTACTGCAACCTTAATTTCCCTGAAGGAACCCTCCTAAAGGATCAATAAAGTTCTATTCTATTCTATTCTAGAGTAGTGTTACATATCAGTGTTCTACAGCTTCAACACCGTAAAATCAAAACCTCTCAATCCTTCCAATGAAACTGCCTGTAGGGTCCAAATGACAGGAAAAGGATATTCCCAAATGTTATGCATCACGCACACAGAAGGCCAAGAGTTAAAAGCCTGCTTCCAGGGTGTACGTTTGAAGGCCACAATGTAAAACTAGCTGTCAAACTGGACCTCTCTGCAAGCCTCATTCATCAAGGATGGGGCTGACAGGGGCAGGGCAGGGCTTTCTCCATCTCTCCATCGCCTCGTCCCAAAGAGGCATGTCTGGCACAGAGCCACCAGCGTCAACACAGCTACATCGGAAACAGCAGCTACGCCTAGTGCTCAGGCCCCCAGGCCATTCCTCACACGTCTGTCCACCAAAGATACGTCCTTCCAGGCTTAAGTGGAATTACAATAAGATCACCATCACAGTGTCCTTGCCTGTCTGCAATAGAGAGCACACCTGCTGTGCTTTATGCATAACCACAACATTCGTACATATAATCAGGATGTTTGTGAAGCTAATAAGTGCTGGCATTGAATACGAATGATTCATATTCTTTTTTAGGTCGAGGGTTTTTGTGTTTGGGTTCCAGATTCCAGATAAAGCTCCATCAATGCACTGGAATGCAGGCAGTAACATGTACAGGTGTGGGGTGGGGTTGGGGGGGAGGGGGTAGACCGAGGAAACTGCTCTTAACCTTTTGACTACCCAAAGGAAACCTCAATTTCCTCTGTGCTTCATTAAGTCCTCAGGAGGGATAGAGTGCGGGGACACCGGAGAGCTTTCACCTCTCCTAGCTTGAGGTCTACCTCATCAGTCACTTGGGACCAACACTCCTCAGGCTGTAAAAACACAAACCTGACTCAGCATCCCCCCACTAACAGCCCCCGGGCATGTGGCAACATCCTGTGCTGTATCTCAAATGCCGGGACACTGGGAGTCAAATGAACCCAAGGCTAATATCCACAAAGCCCAGACAAGGGTCCAACCGCCGCGCCGAGGAGTTGTACAGAGAAGCTCAGATGTTTCCAAGACAAATGTGTGTTTTGCAATGCTAAGTCTACCGTCCTGGTGTGGAACGCCTTCATTATATTTCGTCTCAACAAGCCAGCACAAACAACGTGCGCCAGAGAAACCGCGCAAGAGTGTGCGCGCACGTGTGTTTATCGGGTCATTCATCATGCTGAAATGCGCACCGTGTAAACAGCAAGTGTAACAGTACCTGAGCTGGTGGAGGATGGGGATGGTGGTCCTGGTTACTGCAGGAACAGGGGGAGCATTGTGTGTAGGGTCTATAAGGTGCACAGCTGCTCGAGAGCCAAACCAGAGGTAGACCTTCCATGCTGTGATACTTAAGGGCATAGCAAGGGTCGTCATTCCACAGCAGTCTCCCATCAGCCCCTCCAACAGAGTCAGGCCAGAGACGGTTCAACTCGTGCTTTAACTTATGTCAGCTGAGCCCGGCAGCTTTGTCTACCAATGGGACAAATTTATAACCAGTACTGACAGCACACAACATGCGATTTTGTTTATCATGTACGTCCTAGGAATTATGAAGACAAATAGCACGTAGAACCGCACGACCGAGTAACAAATGGAAAGGATACTCCGAAGTCAATGCTGTGATAACATATGCCATATTTACTTTAGACCACAAGGTTGGTTACTGATCAATAAAGACTATTTAAATTTAGATTAGATTTATTCGATAATGCCAGGCAGTGCAACCACAATCACCGTGCTTCAAAGGTTTCTTTTAGCAACGACAGAAAAACAAGTCTCTCCCATTCCCGTTTTCAAAGCTTGGAGATCCTTCTCTTTTTAGTCAGTCATTATCTTATCCACTTCTTCCCGAATAGGGTCAAGGCTGAGTCCTGGATTCATCAGGAGCAAGGCAGGAATACCCCCTGGACAGGGTGCCAATCTATCAGAGGTTGCACATGGTAGGTCGATCCAAGCAGGGATCGAACCCACAACCCTAGGGCCCTGGAGGTGTGGGACACGTGCACTAGCTGCGGCAACAGAGTGCCGCCCTGATTCAAAGGTTACCAATTAAAAACACTCACCTACGTCTCAAACCACATTCGGAGGTGGTCAGAGACATATGTGACCACATTACTATTGAAGTGTCAACACCAAGAGTCTCAACGGGCCCTTGAGCAAAAAGCACTGCCCTCATCAACTGCATCACTGCCCTAGACTGAAAAAATATAATACCTGTAAGATCAAACCATCCACCGTGCGCACGAGTTTCACGAGGATTTGAGCACGACTGTCAGTGATCTAAATGATACTTGTGCGTGTCTAAAAATGTTCATGTTTATATAATGCTACCTCCAAAAGGTTTTATTTACATGCGTGTGAAAGTGCTACAGTGCAACTCTACCTCACAGAGTAAAAGCTGATAGGCTCCTGGATCACACGGACATTGTAGACAGTCTATTCAGGAGCAACAGGCAGCAGAGAGTAAACTACACTACGAGCTGAAACTAGAGCTCCAACAAGCACCCGAAATGTTCCTCAGCATGCGGTATCAAATTGCTTTTAACTTTATTCTGCTTGGGTCGTTTATTCTGCACACCCCTCATCATACTGTAAGGTACTCCGTGGCCTTGGCACCTGCAGAGGCCTGCTATAACCTGGCAGTGCCATTGTGTTAGTGAAACCAGGCCAGACTTTGTTTGAAGCCACCTCTGAAAGGTGAGGCAAGACTCAAACTGAAGGCAGACAGAGCCAGAATTCCCATATATGCAGGTTCTCTCCATCTGCTTTTGTTTCTCTGTTTAATGTTATCAAAAAAAGGATGACCGGCTGGAACCAGGTGTGGTCATGCAGGTTTGACTTGATGGTTTTTCAGGCCGATGTTGTTCCAAGAGTTGCAAAAGCAGTAAAGCCAGCTGGGGAGGTCATGAGTGGTAAGGCAGGAGCACACACATGTAACTGCTGCTCCTAAAAACCTTCTCAAAGAGTGAAGAGTCATCTTATAACATGAAGGTCCCAAATCAGGTGGCTTGTTCTACAAGTGCAACACATTGATGAGACTCAGGAGCTCTGAGAACAGAAAATCAATATGCCCTCAGAGCCTGTCATGCAACAGCACGAGCAGGATAGTGAAGCTTGGCCACGTGCCCTGTGGGTACCAACCCTGCAAGACAAGCCTGTTTGTCAACATGGGAGCGATACCAACATTCAGTTCCTAATCCATGACAAAGTTTAGAACATTAGTCCACAACTTCATCAAGCCTGGAATTACCCTTTCACCAATTTCATGCCAACACACTCTCTTGCACGATTAAGTCCTCACAGAGTTCCAACCTCCTTTAAATAATACAATTACCTGTTGGTCGGGTGTCTGTCACCCGATAAGCAGAGTGTGGCAGCCAAGCCACTAAATAATTCACCAAGCCACAGGGTTCTGAACCTTGCCGGCATGTTCTTTCTAGGGGCAGAGTGTGTTTTCACTGCAACCCGTATGTTCGTAGGAAATATCAGGCAACAACTTTTACTTTCAAGCGACTCAAAAACAGCAGCTTTCTAAATCCAACACATCCATCATTTTGCTGACGCTCCAGTCTGTCATGTCTGGCGGTCAGTGGAGCAAAGTGCAGCACACTGTGCTTTCAGGAGAAGAGATGAAGGCTTCCAAGTGAGTCAGCAGAATGCCAGTGCCTCACATGGCCATTGATGTTTTATTGAAGCAGGGCTGTGCAGCACTGAGTCGGGAGACAAAATAATAAAACCATTCATTTTCCCATACTCCCTTCGCCTCGTGAGGAACACACACTCCACAGCACAATGTGTCTGGCTCTCAGCAGCTTGTTAACATATAAATTGAGTCAACACTCCTCTTTCCTGCTCACATATTTGATTAGCGTTTGGTTGAGCATCGCAGAGAGCCAGTCATTAGTAGGGATGCCTGATATTTGAAAACATACAGGGGTTGGACAATGAAACTGAAACCCCTGTCATTTTAGTGTGGGAGGTTTCATGGCTAAATTGGAGCAGCCTGGTGGCCAATCTTCATTAACTGCACATTGTACCAGTAAGAGCAGTGTGTGAAGGTTCAATTAGCAGGAAAGAGCACAGTTTTGCTCAAAATATTGCAACACACACAACATTATGGGTGACATACCAGAGTTCAAAAGAGGACAAATTGTTGGTGCACGCCTTGCTGGCGCATCTGTGACCAAGACAGCAAGTGTTTGTGATGTATCAAGAGCCACAGTATCCAGGGTGATGTCAGCACCACCAAGAAGGACCAACCACATCCAACAGGATTAACTGCGGACGCAAGAGGAAGCTGTCTGAAAGGGATGTTGGGGTGATAACCCGGATTGTATCCAAAAAAATGTCATTCCCAAGATGAATTGACGCTGTATTGGCTGCAAAAGGAGGCCCTAGTGCACCGTACTAATAAATGATTGTGGTCTAAAACCAGGTGTTTCAGTTTCATTGTCCAACCCCTGTATATTGCCATATTAAAACATACAGGAATCTTCACCAGGTTTAAGACCCTGATTACCACAATTCTGCATATTTGACGATTAACATGGAATAAAAAGTTCTAAAAGGAAAAAAGGATTTCATGGCTCACTACAGGTTTTATCTAGTGTCTAACATGATGATGATAATGATGCACTCCTTGTATCCAACAGGGATGGACTGGTCATCGGGAGAATCAGGGAATGTCCTGATGAGCCACTATGGGTGTAGGCCACTGAGAGTGAAGGGGCTGATCGCCTGTACCTCCAAAGGGGATATGACATTGGGCTGTCTGAGACGGAGAGCAACGAAAACGAGAACTGTGTGAATAATCCTTTTGAATCAAGCACCTAAAAAGTTAATGTCCTTTGATAATGCTGAAACCAATTATTGTGCAGCCCTTTCAGCATCCAGGGACTACTGAACCCATACCAGTGCACAATCAAATCAATAGTCCAGAACCTACTTTTCTCAATTCCCTGAACATCTGCATGTATATCCTCGTTGCTGTCTACAAGATAGAGATCAGTCAGGTCATGGCACTGAAAGCACCTGAAAAGCTATAAACCCTTTTCCAAACTTTGAGATAAATCCTTTTGGAAGACCCGAGAACTAACAGTATAATTAGCAGATGTTTCTGTTGCACAATTAAGAGCACAGAAGAAGCCCAGTGCAATATTCCAGGTGCAAGACAGGGTGAGACAGCCCTCCTGCTACAGTCTGGCTGTGGAGAAGGCAGGCACATGACTCTGCTCATGTCAGCTCAGCACTAATCGCGGCACAAAATCGTTTGTTAACCCTCAATCAAAATAATTAATCTAAACTAAATCAGCCTGATGTGATTAAAGCTGGTTAGGCTTTCACATTCGCTCTTGCAAGATGAGAAAAGGAAGCACAGTCGCGCGAGCGAGGCAGAGAAATGGGAAATGGCAGGTCCTTCCTAGCCATTCATTCATCGCACAAGCTTTGAAAAAGCAGTGCTTGAACATGCCACGTCTGAAGACTCTTATAAAGCTTGGGCATTGCCTGACAGAGTGTTTATTCGGTTGATATTCTAGTGGTGCCGATTCATCTTGTTGATAAGCACTGTGAGAAAAACACAATGACAGAAAAAGCACCGGAGAAAGAAGAAAAGAGCAGACCCAGCTGCAGCGGGATCAACAGGAAGGCAAGACTCAAGCACTGGGCCTGTAGGGCTGCTAATATGAGAGGGCTCCGAGGACAGAAAGCCGTGGCCAGGCTCAGCTGTGCTGACACTCGGCCCCCTCTGGGGCAGCGTTTGATAGGAGCAAACACCAGCTGTGCTCAGACATTTAATATAACGCTGAGAAATCGTAAGTGAGCCATCATCGTGCCTCAGCAATTCCAGGGAATTAAGAATAAAAGGAAAGCATGTGTCACTTTAATTTGATATGCTTATTGCCACCAGTATTTGAGACGGATAATGAAATCATGTGTTATTTCTCAGGTGGATCACTGATTCTACCAGGAAATAACTGTTTTTATCCTTTAAACCAGGGTTTCTCAACCTGTGGGTCATGAAGCACTCTCGAGTGGTCCACAGGTCCATTCTCACACAGGGACAGTAGCTAATACAGTGTTAAAAGTACAAGATCCTTGATCCTTGAACCTCTTATGGTGCATGAATAAACCTTCAATAAAAGGACCAGGCTTTCTTGAAGGCTCCTAGAAGCAAATTAAAAGGTTCCTCACAAATTGAAGAAGCTCCAAAGGTTCCTCAAGGATTTGGTCATTTTTACAGGTGTAGTGAGCCAGTGATGGTACTTTAAAATCATAAAAGTACTTCACTTTATTTAGCTTTAGTAAAACGAGAGATCAAGCTTAAAAACATTATATATTCATTAACAGAAACGCATCAATGGAAACATCACAAAAGGTACGCAAGGCAAATGAAATGTTCTCAGTTTGAGACAATGGTTGCGGCCCCGAATACAGAGTTATAAACAGGTGGGCTGTCAGGTGGAAAAGACTGAGGACCCCTGCTTTAAACCATACCAGTGAAATCCATCAAAGGAGAATATGGTGTCAAAGCGCAACTCGAGTGGATATTCCAAAATGTAAACACTACATCATTGGTAGGGAGTCCTGTTCCTGGAGAGACAGACTCCTGCTCAAGCCTACCTGATCCTACTCACCTGTTCATTACCAGCTTTAGTCGGTCTGTGCAAGAAGCTGGCAGTCCGGGACCAGGATTGCGTACCTCTGCACTACATTATGGGAACAAAAACATCCAAAAAAACCTAGCCTGTGCGTGTTGATATCAAGACAGTGGAATGTAGCTGAGAACTGGTTTTGGAAACTGCTAACCCATCATTTTCATTTGCAGTAACACTTAGCAGGATTAGCCATTGTTTATGTGCATGGAGATTATTGGGTGTATAATTTGTCCCTTGATAAACATAGGGATTAAATGGCCATCAGCTCTCCTTGGCTGCAATCAGAACGGGCTCAAATGACAAATTTGGGACAAATGGAACACCAGGCACTGGGGCGTCTACACAACACAAGCGCAGGGAGGCAAAGGCATGGTTGAGTCCATGGAGAACTTCACCCCCCCCACAAAATTCTTCACGAACGCAATCTCTGCATCCTCTCAGAGTGTGCAGCTCTGTGTGCAGTAAGGGGAGCTAGCTCTAATCCTCTCCTCGTACCAGGCAGTGAGGGGAGCGGTGATGGAATGTGGCAAGCCGGACCTGACGAAACCCAAACGGGCAATTGCTTTCCCAGAGAGGACCACATGCTGAGGCAGGGAGACGCCACAGCCCAAGCGGGGGAGGAGAGCAAGGCCAATATTTTCATATGGTAAAGCAGAGCTAAAGAGCAGACACAAATGACCCTGAAGACTTGCCAAAAAGTAACCCGTGTGGAATCTCAGAGAGGGTGTGGAGGGCTACAATGGCTGGGGTTTTGATAGTGTGGAAATAATTACCACATATGACCTCGCCTTGTCTCCTGCACTCCCAGCCCAGCTCTTTCTGCTGTGGAGCAGGGGTGTGACCGTGTGGTTGTGGGCGGCAAATCTCTGGTTTCGCTGTACTGTTAGAGTGTGTTCTGAGAGATCTGATACCCCTCTAAAGAGGATTAACACAGCCAGGACTCTACATATTGGTCCTTAATGATGGTACCACACTTTCCCCCTCTCCAATACACTTGGGCTTCATCTGCATGTATCTTAACATTCCTGAAAACAGAAAAGTGGAAAATGCTCATATGAGAACGCAAATCCATGAATATAGTGCAAAAACATAGTGCAACACATAACCTGGTCATCAGACAGGTCAGACACAGCAATCAACCATAACATTATGACTTTGTTAGCCTCCCTTCAACCTGATCATCAACAGTCAAGACCACCATAGAAGAGGTTTCATGTGGGTGGTGGGTCATTTTCAGCACTGCAGTGACACTGAGTGTTGTACTGGTACAAGTGAACCAGACACAGCAGTGCTGCTGGAGTGCTTTATAGAGTGGACAGTGACTGGACACAGTCTTTAGACACTCTTTTACCTAGTTGGTTCAGGCACAAAAGCTGTTTCTGCACAGTTGGTGTTGATCATCCTCTAGTCCCTCATCAGTGGTCAAAGAACACACTGCCCTCAGGACACAGACGCCTGGATATATATGGATGATGGGCTTTTCAGTGCAGCAGCCACAGCCATGAGGGGTTTAAACTCTCTAGCAGCACTGCTGTGTCTGATCTACTCATACCAGCGTAACACACACCAACACACCACCACCTGCAGTGCTGAGTATGATCCACCACCCACCTGATACCTGCTCTGTAGTGGTCCTGTGGGGTCCTGATTATTGAAGATCAGGGTGAAAGGAGGTTAGAATGTATGGGGAGAAACAGACTAACTAAAGTCTCCACACAGAGATACACACATACACACTAGTGAATTCACACACCAGGGGGCAGTGAGCGCACGTGCCCGAAGCTGTGGGCAGCCATATCCTCAGCGCCCAGGGGCGCAGCTGGGGAGTTCAGTGTCTTGCTCAAGGGCACTTCAGTCATGCCCTGCCAGTTCAGGGATTCGAACCGGTGACCTTCCACTCACAAGGCTGGTTCCCTAAACACCAGGCCACAGCTGCTCCTAACACAGTGTATTATAGAACTACAGATCTTTGCTCCATAGTTGGCATGTGGTCATAAGAACATACAATATCCCTTTCATATTCTTTCATTTTAATAATAAAAGAAACAATGCCTAGGTATGGATAAAGACCAAAGCACTAACACCTGGGCAGAAGATCCCTGATCTTAAGTCAGAAGGACGGACAGAACATTGAAGAATCACTTCCATGAAACAGCATTTGTCTGCGAGTGGAGGGGGAAAGAGAATTACAGTCCATGGCATGAGGGGGCAGCGTATGATAAAAGATGTGCCCAACACAGACAGGGGGGAAAAAAAGGCTAATAACACTCTCCTACATTCCAGGGAATGAGTAAAGGATGGTCACCGAGGAAAGCATTAATCACACATGTAACAACAGAATTCCTGTTTCACTTGTCACTCAAAAGTTCAGGTAGATTAACCTCATGGGTCCTAGGCCAATTTTGCTGGACTTTTTCATAGTTTAGTATTTGTAGGAGACAGTCACACATGCCAAGTGCTATTTTCAGGAGCTCTTAGGCTACTTATATTTATCCTCCTTCAAGATGTAAATATTGACAATTTATATGCTTTTATGAATTTGATAAAAACAGAATGACTAAAATGTGGTTTTGGCTTTTAAGGACTATAAGAACACAGGAATGATGTTGAAATTTGATTTGATTATTTGTACAAATTAGATTGATAAGGAAATGTATAAGTTAATAAAAAAAAAGCTTTAATTGATATTTATCAGTATTATTCTCTCATTACTTTTTATTGCTTCTCATTTGAAAATGAGAAGCAATAAAAAAGTATTAGCAAAATGAGAAGCAAAAAAGCAAAATGAGAAGCAAAAAAGCAAAATGAGAAGCAAAAAAAATGCCTCCTAAACCTCGTCTTTGATGCATCCTCTACCTGTAGAAAGCACTATCTGAAAATAGTGAGAACACATTCTACATACAAGACTGAAGCCAATTAGGCAGTGCAGAAGACAAGCGAGACAAAAGCCCTCCCTCCTTCAGAAGTAAAAGGCCTGTATGATCTTCTGAAGTCCTGTTGGAGGATAAATGAATAAACATGTGATAAATAGTTCTGCCTCCCGAACCACTTGCGTGTGTTGTGCTCACAAGTTGACATTAATACCTTTTTGCAGCACAAGCAGCTGGGGGTTTGCAGTGATTGTAACTTTCCTTGTCAGTGTGAACTGTAATGGCTTTAATTAGAGAGGTGACAGCATCAGCCAGAGCCTCAGGAGATCAGGGAGCCTAGACTGCAAAGACTGCCCACCCCCGCAACCAGCCACGCTTTTGCTTCTGGTGGCAGGGGAGGCAAAAGTTGGAAGAAGCACTGGAGACAGGTGTTGGAGCAGATAGCTGAGGTGAAACGAGACCAATAGCACTTGGATGGTTTGCCTTTTCAAATGGGCCACGCGAGGTTCTGTAGGGTTAAATGCAATAATTACAATGAACTGGGCTGTACAACATCTACAGCCTTAACCAATTCAGTTCCAGCACACCTGAACCCTGTTTACACATGGTCACTAGTATCTGGATGGGAATCTGGAAAGAACTGAACCCCCATGTGTTTACACTTGGTGGACAAAGACGTCTGGTTAGTCAGACTGGAAAGATTACCTGTGGTTTGGGTTGTAAAGGGAGGAGTTTGTTGTCTTTATTAGCTCTGCTGTGTTCTGATACTCACTGAACTGGTCTGGGGGGTGGGGGGGTGGGGTGTGTTTAACACCACTAACCTAAAGAACGTCTTTGCTTCTACCTGAGGCTGGTTACTTTCACAGAGGCCAGGACTTTTCTGCAATGTTGTAGCACCACAGACTGGATGCACATGCATTTCCAGACAAAAAGTGTTTCAGTCCAAGTGAACGAGTTTGTCTGTTTTTGTTAGCATACAGGCGACAAATGTTGGTTTATTGCCTGAATAAATGGGTCTGAAAGACTTCAGCAGCAGTACAGCTGTTTTCCACGCTGTTCTGGTTAGATGTTGCCAGCTAATCCCCGGTTCACCTACATTGGCAGTAGCTGCAAGGTGCTAAAGTTAAAAGCAGGGATCCAGCTTTCAGGAAAGTAAATTTGGTTCACTTTTCAGCTTTTAGACAGATTCTGAGTTTGACTGGATGTCGCTCAGGTTAGAAGTGTTGCCAGCTTTGCCGACTGTGTGTTACGTTCGTACCATCATTTGGCAATCAGTGCTTGGTAGTACTGATGTAATTCAGTGGGCACCTTTAGAAGGTACTGATTTCAGAACCCAACCGTACAGATAACACAGCTCGTTTTATGTGTTATCCAGCTATAATCCTGATATTCAAGACCAAAATTAAACAAAATCTTTAAATATTCAGATGCTCTTGAAGTTTGAAATGAACTCAGTGAAGACCAGTGAAAAAGTTGGGGTTTGAGTTTTTATATGGCAGGGCACCCAAAGAATCATATACAACTGATCATACTAAACCTCTCAGACTTCCAATCGGATAAAAATAGGTCCTGTGTCAACCAAATAAATACACATTACAAACAAATCCTTTTGCAAAGCAGTTCATTCGCACCTGTACACTGAGCTCTGACAACACAGATTCTCAAGTCACATGACGCAGTGTGTTACAGTACCTACAGACACAGCAGATCAGGCTGGGTGAAGTCAACATTTACCCACAGATTGTATTTGAACTCAAAGCTGGTGTGTAAGCAGACGCACTGACGTCCAGCCAACTCCACACAAAGCAGTCCCAAGGTCACAAAGTTTACTCTCCATGTATGACTCCACCGAACACTGTACAGCTAATCTGACCCAGTTACAGTAGCGACAACAGACGTTAACGTCTGAACATTAACTCGTGGGAGGAGTGTGTTTACACCACGGCCTGGGAGAGACGGGTGGAGATGAACTTTAACCCAACAAAGTGAAAAACGTCTGAATGTGACTGTGGTTGGATGAATTCCCGAAGACTCGACACAGGTAGTGCAAAGCACACTGGATACTCCCTGTTGTGCAAGCGTGAGGTTTTAAGTGATGCAGAAACATACCATGTGACAAACACAGTAATAAACATCCTGCTCACACAGGAGGCAACATCTTGGAACCTTTTTAGTAGCATTCATCTGGAAGTCCAACCAACCAACCAATTGCACCTTTTCCAACTGCCACTACTGCAAGATCACATGATTGGTGGACGAAAGTAACTGTTGCGTCAGTTAACACATTCCCATGCTGGGGCCGTCAAGATAATCAATTTATATTCAGAAATAAAGATAAATGATATAATTGCCATTTTAGGACCATTTTATGCTACTGACATGATTATATAATAGTATAATAACATAATGATACCCTTTAAAGTAAGCAAACTTTATTATAATGAAAGTGATTAAACATTCAGACACTGAATTTGGAATCTAGCATTTTTTTAAACATTAGGGAGAGTTAAAGTTACTGCATGATACTGTCATACTTTGTGCCTTGCTCATGTCAGTAAACAATCAATAGCCGATGCTTTCAAAGTCCTAGTTTGGGAAAAAAAGTAAATCATTAAGAGGAAAGGGTGTGTGTGTGCTATGAATCACTGTTTTAGTCTCCACTCCAAATTAATTGAGAAGGGGTGAGCTAGAGTTCACTAGTTCATCTGCAAAACTAGGCTAGCTTGTGCTTGGCCGCAGTGCAGTGTACAGAGCACACACACACGATTCTGATACAAACTTCCTCCCTGAACACATTTTCACTTTTGCCATGATGTTCAAGTGCACATAGAATTAAAACCTGCCTTTATCTTCAAAGAGTTGAATAATAGGAGTTTAGCTCATGGAACTTCAAACGCTGCTGTGTCCACCTTCAAGAAAATACCCCATGACCACAGGACTGTAATAAGTCCTGAAACGGCTTTCTAAGAGTCTTGACTCATTTTCCACACCGAGTGCATTACTCAGACCAGTACAGTGAATATTAGCAGAACTACGTAATAAATTTGTCCTGTGTCTTTGTTGCACAACGGTAATACGATATGCAAGACACACAGATCACGGGATGAACGGTGCATTGTATGAATCAGCCTGATCTCCTGTTACTAGCTAACCAAACTGAAATGTGATCATCATCAATTTTAAAAACACTTATCGGTCCAACTCTAGAAAATGTGGTGGTACTGACCCCTGTAGACAAGTTCGATATTGGAAAAGGAGTTGCTATGTGAACCAGTCAATCAGAACAGAGTTCAACATAAAGTCCACAATAAAAGGAAAAGGGTTGTAACAGGGTTGTAAATAGGCTCCTACAGGTATCTTAATTCACACACACAATGCAAATACTCTACCGTGCTATACAGCACCTTAAAAAAAAGCCTCCACATTGTCTTTGTTATGAAAACTGACATTCTAATGTGGTTTGTGTGTGAGGAATGATGTCACGTGAATTAGGGTGGCAAAGAAATGGAGGAGAGGACACAAATAAAACCCTGCAAAACCGAGAATTCGAGTGACTCCCACCACGTCACCACAAGGAGAGAGCGTCAATTAGTGTTCCCCAGAGCAATAATCATTCAAGACAAAAAGACAGGCTTTTGCTTTTATATGTCTGCTTTCAGCCATGAATAAAGGGATTTTGGCCGAACTCTCATCTCCGTCTGAGGAAAGAAAATCACGTTCCAAGGATGATGCAATGCAAAAGTAACAGAAAACTGCACCATCATTAGACTACCCAAAACCCAAAGCCTTAAAGTGAACACTCTTCCTTCAAAGGGAAGACGATTTCCTTCAAAAATAGACAAAAAAATGATCAAAAAGTGGGTAAATGAAGGTCATTCGCTTAAAGCTCCAAGTGGTTTCCACTATAGATCGAGCGTACCCTTCACCTTGTGCTCTTATAGACTTAATGATAGGCACATTCCTTTAGTTCGCAGCTTCCACTCAACCCTTTACATCACCAAGCACAGTAAACAAATAACTGCTCCCTCATCTCACTCCAAAACGTTCCAGCAGGAGATGGGCAAGAGTTCAGCAAAAAATAAAGAGCAAAAAGCAGAGAAATGAGAAAGATACTCAGTGGAGAGACGTGCCTAGAAG
The DNA here is from genome assembly GCA_034509495.1 of Acestrorhynchus altus. Taxonomy (NCBI): domain Eukaryota; kingdom Metazoa; phylum Chordata; class Actinopteri; order Characiformes; family Acestrorhynchidae; genus Acestrorhynchus; species Acestrorhynchus altus. The sequence continues at coordinate 36,367,805 of CM067503.1, read as the reverse complement.
TGACTGCTCTCCGTGTCCTTTTGCTGAAGAGCAGCACTTCTGTGATTGATATCACACATTTATTCATGGCTTCTGCTCAATGAGACGTTACAAAGCAGCAGTTTCAGACTGAGAAATGGGGCTGGGTATAAAAAAAAAAAAAAACCTATTGATTCAAACTTCAATTCAGTGATCTGATATTGATTCATATAAAAAAAAAAAAACAAGATCAACCTTTCTATCCTAAGCCCTCTGGAGACGGCACTCCTGTCTGAGGGAAAAATCTGAAATTTCACCAAACATTTGAATAATCCTGTGGAAAATCCTGTTTTTACACACCCTAGAAGCAAATTTTACAAAATAAACTTTTCCCCCTGAGCATGGAGCTTCAAGATGCAGTGTGTTGATTCTCAGCTGCAACAGATAAAGCTGCTGCAGCTCACAACACCAGAGCTGCCGCCTCACTGCTGCACCTCCTTATGGAGAAAACTGGTGAGCTTCATTTTGAGTTGATCTAATCCAGGTGCTGTTTGTGGAGCTGAAGTTATAAACCTGATATTCCTAAATGAACCAATATTGAACGGTGACACCCAGCCCTACTTAGGAAGATGTTTATCTGACCCATTCAGACTACATACACAAACACATGTCACTGTGAGACTAAATTATCACTCACTTCCAACAATCATGCAGCAGCTAAAAATGCACCAAGCGTTCACATCAGCCTGATCTAGTGCACTTACTGATTCTCTAGGTATCCGGGAGTGCAGACTAAATGATTTACACTGCTCATGCTAAATGCATGAAAAAAAAATTGCACTTCCAGCATTAAAAGAACCAAGATCCACAACAGAAGAACAGATCCAGGATTTGATGCCAGAGGAGACATCTCCATAAGTCACAACCTACTGAACTCCACTTATCTATGGGAGATTAGCATGACATGCAACGACTCCTTGGAGTGGTTTGCTATCATGTTTTATCAGGCACTGAGACAGCCTGTGACATACAAGAACCAGACCACTTCTAAGTCAAGCCAACCAAAGCTAAAAGTGACATGTCTTTTGTGGCCTAACTGACACACTCCTGGGCCTTTCTTCAGCAGGCATTGCAAGAACGTAGAAATTACGGGTTTCCAGGCCAAACACACACGTTTTTCATTAAGAAATCACACTCGCCAAGTGCTGCTTTGTGTTTGGGGACAGATGCATATAACTAACCATTTACGGTCAGGGCAGCTGGTGTGGTCTGCATATGGGATAAGTTTTTAAAAGACCCAACTGACGCAAGAAATCAAGCAGAGAAATTCCACAAAGCCTCGTTTGAGGACAGAGAGCCACTCCTTAACCTTCAACCTCTTCGACACATGTTTGAAGGAAGGGCAGTTAGTCCATTAAAACAAAGCCCATTTCCAAAAAGTGTCTTGAATTGCTATCAGGACGCAGTGCTTAGTTAAACAAGGAGACGACCCATTCTGGGTAATAAAAAGGACAAATTTACAGCTGTGCTGGACTGTGGCTTCCAGTAGGATTTGGCAAAAGGCACAAAAGGGAACAGGCGCCTGCCAGAACACTCAGCTGGGGCAAGCAGGGGGGTAAGGCTAGAGAGCTAAAGCGTCAGTATCAAACCTCCACCGACGCTGCCAGATTAGGCAACCCAAATCCTTACACAGAGAGCGAGAGGGAATGCAATCCTGATTTGCATTAGATGAAAAAAGAGAACATAACAGTCGCAGCACATTTCAGAGGCCAGCACACCTGCCTAAGCTGAAAATCGGCATTTTCAAGCTCCAGAACAAATATGAAAAGCAATAACTTACTGTCTTTCAGTATTAGGTTCCCAGATCAAAACAAAAACAGAACAGAAAACAGAAAAAAGGCCAAATCTCTTCCACTGCCTTTTATCCCACTATGTGTTCTGAATAAAACTTCAAAATCATAAAGACGACTCTCTGGGTTTGGGAAAATACCAAGCAGGGTAGCGCAATAAAATCATATTACACTCATCATCATGATCTTTCTCAGGAAAGGGTTTTAACCTACAAGTGGCTGGTAGTCCACAGCACCACAACAGCAGAAGTAGGGCTACTAAATGTTGGACAAAACTGACATTGCAGTATATATTTTTTCACAAAATGTATTGCGATAAAAATAGTCACATAAACATCACATCACATTCACATCAGATGTGAATGATCTGACCTGTCCCAATATTCATAATGCACTCTCTATCCAGTGATCAGATTCGTCCACTCTAAAAGAAGGAGAGCAAATCCCACAATTCACATTTACAAGTAGTCTGCCTGCTCTGTGCAATTACACATTCTCACCCGAGAAGTGACTAACCCCTAAACTTACAGAAAACCCTTTAAATTAAACCTGAAATGAGCTCATACTCGGAGCTTTATATCCATTAGGGCTGCATGATATAGTTTCAGGATCATTATCACAATGTGTGCGTATGAAATAGTCACACTGCAGGACATGCAATGTAAAAATTACATTCTTCAAACTTCTTTGTTGCTTAATACAAGAAAAATCTACACTGACACACCTACCAACTGCATTTTCTGTCTGCCCAGTTTCATTTTCTGTACTCAAATATGGGACACACACTGGATCATGTTGGAACTTTTTAACGTACAAGGCCTTTTGGGGGATTTACCCCCCAACCATTAAGATTTTAGAAGCTTCATTTTTTGCTAACGTTTTTCCCTTAAACCCAACATAAGTCATCAAATATCACAGACACCAGGCCCTAAACCTGGAAATAATTCCTGGATTTTTTTAACGTCGCAGTATATATTGCAAAACAACAAAATGACAATGTCAGTCATCCCGCCCCCTCCCCAAACAAATACTGCATAGTTATAAAAGCTGTTATTTCCATCCCCAATCTTCTATTATACATGGCACAAGTGTATAATGCAAGAAAAATAAACTGCTTTTTAAACTACTACCATATTGATGAATCATAAACGAGAATTTTGATCATTTCAACTACCCCCCCACCTCCACCCCACCCAAAAAAAAAAAAGAAAGAAATATGATTCCCAGTTCATGCATCATGCACCTCCACAAACCATGGCATTAAGAAGACAGCAGCTCATAAAGGCTTGAACAGTAGCCTTAACACATGAGGTACCATTAACAATGCATGTCAAAAGAAAATGTCTGGTGGTAGATTTAGGCAAATCTTATCCAGCACTGCTGGGGGAGTTCAATAAGTCTTTGGTTTGACTGGACATAAACTAAGCATAGACTGGAGTTCATCACTCATCAGATTTACTGATTAGAATGAAACGGACTGGCTCATTATTTACACCAATGGAGTCCTCTTTTCTCCTGCTTTGAAGGTTCTTTGTGGTTGCTGACAGCTGATCTGATTAAGTGCAGTTCCGCATCACAATTGATAATGGATTCCAGATGTATGTCGTCATTTCCCACGGACTAGTGTCATTCATTCACCGTGCATTATTAGAGGCTTTTTAAGGCGTGACTGCACAGTGGGAGTAGCGCAGGGAAGGGAGAGGGTCTCTTTTCTGTGTAAATATTTGCACAGGATGATCTATGAGTGACTGCACAGGCAAAGGGAGGGCAGGGAGTGGGTGACATCACAGTATTTCCAATAAGTATGATAGAGATTCTTCTCCCGTTTTAGATACTACAAAACCCACACCACCACCCAGCTAACCTATAAATAACCCAACCCTAATGATGATCACAGCATTATGACATTACTCCACACTCCCACCCCAAAGCACTGCTTGCTAATTTACCGAAACTAACTGGTGACGTGTGGGACGTGCCAAACATGTGACACAATACCACTGAGCAGCTATGTTGGCATTCTTTCTGTAGAGTGCTGGTTGAATAAACAGCTTTCTCTATCCAAACAACACAGGAGAATACAGTAGCAAGAGCCAGGAGTGAATTATTTATCACCTAATGCTCACCAACATCACAAATCAACCCACAGCAAATATTTAACCGAGGCTACACAGCACACAGGGGGAGGGGGTGGGCTGATAAATTGTAGGATCAAGGTTAGGAGATGGGGTTACAGCGATAGCCAGTGACTGCCAGCAGTGCTAAACTGTGGCCTTAGGAAGAGCAATTTACTATGGTGCTCAAATCCCCCACACAAGGCCAAGTGGTCCACTGGATCGGTAAATTGTAGAAACGGCCGGGCCCGGCCGTTAAACAGAACCTGCCGGTTAAGGGGTCTAAGATTTAAGTGTCTTTGCCAGACACAGAGGAGCACTAATTCACCAAGACTGGGCTGTTTAATAGCAAAACTAGAGATCAATGTTCCGCAAAGTGCATGACTGATTGCTTCTTCGGGAAATAATTCTTGCTGTTAATGTGGTTCCTTTCAATCAAGCCTGTCCCACCAAAAGCGCAATTCATGTGTTACTAGATACAGGCTGCGTCACTGTTGCTAAGAGGTGTAGCAATAAGAGGAGTGTAACAATGTGCTTACTCTGCATGGCCACTGGTGGCTGCCTAGGGAGCGGAACAAAAGAACCTGTGTCAAATGTGCATGAGCACTTATGTGGGTATAAGTAGCACCTACCGCCAGCATGTTGACAAAGGAGGTCAATGTAAAAATTGCACTCCAAGGCATTTTGCAGCATTTCTATTGGTCTATTCATCATGACATTCTGATACAAGATTAAGAACTGCCAGATGAAGAAAGGTAAACAACAAAAAAGGCTGATAGGTTTTTGCAGGACAGCCACAATATATAATATATACAATACCAGTGTGGGAGATCATAATACATTATGATTAGCTCACTCCCCCACCTTCCAAACAAATACAGAATAACCCAGGCCCAGAAAAGTTGCAGTCAGTCGCAACAGAGCCTAGTGAGAAAAGCGGACACAGCACAGGCCCCTGATTGTTCTTCATAGGACATCATTCAGCCTTCTCTAATAGCTGTAGCAGTGACAGCCAGCTCAGACAAACATGCTTTTGAGCAGACTGTAGAAATGAGCCGGACCCAGCACACAAAGAAGCTTTCTAAACAAGCCAACGTACCTTAACTGCATGCTGGTGAAAAACTTCCTCTGCTATAAGCCGATTTGTACACCACAATGTTTCTTTCTGCAAATAGAAGCTGCTGGGATGGCGATGGTTCATGATGGCAAGTGAGATCTTCAGATTCTTAAATCTAACAAAAGGCTGTGCTGTGAGTAATGAGACATAAAACAGAGCCACCAGAACCCAGCATTTGTATGAAATCCAGGGTTCCATAATGTGATTAATGTCTCTTTTGTAATCTAATTTACCTACATTGTGCCCCATATTTCTCATTAATACTTTCATTTTTAAAATGAATTTGCTTAATCTATTTTACAACTTGAACATGCCTTGCAGCCAGTTTAATTCCATGCTTTAGGGAGCCCACAAAGTGGGGTGACACTGGTTTGCCTTTGAGCACTGCAGAAAGTCATATAGTGGTGATGCTTGAAAGTTTGTTAGAATTTTCTATATTTCCATATAAATCTGACCCAACATTTCTATGAGATTAAGGTCAGGACTTTGAGTGGGCCACTCAAATATTACGCTTATTCTTCTTCAACCATTCTTTAGTAAAACGACTGGTGTTCTTAGGGTGGTTGTCTTGCTGCATGGCCCACAATCTCTTACAATTCAGCTCTTTGTTTGCTGGTATAATTCAGTCCTGGCCAAGATGCAGCAAAACAGGCCCAAACCATAATACTTCTGCCACCATGTTTGACAGATGGGTTAATATTTTAATGCTGTTTTGCAATGTTCATTTCTCCAAACAATTTTTAAACTAAAAATATTTGTTGGTCTCATTCCTCCACAAAACATTCCGATAGCCTTCTGGCTTGTCCATCTTTAGCCAATTGCAGATGGGCAGAAATGTTCTTTTTGAAGAGCACCAGCTTTTTCCTTGAAGCCCTGACATGCACACCATTGTAGTTCAGTGCTCTCCATGATGATGGTCTCATGTACATTAATAGTGACCTTGGGTTCTTTGTAACCTCAGGGACCATTTCGCACCTTGATCTTTGTGTCTTTTGTTGGTCAAAGGAGGGCAGTAATAATGGTCCTGACTGCCTCCATTTGTACACAATCTGTCTGACTGTGGATTGGTGGAATACAAGCTCCACCACCTTTTCAGTCTAAAGAGAAACAACTCTTCTTCTGAGTGCTAAAATACTATACACACTCACACCTGACCGTCTCCCAGTGAATACCAGTGCAACTCCCAGATATGTAATATTAGATCATTTTCCTCCATTAATAACTGATGAAGTGTATTTTTTTAATCTACTTTTAGGGCTTGTGAAAATCTGATGAGGTTTGAGGGTTCACAAACTTTAAAAGCACCACTGAACAGCACTGAAATGCAGCAGCACTGCACAACACACAGATGTAGACTACTCCACCCAATAGTGGCCATGTTAACAAGGAAGAGCTAAAGCAGAGAACTAAGCATGAACTTCCGTCCTCATCTTCAATATGTCTGGACCCACATGGCATGTTAAGATCTGTTGTAGTAAATATAACTGCTGTCTAACCAACCTGATAGCAAGCTGAAGAAAACATGAACAGACCTATTAAAAATATGGGCTTTTCACCTTTTATGACGGCAACAGAATCATCACAGTGCGACACAAAAGTAGAGAAAAATGGAAGATGAAAGTAGAAGATCAAAACAAATATCTCCAAAATAAATAAATACATCTATTTTGCCTCAACAGACACCCATAAGCCACAAGTTTAGACTGCCTCTAGCATTTTTGGCTCAGTCCCCCGACAGCGACGTAAAAGCATTACACAATGCCTGAGTGTTGCCAAAAGCGAACGGTGCAATGCCTCGCTTGCACACAGGAGCAGACCACTCGTCACATATGGAAGCCATTTTTTTTCGCACAGGGTTTCCCCCAGGCTCGTGCCAAGCCCAAAGCCACCCACCAGAGCCAGACAGCACGCAGGAGCCCCTCACAGTTTAGGCAGACTGAGAGCAGACCGCATTCTCCCGCCTACGGCAGCCATTCACCACAGTCCGTACACACAAAGCCACTGCGCTAACCACAGCTTTGTCCCCAGCTGTGCATCAGCTTAGACTTCCAACACCACCTTCGGCTTGGAGAGGAACAATCAATAAAGTATTAAAAACACTTCCAAAAAATGCTCATTTTCATGCTGTCTATGACCCAAGACAGTGTTTCTCAACCAGGGTTCTGGAGGCACCCCTACCCTGCACATTTTAGAGTGCTTTTTTAAACAGGTGATTAACTGCTTATAAACAATCTAAACTAATATTTGACAATGCATTTACCATAATCGAGAAGAGCAGAACTGTTCAGGTTACAGTGCTGTTTATTAACTCTGTTAAAAATGTTCTATTAAAAATAAAAATGTACTGTTAAACAAAGGTTCTATTTCTTTATGACACTAATCCAGGAGGATTTGGTCACAATCAAATCAAAGGACAGATCAAAAATAAGTCACATCAGCATCAGTCTGCAAGTAATTCCTAGTTTTGCCACAGTATGAACAGGTTCACTGGGATAAAACACTACTATAAATCAGTGTCACACTGTACTGGACTGTATCACATCCCACTACACTGTATTGCATTTTCAGTACCAAGTTAGTTTTTGATTTGGATACAGTATTACATCAGGACAGTGTAAAGCACAGCTTTTGACTTATTCTAGATTAAAGTTGACTGTTTGAAAAGACGGATGAGACTGATTATAATTTAAGGGACATTTAAAGCCACGCCTTATTTTTGCGATATTTCTGGTCAATCAAAAGAGAGAAAGAGAATCAAATGATTGTTTTTGATTTGCAACTCTCACAGTTTTAGTGAAAAGCAATAGAGATGGTACGTGCGAGAAGGAAAACCATCTGTGCAGGGCGGAGCACGTTTTTCATACTGAAGACATTCTCTGGGGCTGGATTCACACTTTAGTTCAACAAACATCTGAGGGGCGGTGTTGTACTTGGAAGCTCTCCCCTGCAGAGGTCATCTCTCAGACATGCATTTTCTCCTTCTTACAATATTATTGCTCTCAGCTGGTGATGTCCCCCATCGCCGACTACGGAAAACTGGGGGAGGTCACAAATGGAAAGCTCACAAAAGCCTGCAGGCCAAAGCAAAGCTCACCACACTGTCAGGTAGAGCCTGCTTGCTTTGTAATCAAGGTGAAGGCAGACAGATCCTACGAAGTTTTGGGGCTGGCAACTTACTCCATCAAACGCTCAAATTCAGCTAGCCAAGTCATCCAGTCCTACAACTTAAAGTGAGGGATGGAAGAGGAAATGGAAAAACCAGTGTAACAGGTGGGGAATGGGGCTGAACACTGAAGGACCACGGATAAAGAGCAGCAGAAGGGAGCAGTAGGGGAGTGAAATGAGAAACAGCACATGTTCTGAATTTGGCCTATGAGGGCGAGGCTCCCTCCAGTACAAGCTTCATTCCAGGGAATGAATTCCACACCAAGAATGCAGATGAGTATATGAGATTATTACAGGGGGATATTGGTGGAACCATTTTGTGACCATGTTCTAACAGAGAACAAATAGGATCCTTCCCACAAATTCAAAGGATGACCATTCAGAAAATCTGGACAGGGCTTGAGCCTAATGAGTAGGGGTGTACAGTAATGTCTCAATTCACATCACATTATAGTTTGGATCATGCAGGAGAAAAGGCAACAAACCCACCCAAACAGAAAACGGTGGGTTTAAATTTGCATTTATTCTGAACAGACCTTTGTGTAAATTGCATCTGTGCTGCTTTTTCCTGTTCTAAATGTCCACTCTCAGGTCATACAGCTCTTCCTCACAGAGCACTAGGCTCTTTCCGGTGTAGCCAGAGACTCATTCCGCTGTTATCTTAAGACTCGTTCTGTGTCCACTAGACCCTCATCCTGCACACCCCCACACACACACAACGACTGGGCTTATCTCCCTTCCCAGCACAAACTGGGGCTGCTGGTGGGGTTCTTCTGCTTCGCTCCCCTGTGGGGCAAAGCCTGCCCTTTTCCCATCCCCCAGTCTATTGCCACAGCATGGTCATCCACTCAGCTATTGTACACTTGTGCAAAAGACTGGCTACGTTGTCCTGAAATATATGAACATGTTCCCATTATGTGTGAAAAGGGCTGAAAGAACTAGGAGTGTAACAGGCAAGAAAACATGTCTGCATTCTGAAAGTATATCTGACACAGAGGTACGATTACCATCAATATGTTGTGCAAGCACTGACCCACGATTTTCATGTTGTTCTAAAATCAGTTTTCCTCAGGTGCAGAATAAATGTCCTGTTATTAGAGGCTTCAAAATACAAAAATTATTCATTACCCAAATTACCTTATTTTGTGATTAAGTTTCCAAAGATCCTACGAACATCTCTGGCAGCTGGAAACATTTGATATGGTGCTGTAAACCTATTAAAATACAGCTTTATTGTTAAAACACACACTATACAACTGCACTTCAATGCAGAGAGCATAATTGGACATGGTGGAAAACACAGAGTTCAAATCACTATTTGAAGAGCAGTTTTAAAGAACTTGCCATTACTACAGTATGGTGTTTGTACAGAACAGTGTAATAAATATTGTACATTATGAAAATGTTGACAAGTATCATGATATTATGTCCACCATATCACCCACCCCTACTGTGCAACCCAACCTGTATATGCAAATTAAAGCAAACAATCAGTATGACAAAAAAAAAAAAAAAAAACACCATTAACCTTTAAAGCATTGAAGCATTTCACAACTGCAGTGACATTTCCAGTGCCAAACGAAGCATAATACACATGAAAGTAGTGCACTAATTACACACACAGCAACACTATCGGCATGCTGAGCTGTCACTGACCAGTACCGGTGGGCATTAACAGAACTCTGATGCAAACACAGCACCAAGACGCCGTGTTGTTCAACTAAGGGAAAACAAATGGCCTGGACAACAGAGTATTAGATGTGTCTGCAATCCAACCAGGGGATAAGACAAGGCTAACAAACACTGATGGATGAAATCAGTGCTCGCAGAGGGGAAGTGCAACGAGCGAACACAAAGCCAGGGAACGTATGCAAAGGTACACAGCAACTGAGGTCACTGAAACCTAATGAGCTGGACTTCACTGCACATAAACAGTCTCCTTCTCTGCTAGAATGAGGAGCCTTTAGTAACAATGAAAAGAGGCCAGTGTGTGTGCGTCTGTCTCTCAAACGAGTTCCAGTCCCCAGATTTTCCATCCCGCTTTGTCCCCCTAGTCGTGAGAAAGAGTCATGGGCTTTATTCCTCTCCACCTACTTAGCTGCTACATTTAGCAATATCTGCTTTGAGATGCCAGTCCCGTGAGTGCAGGGCTAAATAGAGATCTGAGGAAAGTTGGTGCCCACCTGACACTGGAGGTCTGGAACAAGTGGAGATAAAGGGAGTAACCGAGGCAGATGCCTGAGAAAACAGTTGCCACATAGAAAGGAAAAAATATAGATGTCTCCAACAAGCACATATGGCTTAAATCAAAATTAATTTTAGGAGGTTTTAGGAGGGCAAGATATATCGATGTCTGACATTTTCTCTGACGTGTTCCTCAGGCTGAAATACTGAAATTAGGGTTTACAATTCAATTTAAACTCACTAACTGGTTGTAATGGTTAGAAATATGCCAAAAAATACAATTTCAAAAACACATCAAAACTATTATGCTAGATACAACATAATTACAATATTGTAGCAGTAGTTCCCTTCCTTTTAAGTAATCTGGATTACAGTAAACACCAGGGTTCAAACTGTTGTTCAGACAGAGACCTTGGACATCACCCTCCATTTTAAGGCCTCTGGACCAGTGGTTCTCAAACGTTTAAGTCTATGTACCACCTATGATCAAACTAAAACCTCCTATATATCCTCTACAACTTCTGACAATTCTGTGGAGCTTGCCCCATTTTTGCAATCAGTAAGCTAGTACTCTAGGATACATCTCAGAACGCTGGAGACCAACAGGAGGAAAACAGGAGAGCAGTGTGTGAACAACAATGTCTAATGGGATTTTCCTGAACCCTAGGTTAATTATTCAGCTATTAATCCCAAAACAGAAACTATTGTGGTCACTGGTTGGTTTATACATGTTGTGGAGTTCCACAGAGTTCTACTGTAGGGCCCATGAAACGTTAAATGTTAAGAATTTTAGTAGCGCAGTTCTGAGAGTGTAGAACTGAAGTGTGGGCTTACGTGCAGGTTGAGCAAAATTACAATGGAAAACTTAAGCTATAGATTTCAAACCTTAATATTTAGTACAGGCAGAAGACTTTCTGGGGACACCTGGTGTAACACCAGTGGTGCATGTACCACAGTTTGAAGACCACTGCTCTAGACGTTTGCTTAAAACGTTAAGTATGATGGAAAAGTAAGTAGAATGCAAAACATTTCAGAGGAAATCAAGGTAAAAAGATTTGATTCCAAATCATTTGGACATCATACAAGGTTTATATAACCTGTAAAAAGACTGTAGTTAGCCCAGCAGTTGTACTATTTCATAATTCAGTAGCTGGTCACTAAGATGACCATATATCTTGGTTTGGTATATATTGGTTTAAAGCACTCACAGCAGAAATGGACTCCAAGTTCCTGTTCAAGGATCCAATCAAACAGGGTACTTCAGAGCACTCATACTACTGAGGAGATTACACATTCGCCCACTGAATGAGAGCGCCTTGCCTTGTTGTACCACAAGGCCCAAAATGAAAAAGAAATAAATAAATTATGCATTCCAAAACGTGAGACACCACAAACACTTGGCAGACTATGAAGACATTTGCACACATGGAGCAAGTCTTTTGCAGAAGCATAAGGCCAAAACATAAGGGCTGGATGAAGGGTCACATTACATCAACAGTATGATCAGCGCACCCCACGCAAACTACAGCAACTGAAATTACACACCAATCATTTACAACCTGGACATTCAACTGGCTCCAGGACTCTGTCCATATGGAGCTGCTGGCTATTGATTTAGATGAGTGGGGAAAACAACCAAACAAATGGAGAGAGTAAACAAAATCAACGACTCTGAAAGCTGTCTGATCCAGTGAGGTCACACCTGGCGCCTGCGCAATAAATGGGTCGGGCGGGGTGGTTGGCGCTCTGTGAGGGCCCACAGGCTGACTGACCATCAGTGCCTCCCAGGAGATTAATGAAGGCTGACAGGCCAAGGCCAGAGACAGGCTTGGCCTCCCCCTTAACACAGCATCCATCCAGCCCCACAGCTTCCGCACGCTATGCACAATGGGTACTATATAGAGTCAAAATGTTGGATGACGTTCCATTTCAAGAAACATTTTAAAAGGTTCTATAAAGAATTACACTCCTCTATAATTACAGACTGTAGACCATCTGTTTCTGTGCATACTTTGCTAGCATACTTTTTCCCTGATCTTCAATGGTCAGGACCCCACAGGACCACCACAGAGCAGTTATGTGGCTAGCGGGTCATTCTCAGCACTGCTGTGAAACAGACATGGTGGTGGCATGCAAGTGTGTGTTGTGCTGGTATGAGTGGGCCACACACAGCTTATAGAACTACAAAGTGCTCCTGGAAAGAGGAGCAGATAAAATGGACAGTGAATGCAGAAACACTGTGGTGGTCATTAGGTCATGGCTGATCAGTATACACGATATTTCTATATACTATTTATATCTATATCTATTTCGATTTATTTACACAAAACCAAAACCACAAAGTGTACTTAGGTAATATATGGGAAGATAGCACACCAATAAAAGAACCCAGAATTGCAATAAATTGATCAAAGCTGACTGGGAGGAAGAACACAACACAGGTGCTTTCATCTGTAGACAGTAGAGAGCTTTGTGTGTTGACCTGTTGGCTCATCCTCAGTCAGCCAGTTCAATGTCCATCATCTGTAGCACAGCCATTTCCTTTTCTCTTGCCTCCAGGTATGTACTGGTAGCTAGAGCCTTTATCAGTCATGGATGTCACCACAGCACAAAGAGGAATAGGCAAGAGTAATGCAAAACTGTCAGTTGTGCTTGACTAGGCCTTTCAAATTCAGTCATAAAGTGAATGAAGGCCCCATTTGTATTTTGTATGAGTTCAAAATGCACGACTCACTGTTCATTTCAACAAGTTCTCGGAAGCACAGCAGACAACAGTAATCAGCAACACATTAAATTTAGTCCAATGCAGTCCACTGTGCATCAGCAAATAGAAAACAGTGAGAGACAGGGGTTCAGTCAGCCACAGGGATTCACAGCAACACAGCGACCAGTTTGATTAAAACTTGCAAGGTCACAAAGTTGTTGTTGCTAATGGGTCTTCGTGTAGGGCTGGGTGATACAGACAAAAAACTGTATCCTAGTATATTCTAGCTGAATGGCTAGAATACGATACATGGTAAAATATATGATCTGAAAAATACAATGTGAAAAAATTAGGACACCAAGTGAAATCCTTCTTTACTATATTTAAACATACTGACATAAAAAAAATTGTCAGTTTTTAAACATATTGTATTATCATGTGTATGTGAGAGTGTGAATGGAGAATGAGGGGAGCAGAGTAGAGGAGGAGCTGAGAGCAGGGCTCGGAGCAGAAAAAAGGATTCTGCAAGACTGAAACAGAACGTTATTTAAAAACTTTAAAACTCCATAGAAATAAAATTGTCTCAGCTGATATCACGCTGATATCAGTATCGATGAATTATTTTCATGTATAGCAAAAATACAGGTGTGATCGCAACTTCAATCTGAAGCTGATTTATACTGGTCTATGGCTTTGGGTCTGACCCCGAGAGGCTGAATGCCCTGTGGCCACGTAATAAACACACCACTTTACTATGCATGTGAAAGCTCTTAGTCATTGGTGTTAAACCACTCTGATCATGAACTTGCTTATAACTCAAGCAGAGACAAATTTATGCAAGCGTAGTAAAGGGCAAAGGGAAAGAAAAGAGATGGAGGGGTGTGCTGAATGCAGGTCTGTGGTGGACAGAGAATCAGAAATGTGAAGAGGAGGAGAGCCCAACCCTTAAACGGTTTCAGGAGGTCATCCTTCAGCACTAAGCCAGCAGCTGCACAATAACAACCTCTGCCAACAGCAATGGAACAAGAACCTTAGGTTACTGCTGTAACCCCAGTTCTCTGATAGCATGAGTAAGGTGTCTGTCTCACAATCGGATACACGGCTTCGGCATGTACCTCAGAAGCTCCATTTCACTGTGCCAGCCCGATGCTCATTCAAAACAAGCACACACCTTACTTGCTTCACTGCAAAGAGGGTGGTCTGGTGAGACACCTCACTCATTCCATCAGAGAACCGGGCTTACAGCAGTAACCAAACGTTCTCTTTCAAGCATTTGTTTTGGTGTCTCACAATTGGATATATTTACTCCCGTACTGCCAGACAAGCCTGTCCTGAAACCAGCTAAGCCTCAAGAGGGTGGGACTGTCCAGCCCAGAGCTGGCGCTCAGCACTGCGTGTGCCACGGTAGGTGCTGTTATGTCCAGTTTATAAAACTTGGTGAATGTGTGAGGTGAAGACAGGACAAATCCTACAGAACACAAACAGGAGTTCAAGTCTGGCATGTGGAATGTGCAGGACCGCAGCCCCCTGTCGATTGACATATGCCACTACTGATGTATTATCTATCCTCACAAGAATGCGGCAGCCGTTTAACAAAGGTAGAAATGGCTCAGTGTCCATTATTGTGGAGGCTTCACTAATAGGGACTCCACCTTCCACTCACTATCCCGCTCTCGTGAGTGGCCCCCCCAACCGGACAGTGACGCATCTTAATCTTAATGGCACGCACTACACCCGCAGGCATCCCTTGTGCGAGAAAGTGTACACACTTCCATTGACACAGGGCTATCACCACCATCTGAGTTATTTTCACTCTATGGATGTGCATGACGCACAGGTTCCACCAAGTGCTGAAAAACCTACTGGATTCTACCGTTCCTCTGAAACACGTTCTGACATGACATGAGCTTTGCAAATCTTTCTGTAGACAGACTTGCCCTGAATGAGTCCAGTGATAACTCTATATGGACTCTATATGGTATGATATGCATTGGGTTAGAGGTGCTCGATAAGCAACCTTGTGTGCTCTCATGCTTCCTCTTCTGACTGTGCTACAACAAGCCAATCGTCAATATAGGTGGCAATGCGGATGCTCTGCGTGGTATCTGCATTGCCACCTATGTCGATGACTGTCTTGTTGTAGCACAGTGGAGGAAGTATGAGAGCACATAAGACTGCTAATAGAGCACCTCTAACCCAATGCATAAACAGAATAGTGACTTTATGTACCCATAGTCAGTATACATATCTAAGGTCTGTGATGGGGTAATGTTCTCCAGATTCACACTACATTTACAGACTCTACTGGCTTTTTTAAGCCTAAATATCGCAGAAATCTCTGCTGTGTGTGACACAGAGGGTATGTTTATCCATGACACACAGCTCCCTGCAGAAGCTAGACAGGTAGACATGGTCCACAAATCAGGAAAAGTACTGCTACCACAAATGCATGGCAGTGGCATGTGACAGAAAGCTAACAAACAATAATATGTAAACACTAAATGATTGTGATATTCAATAAATGCATGGATGCAGTGAATGAGTCCAGTGACAACCCTAGGTGTGATATGCACTGGGTTAGGACCTCACGGTTTGGCAGTTTAAGTTCATGGAAGTTTACCACTTGTTTTATCTAGTGTGGTGTAGTTCCCCCTGAGATAGCTGCTACAGGCTGTAGCGAATTAAGCAGAAAATACACACACACACACACACACACACACACACACACACACACACACACACACACACACACACACACACACAAATGCTGACATCATCCTCATCCAACACAGCGCAAGTTCACAAATGTAAATAAGATGGAAAAGGTCGATAAATAATATAAAAATATATGTGACTAAATCTCTGGATGGGAGAAGAAGGGGGGCAGGGGGTAGTGCATGCACATAATGTAGGAAGTGAAAAATCAATATGAAAAAATTGAACCCTTTCTTCCGTCGACTATATTTAAAGGCAAAGTTATCAGCAACACTGAAACAGAACATTATTTAAAACCCAATATGAACAATATTCCCTCTGCTAATATCTCCCTCTGTTTATATCCTGGTAAAGACATAGACATATATATATATATATATACATATATTATATATATATATACATATATTATATATATATATACATATATTATATATATATATACATATATTATATATATATACATATATTATATATATATACATATATTATATATATATACATATATTACATACATACATACATACATACATACATACATACATACATACATACATACATACATACATACATACATATACATACATACATACATATATATATATATATATATATATATATATATATATATATATATAAATATATAAATAATCACCCAGCCCTAACTGAAACCATTTTATACAAGATGATATAAAAAAAGAAACATTGCACCTGCACCGTTAGCAGAGTCTTTATAAATAATACGTTTATTAAAAAATACATATTACTTTTATACACAGTTAGATACTTACTGTTATATATTGCTTGCTGAATTTTGGTGTAACAAATATACTTCATAATACCATATCGAGTTTTAGTGCAGTCCTATCTACATTGCATAATGTGTATTCTCCCCATCACTCCATGCACCCAACCCATACACCCCTACTACTGACCTGCTGCGCCAAAATTAAACTTCTACCGTTTTTGACGTTCAGCTTCTACAGCCTAGCATTAGCCAGCTGGCTGCACTAGCTGTTCCACCGTTAAAGACAGAGCAGTTACATCCTGAAATGGTGGTACAAAGCATGGTGAAAGAAGGCTAATCCCAGCCCATTCCCAGCTCCCTGCAGATTAGAACCATGGATTACAATCGCAGTTGACTGCCGTTTGGCACTGTGGACAACCTCATCTATTTTATGTCACATAAAATTACAGTTCAGAACACCCAAAAATGCTTCAGGATACAGGAAGTGTGCATGCACACAGAGCACATTTAGAACCATCACCATGGAGATAGTTTGCCTGGGAGTGGTACACTGGTGACAGCTCATATTATCGTTCAGAAAGACGTCCATAGACCTGCTGGAGTTCAAAATCACTACCTTCTGAGGCTGTTCTCATAGAGGCTGCACATACTGACTAACAAGAGAAAATTTATCATTTAATGAAAATCTGGTGACCTTACAATTCCAATGTGGCATCAAACAGTGAAATAAACTTTTGAATTCAAATTTAAAGACATATGGCTGATATTGACCAAACCAAGACTGGCTGCATTCTATTATACATTCAGCATTGTAAATACAGTCTTTTGGTTTGTAAATCTGTATTCTTCAGAGCGGGCATCATTCCTACTGGCCAAGATATCTGAGTCTCTCCAGAGCTTTTGGGAAGTCCTGGAACACAATCTCAGAAAAGCTGTGCAATTATGTACTCCCCACTGACATCAAGGCAGCATCTGATGTTCCCTGGCACATGCAAGTCTGGTTCATATAAGGCGATACTAGCGACAGCATTGTACAAAAACTTCAAACGAGGGTAGAACACGCTCTGAGCCTGCAAACAACCTTGATTTCCATATTAGAGAAGGGAAAAAATATTATCTAATCCATTAGCCCTCTACTGGCAAGAGCTTTGTTACATCAAAGCTTAAGGATTAGCAGTGAATACTGTAGCAACAAGTATTATGAAATCAATGTATTAAAATGGAATTCCTCATCAAAAGAAGATAGAGTGATAGCTTATGCCATATTTTGTACAAGATATAAAACATCACCATATCGAAATATTGCATCCGTGATGCAGACTGCCATCTGTGTACGATTAAAAAAAAAACAAAAAAAAAACAAAAAAAACAAGCAAATTGTTTCCGTGGAAATGGTTTGGATTTCAGAAGGATGACCAACAAGTCTTGCTCATATTATGTCAGCCTACTAATTATACATTATTACCATCAAAATGAACACTCACTGACCACTGCAGGTTGGAAAAACACACATAGAAACATTGGAATTGAAGTTTACTTTTAAAATACACAGCACATTTAAATATCAGCACGGGCAAATATGTACATGAAAAATTATAATCATAGGCCTCAGCAACAATTCCCATATTGGTGCACCTCTAATAATAGCAGCTACATGTAGCCCAACATTAACATAAGACCAACACATAGCTAGCCATTCCTCAAAGCTTTTACATGCTTAACTGCTCAATCAAGGCTCACTTTAACCCTTGCGTTGTCTTAAGGGTCAAAAATGACCTGTACCACATTAAATTGCAGAGCAAAAACCCCACACCACACACACACACACACACCCACCCACCCACCCCAGGTAGAGAGTGTTAACCTGTGTCATTCAAGCCACTGCTGCAGTTGTAAATGCTGTTCAGGGGACTGAATCATGTTCTAATCCACCTGGTGGAATTGGGTTTAAAACTCAATTAAGCCATTTTATTTTAGGGGTTTATTGAAAGCAGGTCATTTTTTTATCCTTAGGATATGGGGTGTGTACAGAATATTAAGACGATACGAGGGTTAAGGTTTTTTGGAAAGAACTATTTTAAAAATTCTAACCGTACCACCTAGGCCATGTTAGACTGACCTTTTTATTTTACTTCACCCTATAGGCTACACACTACTCGTGCAAAAGCATTTTCTTCCCAATCCCACACAACCTCTCCCAAACAAACACAACCCAGTGTTTCCCAGGTGACCATTTCCACAATCTCATTTCCTTCAGCCAGAGATTGGATACACACCAGCAGCCAAAGCGGATGTAGCTAAACTTCAGCGAGTATACAGCACAAAGCACAGAACAATCATGCAGCTGCACTCCAATCTGGGTGGGGACGGCCGGCAGTTTACGTCTGTTTTCAGACCAAACTTCTAACAATCGGGATTTTTTTTTTATTTTTATTGGAAAGCATATTCACGTCTTGGCTCTCCAGACAGCTGTTTAGTTAATGGTGATCAATGCAGGAGAGGGGAGGAGAGTGCTTGTGGTGGTCCTTTAAATCACAAGGGCTGGTGTTTTCCCCAAGCTGGAGTCAGCACTTTTAACCAGCCGTCACAATTCAATAGCCTTACCATTAATTTTACTGGTCTTAATTAAAACTGAAGAAACATCACCTGAAAATTCATAAAACCAACAACAATAAACTCAACTGTTACAGCAGCCATGGTTCAATCATCTGTAGAACTATAGCTCATGCGATATACAGCAATAGGTGCTCTGAGTGAATCACAGAAATAGGTCAGACAATATCAGGGCATTCAAACAGGCCAGAATTTGAAATGAACAATTCAGTCGGAATAAATCAATATATCAACAGATCCTAAGCAAATGATGGCCAGTATACAACAATAACTGCTGTTGACAAATCAGAGAGCTCCTATAAAGTGGCTTTGTGGCAATAAGTAAAATACAAACTGAGCTTATTTACAGAGTTATCATCCTACAAAAGTCTAAATCATAATATAAGTCAATAATGTATCCTAAGATAGCCTATAATAGTCTCTAATCCTATTGGCTTGCATTACTCTCAGATATTTAAGTTAATCAACCAGGCTATTGCTAAATACACAAAAGAATCTCTCCACAGACTATCTGCTTCAGAAGAGCGTATAATAGACAGCTCTAGCACCCCAAAGTGCTTTCCACAGTCCCTTCCAAAGGCTGACAGAACTAAAGCCCAGTGGTTCTCAGTGTCTAAACCTCAGGCTTATGCCTTTCCCTTTATGAAGAGGAGCCTACTGCTGAGCTGCACAAGTGCTAAAGACATTGCCTTCACAGTTATGTGGGAACCAGTAAGGAATGAAGCTGCACAACACAGTCTATCTGCACAGATAGATGATGGCCATTCACAGTTACGAATAGCTTAATTACTACATGGGTGTGATGTGTGATGCAGTGATATGCATAACGTTTTATATATATATATATATATATATATATATAAGAAACAAAGTTCATTTTGGCTTACAACCTCAAATCAGAAAATTGGATGGTATAGGAAAAAGCAAATAAAAAGAAGAAAACTGGGCATTTGAAAAATTTACTTTAGTTCTGTTCAGACGAGATTAATTTTACCTGGGGAGGTGCAGTAAATTTTACTACAGGACATCTGTAAAATGTATGACTGATTCATGCAGGATAAGAAAACTATGATAAATGATTGAGATGGGAGTGGATGCTCAATGTGCACTGACCCCTCTTCCAAAAACATGAGTGCATTGTGGATTGACCGCTAATACAGCATTAAAGGATAATAAACAAACAATCTTATAACCCACTAGTGATGAAGCCCTACGGTCAAGTCACTTGTAAATTCACATTCAGGCCTGCAGCACATTAGAAAACAGTAGACAGGGCAATTTTAGGGCTGTGATTTGAAACTGATGATGTAAAAAGGTGACCTTAATCAAGACTTGGTTGAACAGCAGCATGCAGGAAAGGCTGGGGATAGGACAATTCTAGTCAGATCATTCGTTTTCCAGCTTATTTAAAAACAATAATTCTCAATGAAGAAAAGGAATAGATTTATATTTTCACTATTAAAGGTGCAGAAGATAAAAGAATCTGCAAGAATTTCAGTGCATAAAGGGCAAGTGAATAACTGTCTCTCTATGTATCTACAAACAATATATACACATAAATCCACTATTGATGACTGTAGGCTTTCACCTATATAGATGCACAGGGATGGACTAAATGCAGAGCTATGTTTGTAAACCAGGGGTGATAACTTTTCTGACTGGCACAAGATAACTCTAAACAGAGTCTAATTTTCAGAACCACGTTCAGTGAACGACACTGACTGAGTTAAAAGAATATACACATACTGACAAATACCATCTTAGTTTAGTATTCAACACCTTATTGCATCTTCAAGATGGCTCTGAAATTCTGAGCTTGTATAAGAAAAGGATCCTTTTCCATAATACATTTCTTTCTCAGTCCAAGTGAAGGCCACTCTTTCCGTACCAGGATGGGAGAGCTATTGCTTATGTCAGACACAGCTGGGGAGTGAAGACATAGCTCTGACATCATCCACTTGTGAAAAACTTCTGCTGAGCTCCAGAATTCATGGACTTCAAGTGTGAGGTTTCAGGACGTGCCAGGCACTTGGCTCACCAGCGATGTCACTCTACTGTTCAGTGCCAAACCATCAGAGTTGCACAGGAACACTGTGCAGACATTAGTCATACAAAAAGCAGGGCTTTGGGAGAAGCGGCGTCTCTTCTTTTACAAGAAGCATTTATTTGTTTTCATCCATTTCGTTTCAAAAGGTTTGTAGAGACAGTTCTACTGAAAATAAAGGATACCGATAGGAAGCTTCCCCCCTTTGTTGTAGTAACAGCTTTGGCTTCACACAAAATTCAGGAGAACTGGGCATTGATGAAGTCAGGCAGTGTCATGTCCGCTATGATCGGCCGGTCCAAATACCAGTCACTTCAAATCATTTCTGTCCCTTTACCAACTGATTGGAGGAAATTCCAAGGAATTACCCATTTACCCAAACAGATTGGCTAAGGAAAGAAGAAGAACTAGGCGTTACTTTGGGGCACTTTTTTGAATGGCAGATAATGGGTATGCTTCTGACGTTGGATTAGTTCTGGATCACAAAGACAACCCCAGCTCATCAAAGATGTATTCCATCACTCCAGTACACAGTTACTCTACTTCCCAGCCTAGTGCTGGGGGATTTTATACCCCTCTAAACAACTAGCAGCTAAGGCCAGGCAATATCTCAATATCACAATATAAACAAATCACAAAATCGGCTGAGAGGAATAAAATTTACATCGAGATTTAAACTTCTTAAATAACAATCTGCAGAAAAACTCACTCCTCAAATTCTCACACACCAGGGAGGGGCCAAAAGACAGTTCTGGCATGAAGATGACTTAGAGTGTATAAAAAAAGAAATAAAGGGCGATTTAGAGTGGCCAATGCCTCTTTGATCCAGTTTTGGAATGTGTGAAACGCGGAGGAAACCCATGCAGACAGACACTCCACCCTCGAACCCAAGACCTCAGCACTGGGAGGCGACAGCATGAACCACTAATCCCCCAAACCACCGCTCAGCCTGAACTCACATCATATCATATACCAGAACTCAGCTGAAATATGAGGGGATATGACTGTGATCTTCCCATTCTACTGAGGTTTTTTTGCAGGTGCACAAACTGGACAACTACCAGTGTGTGGACAGGTTCTCCTTCAGGGCAGCTCCAGGTACCTCCACCCTCACCCTCCTGAAGCCCACTGAGGGCCAGAGCAGCTGCAGGTGTCCAGCACTGGACTTATGCGCCATGAAGCAGCTAGAACCAGTGACTTGGTGAACACCAGGCCCTCAGTGCCAGTCTCACAACGGCGTCGTGACCGGAAACTCTCCCAGAAGGTCAAACATTCTGTCCAAACGAGATGTTCACCAGAGAAGGTGGCTTTTACCTTCATCCGGAGTGAGAGGGCTCACAGCCCTGCCCAGCTCTAAACCAGCCCTTATTAGACAGCCAGCCCCGCGTTCCTCCAGCCCCACAGCGGAGCAGCAGAGCAGCGCAGAGGTTCTGCTCTTTATTTTTGTGTCTAAAAGCCGCTTCGACGTCCCCCGCTAAGAGGGCTAGCGAGCTAAGCTACTGTTATTAGCCCGTTATCAAATTCGGACACGCTTTTCTCCCAAACTCGACCCTCACCAACGTCACGCGCCTCTCCCCGAACCAGTCCGGAGACCAGTTCTCCCACAGCTGTGCTCAAACAGTCTGTATACTCGCAAAAAACGCGGCTCGCGCAAGTTAGCTCCTAGTAGAGCTGGCGAGTCCGGGTCCAGGCGCGGGCTCTGCTTCGTGTTTTGGCTCCGGCTAAGACCGCACGCCGCTGCGGCGGGGCTGCTTCGGCGGTCGGAGCCAAAACCGGGAGCAGAGCCCGTGTCTGGACTCGGACTGCGCTCAGCCGGCGTTGAGACGGTGCTGAGCCGCGCTGTTCCGAGACCTGCATCACAAAGCCCGGCTTTAACAAAGCTCGTCTGCGGTTCAGGCTCAAACCAGTCCGACAGGCTCGAGCGACAACATTCACACGACCGGCACTGTGATCCAGACTCTCGTGAAACCAGTGCGCTGGAAAAGCTTCCAGTTGAGACTGGAAGGAGCCCGAACCCCGCCGGGATCTGGCGTGAAGACTGATTATGACCATTTATGAGTGCTGTTGGTGTTCAGTGAGCTGTAATTCATGGATCGGGTTGCTATGTGTGTGTGTGTGTGTGTGTTTTCTAGCTCCGCTCTTATGATGTCATTAAAGCCGGGCAGTGGATCCGCCGCGGCCGGGCTGGACGTGTGTGCGCGCAGTTCGCAGTGGTTGTTACACTGGTTTCCAGATTTGTCCCCGAATCTCGGTGTCTCAGCCCGCCCCGTGAGCTCACCTCGGTCGGCTGGCTGATCTCGAACAGGTCCAGCCGGTTGGCGTTCCAGTGGTTGATGATGTCGGCCAGTTTGCGCCGCTCCTCCTCTCGGCTCCCCGACATGGTCGACGGAGAAGAACACAAATCCCTTTCTGCTCCACAGGCGGACAAAACGCGGCTTCTGACCCGCAACTTTAACGCCGTCGGTGGCGGACCGGGCGCTCGGTGTGTGTGTGTCGATTGACGCAGCTCTCCTCCTCCTGTTTCGCCGCCGGTAGTGAAGCGCTGTGACTCGCCGGACTCGCGAGTCGGCTCTTTAGGTTCGGTTCCTTGGAATCGTTTCTTTGGAATCGGCTCTTCCTAAGAAATCAGTCGAGCCGACTCACAAGCCCAAATCCCAAGCCAGCTGGTGTCCGCAACGTCGCTAGGGTTGATTCACACGCTGCTACAGTCTGAATAGCTAAAATGTCTACTATTCACAGCATCATGCCTATGTTTAAAGGCAAGTTACTTTAAAACGATTCCGAATCATTTTTAATATTCTACCACATGTTAACTGTGTCGCTGTGTTCACTGGTAAAATCATCAGCACCGGCATGTGAACCACTGCATGAGGAATGGGTGTGAGTTCGAAGCCGAACTGAGTCGAGTCGACACAATGGAACGACAATGAATCGTTGTGTCAAGCTCATTTCATAGGGAGTCGGATCGGTTAAGTGAATCGTACGTCCCTGAAGTGCGCGCGGGACGGTTTCTCGGGCACGCGCACGTCTGTGTGAAACGCGTGAGCTTTAAACACTGACCTGCTGAGATGATTCTCAGCTGTAGTTCACAAATACGACGAATGGCCGCTCACTCTGAGGTTTTAGGAATACAAAAACATATTTATTCACAGTCTTGAAGAAAGACTTTTATGCTGGATTCAAACGGACACGCAGCCCCGAATTTGATTGACTGATATTTGAATTGGAGGGAGCGCACACATTTCGTATTTTTATCATTTCATACTTTTATAAATCCATAATGTTTGGAAACGGATTTGGTCTCTTATTCGGTTTAAACGTATTTCTTCGTCGTTTAAAGCTCAACTCTGGAGCTGAACCGCGTTGCTAGGCAGCGTGACCACGCCCAAGCCGTTACCATAGTAACCAGTGTGTACACACAGCAGAATATTAGCATGAACTGAAACGCTTTACAAAAATACTGATTAAAACAATCGGATTAGAAAAGATAACAGATGCGATTTTGTACTGACATTGAGTACGTTTACTAAAGGATAATCAGACGTACACGAGATGTATGGACTGGTGTAGAATTTAATTCAGTATCAAAACATCTGCAGTTTGTGGTTCTGGTTCCTGAAATGAATCAGACAACTGATAACATCGCCTGTCAACCCTGTGTACAAACAAGACTCTTCAACTGTACTGAACACAGTCTAACATTCTCATACCTAATATGTAAACAAAATCACACGGTTAATTTTTTTTTTTGCAAAATGTTTTATAACAGAATAAATACAGACAAACTTTAATCTAAAGTAAAAGGTGACAATATTTTCTTGTTCTTCAAGGCCTCCAGCCAACATATAAGTATGTCTCAAAAATAGAATATGGGGAAAAAGTTTACTTGTGTTCATAATTTCATCCAAAAAGGTAAACTTTTCAGTTAATGATGAGTGAAATATTTCAAGATATTTTGTTTTACTTTTGAAATCAGAAATTTAAATTTCTAAATTACAACTATATTTAATTTTGGGTTTGAAAAATTACTAATCAGGACACTTTTTTAAAATTTGTTTATTTTTTGGGATGTTTTTTGTGATTTAACGTACTTATGTTTATAAGAGACAGTCACACATGCCAGATATTTGATATTTTTATTGACCCAAAATACATTCAAATTTGTATTCATTTGAGATGTAAAAATAATTGTATAAATATAATTTATACAATTAAAAAAATAACTTTGACCATGTTTTGGTAAACAATTTATGTGCACCTACAATGTTATTTGTTTTGTTTTTGTTGGTTTTTTTTTGTTTTGTTTTTTGCTTGTAGGTACTAAAATCACTTTACACCTCGGAAATCCTGTTGCAAATTGATCATACAGAGTGTTTTTGATCTGAGTGATATGTAATGATAAGATTAACGAGGTTTTTCAAATACTTGACAGTATTCCAAATAAAAAACAACATGAAATGTCACTTATTCTTCTGGTTAGGATGTATGTATTACTTTAATCCCTTCTGAGAACGTTTATTCTGAAATTTAAAAACTGTATGAGCAAAGATAGAGAATGAACAACCCCTCCCCTCTCCTTTTAATTTCAAACCCAATGTCTAGGTCAGTGATGTCATCAGCCCCACCCCTATCAGTGATCAGTTGGAGTCTGCATGCAGACTGAGCATGTACACAAGTTATGAACAAAGCGTTTTTGAGATAAATTAGTGGATTTGTTCAAATCCATCAATAGCACCCGATTTAATTTAATGATGAACACATTAATCAAGAAAGGTGTTAGATTATTATAATAAATATCACAGACATTCATTGAAGAGACATATAAAAGTGGTTAGACAGACATTTGGATTCATAGTTTATTCATTGTATGTGACTGATTTACTAATCTGTAGTGTAACAGTTTATGGATTTTAGCACTACATGCATAAAATCATTACTTCTTGTATTAATGTTATTTCATATTTATTTTTTGCAAATACATGTTCAATGTCAGGGTCAATAGCTGTGCACAATAGGTGTACTTAAGACATTTGAACTTTATTGTATATACATACCCAACAAATGCAGCTTAATGCAATATTTGTGCTGAACAGTAAAACATATACTGTATAGTAGGACATACCGTATATGTCTTGCTCAGCATTTCAGTAGCCTGTAAAGCCAGTGACTGGCCATCTAGTTGGAGGACATATTCAAGGTTAGAGCCAAAGGGTGATCCATTAATCACCCTGGTGATCTGACAATATGTTTTAGACATCAACATCCACCGTAAGCCATCCATCCTGTTGCAGGTTACACTAACATGCTTCAATAGAAACATCTGGGTCTGACCAGGCGGATATAATTTACACTGTGCTTCAAATAGCTTCCAGATATTTCTTTTAACTGGTGAAGTCAGCTACATTTAGTTGCTTATATTGCTGAAACAGCTCTTCAGAATGAATCATTTTGATCATTTTTCACTGGTTGGTGTGGCACAAGGGATAAAACCACTTGTGAGCCACCACACCATGTAGGAGACTCAATTCCCAGTCTGGACCACTATGGTGTGCTACACCAATAAGAGTCCTTGGGTAAGACTCCTAACACTACTCTGGCCCTCCTCTGTAATATGAATAACATTGTAAGTCCTTCTGGAGAAGAGTGTCTGCAAAATGCTGTAAACGTAATGTTTCCCCTCCCTGAACCTACAGGTTGTGGCTGAAATGCCCTTGAACAAGGCACTTTGAGCTGAAAATGGAAGAATTTTGATATGTTATTTGAAACAGATTGACAAGGATATTTACAATAATTAGTTCAATTAGTGTTTCAAAATATTTGAAAGTGGTGTAAATTAAACAACCTGAATGTCATTTACTAATTTAGTTATTTATATATGTATCAGTATTATAATTTCTCTGACTTTTATTCTGAAATTTGAACACTGTGTGAGCAAAAAAGAGAGCAAACAGTCCCTCCTCAATTTTCTCTATAACCCTATATCTGTGTCATCATTAGCCCCACCTCCTCTGATCAGTTGGAGTCTGCATGCAGCTTGAGTGTGAACACATGGACAGAGCAGTAAACATGGACTGGATGGCTCCTTTGGCATTTAAACTGGATTACTCACTGATAATTCATCAGCCAATGGTGACATTTGATAGGCATGTAGTTTGTTATGATATGTGTATCGTGTCTGTATGTTATTCTGATCCTGAGATCTGAAGCCTAGAAAACGGCATTGAACGGCCAGTGGAAAGCAGATCTCGTGTTCTAAGAGTTAAAATCTCTGACCAACCCAGGTGTGGCATTTTGAGTATGACCTTGCATTTAGTCAAGTGAAATCCATGATGTAAACAACCATAATATGGTCATGTTGCTGTAACTTAGATATTTGAATGGAAGGATCAAAGGAGCCCCATCCTGGTGCTGGAGATCTGCTATCCTGCAGAGTTTAGCTCCAACCCTAATGTAACACATCTGATCCGAGCAATGAAGGCCTTCAGGGACATATGAGTTTTAGAACCAGGTGTGATGGAATGGATCTCTCCAGGACCAGGATTGAGCTCCGCTGAGCTAGAGGAATAACATACTACAGCATATATTAGAAAGGAAATGTTTGGCTGTGTGATCAGGACAGAAAATGTGAAGGATGAATTACTATCACTGATGAAATTTGGTGCTTTCTGTTGCAGCACAACCTGTGAAGGCCTGTAACCAGTGAATAACTGAAGAACATTCATAATGAATAACGTTCATTCATGCACGAGAAGAGGTTAAGTGAAACAGTGATTCAATCCAAGTGTTGGGCCGTATCTGCGGCAGTGTGAAACAGGAAGTGGCGGAGTGCTGAGGGTAATATGGTTTCCTGCTGTGGTCTGAGCTTCTGCTGTTTAAAGGAGTTTCGTATTATCTCTGTCTCACACTCACACTTTCTTTAAAGCTGTGGCTTCTCTAAGAGCCTTGAACCAAAAAGAAATGTGTTTCTAGTGAAATAATCATACACACACAAAACCGAGATTATAAAAAGCTGCAACCTATTTCCCCAATATGACGCTATGGTATTGCATTACATAAGCACTGTATACAGCAATCAGCCATAACCTTATTATGACCTCCTCCTTGCTTGTACCATCATTGTCCATTTTTTCAGCTCCTCTAAACGTAGAGGTGCATGTATTGTGTGGGTGGTGGGTCATTCTTAGCAGTGCAGTGATGTGGATCAGACACAGCTGTGCTGCTGGGGTGTTTAAACCCCACAGTGTCACAGCTGGTCTGAGAATAGTCCACGAACCAGAAATATTCAACAAAGAGCCTCCTGTGGGCAGCATTGTCGTGCATTGATGAAGGACTAGAAGATGACCTACACAAACTGTGCAGAAACTGATGAGCTTCTCCCTCTGACTTTACATCTTCAAGGAAGACCAGCTAGATATGAGTTTCTAATAGAGTGGATAGTGATTGGACACAGTGTTTAAACAGGAGGATAAGGAGGATAAAAAAAGTATGCAGAGAAACAGATGGACTACAGTCTGTGTAGAACTACAGAGAGCTCATAAAATTGACAGTGGATGTGGAAACGAAGGTGGTCAAAATTTTATGGTTGGTCAGTGTATCTCAGTCCTAAGTTTGATTAGGAAGGAGATGATACAATGCATCATGGAATCTGCTCTTTCACTCCAATTCAGTACAATTTGAGTTCATCATTTTGGTATGATTCAAGAGTAGTAGTAGGTAGTTTATCCACTTTGCTGCAGTTACAGACTCTGCCTTTCAGGGAAAGCTTTAGACTAGATTTTGGAACCTTGCTGTGAGGATTGCCATATTACAAATGTTTTAGTAAAGTAAGATACTAAATGCCACTCCAACTCATCAAGGCATTAGAAAGTGTGCCTGAATGTTACTAGACATACATTGTATTTCCACAGCATTTAAAAATATATATATGCATTTTGGAAATAAAACATTGAGTAATTAAATGATAAACAATGATCCCAATGTATCAAGGCATTTTACACCCCTAATATGCATCATGAGAGAAAACCATCATTGCATTATCTTACAATACAAGGTAAAACTAGAAAAGCTATAAGCATGGAAGGGTGGATCTTTGGGATCTATGCAAACTACCGAACACAATCAGTGTCAGCGCTGAGCCCTGACTTCCAGACCTCTAATTAAGACAGATAGGAGGTTGCATATTGATGAAGTTCAGAACGGCCTTATATGGGGTACAAGCCCTTACTTTAATTAGTTGGACTTGGTCATTCCAAGGCCACTTAAAAAAAGCGTGTAATTTGAAACAAGTTGCATTATTAAACACAGTCTATTCTATTACAAATGTCATTTTAAAACATATGGTTTCAAAGTGGATCAGCACTTGAATAAATAATCAAGTGTACAGGTATGAACAAATAAATAATCAGTGAATAAATAAATAAATAAATAAATAAAAGTGTACAGGTATGAACAAACACCAGCAAGCATAATCTGAAAGTTTATAGTGGTCAATTTAATAAAGAGATTTTATTATGTTACACCATTTCTGTTTTTTTTTTCCATCACACAGTGGTTAAAAACTGTGTGGGATTCCTTAATGCTTCTTAACACAAAGATGATTTATAGGTGGTCACACTGAGTGCTCTTTCTCCCTGTTTAGGAGTTCTTAATGCTAAGATGCTTTTGGGAAACGGTTCAGTTCAGATCAGTATTAGTCAGACGCACGAGAACAAAGTGTGTAAACACAATTATTGCCAAACTAAGCTGGAATTGAATACAGGAATTACATTGATGGAACCCTGTTTAATACTCTTATCAGATATATAAGTCTGTTAGACTTAGATTCATCTCCTTGGTGTAAAATATATGACACTAAAACTCTAAAATGAGATATGTAACCAATTGGAATGCATACTGATACCACCACCACCAACAGAACAGAACCACATTTCTCAGAAAAGGAAATAATAATGATTAGATTAGAAGTGAATAGAAGTGAATAGGACCTTTGCATGTTGAAAAGGTCCCATGAAACTGTGGATGAACCTCAGAGGACAAGGGATTCTTGAAGGTTCTTTGAAGAACACTAAGATGTTCATCCACAGTTTCAAATTGAAGAACTTCCAAAAGGTCCTCAATGATCTTTTATAGTGTAAAAGAGAGGGGAGAGATTATTGTGTTATACACTTTTGTCTGACATGTCTCTGCTGAGAAATCTACTAATAAAGAGCATGTGTCAGTCATGGTAGATGTAGAGTAGAAGTGCTGACTTTAGCAGTGATCTGAGGTGTCATATCTAATGTTTAAGCAGATGTTATGAGAACATGCAGGAACATGCTGATCAGTGAAACAGGTTGCAGCGTGAAGATCACAACTGCCATACAGGAATTCCTTCAATCTTGTGATTTGTGAATGACTTGCCCACAGCTAAGGCACAGAATTCAAAACAAAAATAAGAAACAAAGTGGAACACCAATATTTTGTCTTGCAAAACCACCCAGCCATCTGTAAACCATTGAATCCAAACCCAGAGAGACTAATTAGCCACAGGACTTCCTCACCACATTCTCCCCAGCTTGCCCAGTCCACATCATATTTGAGGAGAACGAGGCTGGATCTCACAGATGGTACAGTAGGACTTGCACCATGTGGGGCATCAGGGGTGAACCGTCATCTGGAATAAAGCTTCAGTTCAGAATAAGTGGCAGTGAAGTGAAGACACAGCTGGTGTAGTCTGAGTGCAGACTATGGTTCACTGTGGGGGTCTTTGGCCACACTCAGATGCTCCACACATTCCACACATTTAATGGCCTATGGTTTTTATGAAATGTAGAATATGGAATCTACACACATCATGCTGTAGATGTTCTGCTGGACTCATAGGTAAAACATCTGGCCAAACCAGATAAAAATCTCAAGCCTGAATGTATAAACCCTTGTAAATATACTCTTGACAAATGTATCCCTCCCATCTCAAAAATGAACACAATCTAGTACTATAAGAGGTGTGGTCCTCAGTGGTCTCTGCTGGAAAGTTGTATGATTTGTGCAGCTGCCTTACAAAGTTTGGCAAAAACATATCATAATGATGATGAATATTTCCATTGTGGAACATTTCCATAACCTGAAATCCCACAGACGAGCACACAAGACTCATCATATGGTTATAAAGTTCTGTTTCAATTTGAAAATGAAAAGGTAAAAAAAGCAGAAGAAATCTAACTGGAAATGAAGACACGGATGTGTTAATTCCCATTCTGATCTGCTTTTCCCCATTAGAGAAATGTGTGGAGCCAATGCAGTGAAGTGAATAAAAAAAGAGCAGAACACTCGAGGCATAAAGGCTTCTATATTCAATTATAAAAATGTTCTTTGACTTGTAAAGACCGTGGAATCCTTTTGGTGCTATATAGATCCATCTATAAAAGTTTTCACTCTTAGAACCATTTTGCCTAGAACCTAGGCCAATTTTGTTGGACGATTTTGTAGTTTGACATGTTGAAAGTTCATAGGACAGTCACACATACCAAATATTCTTATTTTCAGATCCCAGGCTACTCAAATTTATCTTCATTTTATATATAAAAATTAACAGAGTTTAAATATTTATATGAATTTGATCATGTGTTGATAAAAACATAGCTGTGCATACCTTTGTTTATAAGGTCTAAGGTCTTCCAACAGGACAACGACCCTTAGCCCACAGCTAAGATAACAATAGTGTGGCTTCAGGACAACTCTGTGAATGTCACTGACTTGAACCTGGTTGCGCATCTCTGGAGATATCTTGAAAATGGCTGTGGACCCACTTCAGATGTTCTGCAAAGAAGAATGTGAAGAACTTCTCAGAGACAGGAGTGCCAAGTTTGTAGCATCATACTCAAAAAGACTTGAGGCCATAATTGCTGCTAAAGGTGTGTCAGAGGCTGTGAATATTTATGTACATGCTATATTTTATGCTTTAATTTAAGCATACTGTATCAGTATTGTCTTTCCTCTATAACCCAAGATCAGGGTCCATGGCATCATTAGCCCCACCCTCTCTCACTGATCAGTCAGAGTCTGCATGCAGGTTGAGCATGTACACTTGGAAAGAACAGTAAACATGCACTGGAAGGCTCCTTTGGTGTTTAAACTGGGATTTACGTCAGTTATAAACAAGTGCAGTTTAGCTGTTTTCCGAGCAGGATTACTCACTGATATTTCATCACACAATAATGAGACCACCATGGTAAGATAGATATTGTAGTGACATGTTTGTAGGTTATGCTAATCCTGTGTTATGAAGCTTAGAATGCTGGCATGAAACTGCCTGCAAAATATGCATATCAGGTTACTACTGCAACATTGTGAATTTCCCCACTGCAGGACTAATCAAGGGTTATCTTATCTTATCTTATCTTATCTTATCTTATCTTATCTTATCTTATGCACTGAATATTAGAATTCACTTCACTGGAATTCAGTAAATATATTCTTTGGCATTTCATCAACAACATCACCTAATTCTAACTTAATTGTTCTCCTTCAAGTGGGTTGAGCTGTCCAATTTTGATACTTTGTTCTGTTCTGAAAAGTGTGGTGGTGATATGAGAAAGCTCTCTTTTTTTGGGACATGAAAAAACATCCAGCCATGATTTCTAATGATTTGTAAATTTTGTATAATGTTGAGGATTTCACATTGATTTCACTTCAGTTTTTGTTTCTACAGGTGGCAGTTAGGTCCTGTTACTATTGGTATATGTGTACCTGCATTTACCAGTGGTCAAACTGCTTCCCCCCACAGATGTTTGGCTACAGCCCACAAATTGTTAAGTGCAAATGTATAAAATAAAAACACATTAGATTGGTGATTGGATGAACTTTTTATTATTGTGTATTATTATTATTATTATTATTATTATTATTATTATTATTATTATTATTTATTTATTTATTTATTTATTTATTATTTTATTAATTTTTTATTTATCTTTTTATTATTTATTTATTTATTTATCTATTTATTTATTTATTTATTAAGAGATATAAAAGGGATAAACTGGTAAAAGTGGAACCTTTTTTGGCTAACTAACCCTTGACAACCCTAGACAAAGTACAAATTTGTCCAAAGTCTAAAAACTCATATAATGAATTTAGATTTTGGCTTACAAAAATAAAAAGGACTAGTACCTGTATGATAATAATACAGCTTGCCTTCAAAAACCATCCTTCAACATGCATGGAAGACAAACATCTAGACTTTTCTCTGTTCTATATTTCTATTATTCTAGTATTATATATCTAGCTGTTGAGTATTGTGCATATTTTTAATTGACTATTAGTACAGTATTATTCTGCAGTATATATCTTAGCTTCAAGTATTTAAGATACTTTTACCTAAGCCAACAATCTCATGCCACATTGTATCAATACACAATGTGTATCGCTTGATTAGTTGTCAAACACCTTTCTATCTTCAACACTACATTCATTGCCTGCTTGTTTCCTTTTAAAATCCCATAAAGAAGGTGGAGAGTTGGCTTCACTGGCGCCCAGGGTGAAGAAAGTTTATAGGCCAATTAAATGCTGTGGGCAAGGCTTTACTTTTCTGCTGTTTAACTGACTAACCAAGCTGCCAGCACTTCATCTCAAAATGCTGTGTTTGTGACTGATGCAATGCATCTGCATGAGTGAATATAAAGCTTGCCATCAAACAGCCACCAAGCCTCTCTCCAACACCACACACTGCTTGCTTTTGGCTATAGCCTGCCTTCTGTCAGGTGCCGACACAGCTGTGTTTGATAGCAGTCCTGTTTTGAACTGATGCATCAGATCTTCCTCTCAGAGAAAGTCTTAAGAGGGGGGTGAAGTAGGAGAGTCTGCGCTCCCCAGCTCCTTGTCAATTCTGCAAAAAGCGATGCAGAAGATGTGCTCTGGCACAGAATGTGGTTTCCGTGGCAATGGCTTTGGCAGGGAGCAAAGCTTCACCTTATTTAGTCTGCGAGCCTATCAAGTGCAGCCCTGTCTGCATATCATTAGGTGTTTATACAGACAGAGAATGCCTCTATTATGCTCTTCATGGGGAGTTGCGCCTCACTGATATAACTCAGGTTATATGGTGTGAAGGATGAGTGTCTGCTTCTTGTATTTTCCTGGAGTGTCATCTGAAGAATTTGCCTAAAGACTGACTAGTAAAGATGCAGAGGGAGGGTGTAGGTTCTTTAATAGAAACAGAGAGGCTTTAAGAAGGTACCTGTTAATTGCATTTGCCATGGCAACCATCTCCAATTGGTGCAACTTCTGCATCTGCGACAGAGCTGATGGAGTTACCACCCACACACAGAGAGCACTGGGCTGAGAGGAATCCAGGAGGCAGACTACAGTAATTTACACACTCATTACTAGGGGTGGATAATGCTTGAGTGAATATACTGTTATGGTGTTTTGGGATTATTTTTGAATTCTGTACTTGTACTGCACGTTAGTCCAAAACATGAGATACCTTTCATTTTCTGAAAGTATATTTCTGTCAACATTCTTCCAGTTTTAATTAAGCAAGAGTTCCCAAAAACCCACTTTAGTACAGTTTGTACACCCTCACTGGTTTCAAATGTGACAAAAAGTGGATTAATGACTTACAATTGAAGCCCCGTTACATCCTAAGAACCACTGTTGATTTACTACGTAGGCTACAAATTGAACTGACTGACTCATTCTTAAATAATAAGAATGGAGTTTGGACCCTCCAGTGGGTCCTGGCCATTTAAAGGTGAGTATGGGTGGTGGGTCATTCTCAGCACTGCAGTGATACTGACATGGTGGTGGAGTGTTAGTGTGTGTTGCATTGGTCAGTGCTGCTGGAGTGCTTAAACCCCTCAGTGTCACTGTTGGACTGAGAATAGTCCACCAACTTAATTTCTCTGATGTCCTTTGCCATGTATTCATCATCAGTATATAACTAAAAAAACATTTTAGGTTATGTAAAAGAAATCAGCTAATACATAATTTTGGAAGAATGCACATTAGATGTGGAAACAGGCTGCTTGTATCAGTTTAGCACATTTTTAGTGACTGTAACGCCTCACTCTATTACAGTGAACTGGTGAAATATTTAATTTCCTTCCACTTTCAGCTACTTTGTAGGTACTTGTGAGCACCTGTGGGCTACATTCTGGATGGCCTCAATGTAGCTGATGTAGGAAGAATAGAAACAGAAGTTGTATGGCTTTAGACCTCTCTACACTTCTCTGGTGTGGATATAAAAGCTGTTCAGGAGATATTCAGGATGAAGATAAGGTAGCTTTGTATAAAATGCAAATGTGTTGTTCTAAAAACTTTCCAAAATAATAGGGTCCCATCTCAGCTGCTCCTCCTTACAGTCGGAAGACAAAAGGAAGCTGGGTGAACGTACATTTCCCACAGGCCCCTTCCTCAGAAACAGTGAACACGGCCTGCAATTTGCCTGACTAATTAAAAGGCCATTTTAGGCAGTGTGAAGAAGCAGAGAGTGACGCCCTTTTCCTCCTCAGACAGGACTGGAATAAACCTGTCAGAGAAGCTGTCTCCACTGCTCGCTGAAGAGGACAAGGAGACAAAGGGGGAGCTGAATAATTCATGCTAGTTTTTGCATAGGAAAACGCTCTCCCTCTTCTTCTTACTGACCTTGACATCTGTAATTCTGCCTCGCATCAACCAGTAGATCCTGTCGTTAACACACCAGACACGGCCACCATTCCTTCACCCTTCACTCCCCCTGTGAAGGACTTTTCCTGTCTTTCAGCACATACTGCAGTCACACAAGCTTGTACAGTACCATCACTGAAACCTGAACAGTGGTTCCAAACCCTGCTCCTGCAGTACTCAGGGAAAGGTTTTCTTACTCCCATATAATGAAGAGGAAGGGAAAGGAGTTGAGCTCTTGAGAAGCTGTAGAACTGAAGTGGAACTTCTTAGTACTTCCAGAAACTATCAGCACAGAAACCCATTACAATGAGAGGTGTGTCAGAGCTGAATCAAGAGAACAGAATCAAATGAAATCCATTTTGGGATTTGGACCATCATTTAAAGGGATCCGAATAAGATTAACAACATTTCAGGATTCCCACGTTGTTACACGTTGCCATTATCATACAGGAAACACGTTCAATCCAATGTGATTCCGTGGCCATTCATGGCTGAGATGCCCATAGAGAACAACTGGCCTTGACCCCTGAGTGAGTAGGATGCCTTTCCTCTCACTCTGAGTGATTCCAGCCAGTGTAGGTGTCCTGATCAGTGATGGACTGGCCATCAGGAGAACCAGGAAAAGTCCAGGTGGGCAACTAGGGGTATCCTCTGAGAGGGAGAGAAAATAAAAGGGATTGACAAAGCAAAACTGATTAAAAGAGACACTGCCATCCTGAATTGGACAGAATATGGATTATTCTGGGCAACCAGTTAGTAGGAAAAAGCCGTCCAAGCTTGATATGTTTCCCATATTCTACTCGGCAACTGGTACTTGGCTTGGAAGTAAGACAAGCATTTAGGCCAGAATCAGGAAGCTGGGCCAGTGAAACTCGGTCTCGGCATGGTGTATTCAGACTGAAATTGGGCAGAGGGATTTTTGCTGTCTGGGTGAGTCAAATGACATAACACTCAATCAAAAATACTTTTATTTTAGAACAGTCTTCAAGATGAATTCTTAGAAACATTGGTGATATTGCTGAGAAAATTTGAGAACATGTCTAAAGTAATTTAATTTTGAATATGTTTAACTAAAAAATATTGTTCCCCAGTTTTTTGCTTGGTGAGGTTACGCCTCTGTATTACGTCAGTACTTCATCGTCTTACATGAACTGCATTCTTTCAAGGTAACTGTTGCTGTTTCATTGAGGTGGGCGGATAAGGGTTGAATCATAAGTGTACAGGAAGGTCGCTCTCCAGGAGCAGAGTTGGTGACCCCTGCTTTAGAGAATAATGGCATAATGAGAATCTGTGGCACAAAATCCAGTTTTTACTGAATAGTTAAGTATGTGCACTACAATTTCTCGTTTCTCACATTGTAATCCTAGTTTTAACTTTGACACTGTAATGGATTCTTAACCTTTATATGTGTATGTGTGTGTGTGTGTGTGTGTGTGTGTGTGTGTGTGTGTGTGTGTGTGTGTGGGTGTGTGTGTGTGTGAGCCCTACGATGGACTAATGCCCTGTCTAGGGTTGTTTCCAGGCCTTGCGCTCAGAGTTGCTGGCTGGGCACCGGCTCCCCGATGACCCAATTCGGGAATAAGCAGTGTAGAAAATGGATGGATGGATGGATATATATGTGTGTGTGTGTGTGTGTGTGTGTGTGTGTGTGTGTGTGTGTGTGTGTGTGTGTGTGTATGTGTGTGTGTATTCATGATAATCATAAATCCCTGTTATTGCTGTGGCCTTTGGCTGTAGAGTGAGCTGACTGATGAAGCAGCACATCTGAAAAAATTAAAATTAGAAAAGTTCTGAAGTCAAAAAAGAGGATAAAAGTCTTCATTTTCTCTTTTTTCTGGGAGCTCAAGGGAGGTCCAGTGTGGACCCCTAGTGTGTCAGTGTGCATCGTTTGGATTTTGCTAAATAAAGATTTTTTTGTAGGGTGTCAGCATCCCTGCTCTATTGTGAATTGTGTTGCAGAGCGGCAGCAGAAAATGCCCAGCAGATCCCCATGCACATCAGCAAACACTTAACAATGGGTCGGCAGAGAGTGACTCACGCCTGTCAGTAAGACCTATCAGCAGGCAGGAAAAACCTGTCTCGCCTGCTCCACCACACACACACACACACACACACACACACACACACACACACACACACACACACACACACACACACACACAAACCACTAAACTCCTACTCACAACTCACTCCCACACAAACAAGTAAAAAAAACATATGATCTCACTTCAGCTTGTCAGCCCCGTGGCAGATCCATAATACTTCATTTCTATCAAAACTTAATGTAATATTTATAGGAATTTATTACTCCAAGGCAGGTATGAAACGTTATGTAACACCGAGAGAAGACAATCTTTCAGTTTGTTATTTTCTACTTTGTGTTTTTATACAGACCGTGAGATTCTGACAATGCTGGAAGAGAAATACACTCTAAAATATATGAAGCACACTGACTTACAATGAAAAACTGATCACAGAGCGGGGTTTTTAAGGGAAGTCAACACAGTCAAAAATGAACTCTTTTTTTATTCTGGATCTGAACAATACAAACATTAGTAAATGTACTGCAGCTCAATTTGATTACCTTGTTTTGTATGATTTTCAGTCCCAAACTCTTTATTAGCACCTGTTCCCCTGTCATATGGAAGCCGGGCTTCTGTGTTTTAGACTCCTGACTCTGAGGAGTTAACAGGGTTGTGTTGTTAACAGGGTTTAAACTTATGATCTAATTTCTCTTGACAGGCAGGCAGTTAGTCAGTTATGCCACCCCAGAGCTATAACATTAATACACATGGAGTTAATTTATATTTGTGCTCTTTCTTGGACACATGAATTTGCATTCTCCTGGGAATGCCACAGTGCTCACCGGCCAGTGGTCTGGAGTATGAATCAGTCGTTCTAAACTAAGCAAATTGTAAATTGGGGGAAAATTTGATTAAACTAAATTGAGTTAACCCCAAAACCACTGTGTATTCAATTACCTCATCAGTTTAAGTTGACCTAGGTAGATTTAAACATATTCCTGGACATGCATCCAGGAAACTGCTTCAGGATGGGATTACTAAATTCTATCAAATGTCTGGGATTTAACACTGATTATCTTTTGCTTTGATAACAAAACTTTTTTTTACTTATTTTGTTTAAAAACACTCAAGTTAAAATGAATGGAGAGAATTTAGCAGTATCGGCTATTAACGCTGTTTATAAATGTTGGTAATAGAATAAATGTTACATATTAATGTATATATATACACTATATATATATATATATATATATATATATATATGGATATAGATATAGATATATATATAGATATATATATAGGCCTCCACTCGTTCTGCTGCGCTAAAAGACTATACCACTATCTTATCTACTAGCC
The DNA here is from genome assembly GCA_034509495.1 of Acestrorhynchus altus. Lineage (NCBI taxonomy): Eukaryota > Metazoa > Chordata > Actinopteri > Characiformes > Acestrorhynchidae > Acestrorhynchus > Acestrorhynchus altus. The sequence continues at coordinate 36,328,570 of CM067503.1, read as the reverse complement.
GCCTGTGGGAAGCGAGAAAAGGCCATTTATGAATTAATCTGTTTTGCTGTAAGTGGAAAAGGGGTTTAATGAGCAGTTGCCAACATACTGAAATCACCAGTTTAATACCTTTAATAGCCTTCAATGTGTGCATGGCCTGTGAGTCATTAGCATTAACACCAGACACCAGAACTGACACCACTGAGGTCAGATGATGGGCGTAGTGATCTGCTGAGGAGCTGAATCACTTGATTTTGGTGAGTTTTAGAAGTTTTAAGGCCCTCAGCTGGTTATCTTTCTGAGTTTCTTTCTGCTTCCCAGAGGATTAGGCTGCTGCTCCAGTGCGTGAGTGCCTGGCATTCCACAGAGGATTTGGGCAGGAGCAGAGCAGGGGCTTTCAGGAAGAAACTAGACTGGTTCCCATGACAGTTTCGTGAATGTAGTGAGTATATTAAAAAAAAAAATTCTCAATGGTAATGAAAACTTCATTACATGTTCCAGTCTGCTGATAGTATGATAATGAAGATTATACTGTACAGCAGCCTCTGTGAAGACAACAGTGCAAAACCTGCTCTCATTAGGTCTGGATTGATCGGTTTATTTATTGAACTTTAGATACATAAATGTGAAATTAATATGATATGTTAAACTAATACATAACACACATATATTCTATTCTATTCTATTCTATTCTATTCTATTCTATTCTGTCTCATTCTATTCTATTCTGTCACAGTATATTCTATTCTATTCTATTCTATCATTTCTTATTCTATTCTATTATATTCTATTCTATTCTATTCTATTCTATTCTATTCTATTCTATTCTATCCTTGTGAGTGTAGGCTTATGTAATATTAGTTAAATGTGTATTTACTTCAACGCCCAACCACACACACACACACCCATATAACACACCCGTTCACAGCAGAGAAGAGTGAAACAACAGGGTCAATGTCCACAGGTTAAAACCTGAACTCAAGTTGAAAACAAATTTCACACTGTCCACTTTATTTTACTGGTTCTGCAGGGGAGGTTTGTAATCAAGGATGACCTCTAGTGGTGGAGTTGAGCCAAAGCAGAAGACACGACTCTACTAATAATACATAAAATACATCCATAACAAGGCTGATTTTTTAGTAATTGCTTGTAAAGCAAAGCAAACAGAATGAGCTATTAAGTTAAGAGAGTGGGATTAAAGGTCAGACATGCTGGTGAGTGCTGGTCAGAGTTGAACAAAGTGTGGCCAGTAGGCTAAAGCTGGCCTGTGGTAACCCCATCCCATAAATATGATAATAAACCATGTCATCTGCGCAAATGTATCACATAATGCAATTTGATTTGTAATCTTTTGGGTGTGGGCTCATGGTGGAAATGTGTGTTATAAACATCCCACAACACCCAAACTCACACTCAAAAAGAATTGTGATAAAGTCATAAGAGTACAGTACAAAGAGAGCTGTTGGAATGCTTTTGATTGGTCATTGCTGTACACAGAGTATTACATAGAAAGAAACACCAACCAGAAACAAGGAATATTATGGTGTTTAGAAACACTAACCCAAGATGATACAACACTGTATAAGAAACTTACTGACACTAATTTTAATTCACTACATCACTGCGTATATTTAGAGTTACTCAGTACAGCTCCAATACCTTGCCTTGGTCAGAACATACACATAAGTTAGTCTCTGACTCAGGTTCCACTGTAGGCCACTTTAATGAAGTGTTTGAGCAGGGGCCAGTCTCTAGAACAAAGGGATCCCTGGGCTTCAGGCTGCTGGGTAAACAGTCTACATAAACAGGCCTCAGAGGGGGCATACGGCGACAGGAAGTGCTGGAAGATGCTGGAGGCTGATGACCCTGGTCTGACACTCTGTGTTTTCACTGGCAGGCTGCACTGTGTTGAGAGACACATTCAATCCCCAGACAAACGCTGGACACCATGCACTTGGGCCCCCAACCAGCTACAGAGCAAACAGTAGCAGCAGACCACATTAACACAGGGGTCAGTGGGTACACTGAAAAATTCATTCAGGATTCGAATGTGTTCAGTAGCTGCACAGAAACAGCTCTGTCAACACTTTTCTACGTTGAATATTGCTTGAAAAATGTTTTTCACCCACTTAATGTGAATTCGAATAATGAACATTTTGGTTTTCAAGATAAAGTAAAATGCAACTTAAGAAAAAACCTCACATAATGTTAAGTAAGTAGTCACAGAATTAGAATATGTAAATAACTCAATTCTGATAAAAATGTCAGAACTTTATAGTTCAAAGGAGATGATATGACATTAGCATACCTGTAATATATAATTCCAAAACCTGCTCAGCGATCTTAGTAAGAACTTCAAACATCTTTCTTTGCATGTTCACTGTGCTGTTCATCCACCTGGAAGGAAATCATAATATATAAGATAACTATTACACTATTGTCTCTTTGTAGTATACTTGCAATCTATGAGAAATTAAAAAAATGTTATATGACATTATATATTTGTTTGTGGTATTTTATTGCCCAGTAACAACTACAAAATAATTCAGCTATATTCAACTACAACTACTAATTATTTAGTAAGTACTATAAATGACCTATTTATGAACTACTCTGTTTTACTGTAATTATTATACATTATTCAGTATCTATTCTAAATTATATAGTGATTTCTATAATTTTTTAGTATCTATGATATATTATATAGTGATTACTATAAATTATTTAGCAACTACTCAATGTTAGAATTTACTATAAATAGAAATGAGAAATTACTATAAATAATAAAGTATCTGATAAATTATACAGTGATTACTATAGATCATTTTTGATACTATTATCATACTATAAATTCTTAATTTAACTTTAAATTAACTTAATTAAAACTTAATTATTCACTAACTACTCTAAATGTTACCATAATTACTATAAATTATTCAGTAACTAAATAAAATGTTACCATATTTACTATAAATGATTGTGTCTATGATAAATTATTTAATAACAGCTATGAATTCAGTATCTACAAATAATTATTCCGTAACTATCTGCAGACTGTAGAATATAGAGTAGCTTCTATAAGTTATCGATATGAGAACTGAAAGATCCAGCCACTGCATTTAGTATAATAAGGAAAAAAAGATTGAACAGAGTCAGCCAGAGGAAGATAGGTTCCCTTTTTCAGTCCTGACTCCTTTTAAGGTTTCTTCTTCTTGTTTTGGAGGTGTGTTTCCTTTGCCAGGCTTGGCTTACTCAAAATATTCTGTGTTGTGACAGTGCCTGTTGTGAAAAGCTCATGAAAATGGTGAAGACCTTTTTTTAAGGTGGTAAATAACTTTTAAATCAATTGAAGGTTTAAAATGTTTAAAGGCTTCTTCTTCAGTGGACAGGGACCACAGAGAATATGACATTCCACATATGGAGATTTTTAAATCTGCTGCAGATTCCAGAAAATGTTTAAGTTCATTTGAATTGAAAGCTGTTTTCCTCACACGGGCATGAATTCTGAGGAAAACAGAAAACAAGTCAGACTTCATCTTTCTTATCATGTCACAGAACTGTGATTGTTCTGTGGGAACATTGTTGAGGGCTTGAGCCTTGAGGGCTTCTACCCATATATCTCCTGCCATTCACCTGAGAAACATGCTTGTATTAGTGTCAGCATTTGAAAAGCTGTTCCAGTCTTTGCACTTCTCCTTTTAGATCCTGTCAGAAGGTCTCAGCAGGTGCCTGGAGGGCCTTGTAGTGTTGAAGCTGTTTAACGAAGAAGCAGAGAGTAGAACGAGATGCAGCTCCATTATCTAAATCCGTTTTACACTGACTATCAGACAGTGTGGGATTTAACACCTACCTTCTCTCACTATTAAACTGCAAAATGTGCTTCATCACTTTCTGCACAGACTTATCATAATCGGCTCACTTCTAAAGTTAGAAACAGATGGCCACATCAAGCAGCTTTGGAGGTGCCCAGATGAAGCTTTCAACAGTATTGCAGGGAGTAATGGGATTCTTCTGCAAACATGTTATTGAACAACAAAGAAATTTATTTTTTTTGGATTCCCAGTAGCAGTGCTGGCCTGAGTGCATGGCAATAATGGTGGATCAGAGTTTAGAGGAAAGAAAGTTTGCTGAATTGTGTACCATTCTTTAGCTTGTTGTGTATACACATTTATAGCTGTCCATATGGGGAGGTCAACCAATTTGTATTTAGAGCAGTGGTGTCAAAGTGAATATACACTCCACAGGTATAGGGGTAAAATACCAATTCTCACATAAGGCTGCTTCTAACTCTTAGAACCCTAGGTTATTATTGTGGGATGTCATCACTAGAGTATAAATGCACTTTTTCAAATTATTTTGCACAACAGAGTTTCAAATCATTTTATAGATTGTAAAGAACTGAAAATGGTAATTTGTTGAATTTGCAGCATTAAGAGGTCACATTTAATAAAATCAAAAGCTATTTCAATCAAAAACATCTTAACAGGCCAAGTTACATGTTAACATAAGACCCTTTCTTTGAAATCACCTTCAATTCTTGCATCCATAGAACTTGTTTTTCTTTGAGTTCAGGGGAGGTGGCCACACCATGAGTTTCTCTCCTTTTATGGCCATAGCAGCCTGTCTTTTGCAGAGGTAGTCTTTGTGGCATGAGATAATGTATTGTCATGCATGAAGATGATTTTGCAATGGAAGACACTGTTCTTCTTTATGTACCATGGAAGAACCCATCAGTCAGAGACTCTACTTTGTAATTTGCTGAGGTCATTTTCACATCTTCAGGGACCATAAAGGGACCGACCAGCTTACCAGACCAATCCATGATTCTGCCACAAGACATGACTCCACCACCTCCTTCATGTCTTGTTGGGATATGATTGCCATCCACTTCTCCATCCATCTGGACCATCCAGGTTTACAAGTAAACAAGACTGTTTGAAAATTAGTCTTCATGTATGTCAGGACCTACTGCAACCGTTTCTGCTTGTGAGTATTGGTTAGGGGTGGCTGAATAGTTGTTTTATGAACCACAAGCCTCTGGAGGATCCTACAGCTTGAGGATTGTGGGACTCCAGAGGCATCAAAGCTTCAAAGATCTATTTGCTGCTTTGTAATGGCATTTTTGCAGCTGCTCTCCTAATTTGTCTGTCAGAAACCATCCTCATTATGCCTTTATCTGAACTAACCCATCTGTGCTCTGAATCAGCCAGAAATCTCCTCACAGTACAATGATCATGCATAAGTTTTCGTGGAATATCTAATGTTTTCATACGTTGTCCAAGGTATTGCACTATTTGATGCTTTTTAGCTGCAGAGAGCTCTATTTTCTTTCCCATATTGCTCAAAATCTGTGGCCTGTTTAATAATGTGGAACATCCTTTTTAAGTAGTTTCCTTTAATTGGGCTTACCTGGCAAACTAATTATCAAAGGTGTCTGAGATTGAGTTCAATGATCCAATGAGCCCTGAATTTAAGTGAAAAAAAGAAAATGTAAACTTTCTGACACTTAAATTCAATTTGCATAATAATTTGGAATGTGGTGTAAAAGAATGTAAATGTTTGCTTGGATCTGACAATGCTTTGATATAAAAAAAATGTAATTGCACCCAATTTTATTTAGCTTGTAAGGACTAAAAACACTTCATATGTCAGAAATCTTGTTGGAAATTGATCATCCAGAGTGGTTATAATTTGAGAATGCAATATGTTTGATGAGTCGTCTATAATGATTATATTGTCATGGTTAGTTATACATACACATAAATGAGCATATTGATAGGCTGTGCTTGCACACAGGGAAATGTGTCCTTTGACCCATCCACACATTGAAACACACACATATTCACTAGTGAATTCACACAGAAGGAGGCAGATATTAAAGGCATTTGAAAGGGCATCAGTGCTCTTGGCCCAGTCCAGTTTATTGTCAATACAGTTAAGATATTGGGAAGACCCTGCTGTCCTTTCTCATCAGTGACTGTGTAAACTGCTCATTCCGGTGAATAAAGCAAGTTTCAGTGATTGAATAACCAAAAACCAAGTTTTATGACTGCTTTTAAATTAGGAATGTGGATTCTATGTAGCTCAAGGAATTATCACCAACTTCCTATCAGTTACACATTTAAAGCAATAAAAAGTGTTGTAAACAAGCTGTAATGTAGGAAAAAGAACTATGGGGAACCCTTGTATAGAGACCCTTGAATAAGACCTTCAATCTCTAAATAACAGAGTTATTAAGTTCATAATAGACATTTCTGATGAAATGACCAGTGTACCAACGTACCTCCTCTCGATGAAATGACCAGTGGACCAGCGTACCTCCTCTCGAGAGTAATACACCTAATCAGTTTCTTGTGGTTGATGGACCTGCCATGCTGTCAAAGCATATGACACACGGACAGACATGAAGTCTGTCTTGTTTATAAGCTCTTTATTGATGGGTGGAGGTGCAGCTCCATCTCTGTGGTTGCAGTAAAGCACTTTCACAATCAGCAGTCAGCTGTTTTATCTTATCAGCTGTTTTGTACGACTGGACCTTGCAACTATCTCAAGGCACTTGAAAATTGCTGGAAGGAGTTTACAGTAAAGGGTATATCCTGAAAGATAGGACAGATACCAGAAACTGACAATAACCTTACATATAACTCATTCATTTCTGTCATTACAGTTTATCTCTGCACAGATCATCTGTGTCATGCACAGTATCAGCTTGTATTACTCAAACAGCAACTACAGGAAGAGGAAAAAGACTGGTATAACTCAGTTAACTCATATAACAGTTTACTACAGTTAAAAATAGTTACTAAGGGTAAACTGTGAACAGGTACATGGCCATTAAAATGTTGGTGTACCGTGGTCAAAATGTCTGTTACTGTCAGTAGTTAAGTCAGGGACTCTGAATGGCTCAGTGGTCTGATGCTCTAGTACTATGATTGAACTCCCCATTCACACTCTTAAGTGCCTACAAACTTTTTTTTTGTTCTTTTTCATTTCTTTGGAGAATTTTTGCTCATCTTTCCTTGCAGAAGGCTCCAGTTCCAAGAGATTATTGGATCATCTTTCTGCATTGTCTTTCTGCACTGTTAACTTACTGTGTACCAGAATGTGCAGATCTTTCATTTAATCCATTCTTCCCTGTACCTGTGTAATATTCCCTGTGCCAACTGCTGTAAAACAAGCCAATAGCACGATCGATACACTATTGGACACATTTTCATGAAATATAGCATCCTTTTTATTCCAAACAAAACTTGGGGCTCATTTTTGTGGAGAAGATGCAGGAAAAGTTTTCTTCTCATGATTGGTTCATGAAAAAATGTGTGCAAGTATCGCTGCACAGTAGAATAGTGCACCACCACTTCAGAATCTGTTCGATCTTCCTGAAAGTCTTTTGCAGTAAAACAGGGGGTTTGATTTGCATTTCTAGCAATCTTATGAGCAGTTCTCTCTGAACGTTTTCTTACAGAACTGAATTTTACATCCACTGTTCATGTTGGATGTTGCATTTTTTAATTATTATGAATACATTATGAATTGAGGAAGAGCTTAAAATGCTTTGCTATTTTTTTTATCTTTTTCTACATCGAGGACATTAATTAGTGCCATACTATTTTTAAAGCCTTAAACATACATCACTTGGCCTTTCCTTAATGACAACTGGGAGCAGGCCATATCCCTAAAAGGCTAATTACATTTTTGGACATTGAAAAAAAATTATCTGACAGCTCAAATTTCAAGAAAGCTCAAGATTTGTTGTGATCCTCTTTTCCGCTTTCCAATCTAAAACTGTAATAATATACAATATAAAATCTCAAAAATACATCTGAATGAATAATAAATTCAATCCTTCTTTTAGTTCATAGTAACAGACATTTTGATGAGAGTGATCACTGTAAATTCCACTGTAAAAAAATCTGGTGTTTGGGTATTAAGCCCAAAGTTCTCAATTGCAGTCACGATGGACCTTAGTCCCAATCAGCTCAATTAGCCTACATCTACATGCTAATGAATTGGGTTAACAGAGTGTAAGCTAGTGTGTGTGAGTAGGAAATGTAAACATTATTTCCCACGAATTAATGTTATTAATGCAATCCAACACAAGTAGAATGAAAGATAATATTGTGTGGATTAAATGTATTATTTGCACATTGAGATCAAATAAATTACATGCATCACAGTCTTTGTAACTATAACTTGGCATGATGTTTTACACACCTTTTACACTATATAAAATGTGCACAATCTCAATATTATCTCAGTGCCTTGGTGATGCTTAACTAACTGCAGACAGTCTGACACTCTGGGTTAATTACGTAAAGACACTGATAAAAAACTGCATGCATGTGTGGTTAAATATCAGATCTGCTCTACATTTTGTTTTATTTATGGGTCACAGGCAATAACCTCTCTCTTGTGATGATGTCAACAGTAAATGACAAACTAAGATTAGAGTGTTGCTGTGGTCTCTCTTTTAAGTCTTGAACCCTTATTTTTCTTATTTTCAAGTAGCAAGTGCACAAATCTGGAACATCAATTCAATGTGTTGAATATGCACCAGTGACATGAATTGGGAGACCTACACAAACCACAGAGAAGGAAAACTGACCATCTGATGTTTGGGGAATGCCCTGATTACGGACATTCCCCAAACAGTGATGCTTCATGTGTCATCCTGGTGGCCACTGGCAGATGGTTGCATGATGCAGGGCTGCATGTAAGTTGACCGTTATGATGACAGCTCTTAACACCATGTCAATATCTGTGTGTGCGCTATTCCAACAGCTGCTTGCCATTGCCATTACTAATTGAAAATGTGTTGGATGGTATCTGATGGAAATCTGCAGGATGTGTGGGATGGTATTGGATCCCTATAGCATCGCAATCTGACGCTTCCTTCTTTGATGGAGTGTATCTGCAGATGCTGATATCAATCAGTATTAAGTTGCAACCCTATAAATATCCTTCAGTGTCTGACATTTCTGATCAATGGTAGTCAATTCTATTATTAACTGATATACCTTCAACCAGCATATGAACATCATAGGCTGTTACTGGTTCTGTTGAGAAGCAAAAACATAACAACAGTTTATAAATACGATTCTCAAAAACTCACCAATGCCCTTTTGTGAGCCCAGTGTGTCATCTAACCTTTGCACTGTGTGCAGTAGGGGCTGAAACATTCAGAGTAACATACAGGCTAAATAAACCCTTTAATTCTTCACTTGGCCCCAGCTGAATAGAAGAGTAACTCTACTTACAACACTACTTGACCTGTTTTTTACGTTGCAGTGGACATGAGATAAGTTCAGCACACAGATGCTGCAATCACACGGTTAAAGTAAACTCCAGCTCTGATACTCTAATCTCATTGCTTTCTTACTGATCTTTCCTTATTTCAGAAACAATCATAATTACAGAATTAAGCTTAACTTTTGCTATAAAACAAATGCTCACTCCCTGCTCCCTGGCTGGAGTGAACTTCTGTTATAAGATGAGATTGACTGATACGTTGTCTTTTCTATTGACCCTTTTATGGCCTCCATTTAAACTTTGACCTCCAGCACAACTGAGGGAACTATATAAAGCCTGGCAGAAGAGTAAAAACACTGGCACTCCATCTGAACTCACAGCAACTTCAGCCTTCCAGGATTTTTAATCTGCTAACATGATCACCCGAAATACCAAAAATATTCTTGTGGTGTCTTTTGGATTTTTGTCCTTGTTCACTGCCTATGGAGGACTGCAGAGTCTACAGGTAAGCACAGTTAAGAAGTTAAGAAGTTTCTAAAGTCAGAGACCAGTTCAAATGATCTGAAAAAGAAAATAAGGAATGCTGGTAATGAAATGTAAATTTTAAACAGTTTGGAGTCATATGAGTAACTGCTGTTATTTTATACAGTAAAAACAGTGATATAGGCACACACACACACACACACACACACACACACACACACACACACACACACACACACACACACACACATGTATGTGTATAATATAAATATACTATATAGAAATGTACTAATAAAGTTATTTATGGAATTATTATGGAATAAAGTACATCTCTGAAATATGAAATATGGTAGCACGTATTTTAAAGGGCTTTTAACAAATAGTGCATCTCTTTTTTTGTGTTCATCATTTAATTAAACATTTAACTGTTATATAGTTTATATTCATTAAATTTAAAGTGATGTATTCCAAGCTTTTCAAGATTTTGTTTTCCTTTTGATACTGATTTATAATTTATTCAAAGGCGAATTTTATTAATGTAATAATGTGAGATTCTGGATTTTCCTGAGCCATCCTGATCAACAGTAAAAATAAAAAGTTATGAAAAATTTATTAAATGTCAAATGAATGTAAAATCTAATCTAGAGTCTAATTTTTGTATGAAAATATGAACATGAACGAATGTCTCAGATGCACTAGTATATGAACACAATGAATAACATTTATTAAATTACATGGAAGCTTATAATATTCACTACCATATTGTAGGTTGTTCAAATAGTAATCATAATATTTCCCTTAAAATTTTATTAAGGAGATCCATTTAACTGCAGACCTGAACAGAGTTCAGCAGTACACTACTACAGCCACAGGTCTTCTAAATAGAAAGTGCAACTGTAAATGTGTTAAAATACATGTATGTGTCACTGTACTGCTGTAAATAACCCACTGCCACATAATGCTCTCCGGTTCTCCTGTGGGGTCCTGACCACAGAAGTACAGGGTAACAGGCTAAATGGACTACATTCTGTGATTTTAGAACTAGTTGGTCATTATGTTATGGCGGATCTGTATAGTTTTATGATGTCCAAATGTAGGTTGCCTTGATATGAATTTTCATGAATGGGTGTTGAAAGCCTGTTGTTTATGATGTGTCACAGAGCAGTCTAAATGCTGAAGAAGGAATGGGTGTTATTTCGCTGAGCGTCATCTATGGAACCATTATTCTATCATCCATGTTTCTGCCGCCCATTATGATAAAAAATCTGGGCTGCAAATGGACCATCTTTCTCTCAATGGCCTGTTACATATCCTATTCATTTGGCAATCTCTTCCCTGGATGGTGAGTGTGAACATTTTCACATTGTAAAAGTGTTGTCTGAACATTGTAGTCAGTTGTGATGTGTAACTGTTGCTCTCCATTTTAATCTCATTTACATGTGCTGCTTTACACTAGTGAGGTAGTGCAACAAGAACGTCATTACTTTTAGCTCCTTCGGCCCTCAGGCCTCACTGTGAGGGCAGAATCACACCTTGTGTTCTCAACTTTATATGTCAGGAATTCCTTGACATACTGGCACAAATCACATATGGTTATTTTGTGGTGTAGTGAAGCTTCTGTGAGTAATTCATTGTGGAATATCTTACTTTTATAAAATGTACAATTGTACAGCTCCTGTTTTTAAAAGCCAATATAATAAAACAGTTTTTATTACCTGAGATGTTGGTCAAGTTGGCCCTGAACAAATAATTTCAAGTTTTGAGCAGTTTTAGAGATTGGCATGAATCCAAGAGGCAAAATCAGCCAAAAAATTAAGACTGCCTGATTTTTTGAATATTTTTTTTCACAGTAATAAGCTATATTACATAATGCATATATATATATATATATATATAGTATATATATATATATATATATATATATATATATATATATATATATATATATATATATATATAATATATATATATTTATTCTCAACTTATAGACACCAATCTAGTCTAAATCTTGAATGTGAAGTCTCCACATTCAAAAATAAATAAAATAAAATTGTTTGGCAATTTTTGATAAAAACTTCATCACTGTCATCAAGATATTAATCTTCTGATAGTATATACACATCAAGTAATTACATATTTAAGAATCCAAAGGCCTTCTATAAACATATCACCATATGCCATGTGATCTCATGTAATTACTGTGTTCTTACAAAAAAGAGGCAATGACAAGAGACACACAACTTGTTTAGCTAGGGCTGAAAAAGTTAAAGGCATTAAAAAGTCCTGAAATAACTCTACTCAAATAAATCAATTGCTATCAATTGTTGTAAGAAAGGAGTTAAACGTCTTCACGGAGGACATTAACAAAAACATTTTGAAGCAGAGATGCTGGAAATAACCACCAGAAGATGACTAACACTGAAATCTGTGGCATTTAAGCAATTTACATTTCCGGCATTGAACTCATATTACAGAGGTGGGCAAGAGTAGTGTCGGCCAATGACTCTTACTGGTGTGGCACAGCATAGTCGTTCAGACTGGGAATCAAACCCCAGTCTCACATGATGTGGTGGCTCACTGGTGGTGTTATCTGTTGCGCCAAGCAATGATTGATTTGTATTAACGCATCCAAAGTGAACCAAGAAAGCCTTTTAAACACCACAACACCACGTCCATCAACATGGACAGTTAACAGAGGACTGGTTTGGCCCAAGGATTCAAGCGGCTGTGTGCTTCATCTGACCAGGCTGCAATTTTCCAATCTTTACCCATCTAGTTCTGGTGACCCAACATGGTAAGCTGCCTCAACACTGCATGTTTTGTGCATTCTGAGATACAGTTATATAGAGCTGTTTTCTAAGACACTGTAGCTTTCCTGCAACCAATCAGCTCCAACCATCTGCTCGTTTTCCCATCAACCTCTCTTATCAACAAGGTGTTTTCATACACAGAACTGCTGCTCACTGGAGGTTCCTTTCTGCATCACACCATTCTGAGTAAACTCTGGAGACTTTTGTGCTGAAAGGTTAAGAATTACTTTATTTAGTTCAGAATGAAAAGTTTTAGAAACGCTCGAACCAGTCTGGACCAACATTCATGTCACACTCAAAATCACTGAGATCATACGCTGTCGTAATTCTGATGGATGGAGTGAACATTAGTTGAAGCTGCTGTCTAAAAATCATTCAGAGAGGTAAAATACATATAGTTGAGACCGAAAATTATGTGTTTGCAGATAATATTTTGAGCTTATTAGTATGAACAGTGTACTGACTGGGTTCTATTATACCAACAGGGCGAGCCTGATCACCACCTCTGCTGTTTTGGGTTTAGGAGGCTCTCCACTTTGGTCTGCAAAATGCACTTACCTCACCATAAGTGGAAACATGCAGGCAGAGAAGAACAACAAGAAAGGCCAAGATGTCATAAACCAGTACTTTGGCACCTTCTTCCTCATCTTCCAGTCGTCTGGTGTGTGGGGAAACCTCATGTCGTCCCTTATATTTGGACAGGACTCTAACATAGGTAAGTTTAAACAAATAGAGCACATTCTGTGTTTTGATCTCTCTGTCCAGCTGTAATTTGCAATGGGTGGGCAGATTATTAGGTACACCTACCTTGCTTTTACAGTTTTTGGTCAGTTTATCAGAAACCCCTACTACTGATGTTCATTTGTTCCTGTACAAATTATTAGCCAATGTCTACCTCGTCAATCAATGGAAAAGGACCACTCTAGAACCACCAGTAATATTATACAAGTGATGGATGATCCTGAGCACAGCAGTGACTTGACAAACACTTGGCAGTGTGTGTGCTGCTGGTGTGAGTGTATGAGGCACAATAACACAGCAGTGTCATCTAACAAAGAATATAAAACTGCACTTATATATCAGAAAAGGGCACAAAGTGCACTTAAACGTACTTGGACAGGAATGAAACTTGGTAGTTTGATTGATTCAAGTTTCATGCTCAGTCTTGCAAATTGACCCTTTCATTCTAACTGACTGACTATATAAGGTCTTGTTGCTCATGCTTTCCATTCTTGTGCTATTGTATTAGTAGCATCCATTGCAAACAAAATATGAAGAGTTTGAAAGCAATCCAAGCATCTGCAAGAGTTAGAGGGGGGTTGGATCATCGAGCTTTGGGAAGTGAGATGGTCTGATTGTCTGACATGCGTGGAGTGACCCGTGATTGTGGACATTCAACAAACAGTGATCCCCTTTATGAGTCATCCTGTTAGTGACAGAACCATCAGCAGAGAGCTGCACAATGTAGGACTACATGCACACTGACCATTACAACTGAGTCACTCAGAATGGCAGCAGGTCATCCTCAGTGACGGGTCCTGCTTTGGTCTTGGTGGAGACAGACAATCAAAATGTGTGTGGCGGGACTGTGGTAATTGCATTCCAGAGACCGGGTGCTCAGCCGGGGGGTCTGGTTGTTTTGATGCTCTCAACCGGGGGGTATATTTTTATTCGACCAGGGGTGGTCCCCAAAGGTCATATTCATTCTGTCAACCCAGGCTTCCCCTGGTCAGCTTTTCTGGTCAGCTGTATGTTGGTCTGTCCATTCAATGGGAGTTGTTAATGTTATATGGTTATATGGTTATCCCCAGAAGCCCAGGCAAGGAGACCCCTGTCTTCTGTTTGTGTAGCTTGATAAATATTTCCCCTAGCAGTCTACATTTTTAATTTTTAAAAAGTTATTGTTCAGGGTGATCTTTATCCTCCTTCCCAGTAGCATTGCAATCCTACACTTCGTTCTGGGTGCAACTATTTTTGGATGATTGTACATGGAGGGTGGTTCTGATAAAATGGTCAATAAGTGTAGGAGCAAGGGTTCTAATTAAGTTATAAGAAACTGGTAACTCAGTCAAAGGCCTCTGTGTATCTTTGTTTGCTCCAAGCTGAAATCCCTGAAGAGAATCTACAGTACTGTGGTGCAGCCCAATGTATCGAGAACTTCACAAGCTCAGGAAACTTCACCCAGCCCGAGCAAAACCTGCGCAACATACTGATGGGCTGCTATATTGGTAGGTAGTTACAATTCCCATCACTCCAGCTGCAGCCCCTACTTACATTATGGAATATTTGTTTCTTGAAAATGTGGTGTGCTATAGTATCACATCTCCAGAAAGGGCCTCAAACATTTGTTTCTGGTCCTGGTTATGGAGTGCCTCAGAAAGATTGATTAGTTTAAGTATTCATTGATTATTAATCAAATTATAGAGGATAAGTGCACTCCATGTCCATGTTATCTTAAAGTTAAAGTATCTAATTTGAGATTAACCTCTGCAGGTGTGGGGGTTCTGGCCATGGTCCTTATTGCAGTCTTCCTGGATAACATTGATGGAGAGGCAGCCCGGGAGTTTCGAAAAAACAAAGGAAATCAATCCTTCTGCAATACCTTTCTGGCCACGTTTAAGCTTTTGGGAGATAAAAGGCAGTTAATGCTCATTCCTTTAACCATGTACAGTGGATTTGAGCAAAGCTTCCTTTCTGGAGAATACACTAAGGTAAATAGATCTGGGAATGTATTAAGCCTGTTGGAATCCCCTTAATGCTCTTTATAAAAGTGGAAGTTAAACTGAAGTCCATGTAGGTAACCTTTAAACTTTATTCAGTGAACCCCAAGCTATGAAAGTGTGAGAGAACTGAAAACAAGGGGCAGGATTAGCTGAAAATTCACTTATGTAAATAGAAATTCACTTCTGTGGTCTCCATTTTCTGATATGAATATGGATTTAGAGAATGACCTATAATTTACAAATGAACAGGTACAAAACAATCTTCAAAAAAAAAAAACAAGGACCAGAAAACCAAAAAGCTCACTCATATAAGGAGTCATGGAAAGCCAAAGAGTACTGCAGGAAAATGTTTTCTAATCAGAATTATTTTTGAATAGATCTTATCCCAGTTTAGACAGCTGAAATTAAATAAATGATGAAAGGGATTTATATGATACCCTTCACTATACAAAGGCAGGCCATATACAAATTCTTGAGAACTCGTTGAAATCAGTGACAGTAGAGTATTTATAATAAAAGGATCAATATTTTAGCAGTGCCATCTTTAAAATAGAGTAGTGGTCAATACTTTCACAAAGCTAGAGAACTCATGAAAGTACGTATTGCTGTCTTATTTGCAGAATTATGTGACCTGTGCATTGGGAATCCATTTTGTTGGTTTCTCAATGATCTGCTTCGCAGCTGTGAATTCCCTGTGTTCCTATATCTTCGGGAGGTTGTCTCAGTACACAGGGAGAATTGCCCTCTTCAGCCTGGGTAAGACCATCTCTGATTAGACATAGTAGCTATAAATGAGTGATATTGAGTTAAATGGAACTTAAAAAAATGAATTAAAAATCCAAGTGCCATCCATACATGGTGGCAATGGTCAAAACTCGAGCCCTTTGAGCTTCAAGTACAGCACGGCTTGACCCACCATCCCTCAAAATGCAAGGAAAACATGCATCCAGACTCTTTTCTGTTCTGGCACCAAAATGGTGGAATGAACTTCCTCTGGGGGTCTGAACAGAGTCCCTCACTGTTTTCAAACGCAGACTGAAGACTCATCTGTTTCAGGAGTATTTAACTCCATAAAGACTTTTGTTTTAAACAGGATCTAAACGTGAGGAATCTCTAGATTCCAGCCTCATTGACTAACTAAGGATATTCTCTGAGTGAACAGCAAAGCACTTATGTAAGTCGGCATCTGCTAAATGCCATGAATGTAAATGTAAAGGCAGTTGACCTAGTTGATCATAGTCATAGTTGAAAAATGAAAAGTTGGATGGAAGCAACCTTGAACCCGGTTGTGTTCTCTTTCAAAACAAATTCTGCACAACTGAAACAGAGCTGGAAATGAGCCAAAACTTCTAAACTGTTACGTAACAATGACTCATTATATTTATGTCCCCAAAACGGACACTCAGCCCACTAGTGAAAGCCTTTTTAGCACAGTCATATACAAGGACTCTGCATTTAACCCATCCACACAGTGAAACACACACACTAGTGAGTTCACACACTAGGGGCAATGAGCACTCGTGCCTGGAGTGTTGGGCAGCCCTATCCTTAGTGCCTAGGGAAGCACTCAAGGGTACTTCAGTCATGTCCTGCCAGTTCAGGGAATCAAACCAGCAACCTTCCAGTCACACAGCTGGTTCCTTAACCTCTAGAACACGGCTGCCCCCAGAATAGTAAGCCTACAAAAAGAAGCAAAAGAAAAGAAGGGTATTCAAGTTACAGAACAGTTTGACACTCAATATCTGCAAAATGGTGCTTAACTTTCAATGAACTTTACGTCATGTGACTGGTATGATGTTGCTGAAGCTTGTAACTCATGCAAGCATAGGTTTCTTATACTGTAGGTTAGTTAACCAGGTTTTCCCATGTCAGTGTCCACAGAAGGGAGGTCAAACTTGCCATGAGACCAAGCAAAAACCAGGGTTGTGAGTGGGTTTCTGTGCTAAACTAAAAGCTAGATGATTGGTTTTTATGATCTCAGCTGAACCAAAAATGAATCCTGCAAGACTCAGCATTAATGTGAAATCTGAGGTGAAACAGCAGGGTTGAAAATGGGACTGTAAATGGCATCTGAACATTCGTCAACCCCAACTGAATTCAAATATCATCTGTAAAACTGCTGTAGCACTTCTGTGAGCCAGGCAAGCATCATTTTACAGGCCTGCATTAACTGGCTCTGGAACAAGATAAAATGTGGATTGTCTGGGACTCCCAAGGACTCTGCTGAGTTTTGTGACCTATGTTGCAGATTGCAGATGCAATTCTGACGTCTCTTGTTCTTTTCACAGCTGCTGTGATTAATTTGAGCTGCGCTATTGCCCTGCTGTTCTGGAGGCCTCATCCAGACCAGATGCCTGTCTTCTTTGTGTTCCCTGCATTATGGGGTGTGGCTGATGCAGTATGGCAGACACAAACCAATGGTAAGTCTATGCTTGTGCACAAAATCATTACTCAAAACAGTTCCGGAGACAGCTCTGCCTATGAGGCAGAACAAATGCATCTGCTCTAGAGCTTTATATGTGGGTGATGCCTTAACTAGTTAAATAGTTTCCCATGCAGTTTTTGAGAAACCAACACCATATAAAAATATTTCTTAAAATTCTTTATTATTATTTTTTTTTCCAAACTGAATTGCAGAGCTATTATGCAATGCATCCACATCCACAGCTCTACTGGTTATTTTAATGGATTATTCTCTGAACCTGTTGCATTTGTTCTGCCTCAGAGGTAGAGCTGCCTCCAGAACTGTTTTGCGTAGTGATTTTGCACACAAACTAAGTCTAAATATCACCAACTAATCCTGGATTTTAGATAAGATTAGATCAGATTTTAGTTTATTAAGCCTAGTCAGAAACTCCTTTGCTGAAGCTCAATCATTACAAGAATACTTAAAGACGTGATTGGCTTGATTAAAGTAAATCATTGACTAGTGAATGACGAAGCATAATAAAGGATGGCACTGTAATGAAGGAGTTATAATATGTTAAACTGTAATCGATACACCTGAGATAAGGACGTGGCAAGGCATTGTGGATGCATTAGTTTGTAGCTCAAAATGCTTCTTAGTTTGATCTGTTTTGTCAGTTAAAGGACAAACTAACAACCCAGCATCCTTATGCATTTCTCCATGCAGCTCTCTATGGCACACTCTTCCCTAACCAAAAGGAGGCAGCATTTGCAAACTATCGCATGTGGGAGTCTCTGGGCTTTGTGATAGCTTTTGCATACAGCACTTTCATCTGTCTGTCCACCAAACTCTACGTTCTTATATCAGTTCTGGTGGTGACAATGGTAACTTACCTCTGGGTTGAGTACAATGAGTACAAGCGTCCAACTGCAGCAGTGAAATTAACCGACAACATCCAAGAGAAGAAGGGCTTCAAATATATGCCTGATTCTGGGACAATTATAATTGCTCAGACAAATTTATAAGCCAAATTAAAAAGCAATAATAATAATAATAAAAAAACAAACAAAAGAATGTGTTTGTTTTCAGAATAAACTGAAGACGACTGTTCTTTGACAGCCTGATCAGTTCAATCCAGTTAAGCTGGAAGAACAGCAAAAGGTATTTTTTTAATAAGGAGAGAATGGACATCTCTGTTTTAGATGACATTTTTACATTATTTTGAAAAACATTATTTTTGTAGTCATGTCCATTTTCACCTGTTTTGTAAAGAAAAGTTTGTAATTAAAAGCTCACTCAATGTTTTTGTACAGCAGTTTGTAAAGCACATATTACATATTTCTACTTTGATTAAAAAATATTTCAATAAATTGAACAGCTACATTTTTCACTTGACCTGTTTGAAGTGTGTGTGTGTGTGTGTGTGTGTGTGTGTAATACATATTATGTCCAAATGTTGGTAGACAGCTTCCTGCACAGTTTGTTGATTTCCCTGCTCTGATAGACCTACTACACCTGGTAATTAACAGGTGAGTTGAGTCAGCTGAGCAAGATGAGAACAAAAGCACTCCAGAACCATGGATCTACCCCTGTTCTAGAATTTTGTCCATGAAAGTTACTGGAAATGAAAAGCACCAGCTCCCACTGAAATGTATAAAGATGTAAAATCTTGTGTTTATAATAAACTGTTGTGAAATGTTCAGGTTGATCAACAGATCAGATCTGTTCCGATCTTCTCAGCCAGGGAGTGAGTGGAGTAAAAACTCCCGTGGAGTATGTTGGAGAGCAGGTACAAAAGAAGAATATAACACCACCTTGGTTTAAAAATGCAGAGTGTTGCTATAGCAGTGTAAGAGGCCACCCTGTTGGGACTGGCCTGCACTGGAACACGATGCGTATCCTGGCAACAAAAGATGACTGGGGTGGATGGTACAAAAGGCAGGGAACCCGTCAGACCTGAATTCAGGTGAACAATTGCAGCAACACAGCGCTGTTAAGGAGGTAAGTTAGTCATGACTGCTGGACACAACATGAGAAACATTGCTAAAGTACTATAGGTATCAAAAACAACTGTCTTTAATAGAGTGGGAACGACCAGTCTGGTTAAGGCTCTATTTGTGGAATGAAGCTGGTTAGGTGTTGGGCAAGTGATAGTATAGTATGTTAATGTTTTTAAAATGGATACAATTCAAACTAATGTATTGCTACAAGCAACCTTTTTTGATATAACCAGTATCACAAAAATGTTAAAGATGGAGCTAAATAACGTAAGGCAGAATGGTTTGTTGTAGATCAACTAACCAAATCAGATTTCATTGCCGTGTTGGTAATGGGAACCACCTTTCATTAAATGAATGCTTCTATTTTAAAAAGTGCAAGATCCTCGAGGAACTTTTGGAGGTTCTTCAATATGAAATTGTGGAGGAACCTATTAAGGTGCTTCAAGGAACCTTTAGGAAATCCTTGTCTCCTTTTTTTTGAAGCACTTTAAGAGGTTCCTCCCCAAATTCATATTGAAGAACCAAACGTTCCTCAAGGATCTTGTACTTTTTATAGTGTGCAAGCTGGATTGAATCAAAAATACTCTGAGAAATCTGAGTAATCTCCACCTAATTATGCAGAATCAATGTAATTTTAACCTTTATGTTTGGTGGAGCGATGTATGTATTCAATTATATTTTCTTTTCTTTTGGGGCCTGAAATGGCAATAAGAAAGTGGGGAGTCCTTAATGGCTTTGCCCCTGGTGTTCCGGCTCCATGAGAACACACCTGAGGTGGTACGGGCAGTGCTGCTGGAACGGGGATGGGAAGAGTATGATGCACAAGAGCATGATAAATGGGACTGGAACCTCTACTGGCGCACCTCGGCCTTCCGCAGCTTTGAATATGAGAACATCTTACCATGGCAGAGGCTGAACCATCACCCTAAAACGGCAAGCATTGCACGGAAGGACTGCCTGGCCCGCAATCTGAGAAGAATGAGGGGCACATATGGCTCTGCCTTGTACAGTTTCAGCCCCACAGCTTTCATCCTCCCAAATGACTACACCAAGTTTCTGGAGGAATACACCAAGACGCGTCTGGAAAACACTGGAAAGCCAGGATATTGGATCTGTAAACCAGTGGATCTCTCCCGGGGAAGAGGTATTTTTGTCTTTGATGACATCAAGCACCTGGCTTATGATTCATCTGTAATTGTACAGAAATATATTAGCAACCCTCTTCTAATTGCTGGCTACAAATTTGACTTGCGAATCTACGTCTGTGTGAAAAGCTTCTGCCCTCTTACCATCTACATGCACCAGGAGGGCCTAGTGCGTTTTGCAACAGAGAAATACAACCTGGCATCTTTGGACAACCTGTTCTCTCATCTGACAAACACCAGCATCAACAAATTTGGCCTTTTCTACAACACAGACAAAGAGAGGGTTGGTCAGGGGTGTAAGTGGACCTTGGGCAAATTCCGCAGCTTTCTTCGCAATCAGGGCATCAATGAACTTCTGTTCTGGCAAAAGATCAACAACATAGTAACACTGACCCTCCTCACCATCGCCCCTTCCATTCCTGCCTGTCCTAACTGCCTGGAGCTGTTTGGCTTTGATATTCTTATTGATTCCAACTTCAAGCCCTGGCTGTTAGAGGTCAATTACAGCCCTGCACTTTCTCTGGACTGCACTGCTGATATTGTTGTAAAAAAAGGCTTGATACATGACCTCATTGACTTGATGAATTACAGGAAGGTAGACAGTCTGAGACTGAGAGGAAATCTCAAGCAGAGACACAACAGGACCTGTTTCAGAAACCCAGCTTTGGTTACAAAAAACCCTCCCGAATTAATAATACCAAAGGCTGTGCATGAAAAGAAGAGGCTAAAGCACTCCAGATTAAACAGCAAAAATCTTGTTTGTCCATCAGTGGAGAAAAGTATTAACGCTATAGGCCATGCTCTTCACCCAACCTGTCAGAGGTCAAAGCCATGCACTGTTAGCAGGAAGAAAAAAACCCATCTTCTAATTAAACAAATAAAAAGCCCCTCTTGCTGGACTGAACTGGAAGATATAGAACCAGTTGGAGACTCGTCGGGTAGCCACAGGCACCTCACTAGGCTCTCATCATCGAATCCATGCAGGCTACCTGCCATCCATGCCCATAACACCTCAATGTTCAAATGGGACCAGAGAACCCATGACAGGATTGTACCATCCCTTCGTGTGGGGGATTTCATACTGACATTTCCTTTCAACGAGGCCACTCAGAAAGCCTCGCAGGACACTCTGGATATAAAGACTGTATTGCAGGAGGTACATAAGCTCACGAGTCAGCTTACCTTCTCCCATGTCCACAAAGAGAATCATGGGAAGGAGAACAATGAGGTTATAAAAAATAAATTCTCAGCTTTACTCTGGGGTCCTAGAAACCCTCCACCTCTAAGTGAATACTACTCCTCAAACTGAATAGAGGAGTAGAGCTCCCAGTTTTGGGCTGTGAAGCAGATGAGTTGGAGTGACATAGGTAATCATCCAGTATCAGTACCTGACCTCATTGTGGCTCACATTTGTGGCTAGATGCAATCAAATCCTGACAGCAATGTTTCAGCATCTAGTATAAAGTTTTTCCACAAGAGGATAGAATGTTAATACACATAAAGGAGACAAACCAATGATTACCCGTGAATTATCCTTGAAACCAGGGCATTATAAGGTTGTAAATGCCACTAGTCTTCACGTGCACACTGTATCAGACGTTTGGGTTCCCAGTGCAGCCTCCACGTCACAGCTTCATGAATAATAAGCTATTTGGTGCAACATTAGAGTCTCATTGATGCCAGGCTTGGTTAATTCTGACATCTGTACAATTTATTTATTAAGTTCAAACAGAGGACAGGGTGTCACTTCAAGTACACACTGGGTGGAGAGGATTTTAGAGATCATGTAAACATGATAGCACTTTTTCCTATTAATGTTACACACATTTCAAATCACATTTAATAAAACATAGTTTTATCCCAAATATATCTGACTTGGTTCTTCACTTCTTTGTCCGTTATAGGGATTCCTTCATCGAATTTAAGACAAACTCTTCAAGATGAGTGTTTGGTCTCTTGCTTCCCTTTTAAATAGACAGTTTTAACAGTGCCATCTGGGTATATTCTCTGCTTGTATAGGGTGGTGTGGACCTCTCGTTGGCCATTGGTGAACTCCACTGTTTTCTCTCCATTTCTGTAGACAAGCACAACAAAATTTATAGGTGGAAAAATCATTATTTTTAGAGGTGGATAATTCAGGTCCAGAAAGTAAAAATCTGCCCCTGGGAAGTTGGAACAAATTCCTATGACAGATTTTTACTTTCTGGACCTGGATGATCCACCTCTAAAAATAATGCATTACAAAATTGGTTCATCTCACTACATAAAAAACATAAAATCAACCAAACCCTACAAATCACAGTGTGGATGACAAAGTTAGCAGATTTTACTTTGTTAGCTTGACAATGGTTCCGTCTGGGAATACACTTTCCTGACGACCATCAGGGTACGAACTCTTTACAGTCCCATCAGGGAAGAATATCTCCCTTCTTCCATCAGGATAGTGCTTCTCTATAGGGGAAATATGAATGAATGTGTGTATGATTTCAGGTAGCATTAATACAGGGACATTTAATAGACTATGTCTATAGAGTGTACGTGTATAGAGAGCTGTTTAACCTGTCTGCTTATTTGGAAACTGCAAGATCTCCAAACCAGATGGGTATGTGGAGTGAGTGGTTTTAGCATCACAGTAGTAGTACATCTGAAAGGTGAAGTGTGGTGAATCATCTTTCAGTCATTATAAGCAGAAAACTCTCAATTTCAAGAACAAGAGACAACTGGTTATGATACTAACTGATTAGGAAATTACTGATTAGTTCAAACACTTTCTAAACATAAACTAAACATGGGATGGACATAAAACCAAGTTCCGTTTGAGATCAATGAAAGAAGTGATTATAATATAATGCTATGCAACTTCATAGGCTTTGACATATTTCTAGGGTTATAAAGAACTGAAACTGAACTGAGTTCAGAATGACCGTTCAGGACAGAGGAAGTTAGGTAGCATAATAATATAACGGTAAAGCATGACTCATTACTGCTTGGTGAAATCTATTTTGACGACATTTCTGAGCAGCACTCTAAAATTACTACTGAAAGATTACTGTACAATCACTTCCTCTTAACACAGACCAACAACTGTGATTGCAGAGAATAATAGATGCAGTAGAATGAGCACTACAGAGGGGTTGATGTGATGCCATAATGACCTACATCATGGCACCAGAACATATACTTATTTGGGCATTTCGGAATTCAGAACAAGCCCTGAAAGTACTTGATAGTATTTCATTTTCTGGAGAAAAAGAACAGGCATAAATAACGTCAGGGCGGCCATCTTCTGGAATTCAAATATCGCCTCTGAGTGAGCAATGGCGTGAGTAGAACAGTGTTCAAGTACACAAAGTTTTCAGAACCAATTTACTTCACAATCTTATATTTCTTTTTGATTGGTCAGTTATGACTAACATTTAGATGCTATATTTAGAGGAGCCTAAACTTGTTCTCAAATAAATATCATGTAATTTTATTGAGATAATGTCTGATGTACAGTGACATGCAAACATATGGGCACTCCTGATCAAAATTTTTGTTATGTCAAGATGACCTGATCTCTGACCTTTTTTCATTTCATTTCATTTTTTCATGGCACATACCTTTTTATGAAAGTGATATATTAACAGTTTAAAATATGAATTACTATTATTATTATTATTATTATTATTATTATTATTATTATTATTATTATTATTATTATACATACTATTCAAATGATGATAAAAACCGGAGTGGACTAATACATTTCATCATTCATTGCATCAGCAAAATAATCTGAATTATGTTAAAAAATGTATCTTCTATTTTTGATTATTTTGGTCTAAACAAAATGACAACACAAAGTAAAAATAAAAATAAACTGAAATATCTAGCACAGACTTTCTTTTCTCAGCTGCTCACCAAAAGGAATAATTTTTCGGATCATCCTCAGATCATTCAGTACTTACCACGGTCCCATCAGGCAGCATGCGTTTAACATCTCCATTAAAGAAAGTTACTGTGACTGATTTCTGATCCACACTGATCTCCTTTTTAGTTCCATTGCGGAAAACAATGACACGTGACCCATCTGAGAGAAGCTGTTCCACCTGCAGGCTCCAAGGCATTTCAGTTTATCATCGTAAATATAGAAAGCTTATAAAACACTGAAGTAGAAATTTGACTCCCTTACCTTACCATCAGGATAGCGAATCTCCTCTCTAACTACAGCTTTACTGTTTTCGACTGATACTGGTGAGTAACTGGTCTTCATGTCAGGAACTGCCTGAAATTAATGAATTAATCATTTTGAACTGTAGAGAACACAACAACATGACATATCACTACCAGTCAAATGTTTTAGAACACCCCCAGTTGTGGGGGTTTTAAGCAGTTCAAGTCCAGTTAATAGCCTGAAATGGTTCAAAGTCCAGTGGGCACAAATGGTACAGAGGTATGCAGCAACCTGTCAGAGCTTTTAATGACAAATAATTCAAAACTGACAAATAATGTCAACAACATTAACAAGTAGCCTTTATGAGGAATGTAATATTGGTTAAAAAAAGCACAGCTGGTTTGTAGTAATGAAAGTACATTAAGCTTTGACTATGTTACTGCAGCCTCAGACTGTGTTACTGCACTTACTACCACAGTATCTACACAAAACTTCAGGAAGGAAGATAGACAGAGCTTTATAACTGATAAAAGTGAAGCTCATGAAATATGCTTATGAAAAATAAAGCAGAATTTACTCTTCTGCTATTGAACACAAATGAGATTTCAACAGGCCCAAACAAAGCCCACATCAGGCCCTGAGGCTATCAGAAGAGGCAGGTGGAGAATAAGAATAAGAATAACAGTGATTCATTTATGGCCTTTTCTAACAATGACTGTGAACAAGCAATATATCTTTTGGAATTCCTAAAGTTCTGATTCCCAGTGGGTGGGATAAGTTTAGTTAATATAAAAAGTAGCAGTATGTAATTATTATGTACTTAGACTCGTTTACAAGCATTTGTTTAAACACAGCTAAAGCAATATTAAAAGAGAAAATATACAGAGCAATCAAAAACAGTGGACTGAAAGACTGATGGCAGGCTTCAGTTCTTGTACCGGTACTACAGGGCTGAAATATCAGCACACAGTTTCACACGGCTTGTTTGTTTCATCTATGTACTGAGATCAATGAGTAACTGTCCAATACCTCAATCATGTCTGCAGATCCAGAATTCCTGCTCCTGTCATCTCTGACCCTGACCTGCCTCTCTGCAGGCCTGCACAAGCCCTGAGCACAGCAATGAGATTAACCACTGAAGTATTGGTACTTTAAATAGAAAAAGTACAAAGCATGCTTTTGAAGTAAAATCTAAAATAGTTATTCAGATAGCTGGCATTCAATAATAATAATAATAATAACAGTAATAATAATAATGATAATAATAATAATATTAGGAAATGCTACTAGCCAATGCACTTTGGCATTCAGCAGAAACCCCTGCTACTGCTAACTCCACACAATGATACATTTTACTGACCCTGTCCCATGTTTTATTGAACAGCTGACTGGATTCATGAATTATGAAGACAGTAAACAAATGAAATGTAAAATCTGTTTTTAACCCCCTGTGAAAAATGGAGATGGGCATATTCATTACATTGGTATGAATTACTTATGAAATGCTGGGTCAATTAGCTGTGTGAACCACCATACATTATTACTGCAGTGCTTAATGAGCTATACAGGCCACATTACACACTCGAATGAGTCAATACAAATACAGTTTAACTGTTGGGCAGCATTGGTCAAATGCAGTTTTGCTCAATGAATCTTTGGTGTTGAATATGTATGCAGTTTGTTTAGAATTGAAAATGTCTGATTATTATTCTTTTAAATTACTGAGCCAAAGCTTGAAAGACAAAGCTGCACAATGGCCACACACATACAGCCACATACATCCTCACTATATCCACACTGAGCTCCACCAGCACCCAGCAGTTAACTGGAACTCTCTATGGAAGTGAATAAGTGTGCTGTATCTCTACCTGAACACATGCTGCTATGCCTATACTTGTACTGTACTACTGTTAACATGAGGTGTTATTAAGTTTACAGCACCAGACCTTTTCTACCTCAACTACTACACCAGAACATACTTTATTCTACCATTAAAATGTAATTGTTGAACTACATACTTATACAATAATAAAGAAGTTACTTAAACACCATAATCACACCTACCTTCCTGTGCACTTCGCACATGTATATTCACATATTTATATTCAATGTGCTTAAGATGTATTTGTATTTAAGATGTAACTCAGAATACAACACAGTACTTGCTTTCTACTTGTTTTGTGTCCTATAAGAACCACAAGGTACAATTTGGACAGTTGCCAGTGCCATAGACGGTGCCATAGCCTTCTCAGGGCCTCTAGAAAAACAAGACATGCTATTTTGTCAGATGTCACTCCAGCTCTCTTAGATATGGACACTTCAGTACTCTCCAGTATGTTGTCTTAAACAATTTCTGGATGCTTTTTGAGGCCATTGCTGCTGGAATACCCATGACTTCTGACAAAGACCCAGTCTTCCACTCCCAAATTCTTAAGGTTGTCATCAGTTCTTATAATGCCATGTACACAAAACAACAAGTTAATTTAAATGTAATTTACAAATCCCATGTTCAAATGTTTTAATGGATTTAATGAATGCATATTACATTAAGTTAAACCGCTGCTGACACAGCTAGCTGTCTAGTCCCTGTAAAGGAGTATTTCACATAGAAAATGAACAGAAAAAACATGAATTATTAGCATCATGCCTAATGGTAGGTGTGAGCTAGCCCTCCCAGTATTGAGCTGTGAAGCAGTGGAACTGTGTTCTCTGGAAATATGGATCATTGCATTCATCAACAGGAGCGTTCATGAGGTCAGTATGTTGAGTGATCTCCACCTCACATAATCCCCAAATCCCCATCTAGTATTTTTGATGAGTTGGGGAGTTGGGGATTATGTGAGGTGGAGATCACTCAATATACTGACCTCATGAATGCTCCTGTTGATGAATGCAATGATCCAAAATGTATAAGAATTTTATTTCAAAGGAAATAATAAATGAGCAGGAGTCTCAATACTTGATGTTACCCAATACAATGTATTACCATATTACTATATTATTCATCAGAAAACACATTTATTAGTTTTTGTATTATGTTTTTTTTTTTTTACCAGTGCTAGTTTGTATTACTTGTATTCAAAAGAACTAAAATCTCATGCCAACCTTGTTCTCTGCTGTTGTTGCCTCCTTACTCAGGCTGAGAGCAGGAGTGGAGCTCCTCCAGCAGGGAACTGATCCAGAACGAACAGCAACCTTTATGACTTCTGCACTCTGTGGCTTATCACAGCACTCCGGGGTCCCTCTCTTATTGGTGAATAAACAAACAAATTTAAAAGCAGTAACATGAGAAGAATACACAGCATCAGGAGTAATGTTTAGGATGTCAGTATAAAAAAAACTCTTAATGCACTGGAAAAAGCCTTGATTCTCTTTAACTGCTGTTTAAAACTGCAGCTTTTTTTGTATAGTCAACTGATATCTGCAATTAATAATAATGTATTCAAAGTCACAATGTATTTACATTGGATTTAAAACAATTTTTGCAGACGAAGAACATTTGAGAACATGCTCTATCAAAGGAGGTACAAGCCATCATTGAATTGAGCCATAATGTTACTGGTTCTTTCTCAGCTACACCCTAAGAAAATTAACTTTTCTGTTTCTAAGGCAAATTACACGCATATGATGTCACTGATGTCTTTGCATCACACTGGTGGTAGCTGTGTTGAGTAACTCTGTTTGAGAACAGAACAGTCTGCACTCCTCTGTCACATGATGTTTGTATGTGCTGTGAGTAATAAGCTCAATTCAACTCCAGTTCAGTTCACATCACTTCCTTATTTTAGGGTTTTGAGAGGGATTCTAGAACCTTAGTTCTGAAAGCTTCATCAAATTGTTTTCATCCCTTAGATGAAAAGGTGTGACCTGGGATTATTTCATCCAGAGTAATGAGGATGGGTAGAGTGATCTTGAGCAATAGATGAGCCAGTGGATGCAACTCTCTTAAATGTAGAGCAAAAGAGAAATTCCACTTGTATTTGTTTCGTAGCTCTCCCCACTTCTTCTCACTGTTTCAAATCTTTGGGGGTCATGGTTCTTGGTAGATAGCACAATTGCCTCCCAGCACTGGAGTCATGGTTTCAAGGCAATCTGGGTGGAGTTTCCATGTTCTGCCTGGGTCTGTGTGGGTTTCCTCCTCCGACATTGAAAAAATAGGTGGATATCAGGTGAATTGGTTACTCGAAATTGCCCTGGTGTGTGTCAATAAGAGTGCATGTGAGTAAATGTATGTCTGTACTCCCAGATATGTACACCTCCCCAGTCAATGCAGTCCTCCAGATGGACGGTAGAGAATATGCTGTGCAGGATTGGCTGCTGCTTCTCACTTCTCAGGAAGAACACAATGGATAGGTGCCCATGTGTTGACAAATGTTTTGCACATTGTATGAACTGTTAAAGTCTCTACAGAAACAGTCTAGTTATTTAGTATTTCATTAGTATTGTGTTATATAGGGAAAGATGATTTAGGTTACTGAGTAGTGTAGAAACACAGATGAATTCTGACCGGTGTGTGTGTAATGTAAGCTCTGTACACACACAAGCTGAATTCTGAATTAACATCTTTTATGCTGTTCTTTGAAAAATCCTTGATTATGTTGCTTACAAACATGAGCCTCCCATTAATGAGCTAACATAGCATGGAAAATCATCTGAACTTTACATGTAGTAAATCACAATATTTACTATAAATCACCAACGAATGGAGGGGGATTATAGTTCACACAAAAAGTTCAGATTCTACTTTACGACATTCAGAGGACAGAGCTGATATACTCATTAGTGCCCTTAACTGTAAAATAGGGATTAATTTTGGTGACAGCCTTGGTGATGGTGTAATAAATGGGTTACCCATGAAATCCGGTCCTAGGTGATGCAAGCACATCTGGCCTATTTAGTGTGAAAGGATCAAAGAAACTATGAGTCATAGAAAGTTTGTTGTTAATGGAAGGTGTGAAATGTACTTCATACTTTTAAATGGGCCTGCAGCCAAAATTCAGAAAACAACCACAGTTATCTGTCATAAATCTGTCACCAATGCCTATTTGATTTCTTCAGTGAAACTTTAGTGTCTTGATTGAGGTTCTACAAGTTTAAGACTAAGATAACCTTCTGATGACACATCTTCAAAGTCACTTTTGTGGGAAATTTGAGGTTTTGGAAGTTTTGTTTCTCTTATAAGCCAGCTGCTCCAAAAGTAAAGCAAGAAATCTAACTGTCACGTACCGGGACTACACTTCCCAGAGGGCCATGGGTGACCCAATCCCCTCCTCAGAGGATCACATGATCTGGTCACAATCACAGGAGTACTGACACCTGCGGTTCCTCTTATATATATACTGGTTATATATATACCAGGTGTGTATTAGCCTTTGTAGCTATACTCTGCGTTCTTTGTATTACCTTGTTTCTCATGTTGATTGACCCTACTTCTGGTTTTGACTTTAACCCTTGATTTTGTTTGTGTACGTCACTCAGTCTCTTTATAGAAGAACACTGTGGAATTTATTCTGCGCATGCCTCACATCTGTCCAGTCCTGACACTAACATTATGACATATATGCTTGGTATATCTTCACCCTTTATACTGTCGCCTTTTCACCAGTTTGGTACACTACCAATATTGCTGGATTATAATACAGAAATGATTCAAAAACTGTAGTTCTGTCAAACTAATTAGGTTGGCATGCCTCCTTTACCAGAACAATGAATAAATATAATACTGGTATAAAGCACATACATAAAACCCACCTCAACCAAGAGGCCAGAGACTACACCTCAAGAGTAAGAGGCCCTGATGAATCATAAAGTTCTGGGGAAAATGTAATAAATCTTTTTGGAAGTGTCTTAAGGATTAGAATATGATCAAACACAGATGTCTGCAATAATAAAGGTAGTGATGATTCATCTTCTAACAATGAATCCGGATGAGTAATTATTAATGAAGGCAGGTCAAATATTGGGTTGCAGATCATTGGCACCATAGTTAAATATTTGTGTAACTTAGTTTGCATTGTCAAAATAGTGTCTGCCTTCAGCAGATTATAAAAACTTAATTCTTTGTTCTACTTTTTTTTGTAATGTACTGTTTTATTGGAGGAGGTCTAAGAGATGTTTATAGGAACTGCAGTGGGTGCTGTGGGCACCTCTTCTGTGGCTTATATATTATTCATATAAATACCAGAATTATGTCATATAATACAAAATTAAAAAATACATCATGATATAAATTTTGCCCATATTGTCCTGGTTATGTCTGTTGGTGCTGACTTTGATCTGTGGGAAAGATTTCTGTAGAAGATTTAAAATTGTATTTTGACAATAGTCTAAAATTACTTGAATTAAAATTAATTAATTTTAATTACATGTGACTTATGGCTGTTCTGCGTTTACCATTACACAGTAATTATGATTTACAGGGTTTTGTTTAAATATATTGTGGTATATATAAATGTCCTACACAAATAATGCTTTAATTATTAAAACTATATTATAGTTGTTGACATGTCCTTCTTCCAAACAGACTCTGTACTGTTTCTCTTCCAGATGGGCATCAGCACCAGCTTCTTCCATTTTTAAATTGACAGCATTGCTATCATTATGATTCAACAGCAGCCAACTATCTGATGAAAAAGCCCCCATCTGCTTAACGGAATGTAGTATGCTACATCTGATATCACATGGAACCACATGTTATTTATAAAGATCTTGATTAAAATGCAGAACTTTAGGCTTTCTAGAACATTCCATAACACACGCACTACACCAACTAGTTGCAGTCTGAAATCCACATGTGTAAAATGTGTAAAAGTCTTTCTTTCATAGGTGGTTCATTATGTGGCTTCTGTATTATCACACAGCCAATTTCAGACTGTAGATCCATGTTTCATGTGCTGGTTCCTGGCACAGTGACTTCAAATACCAAAATATCCAGTATATTGGACACAGATCAGTTAGAATAAACACATAAAATAATACGAAGAGCTCAAAAAACTGAACTAGATGTAGAAACAGTCAACTCGGCCACCATGAGCAACGAATTAGAGAATAATCTTAATTGTGTGGTTTAAAGTGGGTAGTGTGATGAACCTAACCATGCTTTGTGCTCCTGGGTGAGGAGTGGATCTGCCACTGCTGTGGTTTGGTCTCTTCTGCTCAGTAGACTCAGCAAACTGGGTAGACTGGCTCAGCAGCAACTTGTTTTCTCTGGTGAGGGTATCCACACGATTTTGGAGTGCACGGTGAACCTGCCACCACTCACACTCTCTTTCTGTCAGCTGTGTTTTTAGAGACTGAATCTGCTGTTTGAGGTCCTTCACATGTGCACACATTGGATAAAAAAAAATCAGAATAGATTTACAAAATGTGGATGTTCTTAAACCACATACAGACAATGGTGATTTAAAGAATCATTCACTGAAATGTTCTTTAGAGCAGGTTTTCTCAACCTCTGGGCCCTGAAGCACTGGGCCGAAAAAATGTCACTTTTGCCCTAATTCTCATGTTTCATTGTAAATTGAAAGTTGAGTTTTGTTTTCTTACGAGCCGATATGCTTTCTAGTTATAACCAGGTGGGCTGTGAGATGGAAAAGGTTAAGAACCCCTGTTTTAGAGAACAAAAATTGGTTCCGCTAAAGAACCAATTTTCCTCTAAAGAAGCTGTTTTGAGACTTTATGTGTTTAATATATAATTATTAGAAATGAACTCTGTTATTAATGTAGAATAATTGTACCTGGGCCCGTGAAAGGTCCAGACTGCCCTCCTCAGGTAAGTGGTGTGAAGATCTTTGGGTGTCTTTATTAGCAAAATGATCCATTTCGGCTCTGTTAAAAAAAAATCAGAATTTATTATTAATATATAATATTATCAATAAATGGTAATAATAATGCATCAGATAATAAATGTTCTATAAACTCTAAAACTATGGGAACTATAAAATTAATAAAAACAAAAAATTAATCAATATAAAAGATATAATAGTCCTTTGAAGCCCCTTTTATATATTATTTTTTACAGACAAAGGTATTTTTTATTTGCTGCTCTGTATTGTAGCTTGATCAGAAATCATTCAGAGATTTATCTTTCCAGAGAATGGAAGTGTGAACTGACAGAGCTGTTGTATGTTTAGACATGTGTTCATACATGCAATCACAGAACTCCTCTGGCTTTTTTGAGCTTTGCATCCTACAGTGAAACTTCTGCATTTCTCTTCTCTGAGAATGGTGAATAATGAGTTGTAGTAATTTCTTTAGTGTGTACCTTAGCTGCTGTTTTGGTATATGGTTGGTCTTCTTTGAATCCCATTGTCATTACTCTTCAATTATGTGTCCATAGATTATTTTTAAAGATGTTCTACTGTGATGATTTTGAAATATACAGTGATGCGACAGTTTTAACCAATCAATACTTTTCCAGAGTTATTGTAAACTGTATTGAGCACACACAGACCAGAGAATTATTTTCATTAGCCTCATTTCTATCTTGTCATCTAAAATACAAACTTCAATCAAATATTTAATTTTATATACTAGTGCAAACATTTTTTTGAATATCATAAAAAAGCTC
The DNA here is from genome assembly GCA_034509495.1 of Acestrorhynchus altus. Taxonomy (NCBI): domain Eukaryota; kingdom Metazoa; phylum Chordata; class Actinopteri; order Characiformes; family Acestrorhynchidae; genus Acestrorhynchus; species Acestrorhynchus altus. Next base: position 36,295,052 of record CM067503.1, on the reverse strand, counting down.
ACAGGTCATATTTTATATTCATTTTTCATTTTACTGTTGATCAGTATGGCTTATGGCTCAAGAAAATCTCAAAATATTAGACCATTTTATTTCAAATTTGAATAGATTTGAATACTAATTACAGTAACAACTTAAAAATTACTTTCAATGTGACGAATATTAAAATGAGTGTAATTTTAAAATTACAAAACCTTTTTCAATGTATTCTAATTTTTGTAGATGCACTAGTAATGATCTTAGTCATGAACACTTATGTTTCCTTACTATTTTGTATAAAGAAACTAACTTCTGTATACCAGGCACTAAAAAAAACCTTTAAAGACTAAACTAAAAAACTTAAAACTTTAAAGTTAAAGCTAGTTGGCTTTGTTATTTCACTTTAACAGGATGCAAAACAACTGATAGCACAAATTCACCAGAAATTCTCTGCTGTAATCTTCCTGGTACTGACATAAATCTTTGCCACACACTTCCAGGACACAGAGCCAACACTATCAGAGACAATGATCTACTGAAGATATGATATGACCTTAGCTCAGATAGTCCAGGAGCTGTCCTTAAAAATCTGTAGGGATTTTTCTCTCAATGTGTATGTGTAGCAATAATTAGACAACACTGTATCTTCAGCATCTGTCCACTGGCTTCTTTTTAATGCTTTACATGGGCCAATTTTCTGATTTTGTTTAACTCAAAATCTGATGATATTAACTGTATGCTCAGCAGATTGTGATTAAGATGTAAAAAGCTGGAGAATTCTTTTAAAAACTAATCTTCTACACCACCTGATGAAAATCATTGCTTTTTCCTGCTCTGTTTTCATCTTATCCACCATGAAGTAACTGCTTGCTGCAGTTCTTGACTCAGAGCTATTTCCCCTCATTTTCTTTGGAGTTTGATTTCCTGTTGGAGGGAAGGTAGAAGAGAATGTATTAGAATATTCTAAACCAGTGTGTCTCAACCCATTCTCTACATATTTAATTGTTTTCCCTGTTCCCAACACACCTGATTCAACTAATCAGCTCAACAAATCCTTTAGAGTTCATGACTGAGAAACTCCAGTCTAAACTCTTGTCAGTAATTTTGAATTTCCATCGATAATAACTGTTACAATGATGGTCCACCATAAATGTCAACCATAATCTAACCATAAATAAGGTCTAAACTTTAAACGTAAAACTTATGGCAGTTCATAAACAGCAGGGCTGTAAATTACTTTACTCCTTTTTGGATCATCACCTTATTGTGGTGGAGGGTTTTGCAGACCTGAGTGACCTTAGAAGTTATGGTGTCAGGGGCGATAGCCCCTGGTAGGGTCTCTCAGTGACAAGGTGTGATCCAGTTGCACATCCATGAGCAGAAATAATCCCTTGGAACCAGGCCTGGGGGAGGACATCCTTGGCAAACGTCTGGAGGCTAGGTCTTCTCTCATGGGTCCCAGCCATGCTCAGCCTGAAGGAGCAGCATAGGTCCCCTTTCCCATTTGCCCGCCACCAGAGGGAAGGGTAGTAATGGTCCTGTGCTATGTGGCTCAATTATTGACAAGGGCCTTGGCGTTCTGATCCTTGGCTACTGAAACTGGCCCTTGGGACTTGGAATATAACCTCTCTGGCAGGAAAGGAGCCTGAACTGCTGCATGAGGTTGAGTGGTACCAACTAGACAAAGTTGGTGTTTTTGTTAGTGCACATCCCAAATGCATGGCCGTCTTGGAGTTCTGGAGGAGGTGCTTGACAATGCCTCTCCTGTGGACTCAATTGTTAACTAATTTATATCATTGTATTTTGTGACTGTATTCAAGCAGGTCTGTAAATCAGAAAGAAGTGTACTTTGCTCTCTTACTTGATCACATTTCCAAGAAAGAAATACACACCAATGCATCCCAGAAAGAAATAAGATCAAAATTTGTTTCAAAAAGATTTTTTCAAACTTTTTTTTGTTTTACTTTGATCAGTATGACTTATAACGTATTAACTCATTGTATCAAATTATTCAATTATTTCATTACCATGAATTACTGAAACAGTGCTGTGTGGCATAGAAGCAATCAGCATGAAGCCATACTGAAATGTTACTGAAGGCCAATAGGATTCATCTTGTATGTAATACTGGGTCTGTAATAGTTTCTCATCTCCCTTCACAATACTGCATGCATTCTCTAAAATCATGATTAGCAAACCATTTGGTAGTAATTTGTTAGAGGGCAACGGCCTGCTTGAAAAGGAAATCAGAATTTCCATAAAGCTCGTCAGCAGATGGAAGTATGAAGTGCTCTAAAATCTATCAATATACGCCTTCATTGACCCTGGACTTGATAAAACACAGTGGACCAACAGTGGCACCCTAAACCATCACAGACTGCAGAAACATCACACTGAACTTCAGACATTTTGGCCTGTCCATTTTTCCTCCAAAATCCAGAAGCTTGATTTCCAAATGATATGTGACATTGATATCCGATGTATTTCTTCTGAAAGGAGGACTTGAGCACTGAGTCTAGTTCTTTTTCTCCTTCGCCCAGGTAAGATTTCTGACATTGTCTTCAGTTCAACAATATTTCACTGTTAATCTAACTAATATATATTAGTTCATGAGAGTCATTATTATATGATACCAGAGTTTGGATTTGCTATAAAGAATAAAAATGGAAACTGAAAAAATGTGGGTCTTCAAAGAACTCTTGCACCTTTTCTCATGCCAGTTGGTCTAGGTTTCACATATTGTATTTTAAGACATCAAAGTCATATCTGTATACACAACATACCACAAATATCGTAATTCATCATTGTGCAACCTTGAGTAGCTACTACCAATATGTTCTGCATTTCTGAGGGTTCAAGGAAGAAGGAAGCTAAAGGAGCAGTGTTGCTAAATGACAGTGATTAAGTAATAATGATGGACAGCATTTGAATTTTACACACATTGAAGAGTTTCCTGCTAGAGCAGTGTGTCTCAATCCTGGTCCTAGAGGTGCCCTGCCCTCCACATTTTAAAACAACAACACTGGGACTTGTTCATGAGTTGATTAGTTGAATCTAGATCATGTCTTGGTTCTTAATTGTGTCTGTTAATGTATTTGCTTTTACATATTTGAGCATGTTTACATATACATATTGTTTTAGTGTTACTCGAGTATATATTAGTTCCTTTTTCAATTTTTGTCAATAGTCGATTTGACACCATATACATACTTACATTTACTTTTTCACCCTGGTTAACAATTTGACCAGTTATATACAATCTATACGGAACCATCAAAATAAAAACGTAACCGTGTTTCTCAGTCCGGATCCTGGAGGCACTCTGCCCTGCACACTTTAGTGGTTTTTACACATTCATTAATTCTTAATATAATTTATGGACAACCATCAAAATAAAATGTAACAATGTTTCATAATGCCTAAAGGTTTCTCACCATTTGAGTTTTGGGAATTCGACATTCTATCCTTTCTGACAGACTTGATCTGTGGGAAAAGCATAGTGAGGAGGTCTGAGGAATCATTATTGCTCTTTGCTGCTTTTTTACATTCTGCCCGAACATGTCTTCTTAGTGTCACCATGGCATTATCAGTCTCAGACCGCTGTAGGCACTGGAAGTCAGAGTCACTGAACTCCTCAGAACCAGATGAGCTGGAAAAAGGAGCTGAGAAGCATTGAGGAGCTCTTTCTTGTTCCAGTGGACAATCCCCAGTCTCACTTGGAGCATCACTCGCATAATCGTCATCAGATAAATCCTGATTCTGATCTTCGTAGTTTAGTTTTGATGCACTCGGGGGTGTTATGGGTTCCTGACTTTGACACTGGGCTTCATCATCTTCACTAGTGCCGTCACTAGTATCACTATTAAGCAACACCTGTATCATTTCTGCAGTCAGGCTTAGGTCTTTTATGCTTGGTTCAGCATTGACAGCTGAACCATCCAGGACGTCAGGTGACTGACCTCTCCTTTCGCACACTCTGACAATGTGGTCATTTATCTTCTTAAATCTGACTCTTTCTTCATTTGAACCTACATTATGGTCACCAAGACTATCCAGATGTGTTGCACAGCTTTGATTGAGCTTTGATCTATTTTGTAACTTGCTTCCTGTTGGTTCTTTTGAATGTTGGCTTTTTTGGGTGGAGCTGCTATTATAATGATCCAAAGTGTGAGACAGATATGGAGGCCGCCTGTTATCATTTGATGGAATTAAATCATCAGTCCTTTGTACTTTGTACTTACGATCATGGATAGGAAAACTATGGCTTGAAGGTTGATTCACTGCAGCTCTTTGATCAGTGTACCTGCCTTCACCTTTTGTGTTTATCAATGAATCTGGCAAAGCTGGTCTTCTCCTTCTGTCTATTTTGTCATGCTGAACAGAAGATGCAGAGTTCATGTCCTTGACTTTCTGGCTGTAGGGCTCAGGCTTCTGAATGCTGTTCCTGCTTTTCCAAAATCTAGATCTGCCATCCCCTTTACGGAGGAAATTCATTTTCTCTGTGCCTTTGACCCCAGGTCTGATCTGTAAAAGACAGTACACAGTAAAATCACAGCTGATTTCTAATAGCACATACAATGTAAAATTTTGACCACCTCCTTGTTTCTACATTCACTGTTCATTTTATCAGCTCCTCTTACCATACAGGAGCATTTTATAGTTCTATAATTACAGACTGTCCATCTGTTTCTCTGCATACATTATTACAGCCTCCTTTCACCCTGATCTTTAATGTTCAGGAACTCAAAGGATCATCCCAGAGCAGGTATTATGTGGGTGGTTGGTCACTCTTAGCACTCTTTCTCACTCTTCTTCGCAGTGAGACTGAGAAGTTTTAACAATTCAGAAGCACTTCTGTGTCTGATCTACTCAAACCAGCACACCACCACTGTGATGTCACTGCAGTGCTAAGAGTGACCTACCACCCACGTAATACCTACTCTGTGGTGGTCCAGTGCGGTCCTGACCATTGAAAATCAGAATGAAAATGGTTTATTGTCTGTAATTACTGAACTACAAAGTGCTCCTCTATGGAAACTGATGTTTATTTCAGTATGTCTTACATCAGTGGCTGGATACACATAGCAAGCCTCTGAACCCATGACCTTTCTGGGTCATTTTTCTTACTACCAGGCTACTAGTGAATTTTGGCAGCAGGAGCCTTTCATATTTCCAGCAACCGGAATGCCATGGATTTATATCCTAAGTTGTGTGCTTGACCAAGGAACTTAGCTGAGAGTAGGAACTGCTCTACTGACAACACTGTGCAACACCCAGACTGGGCACAGTTAGGCAGCAATATACCTCTTATTTATCTTGTAACTGGTTGAGTAAGTTTTAACTTCAAATGATTCATTACTTGATCCCATAGTAAACATTTCGACATCAGAAATTGAAAGACAAAACTACATGTTGAAATAATGTGTATTTAATGTGGAAATGAGTCACCATTTCATTGAAATAAATGTGTATGAATTGGGGCTATTTGTGACATAAACAGCAAAGGCATATACCTGCTTATCCATTCCTGGAACTTCTTTATCCACTTTGAGCTGCTCTTCAACAAGATCCTCAAACGTTTTCTCCTTTTCTATAAGTCCTGGACGAATGGGCCTAATTAAAAAGAATAATAATAAAAATAAGCACAAAATGTTAAGCTTAGCAAGTGTAATTTTTAGCACTTTATTTTGATTGCGCACTTTAGCTTATTTGGCACTTATTTCTCATGTATGTAAATATCTATTAAATGCGCCTTAATCTTAAATGATCCACAACTTTATCCCAGACTCACAATCTAATATGATCCTTAACCATGGCCTTACAGCTTATCCAAATTCTACTGCTTGTAATCAAGTAAGTTACTGGGCTCTGAATGGCTCAGGGGTCTAATGTGCAAGGATAATCTGAGAATTGCAAGTTCGAATCCCACATCATGCTATTTGTTACTGGCTGCTGTTTGCCATGAACAGTGATTGGCAGCCGAAGTAGAAGAGATCAAAATTGGCCATGCTCTCATTGGGTGGGCACACTCAATCAAGTGCGATGTCAGCCATTGTGAGCACTTTGTCTGTCCAGCACTTTGTATGTCTCTGAGCACTTTGGCTGTCCAGCAATGAAACAATGGTGGCTGTTCTAAAAGAACTGGAGGAAGCATGTGCTTGCCTTCATTGGGAGCATTGTATGTGATGGGAGAGTCCTAACAGGGTTGGGTAATTGGCCAAACAGGGTCCAAATGGGGTTTGGAAATTTGCATTCCCAAACTGGAGGGCAAAAAAAAAATCACTAGATAGTTTGTCATCATCTGAACCAATCTCCTAGAGAGACTTTAGATTCAACCATAATCCACCCCATCTAATCCAACTAATCAAAGTTCTTGATTGGCTGAATGGGGTGTGATAGGTTTGGGCTGGAGTTGAAACCAACAGGACAGTAGCTTTTAAGGAGCAGGATTGGTGACCCCTGACCTATAGTGTCAATGGCCAGAAATGCATGTCTATGGGGCATCATTTGAACACATCAGCTGTCGTTCATTAACGTTTCACAATGAAAGCACTAATGAAATGCTCCAAAATTAATTCAAAATCTCATTACATTACATTCTTTCATTTAAAGCTTCTCCTGTAAAGTTTTTATTTGGAGACACATTTTCATTTTGCCAGGGACAACAGGGGCATATCTAAAAAAAAACCCTATTTATTATTATTATTATTATTATTATTATTATTATTATTATTATTATTATTATTATTATTATTACTGGGTGTTGTATAGTTATTGTGTGTATTGTTTATTGTGGTGTGCATGACCTTTCCTCTGGGTTTGCAGGCTGTTTTGTTCTGACTCCAAATGGGCTAACAGAGCACTGCTCCTCCACAGTCTCTAAGCACTCCTCTTTCACAGGAGATAAGCTTCTCTGGTCTGTTCTGACAGGCTTATGAGGCATGCGGTCTAAAACACAGGGGAAAGAACCGTCTTTATAAAATCATATTTAATTTACTGTGCAAAAGATTACAAATATGCCCAGAGTCATACTTTCACATCTTAGTATCAACTTTTTATCTCTTTTGGAAACCACCCAGAAGACGTTTTTATAGATTTATGTATAAACTGTTTTAGTAACCTTTAAATTTGTGGCCTTTACCTCATGGCCCAAAATGTACAACTTGTTCAACTGTTCAACAGATGAAGTTAAAACATCTAAGAGGAGCAATAAAGCAGGGAAAGGGGTCAAACCCTCAGGCCTGTGAATCATTGTTCTTGAGTTCCCAACAAGCTTAGTCTTGTCTGAAGTAGTTAAAAAATAATAAATAAATAAATAAATAAATAAATAAATAAACTGCTTAGGGTAATTACAAAAAAGAAAAAGAAAAAAAAATACGTTTCACATTCCTGTCTGTCAGCAATTCTTTGCCAAAACACAAGCCTGTCCATTCAAACTGCTATGCTTTTGACAAATGAGGCATTTACTCTGTATAAATGGATTTATCTCTCCACTGAATCTTTATTGCACAATCATAAACACATCATCAGACATTACTCTGCAAAGGAACTCCCCAAAGAACCAGCTGAAAGAGGAATGAGAAAAAAAGCTGTCTCAAAAGATGACAAATATGTCACCGTCACTATTAGCTGATGTGTCTGATGAAAGTTTTCCATGGTGTTTTTAATTTGGTCATTCTCTGGGAGGACCAGCCAGCTGCATACCTCTTGAGCCTGTTGTGACGTGCCTCCTCAGGCATGGGAAGTGCTCTGCCAACAAGTCTGAGCAACTTAAAACAGCAGCACTCTGAAGCACTCAACAGCCAGCAAGCTCCACGCACTGTTAGAGAAAGATCAACCACAATGCACGCTTCTCTCAAAAGCATGCAATTTTTTGGCTTTTGGTTTTTGCTTTGGTGTTTTAAATAACTGCTGATATTTTAAAACTCCTGGACATCCAGATCCACAAAGCTTTTGAACTCTGAGAGGACAGCAGACCCCAAGTGGACAATGGACGCAAATGAAAGCTGTATCGCCAGAACCCCGGACCTGTACATGTTCTACTTCTCCGTGATGATATTGGTGTTTATCCTGGCTCTATCTTTGAACATGACAGTGATGTACGTCTTCATCTTCAAACTCAAATTCTGGAAATCAAAGAGCAATAATATTTACTTGTTCAATCTCGTGCTGGCGGACATCCTGCTGCTTATATGTTTGCCAGTGAGGGCAGGCAGCTTTCTAAGGGGTGAGAGACGCAGTGAAAACAGTGCCACATGTAGAGCTGTCCTATTCCTGCTGTTTCTGAACCGAGGAGCCAGCATTGCCTTTCTGACTCTCATTTCTATCAACCGTTACTTCAGTGTGGTGCATCCAGGGATCAAGAACTCCCTCAAGGTTCTGAAACAATCCTACTTCATCTCTGCTCTGATCTGGATCTTGCTGCTCCCAATGACCATACCAACCATGCTGCAGACCTTTGAGTGCTGCAAAACTGATGACGAATGGAAGGACATAATAATCATTGATGTCTTCCGAGAGATTGTGTTCTTCAGCCAGGTCTTCATCCCTTTTGGCATCCTTGTCTACTGCACTGTACGTATAATTAAAAGGCTGAAGGTGAGAACCGTGGGTGAAACAGCCAAGTTGGAAAGGGCAGTGTTCCTGGTCATGTCAGTCCTTCTGGTCTTTTCTGTTTGCTTTTTGCCTTCTGCCCTATCCAGGATGGTACTACTGATCCTGAGAGGGAATGGGAATCGTAAAGCAGAGGAGATCACAGAGCAAGTTTATGATGGCCTCATGTGCCTTTCCTATTTGGATTGCTTGTTGGATCCAATTGTGTACTGTCTCAGCAGCACAAAGTTCAAAGATGTATATCTATCAACTTTTCTTCCCTGTCTAACAAAAAAAACTGATTTGGAACACCAGTGAGATGAAGCAGTGTCAGAAAATTAGTGGTGTTGGGAAAAAAAGGCTGTAAACATGCAAGCTACCTTTACAAAAATAGAAGTTTTTAATTCTATATTATTAAGTGTAATTTATATATAAGAAATGTATCACCCAGAACAAAACTTTGTGTCAATGTGACTCATTTTTTGTCATGTATGTGTTGCATTAATAACACCAGTGGGGTTTTGGATAACCAGAGGTTTCTTTACATTTTTATAAGAGCTGATTGTAGATATATGTTCATAATATAAGGCTGCATGAAAGATGGGGCTTCTGCATTTGCATTGTTGTGTCTTTATCATTTATACTTTCCTAGTGCATCTCAAAAAATTAGAATATCATGAAAAAGTAAAATTTTGTCCATAATGTCATGCAAAAAGTGTCAGATTTTATATTCATTACATGTAAAGGAACATGTATATGCAAGATATTTCATGCCTTTTTTGTTTTACTGTTGATCTGTATGGCTTATAGATAAGAAATCCAGAATATCAACTTATTAGAATATTTAATTTCAAGTTTGAGTAAATTACTAATGAGACAGTATCGAAATTAAAACTTGAACTATATCACTTTAAATAGACTTTAACTTTTTAAAATAAATTATGAACAAAAACACTTTTTTCCAATATATTCTATTTATTTAGATGTCCTGTATGTACAGTATTTTTTGCAGTAGATGTTACTCTTTATTGTTTTCTGTATGGTACTATGGTATTTATAAAGAGAGAGAGTGCTGTGCTGTTATGTAGAGGGGACAGCTATCACTGGGATTCAGGTTTGAACAAATTTGGCTACATTTTCACTGAAAGAGTAGAAGGGTCAGTTCTCTGCTTCACTGGGACAAAAGCAATGATGTTTCAGCTGGAATTCACCCATTCATTTTTCACCCATTGGGCCTGCAAAGCTGCTGCTTCAGTGGGTCTATAAAGCTGCTGTTTCAGTGGGCTTACACAACTGCTAAATGCCATAAATGTAAATGTAAATGCATATAAAGCTGTGTCTTCAATGGACCTTTAACATTTCCTTTGATGAAAAGTTTTAAATTTCGAAATGTCAGAAACGTAACTACTCAGAATGAATGTTGTGTTCATTAGGACCACTAGAGGCCTCCTTCATCTCTTCTCATTTCTCCTTTCTCAACGGGTGCAGTCTGAACTGTCACTAGATTTGAACACTGCACCATGAGCTGGGAGGGGCACCAACAGAGACTGCATTTGTACAGGGCTCAGAAATATGTAGAACGGCTCAGTACTCAGCAAGCTTTGTTTGCTCAGTGCTTAGCATTCTGTTGCGACCACACCAAAGGTTTTTGGATTATAAAAACCCCTCTAAGATTTCAACAAAAAGATGCACCAGCTGAAGAGCTGATTTTCAGAGACACCAGCAGAATTTGCCGTGATTTATTGGCAAAATGAGATTTGAAAAGGTGTAAAAATAAACATGTTTTAAAAATGTAGTGGTCTGAAGTTGTCTTTCAAATGAACATCACTGATGAGAACAGGGCCCTACTAATTTGGTATGATGGCTGAGAAGCACAGGTTATTTCAGATTCCAATCCAGTGACAGTAGGTACAGCGTTGGAGGAAGATTTCCCGGAATTCAGCTGATTATCAGGGGCTGTATTTGTTTCAGAACGCCTTCCAGGTGAATGGCTTTGGTGCTGAGTTGAGAAAACAGGGGATAACATCAGTCCTGAAGCAGAAAAGAGACACACCCATGTCTGACTGCACCTGAACTGAACAGCACTGAGTGAGCTTTAACCACAAAAAGAATTTAATAACTGTGCGGTGTACTGATTTGTGTTTTTCTGAAAATGATAAGAAACTGAAAGTGTTTAATAAATTCTTTCCTTTATGTGGAAAGTTTCCACACTGAAGCTCATTTCAATAACTAGGTCTCTATTGAGTCATTTAACACAACAAGTCTCTTCATGAAGCTCCCTATAATTAACGTCAGTCATGCAAGCATTTTCATGAGACTGAACTCATCAATGTGTGCAACAAAATTTTAACTGCTCTGTTTTAAATATAGTTTAAATAATATTAATATTGTCTAGATACATAGTAAACTTTATATATATAGCTTATATATATAGCTTATATATATAACTTTTACATATATATACTATAAATATGATATGTGTTTGTGTGTGTGTGTGTGTGTGTGTGTGCATGTGTGTGTATTTATAATGTTATTAGCAATATTAACAATCACTCAGTCAGTCAGTATCTTATCTGCTTCTTCTGGTTGAGTGCCGACCAGGAGTTATTGGGCACAAGTCATGAATACCCTCCGCACATAGCATCAGTCCATCACAGGGTACCACACACAGTCATATTCACACAATTTAGCATGGCCAATTCACCTACAATGTGCCTTTTTGGGAGGTGGGAGAGGACCCAGTGGAAAACTATGCATACATATGCTAATAACATTATTAATATTGATATTTCTAGATATATTTTGTACTAAATATTTTATGCACTGTACCATCTGTGCACAAAAGTATGTGAATTGATTATTTGTATGGAGATAGTTTGGTTTTCATAGGGATGAGTCTTGTTCAAATGATGCTGTAGAAATATCACATCACAAAAGTTACTGTTTACTAATTAAACCTAACTAAATCCAGGATGCTGTGTTTTTGGTGTTACCTTTAAATAATGATACTAGAACAATATATAATATTAATATTGTCTAGATACATAGTAAAATTTATATACTATATATATATATATATATATATATATATATATATATATATATATATATATATACACAATACACACAATGAATGTGTCATATTTATCACACACACACACACACACACACACACACACACAGAATATATATATATATATAGATAATGGATTCACAATGAATATGATCATATTTTTTGCTCCACAGGTTTCTCAGTGTAACATTACAGTAGAGAAATAGAAATAATCCTCTGTCACTCTAAAGCTATTTTAAAGCAGACTTTTCAGGACAGAATCCACATTCATTCATCAGTTACTGAAGTATGAAAGGATAAAACTGGCTTGCATTGTTGCTTTTTGTGTGTGTGTTCGGTTCTCATTGTGTTAGGCCTCCTGAGCATTTCCTACATGAATAGAGCTGTAAATAAGATATCGCTCTTGTACAAACTGGCTGAGAGAGGTGGATTAGATTAATTCAGCTTCATAGAGGGAAGCTTTGCTGCTATGCTGTTTCAGTTAAAAACAACATTTCAGATTTACTTGATAGCTGTTGAGCAAAACATCTTCCATTGACGGGGTTCAGCTATTTGCATTTGGTGTGACCTTTGTTTAACTTTCCCTACTATTATTGTTATCATTTCCCTGGGCTAACTACTTCTGTTATTTGATTAACCTCACAATTTTGCCTGTAAGAACCACTATGATGATGATTTTTATTGGCAATATTATGTTAACATTTATAATGCAAATATTAACACTTGCATTAATATGTATATATATATATATATATATATATATATATATATATATATATATATATATATATATATATCACTGAATCACTAAAGGGTGTCTGGTTACTTTTAGAAAGTATGTCAGTCATGAAGGCAGATTATTACATGCAGAATGGCTGGAAAACAAATGTGTTTAATTCATACTCTCGAGAGATTTGGGTATTTTGGGGAAGGTCACATTGACCTTTAATGGTGTTATGTGTCATTTTCATAGCTGTGTGTACTATGTGTGTGTGTTTGTCCTTGGAATGAACTTTAAATAATACTAATAGCCCTTTAACATATTGTACCTTCCTCAGCATCTGTACACAGTCTTCAGTGAATCATGAAGTGCTTAATATGTGTGTCATTTGGTATTTACTCTGATAATGTAAACATTTGAGTGACATGGCATTTTCTGACCTACCTGGGCTCAACAAGGACAGTAGTGCACTCTGCTGATCATGAAGAACTTTCTGCATCTGCTGTAATAAACTGTAAAATCTGTGTGCATGATGGAGAGAAAAAAAACACAAACATCATTATTATGATGCTGCTGCTGCTGCTGCTGCTGCTGATGATGATGATGATGATTATTATTATTATTATTATTATTAACATTAGTAGTAGTAAATCAGTTCAACTCTAATTTATTTGTATAGCACTTTTACAACTGATGAAGTCACAAAGCAGCTTTACAGAAATCAAAAATAAGATAATAAACCTCCGGTGAGTGAGCCAAACAGTCAACAGTGGCAAGGAAAAACTCCCTAAGAGCTGGAAAAAAGAAACCTTGGGAGGAGCCAGTCTCATGAGGGAGGAGCCCTCCACCTCTGACCAAACTGATCTTACATTATTGATAAGAGGACACTGGAGCACCACATGTCTGCTGTAATACTGGAATAATGATGAGAGTTTGAGTATGTTCATAACAGTAACAGTATCAAATAATTAAGGTCTATGTTTATTTCTACATAGTAAGAGCAGTACTGGTAAAGAAATGATAATGTTATAATTTATATTTATATGATTACAGCTCAATGTCCTCAACTGCATAGCCATGTTCATGTACACCTGTCAATGAGCTACTGCTTGTTTGTTTGCTTGTTTATTTTTTGTGGGTTGAGTTCAGCACTTAACAACCAAGAGCAATTTTACAATTTAAAAGTGAATCACAGTTTAAAAGTGAATCTTGACATATATCACTTTAATTGTGATGAATATAAATATAGGACAGTTAAACCTTTGAATTTAATTATGAACAATAAAAAAACCTGTGCACCCATTTCTGACACAAGTGTTTATATATTCTTCGTTGGTCTGCTACAGAACAACAAGAGAAAGTCATCAATTCATCAAAAAATAGCAGCAATTCAGTCAATTCTCATTTCCCAGATATTTGGCAATTTATTCTTGCATGTATTCCATCTAAAGACAGTGACAAAAACAGCCATGCTGAACATAATGTAGCTATTATTTGGGAATAAAATTGAATATTCAGAAAAGTCAGCTAAGAAAATACCCAAGCAAAGTAATTCATTATAAAAGCTGTGAGGCATCCATCTGTATCATATGATAGTCATTCTACACAAATAATCATGCAATCTATGTGATATTCTATGTAAAATAACTTTGAATAGAGTTTATTTATATGTTGCCACAACTTAAAAAAGTCAATCAATGTCACCAGTATGTTTTTTTTTTTTTGTGGTACCACAATATTCATTACATTTTTAGGAATATTTATTTGACATTTGTCACGTGAATAACAAAATGAATATGATATACTATACTATATTAATATTATAAAATTGAACCCTAACATGTTTTTCAATTATAATATATCTGTAAAGGCTATGGACAGAAAAATGTACATTTCTGTATAATAACCCACACATTTAAAAAAGGGTCACAATAGGAAGTGTGATAATAGAGTGTTTATGAGTTACCACACTATAGAGGGAGACAATAATCCAAGATTCAGTATAATTGAAAGTGAGAGATCAGTTGTGTTCAAACTATAAAGCATTATATAATAACTGCTATAATATATATATAATATAGAAAGAAAGAAGAAATAAGACAGCATCAGTTTCATTTTCATGTATTACCTTTTCCTCAAATCCACTTAAAACGCTTTCCTCATCTTATGTAAACAATAGTGTTGTATTCTTTCATTTTACACTCAGAAAACAAGAAACTACTCAACACTGACCTCCTGTGGCAACCTGTGGGGTTTGAGCTGCTGACAGCAACATTTGGCCATTTGGGCGTCCAGCGCCCTCTGTTGGACATCTTGGTCCACAGCCGCTGATGGAGAACCTGGATATAATTCTACCACAGGAGGACTTTCTTCGTTTTCTTCACGTTCTTGGTGATTTTCCACACTAGTTGCAGAACATAGAGCTCTTCTCTCTGGTCCGGTTGGTCTAACAGAAGTCCCAGTTGGGGGTATTTTTGCTGACATTGCCCCTACACGTCACAGAATCATGTCTTACGAAGGGAAGTTGAAAATACCATACTGCTATATTACTATATACTATACCACACTATACTACACTATACTATACTACACTATACTATACTACACTACACTATACCACACTATACTACACTATACTATACTACACTATACTATACTATACGCTGCTACGCTATGCTACTGCTGTATGCTGCACTGTATACTGCTGCTATACTGCTACATATGCTGCTATGCTATGCTACGCTGTACTGCTGCTATGCTGCTATGCTATGCTACACTATGCTATGCTACTTGCTACGCTACACTGTGCCACTATGCTATGCTACGCTATGCTATGCTACGCTGCACTGCACTATGCTACGCATGCTACGCTATGCTACGCTACGCTATGCTACTGCTGTCTACGCGCTATGCTATGCTGCACTGTACTATACTGCACTATGCTGCTATGCTATGCCACGCTATGCTGCGCTATGCTGCTACAGTATGCTATGCTGCTGCATATGCTGCACTGCACATGCACTGTGCTGCACTATGCTGCTACACTATGCTACTGCATATCTGCACTGCTATGCTGCACTGCTGTGCTGCTGCTATACTACGCTGCTATGCTGCACTATGCTATGCTGCACTGCTGTACTGCTTCACTGCACTCTGCTGCTGCTACACTGTATGCTATGCTGCACTACTATGCCACTGCACTGCACTGCACTGTACACACTACACTTTATGCTACTATACTTTATGCTCTGCTATGCTATGCTGTCTGCACTGCTACGCTGCTATGCTGCACTTTACTTGCTATGCTACATATGCTATGCTGCACTATGCTATATGCTAAACCTGCTATGCTACACTATGCTATGCTATACATACTGCTGCTATGCCCACTGCTACACTGTGCTATGCACACTGTACTAATGCTGCACTCTGCTGCTACACTATACTACTGCTATGCTATATGCTACTATGCTATGCTACACTACACTATACACTTCACTATGCTACACTTCATATACACTTTATACTACACTATGCTATGCACTATACATGCTACACTGCACTACTATGCTACTGCACTATGCTACACTATGCTATGCTACACTGTACTATGCTATAGACACTACATATGCACTATGCTGTACACACTACATATGCCACACTATGCTACACTATGCTATGCTACACTACACTGCACTGCATATGCTACACTGCACTATGCTACACTTTATGCTATGCTACATATATCTGCTGCTATGCTACGCTATGCTACACTGCTATGCTACACTATATATGCTACTATACTATGCTACACTATGCTATGCTATGCTATGCTACACTACATACACTCTGCACTGCTGCCATGCTACACTGCTATGCTACATACATACACTGCTATACATATTGCTATGCTGCACTGTATATGCTACTGCTATGCTACTGCACTATGCTGCTATGCTATGCTGCACTGCTATGCTGCACTGCTATGCTGCATACACTGTGCATATGCATATGCTATGCTACTGCTGTGCACCACTGTACCATGCGCTATATGCTATGTACGCTGTACTGTGCTGCGCTATGCTATGCTGCTGCACTGCTGTCATACTGCTGCACTGTGCTATGCTACTGCTATGCTGCATATGCTGTGCTACGCTATGCTATGTATGCTATGCCACGCTGTCTTTGCTATCTGCTATGCTATGCTGCTGCATATATGCTACACTGCACTGCTATGCTACGTTATGCTGCTACACTGCACTATGCTACTGCTGCTATGCTATGCTATACTTATGCTGCTATGCTATGCTGCTGCACTGTGTGCTATACTGCATGCACTGCGCTGCTGCTGCTGTACGCTGCTGCTATCTATGCTGCACTGCACTGTACTGCAGCTGCTGCAGCTGCTGCCATACACTGCTGTACTGCACTGCTATGCTGCTGTATATGCTGCTGCATATATGCTACTGCTATGCTACACTGCTATGCTGCTATGCTGTACTATAAGACACTACGCTATATGCTACGCTGTGCTATGCTACACTGCACTACACTTTACTATACACTATACTGCACTATGCTATGCTGCACTGCACTGCACTGCTATGCTACTGCACTATGCTGCTGCTATCTGCACTATGCTGCACTGCTATGCTACTGCTACACTATCACTACACTTCTTCTTCTGCTTCACTGCACTACACTACACTATACTACACTGTGCTATCTGCACTATGCTATGCTGCACTGCACTACTGCACTGCTACACTACACTGCACTGCACTACCACTGCTACACTATGCTACTATGCTGCTATGCTATGCTACTGCTATGCTATGCTACGCTGTACTGCACTGTGCTATACTGCACTATGCTATGCTACGCTGCACTTTATGCTACTGCACTGTACTGCCTGCTATGCTGCACTATGTACTACATATGCTATGCTACATACACTATACTACATATGCTATGCTACTGCACTGCTGCTGCTATACACTATGCTATGCTGCTATATATGCTACTACACTACACTATACACTATGCTACCTTTATATATATATACATATACTACACACACTATACTACACTATACTATACTATACTATATATACTATACACTATGCTACACTATATTTACACTACTGCTGCATACACACTATTGCTATGCTACACTACACTATCTGTGTACTATACTACACTACACTATACATATGCACTATGCTATGCTACACTATGCGCCACCTGCTATGCTGCTGCAGCATATACTGCACTATGCTATGCTATGCTATGCTATGCTATACATGCCTGCACTGTGCTGCTCTGCTATGCTGCATATGCTATGCTACACTATGCTATGCTATGCTATACTATGCACTTTACACTATGCTACACTTACTGCACTACACTACACTACACTATGCTACACTACACTATGCTACACTATGCTATGCTACTACACTACACTATGCTACACTATACTCCAATATGCTATGCTACACTACACTATGCTACACTATACTATGCTACACTATACTACACTATGCTATGCTATATGCTACCACACTACACTGTCTATGCTATGCTGCACTGCACTCATACTGCTGCTATACTGCACTGCTATACTACACTATGCTGTGCTATCCTGCTATGCTATGCTACATACACTATATACTGCTATGCTACACTATACTATGCTATATACTATGCTATACTACACTACACTATACTACACTATACTATACTACACTATACTACTACACTATACTACACTTCACTACATTATACTACACTACACTATACTACACTATACTATACTATACTACACTACACTAGACTATACTACACTATACTACACTATACTACACTATACTATACTATACTACACTACACTACACTATACTACACTACACTCTACTACACTATACTATACTACATTACACTATACTACACTACACTCTACTACACTATACTATACTACACTACACTATACTATAGTACACTACACTACACTATACTATACTACACTACACTATACTATACTACACTACACTATACTATACTACACTATACTTTACTACACTACACTATACTACACTACACTACACTACACTACACTACACTACACTATATTGCACTACACTACACACTACACTACACTATGTGTATATATATATACACACACACACACATACACACACACACACACACACACACACACACACACACACACACACACACACACACACACACACAGACAAACACACGGGCAGTCGGAACAAAACCCTGGGGTGGAGTTTTTCTGGACTTAGATTTTCTACTTCTAAAAATCACACAAAAATAAAGTCAGAACATGAGAGAAAAGTCATACCTGTCCTCAGATGTGTCTCTGTACTCTCTAACCTGTTTCCCCACAGCTTCCTTTCTTAGCTGCTGTTTCAGTAGTTATAGTAACTGTAAACACTACCTGCTGTGACTCTGACACAGCTCAACTTTTAGGCTGTTTATGTCTGCATGTCTGCAGTGACTGGAGACCAAAAGATACATTAAGTCTAAGGTTTCCCCTGATGTCTCAGAAATTCTCTGTGCAAGATCCTCAAGGTGAGAGAAGACAACAAGCTAGAGATAAACTGACATACCAAAACCAGACACAAATAAATAAAATTCACAATGTGTTTACGCCCGAATAATAAATTCATATTTAGGATCACAGTTCATTATACTTTTGGCAAGTGATATGTGTGTTTCATAACTCAGAATCAAAGTAGCATCACTGACCCAGATATTGGGTTATAAATAAAACACTTTGCTAACACAGTGTTCAAACTTCAGAATAAGGTCCTGAGAAGGCATGATACTAATACATACATAAATACAGAAAAAAATAATAATAAAGGATATTCAGATTGACTGTCATGTATTTTGAAGAACCTATTATTATAAATACCCTCGTTGGGCTAATCGTTAACAAATATCAAATGTTTTGCATTCAGCTCAGAAACACTCTGGATGACCATTTATTAAAATGTTTTCTGACATATTAATTATCTTTTAGTCCTTATGAGCCAAAATTAGCATTTCGTGAAAATAACAATATTTGGCATGTGTGATGGTATGTGGTATGTTTTGGTGAATAAAAGTACATCGATCTATGACCCACAAAATTATGCTAGGCTTCTAAAGGTTTATGAACACATAGATGTAACTGTACTTGAAATTAAAAGATTTGCTTTTATATTCTGGACAAACCATCTGCTTTTAGATTTTAAAGACAGCTCTATTACTCAATAGGAGTTAGTATTCATTTCTTGCTCTTACATTATTGGTACTGTGTGCTCACACTTGCCAAACATGGATGTTTTGTAAATGTAGTTTGGATAAGGTTGATTATTAACTTATTGATTTGAGACTGTCAAGGAGCAGGGCTTATTCTGAAGTAAATTTGTATGGATCATGGAAAATTGTAACAATGATAATGCAATTAGTGGTTTATGTGCCATGTAAAACCATTTATACATAGGTATTATATAAAACAATTATGATTGCGATTCTTTCTTCTTCTCTCTGACATGCTCATCAGTGAAAGTGGATGTGAAGAGAAGATATGTTCCCCAGAAGAATCAGTTCATCCAAAACAGTCAATGTAAGTCTGATTGTGCAAATTACATGATTAAATAGGAGATATTCACAAAATAGATCACAAAATGTAATTGCAGGTTTGGACCCAATGGTAAACATAGCATGACCTCTGCTCTGTCCTTGCTAAGAGAATGATTGACAGATGAGTGAGATCTATTTGTCTTATTGACATGGTCTGAAAGACTCAAAATCTGCACTAAAAGCATCACCTGCACTGCTTGTCAGTGCTACAACATGGACGCAGGCAAAGCTCCTCTCTTGCTCTGCTTTTTTCTTTATGCAGGTGAGCTACTGGATTAACATGGTTAAAATTACCTATAGAGCATAACTGTAGAGATGTCTTCAATCAAACTGGGCAGAGGCAGGAACTCTTTGTGCTAGGGAACTGTTCACATTTTGAGTGTATACTATAGTGTGTAATAATAATATCAATATCTTGTGTTATCAACAGGTCTCCTGACAGGGCTGACTGAATCTGCAGGTAAAGGACTGTTGTCAGTTGACTGTTGACTGTTGCCTTCCTCAGAGCACAGACACATGATTATTATTATATATTATGATATACAGTATATTATACATATACAGTCATACACAAAAGCGTGGGTCAAATTATGCGCTTTTATTAAGTAAAAATAGCTACAGACAATTACAATAACGATGAATGTATTTGGGAAAAATAGACCAGTTAAAATTAAAGGTTATTTTGTGGGGAAAGTAAAGAAAATGTCTTATTCCAGTCTGTATCCAGTGGGAGATTTGTTAACTTGCAACTATATGCAACTATAGCACATCTGCATTTTTTTGGACATGCTTATGTCATCGTTGTCCAATGAAAACCATGTATCTCCATTTTTGTCCATTTTATTTATTTTTTTTCCATAAAATGAATCTGACATTTATTCGTTATATTGTATCAGAATTTCCATTCTATGTTAAGAGCATTTTTGCTTTGTTTTTGGAGACGTTTTTCATTGGACAGTGACGATATACTAGATTTTATCTTTAGCCCCTTAAAGCCCCATGCTTTTTTCATTCCACTACTTGGCAAACACAATATTATCCACTCAATGCTTCAATGAAGACCTTGATAATCAGACTATTAAAGAATTATAACTACAAATGTATCTCCCAATGTTAGTCCTGTTTCTTGTTTAACTGCACACTGTAGTATCTGCTTTTCTGTTCCCATAGATGTTCTGGATGCATACACAAAAACTGATGGTGCTTGGATTCTCACTTTGCTCAAGAGCACTTATATTGTAAATTCAGCACAAGACTGTGCAGTTAAATGCAATACAGAAACATTGTTCACATGCAGGTAATGGACTGCAATGTTCACGATGAACCTCAACTGTGGTGCTGTGCTCTAGATGGTCCAACTGAATATACTCTAATATCTTTTGCAGGTCTTTTATGTACATTGAAAAAGATCAGGACTGCATAACAATACCAGCAAACTCTAAAATAGAGCCTGTGCTTCGTAGAATGAGTACAACTCTGTATGAGAAAAGAGGTAAGACAAGGATTTGATTAGATCATTAGTTCTCCTTCATTCTCATGAAGATTAGACTTTCTCTGCTGTAAAATACTGAGCAAGCTTAACTGATTGAACTCATTAGCTGCTTATGAAGCCTTTAATGAGTTAAATCAAATTGGGAGAACAAAGCTGTGTGATTCAAGGGAATCACAGGGAGACTTTCCTTGATAGATCTTCACAGCCGTTCTATTGAAAAAGCTGAGATGGGAAGAGAGCCTTATAAAAGGAAAGTATACCATTTAAAAAAATGTTCTATATGGTGCAAAAAATTTGTTTCACATGGAACCTTTACTATTACTTTAATATATTAATATCATACATTAACTCTATATAGGCATATATAAGCTAATCATCACCTTTACTAATGAATAATCAAAGATCCCCCTTTTGTGTGTATACATGATATTTGATTCAATACTAAATTACATGATTTTTGACTGGACCAGTTTATTCCATAGTCCCAAACTGAACACTCTGTGCTATCATTCGCTCCTCTGCTTGCTGGTGTCTGTCAGTTAATAAGTAATCTCCCCAGAACCAGAATTCAGTTTGATCTGTGGCACTAAACAAAGTCAAAAGGTGAAGTACATTATCTGAACATTTTGCATCAAACAGAGCATTGCACAAGTCTATGCTCCATATGGTCAACAAACCTTCCACATTCTATTTCATTGTGTCGTCTCTTTTCATTGGAGTCCTTCTTCCTTTTGAAGATATTCTTAGTAAAATAATATAGTAATGTGTTCTGAGAGAAAACTTTAAGGACTGAAAATACTTCCACATGAGTGTTGCATGTGCCTTCTCTGAAATTCACTTTCCTCCCATCCAGAGTATTTAAACGAATGTGTAATTGGCATTGGCACTGACTACAGAGGGACAAAAACCAGGACGAGATCAGGGATATTGTGTCAAAGATGGGAGGGTATATTTCCTCATAAGCCAAAGTATGTATTTTCTCACCTACATTCTAAGTTGTCAGTATTCATGCTCCACAATATACAGTATATTAGAGAATATCACATGTTTCAAAGAGTGAAATGGCCAGCAAATTAACCTGCATTCTGATATCTACTATTCCATCTTGCAGCATCACCCCCAGGACGCATCCAAAAGCTGACCTTGAGGCCAATTACTGTCGAAACCCAGATGGAGACAAGGGAGGCCCCTGGTGCTACACCACTGACCCAGACAAGAGATGGGAACACTGTGACATCCAAGACTGTACAGGTACAGGAACTGCTCCTGTTTCACCACAGCAGTCTGCAGTCTCAGATTGTCATCTTCTGACCTGGGCTTGTTGTCTCATATTATCTTCTACATCTGTAGAGGAATGCATGCATTGCAGTGGAGAGACCTATAGAGGCAAGATATCTACAACTGAGAGTGGACTTCCCTGCCAACGTTGGGACTCCCAGAAGCCTCATAACCATGGATACATTCCTTCAGTGTAAGCAGTTTCTATTGTCTAGTGTGGATCTAGTGTCCATATGATGGTGAAAATATTGTTTTACATTAACATTGCTTGAGTTGAATTGTTTCATCCAGGCATGTTCTGTATTTACTGTTTTACACAAGGAAGAGCCTGTGATTTAGAAAATTGTCTTAGAAAGTTAGTTGAGATGTGTTATAAGGAAAACCAGTGTTGAGAACCCCTACAATATGTTATAACCACATTAGTACATAAACAATGTGCCTGGAAATGTACATAAACTGCAACACTGCAGTTGTACACAATCTTTTACTGTGTAAAAATCTACAGTCTGTGCCTGGTTATGTCTAAAGGGAGTGGCATGGTATAGCCCTGACCTTCCTTTAAACATGAAGCCTCACAATTCCCCACCTAACCCTAACTCTTGGTAACAGACACTTTTCAAATGTGTTCAAATGTGTGGGAGATCACTCAATATTAAGGTGGTTAATTTCCATTCCATTGGCAAAATAGCTATTAGAGAATCTGAGGAAAGAAACTAACAATAGGATAGCCATACTATATATATATATAATAAATGTGTGTTTTTTGTCTTTTGCATTCTACAGGTTTCCTGAGAAGTACCTGGAGGAGAACTACTGCAGGAACCCTGATGGGGAGCCTAAGCCTTGGTGTTTCACAGAGAGTCCTGCCAAACGCTGGGAGTTCTGCACTGTTCCTCGCTGCAGTGAGATTTTATCCTCTTACTTTGCCAGAAAACACATTTGGTGTACTGAACGCTATATTCAACTTGATAATGCTGCTGGCCAATGAAAACCATATATCTCAATTCTTGTCCATTTTAAACCCACTGCTACAGTAAAGTTGCTGTTTTGTTTTTCATTGGATAGCAATGATATGCCGATCACGAACAACTGATGTAAAGTTCTTGTGGAAGCTCACTGTGGTTTAACAGAATTGTGCATTGTACTGTTTTTTTTTCACAGCATCTCCACCACCAACTATAGTGCCTCAGATGATATGTATCACCGGTGAAGGCAGCACATATAGAGGCACAGTTGCTGTCACAGAATCAGGGAAAACCTGCCAGTCCTGGGCATCTCAGTTCCCTCATAAGCACTCAAGAACACCAGACAACTACCCATGCAAGTGAGTAGCAGTGCATGATCGGTGTGTTGCTTGCCACATTTGAAGTCGTTGTGATTTTTGAATCAAGACCAAGCACAAGTGAACAAGTTAATGAAAGCATTGATTGATGTAACTGTTCCTTTTGGATCCTGTTAGCCCACAATTACAAACCACTGCTTAGAGGAGAAATTATTATTAAATGAATTGAAAATTAAGAATAGCTGAAACTCTGTATTGAGCAACAAACATCTGAGGTCTGTCTTTTTGTTTCTAAAATCAAGATTATTGCTTGGTTTAATTATGCCAAATTAAACAGAGTAAGTATGTGTGGACTTTGTCAAGTCAATTTATTGACACAGTTTGTAAGTCCAACAACCCCTTAGGTACATTTTAGTGCACACTGATATGCTTAAAGTCATGGGATATCAGTATGTAAATTGATTATGAAGAGGTGATACTTCATGGAATGTCTTAGGAGCACTCACACCTGTATAAGTTATGAGGTGTTATCTTGTGAGTTGACATGAATTATTGACAAGGTGACATGAATTATTGGAGTTAAGAATGTCAAGATAATAATTGCCAGATGTATGGGACATTCCATTTCAAAAGGTGCATTGGCATTTATCATTCCTCTATCCACAGTGTCACGTGTGTACTTGGAATACGTCATAGAACCAAATCTGGACAATCTGGGCCTGACGACATAACATTATGCTGCTAAAGCCATAGGGCTACAAATGATCACCAAGCGGTGAAACATAAAGAACACCAGTCAGTGATGTCCTTAGGTGGACCTGTGGGTCCTACCCATGCAATAAGAATACATCGCACACCAGTTTGTAATCACAGCCTATGCAGTGTTTTGTTGATAGCTGTGATCCAGGGATTTAGTGGAGCTTCCTGCACAGAATGTGGACAGAGTCACTTGTCTGTTTCATTACAATAGCCAGTTGCCCCTGGTCACAATAATCAAGCACCCATCAGTGGCCTCTGCGCTGTTTACTGTTGGTGTTAATGCCTTCTGTTAAGAATTCCTGGAACAAAAAAATTGAGGAATGTTAAATGCCAACACTCAACATTGGAAAAGGGATGGTCACCCACTATTATGCCTCGCTCAGACTCTAAATTGTCTTGCCAAAAGCATGCTGACCAGTGTTCACTCACTTATAATAACACCCCACAACTTATACAGGTGTGGGCATTCCCAAACCTTCCCTGGAGGTATCACCACTCCATAATCACTCCAGTTTACATACTGATATCTTATGACATTTGGCATATCAGTGTATTGTATGATACCATTGCAATGTGATGACAAATTATATATTTATTTTAAAAATATACACCAGAATTTTTCAGTTAAAATAAACATTGATATAATAATGTGGAGCCTGGATGCATTGAAAGTTTGTGTGTGTCTGCTGCAGAGGTCTTGAGCAGAACTACTGCAGAAACCCTGATAACGAGAGAAAACCCTGGTGTTACACAACTGATGCAGAGACCCGCTGGGAGTACTGCAATGTGCAGACCTGTGGTAACGAGCCAAGTCCTGGTCAGTTTTTCATGCGATCTATATTTATCATTAGTATAACTTGCATCTCATAGAGATGTGGGTGTTTTGTTGGTATTCAAAGCTGACATAGCAAATAACTGTTATCCAAATGTCAATGTATTCTTAGATGAACCAATTATAGCTCCAAATGAGGACTGTTATGAAGGTAATGGGAGCTCATATCGTGGAGTAATGTCAGAGACCATCAGTGGGAAGAAATGCCAGTCCTGGACATCCATGGAACCTCATTCACATGCGAAGACACCACAGACTTTTCCCAATGCGTAAGATAGTCACAGCATGAATAAAAATTCCATGAACTTAGCTTTTTAATATAAATACTTAGTGTTAATATGTACTGAAAAAAAACTTCAAAGATACAACACATATACTAGGGCTACATGATTATGTTTTTTGTATTTATATTTTGCACTGAATCAATAAAGGTGTCCTAGCATGAAAATCTATATTTACTCGGAAAAGATGCATAATGAGATTTTGGTATAAGGAATTAGCAACCAGGAACTTCAAATTGAATTCTACTTCAAGGCCACTTTTGGCCAGTTACAAACCCCTAAACTATTACATTGCCAGTGTTCCTCTCCTCCAAGATTCACATACACCACCCAAATATTCTAGGCATAATCCCTGATTTTGGTGTGGTAACATGCAGCCACAGTTGGTATTGGAACTATTGGAACTGTTTGGTCAGGCTGGTGTAATTTGCTGGTTTATGTCTCTGCACTGGTTCAGAGGAGCCCTGTCACATAACATAGCACAACGTAACATACCATTTTAACAGTTCCCAAGTCCTTCCAGATAGGGTTGTTGTCCTCGCAGTGTCCTCTCTGCATGGTGTTTGGGTAGCTAACTGAAGTGATTGGAACCATAGGCCTGGGCACTTAAGCAGAAGGCAAGATGGCATCATTACCTTTATCATGCTTTGGCTCACCATACATCAAGTGTACAAGGGCCTCCACAGGCTCTACACCTCTGCCATCTGCAGTATATTAATTGCTATTTGAATAGCTGCGTCAACATCTTGGGGAAACCTTGTGATAAGAAGGGTCCTTAGAGAACACATCACTGTCTCTCCTGGACATCCACTGGCCTAGCAGTCTACCTGTGGTGGTAGTTATTAAAATATTAAAAATCTTAAATCATTCTTTCATTCTTGATAATTCTTTGATCTGTAAGGAAGTGAGCATGTTTGTGGGGCCTGAAGTGTTTTATATTTTTCTTACAAACTGCAGAGACTTGAGAAGGAACCTGTGTAGGAACCCTGATGGTGACAAGGCTCCTTGGTGCTACACCACTGATCCCTCAGTACGCTGGGAGTACTGCAGGATAGAGCGCTGTGGCAGCACAACTGCTTCAGTTACAGCTTCACCTGTATTGACACCCTTAAATCCAACAATCACCCAACAGTCCACAGATACTCCAGGTCTGCATTCATAAAACTAACACTCTTGTGTTGTCAGTTGTTCTTATCTGCATAAACCTTTTTTTAACAATTGACTCTGTCTGCACTTATTTGAAGATTGTAAGGAAGGCAGTGGCGTTAGCTATCGTGGCCCGACATCAAAGACTGTTACAGGAGTGACCTGTCAAGCTTGGACTGCTAGAACACCCCACGCTTCTAGTTTCACTCCTGAGACCCACCCAGACAAGGGTCTGGAGTCTAATGTAAGAAGCTTGTAGACAGTATTACAGATAAGAAGCAATTATTAGCCTTTGAAGCTCTATTATTTATGTGTTTTTAATCTAATACCTTAAAATGGCTAGAAATGCAGAAATCCAGATGGTGATGTCAATGGACCTTGGTGTTACACTACGGATCCTAATAAGAAGTGGGACTACTGCCAGATTCCAGACTGTGGTATGAATTATTTGTTCTGATTTGTTCCGGTCTCATATGAAATATTGACTACAGAGGAACTGAACATTTGCAGTGCAATCTACTGTCCTCATGTGATAGCTTTTGCATTTGGCTCTCACACTGAACTTTGTTTTAGCCCCTTAATGCAAACCCTGTCTATTAAAACTGAATATACGCCTAAAATTAGGATAAAGTACATTTATAGTGATGCTTGAAATTTGAACCATTTAGAATTTTCAATGTATAAATTTGACCTAAGAGTAGATAAATATAACTAAATCAAACAAATGAGACAACATTTTACAGTTGATCACTTATTCATTGAGAAAATGATCCAATATCACATGTCTTTGCATGGCAAAAATAATCTTTAGGATTAGAAAATAATCTGAAGATAAAATTAAAGTGAGGTGTGAGTGGGCACCCAGTTTTATTTAAAGATATTGGATCTATCAAAGTTTGAACACAATTGGCACAAATGAAGAAGATCTTTGAGGAGCTCAGAAGAAGAGTTGTTGATGCTCATCAGGCTGGAAAGGTTGTAAAATTGGACTCCACCAATCCACAGTCAGAGAGGCAAATGGGGGAAGTTAAACACCATTATGACCCTCCCCAGGAGTGGTCAAAAAGACCACAGAAAAAGATCATGCAAAGAGGAAGGCGTGTAATTGTCTATGAGGTTACACACAAACCTAAGATAACTTCAAATCAGCCAAATGCCTTTCTCACATTGGCTAATGTTAATGTTCATTAGTCCACCATCAGGGCAAAACAGAACAACAATGGGGTGCATGGCAGGGTCACAAGGAGAAAGCTGCTGCTCTCCAAAAAGTACATTGCTGCCCATCTACAGATCACATGTACCACGTTGAGACTTACATATCTTCAATACAGCATAACTGTACATAATAATTCATGATAGTTACTGGAAAGTCATTAAGATTAATGATTCAATAATAAAAAGAGTTAAAATGTGTGACTTTGTAAACAGATAGCCAGAAGTGTGGACAGCCATCAGTAAAACCGAGGCGATGCTTTGGCCGGATAGTTGGTGGGTGCATCTCTAAGCCTCACTCCTGGCCTTGGCAAATCAGTCTTAGGAACAGGTAAGAAAGCACCAAAAATGATGTTTTCAGGTAGAGATTTTTGATTGTTCTTTTCTGTTGGTCTTAATTTGGGCAAGACTATAGGCCTATGTGACGTCAGATCGGCCATATGTCATGGGATATGTTTACATCAGTAAATATATTTACATCAGTTCCTCATTATTTGCTTGAATGTTCTGTTTGAATGTTTCCACAAACATTGCTGCAACAATGAAGCTTCAGCATCTTACTGGAATTTTCCATTTTATAGGAGGTAGAACTTAATTGCAGTGTATTTTAAACATTTTTTGAAAATACTTTTATCAGTTATATCCAGTTTAATACATGAAAACATGATTTGGAATCATAACTTTATTAAAACATACAAAAAATGACAACTATCTATCATTGTGTGGTCTGACACATTGCAGCTTTCAATTTTATTTTTTATCCCCCAATTTGGAAGTACCAAATATTCTGTATTCCTTACCACATACTAGGAAGGTGAAGACAAGCACATGCCTCCTCCAATACATGTGAAGCCAGCCACCGCCTTTCTTTTCATCCGTTACATCTCTTGGAGGAAATCAATCCAGTTCCAGTATAAATGCTAACATAGGCCAGTGCTGGCCAGAATCACACTGGTTGTGATGTAAGGAGAGAGTGCCATCTACCCACCCAGAGAGAGCATGACCAATTTTGTTCTTTCAGACTCTGGCTACTGATGGCAAGCACCATGATCTGGGATTTGAACCTACGATCCTTGGATCATAGTGCTAGTGCAATATATTTTTTAAATATTATAAACCAGTAGGCAGGGACTTTAAACATATTGCAATATCTGTCCAGTGATAAACTGCAAAAATATTTTTTACAAAAACAACAATACCTCAGTACCTTGCTATAATTTTTGCTCATAGGGTCGGTGTTCACTTCTGTGGTGGAACTTTAATTGATGCTCAGTGGGTCCTCACTGCAGCTCACTGCCTTGAGAGGTGAGTGACAACTTGTGGCTTATCTGAAATGTTTCTATATCTGTGTTCAGCTCACACAACACAAACAATCCCCTGGTGGTGGCAACCTTCCTACAATGTTAATGGTGAAAACCCCAATGTCCAGTTCTAGGAGACCGTCTTCCTACAAAGTGTACATGGGAATCCATACAGAAGCAGCAACTGAGTCTTCCAAACAAATGCGGGACTTGGAGAAGATTGTACTGGAACCATCAGGAAAAGATATTGCACTTCTTAAACTAGACAGGTGAGAAACATCTTTAGCAGATGGTCTAAATATAATTGTAGAAATCTAACAGTGTTAGGTAACCATATAATGATAGTGCACATATTTTATTTCTGCATTTAAATATTGTTTTTGTGTTTCATAGTGTGATTTCTCAGGGTAATGAATATGATTTCAACATATAAAACGTATAAAAATATTTGTTTTTTGTTACACCAATCAACCATAACACTATGACCACCTCCTGGTTTCTACATTCACTGTCCATTTTATCAGCTCCACTGACCATACAGGAACACTGTAGTTCTGTAACTACAGACTATAGACCATCTGTCTATGTGTATTCCAGCTGGATCCCATAGGACCCCCACAGAGCAGGTGTTATTTAGGTGATAGGTCATTCTCAGGGGAGGTATGTTGTGCTGGTATGAGTGGATTAGACACAGACGTGCTGCTGGAATATTTAAACACTGTGTCTGCTCACTGTCCACTCCGTTAGACACTCCTGCCTAGTAGGTCCACCTTGCAGATGTAAAGTCAGAGACTTTCTGCACAGTATGTCTTGATCATCCTCTAGTCCTTAATCAGTGCTCACAGGATGCTGCCCATTGGACACTGTTGGCTGTATATTTGGTGGACTGCTCTCAGTCCAGCAGTAACAGTGAGGTGTTTAAACACTACAGAAGCACTGCTATGTCAAATCCACTCATACCAGCACAACACACACTAACACGCCACCATGTCAGTGTCACTGCAGTGCTGAGAATGACCCACTGCCCACATAAAACCTGCTCTGTGGTGGTCCTGTGGGTTCCTGACCATTGAAGATCCGGGGGAAAGGAGGCTAACAAAGTATGCAGAGAAACAGATGGACTACAGTTTATCATAATAGAACAACAATGTGTTCCTGCATGGTAAGAGGAGCTGATGAAATGGACAGTGAATGCAGTAACAAGGAGGTGGTCAGAACATTAATGTAGATCAGTGAATACCAGTCACCCTAAAATGTTCCATCAAGAATTGCTTAGGGAAAGCAATGGTTAGACCTGGGAACACTCAAATAACCTTTGAT
Source organism: Acestrorhynchus altus (assembly GCA_034509495.1). Taxonomy (NCBI): domain Eukaryota; kingdom Metazoa; phylum Chordata; class Actinopteri; order Characiformes; family Acestrorhynchidae; genus Acestrorhynchus; species Acestrorhynchus altus. The sequence goes on along the minus strand of CM067503.1, from coordinate 36,264,128 downwards.
GAATATATAATGGGTCTTTTCTGGGATATATAATGGAAATTCATATGACCCTTCAAAGCAAATTTTAGCATAGGAATATGCCTCATATTTTACTTGCATCTTATTGTTATTCTAAGAAATAAATCAATAGTAAGTTCAGTCATGAAAATTCAGTTCTAAATATTCCCATTAGCTTATTTTGAAACCATCACACTGCATCAGACAATGCTGGCAGCATGGAGCATCTTACTGACATATAATCAGAGGACAAACTGGGATTTCCAGAGAGCCCAAGTGTTTTAATTGTTTATTTTATATGATAAATGTGGTAATATAGGATATGTGGTAATATATTTAATATTCTCAATTTTCTCAACTCTGATATTCTGAACATGTGACCAGTAATAACTGGTTACTGTCTTTTCACTTGGAAAATTACTTGTTTTACTAAAGTTCTTTTTCAGTGTAGGCATTGAAAATACTTTGAAAAAGACTTTGTTGGTCATATAGTTCTGTATAGATTACAGAATATTGTTCTGCAAACTACAAATAATGACTTTTCTTACTTCAGGCCTGTAGTTTTGAATGATAAGGTGTCAACTGCATGCTTACCAGAGAAAGACTACATTGTGCCAAGTGGAACTGAATGCTACGTGACAGGCTGGGGAGAGACACAAGGTATGTAAAATTGCTTTTTGTTTTGGGGGTTATTTGTGATTTATCTGATGCATTTTACTTACACCCAAACACTTACATTTACTGTTTTTGTCTATCTTTGAGACCCCAATCACTGGTTCTGCTTGGTCTAGCAGACCTGAAGACACTTGGGGATCAGGATTTTTAAGCTATTTTTATAATTTATAATTTATAGTCTTTGTTCAGTGTCACAAAGTGTTGGAAAATCTTTTATTGATATCCATTGGGTTTCAGTTTCATAAATTAAGAATAAAAAGTGCATTACTCATTCAGCTAATCATTAAGTGTTTGTAGAACTATACTCTGAAATATGTTTTGAAGGGAACTTCAACACCACTCGTTTTAGATTTTAGATGAACAGTATTGTATACCATGTTTTCACCATATTTTCATACAATAATTCCTTTTTTCTTTACATCAATTTATCAGGGACGGGTGGATCAGGTATTTTGAAGGAGACCGGTTTTCCAGTCATTGAAAACAAAGTATGCAACCGTCCAGCCTACCTAAACAATCGGGTAAAGGACCATGAGATGTGTGCAGGAAACATCGAGGGAGGATCTGACAGCTGTCAGGTAAAGAAAAACAACAACAAACAACAGCAATGAAAATAATGGAAAAATACAGAAATACCTGTAATATCTGGTGTTTTATCATATTACAATAACAAGCTACAAAAGTGTGTTGCTTCTCTGCAGAATCTTACCAAAATAATAAAATACCCCACTGAACTGCTTCAGCATGAGTAGACTGATAAATCACTGCTGATCAGTTATTTATCAGAGTTACTAAACTGTACTAAAGCACGAGTAGACGGATAAATCACTCACTCTTTCTCTCTCTTTCAGGGTGACAGTGGAGGTCCTCTTGTGTGCTACTCACAGAATACCTTTGTTCTTCAGGGAGTGACTTCATGGGGACTTGGCTGTGCCAATGCTATGAAGCCTGGTGTATATGCCCGTGTATCCAAATTCGTTGACTGGATTGAAAAAGAGACTAAAGCTTAAGGGCTTGAGTACATACATTCAATCAAAAAGATATTCCATGTCATCACTTGTACATGGGATTCAGTAGATTCAAATGATGTTCACCTGTTTGTAAACTGTTTTTCCCTTCATTAACTCCACTGCATGTCTAGTGAACTTCCCACAAGAAGAAACAATTAAACATGAAACATGTAGCCTCAAAAGTGTTTCTTTACTTAGAATACATCACAAATAGCACAAACAGGATGTTCAACCAGTATAAGATAAACAAATATATAAGTAGGCCTTGTATGGAGGAGAGGGAATCTAAGTGTACACCGAGCAGTGAAGTGAAGAATGAGAATAACTTACATTTCAGCTTATTTATCATTAGCATTTGCACCTATATGAAAAAAAAAGTAAAATAATTTATCTTTTTTACATTTAACTTGCAGTTAAACTAGAGAAAAACCTAAATAGAACAGCCTCACTATTTTACAAAATACTTATTAATGTATTTAAATTCATTGAGCAACTGAAATGTAATGTATTAGTGCATCTCAAAGAATTTGAATACCATTTAAAAGCTCATTCATAATCACAATTTCATAAAAATGTAAACTGTCATATTTTATATTCATTACACGTAAAGTGACATTTCAAGCTTTTTTTCTGTTCTACTGTTGACCAGTTTGGCTTATAGCTCATGCAAACCAGAAATCCAGAATCTCAAAAATATAAAAACTTTTTAATTCAAATACTTTACACATCATAGTATCAACTTTAAACCAAAAAATCTTGAAATATCATCTTTAAATGTAATGAATATAAAATATATGACAGTTAAAGTATCAAAGAATTAAAGTATCAAAAATATTTTTCACAGTAATCTAATTTTTTGAGATGGACTAGTATGTGATAAATTCTCCCAGAGTGAGACAGTTCACTCAGACGGTCACTGTCTCTTTGTTAGCTGACACAGCCGAGGGGAGTAGATTCTCCAGTTGGTGATTCTTCAACATATCTTCTTTTTTTCTGAAAGTATGAAAGCAACATATTAGCACTGTTAAGCAATATCACAACAACAACAACGACAACATTATTATTACTACTACAGTGTTACTTGAAAGTTTATGAAACCTTTATATATTTTTCTACATTTCTGTAGACATTTGACTGAAAACTTCACGTCCTAAAAGTAGATGGAGAGGACTAAGAAGGAGAATGAGAAAGGAGAGAAGGAGAACCAAATCAAACAATTCAGACAGAAATATTACACTTGCTCGTTTATTTTTCTGCTAATCCTAATGATAATTTAGGATTAGCAGATCATTTAAAGGTGAACTTAGAGTGTTTTCAGTCAGCTGGATGACAATAAGGTGTGCGTCTGATTTCACAACACATTTGTGGAAGTGTATCATGACACAAGGATATTTCTGAGGAGCTCAGAAGAAGAGCTGCTGATGATCATCAGGCAGGAAAAGATTCAAAACCATCTTTAAAAGGGTTTGGATTTCAATCCACAGTCAGACAGAGTGTGTATAAAAGGAGGAAACTCAAGACCATGTATGTACTAGCCTGAGAGGCCACAAATGAACCCATGGTAACTTCTAAGCAACTAAACCTTTCTACAATATGCCAGATATTAATGTTCATGAGTCCTCCATCAGGAAAAACACCAAACAATGTTATGCACGGCAGGTCTGCAAGGAGAAAGCCACTGCTCTCCAAAAAGAACATTGATGCCCATCTGCAGTTTGCTACATGTCACACTGACAAACCAGGAGGAAAATTCTTATGGAAAATGTTTAAATGCTTCACACACATATGTAATATAAGCATATAAGCAAAACATTGTGGTTCAAATAAAATAACAACAAGCAACTAGAGGCCATATTCTAGCCTGAACAAATGAGCTTCTCACCTGTTTGGATATTCAATGTCATCAATGGTCTCTGGAAGAGGCACTCCTCTGGTCTCGGGCAGCAGCAGTACCAGTCCACCAGCAATGAAGGCGAGAACCCCTGTTAGACCAAAATGTTCCATTACTCCTGGCATAGTTTCTCATATTCAAGAAGAAAAACATGGTATCATTTCCACCTTACACTGAAGTCAAGTCTAGCTTATCTACAAAAACTATATATATATGTGTTTATGTACTTTTATATCAGAGCACCAAAGACATCAGTATTGATAAATTTCCAATCCAGCTAAAATTCCAATCCAAATTCCAAGATGTCTGGAGCGCAGATTTCTTTTTGCTCAAACACACCATTGAAGCTGCTGACTAATATTAACTCTGGTGATCTGAATAAAATACAAAGAACCCCCCCAAGACTAGAACTGGACCTGCTTGGAACCTTTTTCAATCTCAAGGACAAGTTTCAGGACATCCATACACACCAAAAATGATAAGTGGCAGCTCCAACCAGATGACTGCTAATCTGTAAAGCAGGAATGGGGCTATAATCCCTCCAACATCACATAGCGTTGAACACACAGACACACCCAGATTCCTGCAACAATACAGTCAGAATTACTTACTATGATGGGTGACACTAATGACACTAATAACTTCAAACCAGTTCAACTTTGCTCTGTGCAATATTTTTGAAATGTAAATTGTTTTTTAATATAAGAGTTTTTAAAGTAGACGTACCTGATGAAGGTGGGGTACAGTTCAGTGTTCACAAATACCACCATTTCAAAGGCCATTGTAATGCCCAGCCTGCCAATACAAGCCACTGCTGTTTTCAACCAAAATATACCTGTACAGAAAACATGGACATTAAAAAAGACAGTCGGAGAAAGCTGTGAATGTCCCCAGATGGTTTAGTGAACTGTTGATGGTGTTCTTTTTCATAGTGCTGTTTTAGAAATTCACAGTTATGGTGATATGGTGATACTGGTAACTTCCATTCATACAGTGATTCCAATTTAAATCCATTTCAGTCTCTCATTGTCAATTGTCAATTACAAAAACGATACTGTGCTGTCTGACTAGTTACTAAATAACTCATACTTCCTAACTAATGTACACTAAGAATTGTTAAGATTAAGATTAATAAGTGACAAATTCACTTGTATTTTAAGCTTTTGTGCAAAATCACTATTCAAATCAGTTCTGGAAGCAGCTTGCAGGTTTAGAGAATAACCTATTAAAATAACCAACAGGGAGAGCTTGAGAAATGGTTATCTGTTCGTAAGAGCTTTAAATGTGGATGAAATATATATAAGATTCAATTTTATATGGTGTTGATTTCTCTGAAAACTGTCTGGAAAAGGAGCCAGCTAGGGAGCATTTTCCTTGCTTATTTGCTTATTAGCTGGACATGAATATTAAAGTTATGTTTACATACATCATCTTACTCTCCATGTTATCATCCAATAAAGAAAAATTGGACAGATGCTGTGAAATGCTGCTTTTGAAGGTGGCTCGATAGTTTTCCATAAAAAAACAAAACAAAACACAGTATTGAAATGATTTCTTAAACACAGCAACATCTAAACTGAACTGCACACCTTTTAGGTTATGCATTTTAGGTTGTTGTCTGAACCAGTTGTGTTTGTTCTTCCTCAGAGGTAGAGCAGCCTCCAGAACTGTTTTGAGTAGTGATTCTGCATGAGTGTATTGTAAGGGGTTAAAGTGAGTGTGGTTGCAGTTCACTTGTCCAGTCCATCCTGTAGACTATAACTTACTCTCTGGAATGAAAGCTGTGATAAGGCAGGCAGCTCCAGATATTATGTTTGCCGCTGCAAATGGCAGGCGCCGGCCAATACGCTCGATGGTAAAGAGGATGAGAAAGGCAGCAGGGAACTCCACAATTGCAGAGATGAGGAAGTCAACGTAGACATTACCTCGCAGAATCCCCAAACGCATGATCAGGCCTTGATAGACCACTGCACTAGTGAACCTGAAGGAAAGAGGTATCTGATATTTATAGGGAACATTATTACAACCCCTAATTTGTATCTTCAGTTGCTATTGGCAAACTGTGTCCAGTCTGGAGTAAAGGACTGGAGTGAACTTGGTCCTTATCCCCTAATAATTCCACTGGATAACATTAGTGAGTTTGGTTCTTGTCCCCTAATAATTCCACTGGATAACATTAGTGAGTTTGGTCCTTGTCCCCTAATAATTCCACTGGATAACATTAGTGAGTTTGGTCCTTGTCCCCTAATAATTCCAGTGGATAATATTAGTGAGCTCGGTTACTGTCCTTGATTAATTCCACTGGAAAATGTTAGTGAGCTCGGTCCTTGTCCCCTAATAGTTCCACTCGATAACGTTAGTGAACTCAGCCCTTCTGCAGTGTCAGCTCCCCAGCTGACACGAGCGAATAGTGTCCCCGGGTAATGTTTGCCTTATAGATTGTGTAATGAATGCACTTCACATGTGCTGAACTTTATCAGACTTACCAGTTGAAACTGAGAATGAAGGTGTGTTTTCTTATGTTGGGAGTTCTGATCAAGTCCATGAAGGAGCCAGTGGTAGTGTCTGCATTATCATCTTGTAGGGTCTTTGGGGAAATGAGAATTTCTTCACTTATTAAATCATTTAGTTCTATTCATTTCTAATGGTTAAAACTTTGGTGCAGAAGTAGATACATCTACACATCTTTCTCCTGGAAGAATGAATGCAGTGGACCTTAAGGAGCACCGCAGAGGATACATTTAACATGTATGTACTTGTATGAGTTTATGGACAAAAGTGCTGTAAGTCATAATGTTTTAAACCATAGTGTTGGGACACTTTTGGACATGCATTTACACAGATAAGACATCTGACAATCTCAGTCTTGTTTGTTAATCTTGCATCTTTGAAGCTAAAGAATCAAATATCAGACATTGAACCTGGTTGATATCATCTGGGGTAAGTGGTAAATCATATTAACATTAAAAATATTGCCCCACACAGTGCAGGATGGATGTACCTTAATGTTCTTGGAAAGTGTCTTCTTATTCTCCTTGGCCATTGCCTGTGTGATCTCTACAGCTTTGTTGGTGTTGTTTTGAGAGAGAAGCCATCTTGGTGACTCCGGGACAAACCTGCAGTCCAGCAAGCAAACACCATCAGTGATTAAAAGCACAGTCAGAGTCTATGGCTTATTTGGAACACCCTTTACACCTCACCAGTAGTAGGACAGGAAGATGATATAGGGTACTGTGAAGACCACCTGCAACCACCGCCAGTTGGGAATGAGGTAAGCAACGAGGGCCAGTATGAGGAGGCCAATGCTGAAAACCATCTGAAAAAGCACCCCCACCGTCCTTCTGTACTCCACCCCCACCAGCTCTGTGACTGAGAACCAACACAAAAGGTAGAATTACATATGGCAGCAGGCTGTGAATAGCCTCACCATTATGTTTATATGATCAATGCTGCTGCTGTTCAAAAGTCAGTCAGTTTAAATTGAAGGTTTGCAGCATTCGTACTTACTCAGCACATATGCCGTCATCCAACCACCCTTAACCCCAAAGCCCTGAAGAGCTCTGAACACCACCAAAGAGATGTAGTTGGGTGATATGGCCACCAGAATTCCCATGACTGCATTAAGGATATTAGACAACAGGAGGCTCATTTTTCTGCCAAACCTAGAAGAACACTGTGATTTATTGGCTATTTGTACACAATTTCATGAACAAATACATTTTATAATGAATGAAAAAGTCCAAAATGTGTTTGATTGAATGTATTTTAGTATATTCCTTTTTAAAATCTATTATTATTATTATTATATTATTATTATTATTATTATTATTATTATTATTATTATTATTATTAGTAGTAGTAGTAGTAGTAATAATAATAATAATAATAATAATAATAATAATAATAATAATAATACCAATAATAGTTGATACATTTTATTATTAGTCATAATTATTATTTCAACAGGTATATTTCAGTGTTCTAGGAGTGTAAATATAAGACAAACATAGAGCAACGTACAAAAAGTACTTTGCTGTTCATTGAGAAAATATCCTTACTTAGTTTGTATAGACTAGAGTCCAGAGCTTCAAGCTTAAATGATGACAAATACAAATGTCAGGATTGAAACCTCAATACCTAGTGCTCAGCATAAGACATTACAAGACATAAGTTTTAAAGAGTGTTTAGATACTCTTGTTTAACTTGTATTTTAAGGTGTTGCATGTAAAAAAAAATGATACACAGATGAGGAATAATGAATTAGAGTGCAGTGGCTGGTGGCTGCAGTGGCTGGTGGCTGCAGTGGCTGGTGGCTGCAGTGCCAGGACACTAACAGTGCCAGAACAGTAGCAGATTGCTGCTCCTATCTCTGTAATATGTTGTAGAACAGGTGGGAGGGGTTCTTTGTGATCATTGACTAGTATCCTCTAGTCAGACTGAGCTGGTCTTTATAACAATACTGATGATGCTGGTCAGTCTGTTAGTGTCCTTCACTGTAATACTGCTGCCCCAGGACCTTGATACCAGACTCAGAACGCTCCCTCACACTTAGAAAGTCTCACAGTAAAGAACCTCAGCCTTGTAATTAATCACTAGTACCGTCTCTGTACCCAGTCAGAACTATTTTGATTCATGACCAGCATCAGGCAGCTCACTTTTATGCAACACTATACTAACATATGCAGTAAAATAAAGTACTGTATCAGAGGAGTGGGGAAAATAACCCATGACCAGTGTACTTAACATATATTAAGTAGTGGTTTAGTACAAATTAGTGCTTCCCAATATTACAGAACTTAAGAGCAGAACAGCACAATTCAAATCTACTTTTAAACTCCTGAATACATTTTGGCTCATGTTTTCGTACACATCCCATAATCAATAATGTACTAAATTCAAATTCAGGGATTGAATTTTGGTGGTGTTTCTCACACCTGGTCCTAGAGGCACCCCTGCTCTGCATATTCTAGAGGTTTCCATGTAGAGGGTGCAGGGTGTGCGTGAAAGCAGGGAATCCACAATACTTGCAAGGCAGGGGTGCCTCCAGGACCAGGGTTGAGAAACACAGATCAAGATTATTCCTATATCATTTTTTGGGGGAAAGGCACTGTAGTGTCAGTTACTAAGACAGGAAATAGCCAGTGTGATTAAGTTAGAGACCAACAGGGTTCATACTTATCCGCCAGGTATCCAATAACAATGCTGCCCACTAAGAATCCAACACCGAGTACTGCTTGAAACATGTCCACCAACCAGGCATCATCACACACCAGGTCAAACTGAAACACAACATGCCTCATTGTCAGACATTAAAACCATTCTTTAAAGCACACACTTAAACGGAAAGGTTCCTAAATGTCTACTGGCTGTAGGAGAGTTTTGTGGTCACACTTTATTTGGTAGCCTGTATAAATAATTCTATTAACAAACTGGCAAGACTGTGAAAAACAGTGTCAAAGGTCAGAAGGTATGGATTACACCTTAAAGGTGGAAAAGAGTAACACAGTATATGGGGGTAGGATACTTTGGTAATGCTCTTATTAAACCTTATCATTCCAAAACCAGTTAATTATGCAAATTAAGCCCTTTCATATTTGCATTATACAGTGTTGTGCTGGTCCAGTCACAAAGGGCCATAATGCTCTTTAACAAGCTCCTGGCCTGTTAAAGAAGGTCCTTCAGTGCTGCACGATATGAGATAATGTCCAATATAAGGACATTATAATGCAAAAAACATGTAAGAGCCCTTACCTCAGTGACAAAAGACTCTCTGTTCTCATAATCATACTGCCAGCCGTTCTTGCAGGCAGTTACGGGCAACCCAGCACTCTGTGCCTCAATGATGTCACTGTCCAGGCCATCACAGATCAGATCAGTGATGTTCCAGTCTATGTCATATCTCTGGCACTGACTGAGCCCCACACCAGCAGAGCTGTTGACCAAAGGTAAGATGGACTGGCGGGCTTTCTCTACACTAAAGCCACAGTAGTTTTGCAGCTGCTCCAGCCCAGGATCCCGACACCAGTGCTCTGGAGTGAAGCCCTGGAACACAATGCCCACGTATACACCGGCAAACGGCAACGACATCAGACACAGCAGACAAAATATGCGCTTCTGGAACCAACCAAACTTGCCAGCCTCCTCTAAGATGTCATCAAATGTGGTCATGATGGAACCTTGGCGTGTGAATGTGAAGACACCAGATCTGGCAGTGTCTAAATTTTAGAGACCAGGGGTATGTACACACATCCAAGTGCAGAGTCCAGAAATAAGGATGACCCTGGAACTAGTCACGCTGAGATTGACCAACAATGCATTAAAGGTAGATGGCATGTTACTCTTTAATAGGATCAGACTCCAATTGTGTTATGTAATGATTCTGCCAGCAGTTATGAAATAGCTTTAACTGAAACATGGCACAGCTTCTACTTCCAGAAGGTTCTTCTGCAATCTTCTTAAGTGCACTTCACTAAAGTACTAAAAAAAAAAAATCACTAAAACACACCATTTTATACAATGATCAGAAAACGTAGGTACACATAAGTACTACATTAAAATGTGTGAGAAACCACAATGATATTCAGTGGTGTGAAAAAGTGTTTGCAGAACTTCTGCAGAACCCAAGTTTGTTTCAGCTTGAGGTCATGAACAGGTGGTCGGACATTCTCCTTCAGGATCTTTTGATAGACAGCAGAAAGCATAGTTCCATTCATCACAACAAGTCTTCCAGGTTCTGATGCAGCAAAACAGCCCCAGACCATCACACTACTACCACCACCACATTTTACTGTAGGTATAATTTTTATGCCAGATGTAATGGGACATACACCTTCCAAAGAGTTCAGCTTTTGTCTAATCAGTCCACAGAATGTTTTCCCAAAAGTCTTTATGGATCATCAAGATGTGTTCTGGAAAAATTGAGACAAGCTTTAAATGTTCTTTTTGTTCAGCAGTGGTTTTCTTCTTGGAAATCTGCCATAAAGGCCATGTTTGCCCAGTCTCTTTCTGATGGTGGAGGCATTAACACTGACCTTAACTGAGGCAAGTGAGGCCTGCAGGTCTTTGGATGTTGTTGTGGGGTCTTTTGTGACCTCTTGGACGAGTCGCCACTGTGCTCTTGCGGTAATTTTGGGGGGCTGGCCACTCCTGGGAAGGTTCACCACTGTTCCATGTCTTCGCCATTTGTGGATAATGGCTCTCACTGTGGTTCACTGGATTCCCAAAGCTTTGGAAATGGCTTTATAACCCTTTCCAGGCTGATAGATCTCAGTTACTTTCTTTCTTAATTGTTTCTGAATCTCTTTGGATTGCAGCATGACGTATGTAGCTTTTTAAGGATCTTTTGCTGGACTTCACTTTGTCAGGCAGGTCCTATTTAAGTGATGTCTTGTTTGAGAACAGCTGTGGCAATAATCAGGCCTGGGTGTGGCTAGAGACAATGTACTCAGGTGTGAAAAACCACAGTTACAGTATGTTTTAACAAGGGGGGCAATCACTTTTTCACACAGTGTCATGAAGGTTTGTTTTTTTTCCCTTTAATAATAAACACCTTCATTTAAAAATGGCTTTTTGTGTTTACTGGTGTTGTCTTTGACCAATATTTAAATTGGTTTGATTTTCCGAAACACTTAGTGTGACAAACGTGCAAAAAACAGGAAATCAGGAAGGGGGCAAACACTTTTTCACACCACTGTATACTAAATTATATATATATAAAAAAAGAATATTGATTTAAAAGCTCATTTGTGATCATAATTTCAATAAAAACTGTCAACTGTTTTATTGTTGATCAGTTTGGCTTATATCCAAGAAATCCAGAATCTCAAACTATTAGAATACATACAAAATACATTTTAATTCAAATTTGAATACACGTACTAATCACACTATCAACTTTAAATCAAAAAAGCTTGAAATGTATCACTTTAAATGCAAAGAATATAAAATGTCTTTTCTTTTCCCACAGTATTCTAATTTGCACTAGTATACAGCACAATATCGCTCTGGACTCTTGAACAGAGCAGGGGAAGAACTGTGCTCTCTGGAGGGATCCAATACCTTTGAGATCAGTTGGGGCAGCAGAACAAAATGTCCAACCTATGAGGACCTGACCTCACAAATGCTCTTCTTGGCTGAATGCGATTAAATACCAATCAAACCAACCACCACATCCCAAACGAGCTGGCACACAAACTTCCACATTTTAAATAAGTTGGAACGACATCCAAGCACACCAAGTGACATGTCTTACAGCAGCCAGAACATCAACCAGCACATCCTAAAACATTCAGCACACCATGCCACACATGTTAAAGTTGCCAGCAATGGTTAGGCATGGTATGGTAGGTAAATTGGCCATGCTACTTTGCCCCCTAGGTGTGAGTGGGTGTAGTAGCATGCAATGGATCACTGCGCTCCCCTGCCCTGGGTACTCCTACCCTGCAACCCAGTGATTGTGGGTAGGCTCCAGACCCACCATGAACCTGACCAGGACAGCAGCTTCAGCAGATTCCATAGGAGTGTTTGGCTGTGATGTGTCAGTTCAGTTGTTTTGCTGGCCACTTTAAGATGTGATGACTGGGGTACCAGGTGCTTCAGGATATCTCTGTTGCTGCACTGGCTGCTTTAAAGATGTGAGGGGGGTTGGTGTGCCAGCTACTGTAAAATGTGTTGATAGAAGATTTGGCAGCTTTAGCATGTGTCAGTTGGTGTGCCAGTAGAAATATTGCTTCAAAGATGCCATCTCCATGTAGTGAAGACAGTATGTACTTTAATAGCTGATCTCTTTTATTGAAATAATGCAATAATGTCTCAGCATCAACATTTTAAATACAAAAAACAACACAAAAAAGCAAAAGAGCATCTGACAAAATAATCTTAGCAGATCCAGAGCCTCCATCATTAAAAAAAGAGACTACATCAGGAGAGAATCTGGATCACACACTCATGATTAAAAAACAAGCAAACGAACAAAAACAAAACAAAACACAAAAAGGCCGTACCGAACTTATATGCATACAACAGTGGCAGGCATTCCCGTAGAAGTAGAGGGAGAAGTTAGTGACAGTCACTAGTCATACAATCCACCTTTTGCCCAGAGAACAGACAAAGCACAGCTTCAGTGGAACATCATCTTCAAGAGTCTTTATGGAAATATCAGATCATGGGCGGTACCTTCAAGAAACTACCTTTTGGTTTAGGCGTATCGAACCATAACAGACATGTACACGTGGTAAGAAGCAAGGATACATCTTAAACTAAGCCATTCTGCACTAATTCAACACTGGAGGATGTTTGTGATGGTTAGTCTGGGAATGCAGGTCAAGCCTTGGTACCAAACGGTATGCTGAACCATTTCTGATCAAACCAATTAGCCCTAAACATTTATTAATGAACATCAGAAAGTGCTAAAAATGTGCTTGATCTCAAACATTCCAACATTGCTTGCACCTATTACTTCAGAATATTGCCAGTCTGCATCATTTTCTTCTACAGTGTGTAATTATTAAATAATAACCCTTAGTGTGTAATAAAAAATACAATGGATAACTCTGGAATCAACACATGCATCACAGTCTTGAGTTTATGAATACTAGTGAGAGCTGAGGGCACACACATTCATGGTGACCAAGTTGCTTTACGAAGAAAAAAAGAATTCCTGAGTCACCGTCATTTAATGAACACTCTTCCAGTGGAGACGAAACCCAAAAGACCAAAGTGCATCACACCTAAACTGTGTGCCGTAAGATCATTTGTATGCTTCTAGGTATGTTTAGGAACTCATCACATACTCAGCTACCAAACGTCTGTGCAAAACAAATTAACTTAACAGTTAAAAAAACAAGAAACGATACCCGATAATCATCACACTCTGACTGTAAATATGCTCAACTACAGACTGAGACGTTTTAATAACTGGAGAGTCAGCAGAGGGGAAGGTGGCATCAAGCTGTGTTAAATGTCCAATGCCAAGCCTCGTGGCACTCTAACTCATATACTGGATGTTCTCAGAAAAGGATACACAGAGCATGCGCTTAGTTTGGCAAATGGGACGCTGAAGCGATGCAGGAAACATTCCTGTACTGAATAAATGGTTAGCGTTTAATGGGACACAGCCCTTGGCCACTGCATGTAGGAAAGGTACATTTTAACCAGATTCATGTGAGAAGCGAGTTAATGCAAAGCATACTGTTACATTTACAGTGGAATAAAGGTGATCTGGGAAAAGTTTCCTCATGACTCTCAATACTGTGTCAGGGGGTCCTTTCCATCCTCCTGACACAGGATTTTAACTTTCACTTTCCTGCCAGAAAGTGAGACAGACGTACCCAAATTATTAAATAAAATCATAAATTATCTGGAGATTACGCTTCATATAGAGACACGTAGAAGAACATCCCTGTACATTAAACAAATTCAGTTTAGCCCATAGAAAGGAAAAGAAAGACACACAAACAAAACAAAAAAACAAAATCAAATAATTAAAAAAATATTTTCATCACAAAGGCATCGGTAAGGAGCAGGGGTAGGCAACTCCGGTCGTGGAGGATCACACTCTTGCACAGCTTTGTGTCCTACTCAAGCACAACTGATTTAACTCACCTTTTAATTGGCAGGTTTAGTAGGTATGTTAGTGCAGGAAAATCAGCAAACTGTGCAGGAAGCTGGCACTCCAGGACCAGGAGTTGCCTACCTCTGGTATAGAGTATATGTATGAACCCATTTGCTCTTCGAAACACTGTACAGTAAACAGGTGACAGATAAATAGATTCTTCCCTTTAGAAACCCAGAAAGAGAACAAAATGAAGGAGCGAAAGGTTGGCGCAAAGTTGGACAGACATTCAAAAGTTCGATACAGGGAGTGAAAACAGTGTCCTCAGACTTTGAGCAGGTCCTCATCGCTGTCCTCTGGGTCCAGCTGTGCTTTCCTCAGGTGCTTGCCCCCCGATTCGGACGTGTTTTTCCTCCCAGTGTCCTCTAGAAGCCCCACCAGATCCTCATCGCTCTCAGCCCTCCGTCGGAAAGACTGGACCCGGGATGAAGAGGAGGAGGCAGGGCCTGAACCTCGTCCAGAGTGGATCTGGACACCTGGCACGGTCAGCACCTCATCCTCGCTGTCCTGCTCATCCAAGGAGAAGGAGCGCAGGGCATCAGCACTGACCGGCTTAGTGGTGACATGGCCGTTCTCCTGCAGCCCCCTTGCTGGAGCCTCCACTTCTTCCATCAACCACTCCATCTCATCTTCACAGCCATCCTCATCGGTGTTCACCTGCCACAGAAACAGCATACACACTTCAGAACTCATCTAATCCATGTAACATTTACATACACTGTCCATCGAAACCTTGGGGACACTTCTTTATATATCTTTAATACAAATGTGTTTCCTTTTTTCAGTCCAGCTGTCAGGCCGAAGTTTTACGAAGCTCTAAATAGAAAAAATAGAAAAGTGTTTATATACCGATATTGTCATTTTCAGGGGGCCCTCTGCTACTCAAACTTATGTTAATTTGAGATGTAAAAATTTACATTTTTTCATATCTTTATGGATATTATATTGTTTTGATAAACAATCTACATGTCTGCAAATGTTTTTATTGATTTTTTGCTCATAAGGAAAAAAACTCTCAGAAATCCTGTTGGATATTTATCATCCTGAGTGTTTTTGAACCAAAATTGCAACCTGAATGTCAGGACTTTTGTTATTTATATATTAACCCTTATTAGTACTTTTATTCTGAAATAATAAGCAATTGTGTGAGCACAGACAATCCCTTGCTTCTTGCTAATCAAGTGGGGTCTGCATATAGGTGGAGTATGTACACCCGGACAGATAAGTAAACAGCCTCTCAAGCTCCATCAATTGGATGGGAAGCATCTGTGCACAGCCATTGTTAGATACCTCCAGGTGTTGAAACGAGATCAGGTTTGGGCTTGGCTGGGCCACTAAAGGACATTCACAGAGTTGTCCTGAAGCTATCTTGGCTGTGTGCCTAGGGTAATTGTCCTGTTGGAAGATAAACCTTCATTGCAATCTGAGGACCAGAGAACTCTGGATCAGGTTATCATCAAGAATGTCTCAGTACATCACTGTAGCCATCGTTCCCTGACTCTAACTAGTCTCCCAGTTCTTGCTGCATCTCCGCAACATGATGTACTGTAGGAACTGGTGGTATTGGCTAGGTGATGAGCAGTGCTTGGTTTCTCCAGACATGATGTTTGGCATTGAGTCCAAAAAGCTCAATCTTTTTGTTTCTCATGGTCTGAGAGTCCTTTTGGCAAACTCCTCACGTGCTGTCGTGTGGCTTTTACAGACGAGTAGCTTCTGTCTGGCCACTCTAAAATACAGGCCTGATTGGTGGACTGCTGCAGAAATAGTTATCATTCTGGACGGTCCTCCTCTCTCCACAGAGCAAGGTTGGAGCTCTGTCAAGAGTGACCATTGGGTACTTGGTCAGCTCCCTGACTAAAGCCCTTCTACCTCAATCACTCAGAGTTGATTAAATTTGATTAAACACAAGTATATGAACTGTTACACTGCTCTTTACAGGCAGTTTATTTCATGTTACAAGAAAACAAAACAAGCAATGTGTCCCCAAACGTTTGACGGTATATATTTTATTTATTGTGCATCATCAGATTGTGTGGGCATCTGCAAGAAGTTACCTTGGAGTATTTATAAGACACTTGATTTCCCTTTTTGCAGCAGCTGGTCACTTTCTGCAAAACAAGGCCCCTAAAAGCAGCCACAAATGGCATCAATCAACTCTGCTATCAATAATTGGCAAAAATGAAGGTCACTGAAGTAGTGTACAACTATAGACTTTTGTGTGCATGTGTTTACCTTCTCTCCCGCTTGTGAAGCAGCAAAATAAGCAGACAAACTGTAAGCACTACCAGCAGCAGGCTAAGCACCGCCCCCAGAGCCTGGCTCCGCCCTGACAAACCAACACTGTCCTTTCCATTATCGTCAATCTGTTTGTTTGTGGAGCTGTAAATAAATAAATAAATTTAAAAAAAAAAAAAAAAAAAAAAAAAAAATCCAAGACAAGAAACAATGAGCATGTGGACCACACTCGTGACAGAATCAATCACATGACTTCACTCCACACAGATGAGATAATGGTGATTAAACCTGTTGTATCCTAAAAACCATAATAATATTCTGGACAGTATGATAAAGGTTTGGTACGATGACATCTAACTAAATGTCACATTATAAAAAAAATGAGTCAGATATAATCCAACAGTGCTTTGTTCAGAAGATAAAAACTCATGACTTAAACAGACTTATAGGTATAAGCTAGCATTTTGTTGACACGCAGCCTTTTCTGTTACTTACAAAAGGTTACACACTGTAGAGGTATGCCAGACAAACAGGTATTGGCAGCCATCACTCTCCAGCAGGAACTGCGGGATGCCCTCTCCAGCTGCAGGGTTGCAGTGGAACAAGATCGCAGACGAGACTTTTATCGATTTGTCTCGGCCACACACAGACTCAGACGGCACTAGCACATCCAGATTGTCCCCTATAAACATATTGACAAACGATGAATGACGTATAGCAGATCACTACTATACAGCATAAAACTTTAACATATAATTATAAATTATTTATTCAACTTTTTTTCCACCAATATTTTTAGACATAAGAAATCTCATTATGTGGACACAATTTTTGGACTTGATTATGGCACTCTCTTTGAAGGGTGTCATTTGATGGGGGCCATTCTTGTAGTGCAGACAGGTTTTATCATAATCTAAAGTGCCCCTCATGTGGCTTCATGCTACCAATGCTATGCTGCTGTGTAGTCTGAGTAAATCTACAGCCTTTTCACCTTTGATATAGTACTTGGCCTGGGAGGAGGAGCCAATCTTTCTGCAGTAGGTAGTATCTCTCTTCACTTGGCAGATATTAGCACCCAGACACTGGCACTTAGCCAAGGGGTTGTTGGTGATGCCGGACAGCTGAATGTGGTAGATGTAGCGATCACCGTTGGGTCGAATGTCTCCTGTAGCTTTGTGAAGGCTAGGTGGAAAAGACACAATTTTCAAATACTCCTTAAGTCACCATCCTTCATAATACAGTCATTTATTCTGAATGTGCTGGATGAATCCATTTTCTGCTCTTAGCTATCTGCTCAAGAGCATTATTATTTTAATTCTGTATTTATGAGAAACTAGTTAGTGGCTGTGTATTGGCAAGAATCAGGCAATACGATACACATCATGATACCGAGGTTTTGATATTTGATATACTGTGATACTGACAGAAAGCATTTTTTACTCCCTAGGCCAAGTTTTACATACCTTTATTCAACTGGAAATTATGAGATATTTATATAGGACAGTGACATATGCTACATATTTTTATTTTCAGAAGAACTTAGGCCATTTTCTTTGTAACCTGTAAGGACTATAAAACACTTCACAGATCCTGTTCAATGTCCAATGTGGTTGAAATTAGATTTGAGTGTTTTTGTGCTTAAAATACAATAGGCCTCAGGACTCTTATACTGAAAGTTTGAGTCGTCACTGAAGACATATCAACTGCCCTGGACAGGGTCTGGTGCTGTTGATCTTAATATGTGTATCACGACTGTAGATGAACCTGTTCCTTACTTATGAAGCCTAGAATATAGGCATGTTTTGAGCCCAGACACAACTAATTATTAATTAGTTAATTAAAAATCTGTACTGTGTTTTTCAAGTCAATACAGAATCAATATAGTATTATAAAATACAATATTGTGACATGCAAGTGCATCAATATTTTCATACTATTATAATTTTCGTATCTATTATTTTCGTTCTGTTATTATATGTTATCTTATAAAAAACGCAATAAGCCATTTCCATTACAGTGCTTGTGGCACAGTTAAGCTGTGGTCACACCTGACTATTTACTAGAATATAATTAGTAATCTGTCTTTCTCAAAGGGAAAATTTGACTTTTGTTTGGCAGTGGCTTCAGTGTGTATTCTGTCATGTCTAAAATACCCTTTTAACAAAAGTGAAATTTTTGGAAAGCAATATTAGCCTCAGTTAGTAAGAATTGGGACATAATTAGGGAAGACCTGTAGTAGAGGGCTCCCAGGCTGAATATGGCTCCTGTCTCTGGAACGGTGATGGTACCATTAACCACTGGCACTTCACGCTGCTTCACTGCACAGGCTGCTCGAGTCTCCCACTCCAACCAGAATTCACAGAGTTCCATATGTTCACTACAAAAAAAAAAAAATAATAATCAGGAAGACACAAAGAAAGAAAATTGCTTATCTCATTAAAGTATAACTACACCTCCAAGCTGAAATCCTGAAAATGTCATCATTAATTGGAAGAAAGTGGAGCAAACATTAAAATGCAACTGCGTGACTTTTATATGAAACACTTATGTTGGTTATGCAACCTTGAAGCACGAGTAAATCAACGGCTAACTTTCGATTTATAAGTGAGCTGTTCTGCACACCAAGGGTTACATATTTTTTCCTCACGCTAAACTTAGACCATGAATTATTCTTCACACTCATTCATTTTCCTGACTCACCTTAGGAGTTTTGGATGGCCCACAGTGCTGCCACATGTCAACTGCACAATAGTTTTGGCATGGTAAGAGTTCCCACACACAGGATCTCCCAAGGTGTAATTCACCTGAATCTTTCCATCTGAGGGGACCGGGAAAGAGATGTATGTTGCTATTTACTAGTTTTGTTCATTTGCATTATTAATCCTTAGAAGTAGAAGTTTAGAGTTAGGTGAATGGGGACTGACCAACTAGTGCCATGCTCTGGGTGTGCACAAGCCCCAGAGTCTCAGTCTTCCCATTGGCACGTTTGCGACACACTGCGGATCCTGCCGGACAGCCCGTCAGACCACCATGGACTCCCTGGCACAGGTTCATGTAGTACCTGAAACAGACAAGCATGAGTTGGAAAATATGAAGCTCAAATTAAATAAATGGGGACAAAACAGAACTATGGAAGAAAAATGTTTTTGTAAGTCAAACCATAAATAGACTGGAGACGACTTTTTGAAAACACTAGCTAATTCTAGCTAATTCTCAGTAATTTATCACTGAAAAACTCAATCTTTGTGAATGTTTTTAGACCTTTTTGATTTATATGGAATACTGAAGTACAATCATCAGCACCTCCTGCATTTTACTATAACAGACAAACACATTAAGTTCATTCAAAGATACTGTAAAAATATTTTCAGGTGTTGACACTTCCACAAATCACAATCTGCCCAGGCATGCTGGACATAAACTCCAAGCACTAATTATGCAACAGCGGGATGCCGTCAGTCAGAAGTTGATCATTTCCGTTTTTGTTGTTCCAGCCATTTTTTGAGGACTGACCACAGGTTCTCAATGGAGTTTAAGTTCACTTTCATGGCAAGGAAGGACTGCTCACTCTTTATTATAGTCACGAGTCAATACAAACTGCCACTATAGCAATGTAAGCAAACCAAAATCTGTGAAAACTAAAACTGTCAGTCTCAAACGTTTGACACAAACGTACATTTTGCAACTGGAAAAAGCAAATCACCATAATACTAAAACTGAAATGAAATAAACAATCCTGCTACTGTAATGACTTGTGCACAGTATACTCACGCATCGTTCTTGTTCCTGAGCTTCCATGGCTCGGTGAGGGAGGACAGAGTGCGCAGGTCATAGGTTTTGTGTTGGCTCACCAGCTTGCACTCCATTTTTTCAGGTGGGCAAACCACGTTGGTGCGCCACTCGAAGGTGGTGGAACAACCCTGCGTTTCAATAAGCAGTTCGGGTCTGCCGTGACCTGCTGCACGGTCACATGTGAATAGGATGGATGACTGCCTCTTAGCAGTAACTAAAAAACACAAATATGCATTAGCTCACACTGCTAACGCACAGCCAAACCTACCAAACAGGTTATATTCAAAAGATAAAGATTTATTGATCGTTGGTTTACCACTGGAACAGAAGCCCCATCTCTTGTCTTTGTCATAGCTAGCCGTGGTGGCACACCACTTTTTGCCTTCATGTTTGTCGTCAGTAATGCACTCAGAATAGGACTTGCCCAAATAGATGAACGGAAAAACACATGCCTCTCCCGTCAGGGTCACTGAGTAGAGGAAAGCAACAAACCAACCAAACATCACAACTGGTCATATATTATCAAGTGACATGAAATTAAAGACAGAGATTTTAAATACTTGTATTATGTTGTATCTGTTTAAAGAAGGGATGCTCCAAATAGAGAATTTCTGATATGAAATCATCAAAATATAGTTGCACAAATAGTTGGACCAAGAAGGTGCAACTATGGAAGGTAGCAGGGCTGCAATGCGTGTCCTGTGATAATCCTTCCCATGCAGCTTGAATGTTCTCACTCACTTTCTGCTGATTTCGCAGTACGGTGGAGTGTTAATAGTATGTACAATAGCAACACCCACTATTGCAATCATGGATAGGCCCATCAATGCAACTGGCCATGGCATACTATTGGTGTTTTCACAGTGAGCCCTTGTAACAGCAGCAGTATGTTTATGAGTGTTGACCACAGTGCCACACCAAGACAAATACAAGATTAGTCACTGAAGATGACCAGCTGCCATTTTGAGTTACTTGCAATTGTTTAATTCCTTCTGTGTTCAAAGAAATTGATAATGAGTGTAAAAACAATAATATCAACTGAAATTGACCACCAATAATTTGATATTTTAATGGGTCCAAAACCAGTATTTTAGGGTCAAATCTGAGAAACTAAGACATGATTAATCTCATTTAATAATCATAATAAATTACATGATTAATCTTCAATGTAATAATGTGATCCCCTGGTGTATGAGCACAGTACAGTATAGTTGTGTTGTAGACCCCTGGTTTCCATCACAACTACTGTAAACAGTGTATATATTTCTCTACTTGAATGAGTGTACCATAACGATGTTCTAATAGGTCTGTGTGTGCAGTTCTGTGCCAAACATTTTCTTTTCAGTCCAGTAATGGAGACTGAAGATCCACTAAATAGATTAAAATCAAATGACAAGAACTGATCCTGACCTGCAGGGCAGGGGTCACCACCTCCATACTGCATAATCACAGCCTGCTTCTCTTTGCTGTAGTTCAGATGCATGGTCTTGTTGAGGCCAAAGGAGTAGGCCGAAGCACTGGACACAAGACACACTGGACTGTTCTTACAGTTTTTGTCAGTCACAGCACCACAAACATTGATGTTGTAGGAGCCAGAGGAAGCATGGACCTACAAATTAGAACAGGAAGAGTTGAAAGAGTAGGAGACAAAACAAAACAACCATGTTTACTAAGAATTCAAAAATATACGTGCCCTAGTTATCTTCACATTTTTAACATACAGTACGTAAGAGGTGTATTCAAAAAATATCATACCATCATTTTCTGTGCATAAAGAAATGAAACTAGGTTATGTGCGGTTTGGTGCACATATGTAGGCGATCCTAATCCGCGTGCTTGAAATGGTCAGTCACTGGCAGACCGCCAACGAGTGCGGAAGTGTACGTGAGCACCGTCGGATTTTTGTTTTTGACAAAATGACAGAAAGAACGCTACTGCATTAAGACCTGTGGGCAGCTGGAAGCTCCGATGATGCATTCTTCACATGTGATGCAGAATTTCCTGGCCAAAGAAACACCTGTGCTTCCAATCTGCCTACATAACACCTTCTGACTTCTGGGTTTCCCTAAGCTGAAAATGCCCCTGAAAGGGACCAGATTTCAGTCCAGAGAAGACATCATGCAGAATGCAATGGACCAGCTGCAGGCCATCTCAATAGTGGCATTTTGTTGGTGGTTCTGACCGTGGCAGGACCACTTGGAGAAGTGTGTGACAGCCCAAAAGAGATTTAAGATTCAAGAGAGATTAGTGTATCTGAATATGAGTATTTTTTACGAATAAAGGTCAGATGTATTTTTATTACAACTCAGTCTACACAGTCTGCAGGACCAAAACTAGATGTTGGGCACATTTAAGTTTCAGTGGAACACTTTTTAACAATATGATTTTTGGTTTTATTGGGGTAGATTTTCCAGAGCAGGCTGACCAATTGCGTCATTTTCAAACTGAAGTTTAATGTGTTTAATGTGTGATGTGACGTAATTACTGCCTTCAGAGATCCGATTGCTGGATGAAGATTAGGGTAAGTAAATGTCTAGAGATATTAAAACAGTACTGGGGTAAAGTGTTTTATGCACCATTAACAGCTGTGGGTGATTATTAGGAGTGCAAATTTTTTGTTTTTACAAATGTATTATTATTTATTAATAATTATTATTATTTATTTTCATCTACATTTCTATGTATTTGGTTTAAGGTGTGTATTACTGTTTACATTGTATCATTGTATTGCCTTGAACTATTTCCCTTAAAAAGCTTCAATAAAAGAATTAATCATGAAATAAAGGTTTGGTTTGGAGGTAACATTTGAAGGACCATTGATCTCAGTTAGAAGGGCTGTTGACCACTGCTATAGTAAGTACCTGCATTTCAGCCATTCTTTATAAATCTTTATTTACCCCAATCTCTTTCAGGTGTTTAGGCCTTATTTACCAATCCAAACAACATCAGCTGGTCTTTAAGAATAAATCCCTACATAACAGCTTAAAATATTCATTTACAATTTTATGTCCTATAAAATCTTTGTAAAAGAACTGGTGCCAACATCTACCTGAACAATCCCGGACAGCACTGAGAGATCAAAGGTGTACTGAAGCTGAGAGACCTTCAAGACGCAGCCGTCTGCAATGACCGTCTCTGAACACACCATGGGAGTGGCCCATTCAAATATAAACATGCAGTGCTGCTGACGAATCATGGCTGGAGAACCCTGCATTAACAAGAGAAAGACATACTCTCAACAACTACACAAATCAAAGACAAGAGAGAGTGTCGGGTCTCACCCCACAGAACAAAGGGAAAACTCTTACCAAATTTGTGCCTTCCTGGCAGGTGAACAGTATTTTGGAGGTGTAATTAAGAGAGGAATTAGCAGCACAAGGGGTACTGCTGGTAAAAGAGATCTCCACCTAGAAAAGGATCAATCATCAATAAACCATCAACAAACAGAAAAATCATTACAATTATTTAGGGAAACATTATTGGACTGTCAAAAGAGAGTGGCTATTACCTCATCTGTGGCAGCATTGTACGTGGGACCGGAAGTGACACGTCCAATGTCCTGCACAAAGGAAAATAAGGATTTACAACAGTTCCAAAGACGGCTATTAAACCAGAAACAGGACATTAACTACACAATTAAAAATTAGGGTTCTTCAGTAAAGATATAGAACCATGAACCCTCAAAGAACTCTTTTCAGTCAACCCTTTTCAAAAAGGGTTCTATATGGCACCGAAAATGGTTCCGCTATTGTTACAATGTCCAACTTACAAATAACAGAACCCATTTTGGTGCCATATAGAACCCTTTCCAAAACTTTCCAAACAAAACCCTCTACAGTGCAATCTACATCAGTGTGAAGAACCCGTTCATGATGCAAATAACTCTTCATTAAAAGGGTTTGAATGGACATAGTTCTAAATAGAACCCTTTAAAAGTGTAAACATGAAAATGTCTTTAAAACCTGTTAAACTATTCAAGCTTTGGCCAGCAAGGGTAACTGTGCATTCACTGCTTATGCAAATATTTGGACCCCCCAACTTTGATGAATGAGAGCCAGTCTTTGAGACATCGTCTTAATTAGATTTTTTTTGGTTAAGAAATCACGTTTTAGAAATTTAAAAGAGGAAAAGGAACTGCTGGAATCCTGAGGCTGTAAAGAAATTTACACGGACACACCCTGGGTTCCATCAACCCACCAGATCACATAAAAATAGTGAAATAACCCCTTCTTTTTGGAGACGTGCTCGGTTGTGTTGATCATAATCTAATTAACTCACAACTGGATCTCCATCAGCAGGATCCATGCACACCGCTGCTCCAGGAGGACATGTGACGTCTGGAATGGGGTTAAGAGGTTGGCAGATGTTGATGTAAAAGTCAGGAGGCGTGTCCTTGTCTACATCCTCATCTGTGGCTTTGTAATACCCATTGAGGTGAATCAGAGGGCTCAGGTCCCACAGGTTGGTTCCATTCGAAACTGAGCACCTTACCTACACGCAAACACAGCAGAGACAGAGCAATAACAGTCAGTCGGACACTCAGAGAATGTTGATGAGGATCTGCTTTTCAGAGGACAATTATTTCTCCCAGTGCTATGAGTTCAATCTGCTTTTGCTGGAGAACTGCTGGTCTCCAAACTGTGATACCTGTTGCTCGCAGACCACATCAGTGTGCCAGGAGAAGAAGTGGGTGCATGTGTCCTTGTCAGAATCTACCAGCACAGGCTCGCTGGTGCCTCCTCCCTTGGACTTGCAGATGAAGCTGATAATGCTCTTGTGTTTCAGTGAGGGATTGGCTTCACACGTGTCCCCGCCTTCATACGTGAGCTCCAGCACCTGGTCTTTATAGACCAGCTTCTTGGAGGCATTACCTCCATTCACAGCTGTTTGAGGATCCTTAATACACACACCTGCAGCACCAACAAAACGTTGAATTTTAAAATTTCACTCAATAATCCCACACAATTCATGTGGTTGCTGACAATGTATAAAATACCACTACCTATAATAATGGACAAAGTAAACACACAACCGTGTGGGGAGCAGCCGTGGCCTGGTGGTTAAGGAATTCACTAGTGTGTATGTGTGCATCACTGTGTGTGGATGGGATAAATGCAGAGGATTCATTCCCATGTGTGCACAACACAGAGGGTTAAAAAAGTATAATTAATATTAATATTAATTAACACAAGGTAAATCTGGGGGCAGATTAAATCATTGGGGAACATTTAGAACTATAGTTACAACTGTAGCTCAACATGTGCAGGTTTATACTGTATGTTTTGCACTCACCTGTTCCTGAAACACAACCAGCATTTTCAATTGGCCCACAAATATTGAGCCTATACATCTTCCTTGGGTTCTCACTGTTGTACACAGTGTATCCATTGCGCTTATTGAGTGCATTCAGATCAAAGAGGTGCCCTGTAGAGAAACAGAAATAAAAAAAAATGTAACAATTCAAATATATATATATATATATATATTTAAATATATGTGATGACGTGTAATAAATGTAATAAAGAGGAAATTAATGTTCTGACAGAGAAAAGGGGTTGATGTAGTATAGACTGATCTACCCTGAAGTCATACGACACTGCTTCCCACTACCCTGCTGCTGTCCTCATTAGAATCCTTGCATTGGCTGACTCATCATGTTTAACCAGCATGAAAATCACCATAGTTTATATATAAACCAGCCATTGGGGTGTAGTTTGTGCACTACTGTTGTCGGTCGCAGTCCCAGATAAATGAGGGTTGCATCAGGAAGGGCATCCGGCATAAAACTTGTGTCAGAACTATAATGTGGATCATAAATAGGATGATGCGCCATGGCGACCCCTGACGGGAGCGGACGTAAGAAGATATATATATATATATAATTTACACCCTATTACATCCATACATTTAGGGTGACATTATTATTTGCAATGTTTATATTGTATATACTCATATCTTGTACATCACTACTAGTTTTGTCATGGCTTTTGTATGATTCTATTCTATTTATGACTGTTCAAATGAGCATTCCTATTGCTTTCTGCTCAAAGCTGAATGTTTGTTAAATCTCTTTACAATAATACCCACCAGTGGCTGGGTTAGTGACCCTACAGTCTCCGTGCTCTGTGGTGCTGAGGGGACACGCAGCTGCTGTGAACCACACAAAATTATAGGTGCAGTCCTCCAGTGCAGTGATCAGAGTGGGTTTAGATTCCTGCAAGGCCAAAAACAAGAATGTCACTTTCAAACAAACACACAATGCACGTCTCTCTCATCAGCATTTAGCCACCTACCATTTTACACGCACATGCATGTTCAAAGCCTGCATCTACAGAGCGCACAGATAGTATCTCACCACTTTCTCTCGGTCACATTTGAAGCGTATGATGGTGGTTCTTTTCCTGTCACCTCCAGGACAGGTAGCCCCATTTATGTATTTCAGTACCAGGAAATCATTCTCCCATTGCGGGCCCGCCTGCACCTCTCCCAGACTCATATACTCATTAACATTTTTCAGACATGCTGCAGCACTGCTCGGACAACTCCATTGACCTAAAAAGCACACACACAGACACAGACAGACGAGCACAAACACAATGAATACCACAGTCTGAGTACTGTTCCTGACCAAGACTATTCCATCCCTTCAAGACTACAATTAACACATTTTCTAGTGGACACTTTCAACATAATTTTGCACCATGACACAAAACCAAAGTCTTCTCAATCTGGTTCCATTAAAGTGACCACTGGCCTTCCCAGTTATCAGAACTGCATCGAACACCACTCCTTTAAGATGTGGTAGATGCTTCTTGATTTTAAAAATCCCTTGATGTTTATTGGGTTTCTAAGCTGAGGGAGACAGACCTTGGCAAATTGGCTAAACCTCACAATAACTCATACAATCCCTGACTTAAACTTGAATTTACAACCATCCTTCTCAGATCTGCACTGAGCTCCATGAACATTTGCACTGTAGTGTATGTTGGTCAATTTAATGAGTGTCGTCAAACAAACCCTTATTAAATGAGCACAGAGAAGCTACTGTCTGTAGTCAATCATGACCTCTAACAGGAAATTCTGACTTTGGCAAGTCAAAAAACAACATTGCCAATGTCATTTATAGGGCATTATTAATACTGCAACATAACATGCTGAATCATTGACTTGGTGAAAATGCCTATTTTTTAATATTTTATGATATACATACACAGCAGACAAAACAAAATACTGCAATGTCAGACATGTGAGCAGGCATATTTTTGATCCTGTATGTACAATTTGGACCCTGTGTTCACCCCTGACCTTATGCTGCTGTACACTTGTTCTGTCCCCAGTACAGTTCATAGAAATCACTTTAAGCTTAATATTGCCAGTTTTTGGTTCTTTTTGAAACAATTCAAAATTTTTGAAATATTCTATCTAGCATTTCTTGCTGATAGTAGCACACTGGGTCATACCTGACAGCTTATATGGACACAAATCAACTCCAGTTTTGAAATAAATATTCCTTCAATCAGCATTCTCCAACTGAGAGCTAGCTTTGATTTCCATCCTTTGAGTTGTTACATTATATGTATATTAAGGAAATTAGCACAAGCCTGCTGTTCAAAGAGTACTGACTCACCACTTTGAGGCACTAAAGATTTGCACACATTGATATAGTAGCGCAGATCTTTCTGCCCAAACTGAGGCAAGACCACCCAGTTGGTGTCGTGGAGAGCCAGAGAGGACAGGTCATATGAGTTTCCAGTGCCATCACTACACGAGGACAAGAGACAGTGAGTGCAAGGCGGAAGATAAAATTCATTATAAGGGTTAAAATAATAATCATGATTCTTTGCTTAGGATTGAAATTATGGTCATCATAGTGATCTTGATAATGCAACAACACTGTTGATGTTTACGTAATTCAAGAAAATGTGATCAAGACTGAATTAACAGTGCAGTGTTTAAATGAATAAATGTCCTTTTTTCTCACTTATAGGAGCAGCTGGTAGTCCTAAAGGGAGGACAGGCCAAATCAGTACGCAACTGAAACAGGTAGGTGCAGTCTGCCGTCTCTCTAATGAAAGTTGGATTCTTCTGCAATGAGAAATTCACAGAGTTTAGGAAACATAGATATGCTTGGCAATAGCTGAGGCATTAATCTGGGTAGAGAAAACAAAAAAGTACCGGAATCTTGCTGTGGTCACAGGTGAAAAGAATGGCTGTTGATCGATTATAAATCTTGTGGCAGGTTTCCCCATGTGTGTAGTTGATCATGATAACTCCATCATCAAATGTTACATTTTGATTAGTCAACCCTGCAAGAGGAGGTTAAGAAGGAAATATGTCTTCTTACAGGAAAAGCAGCAGACTGCATAATTACAATGCTGGTATAAGATTATCATTTACTCACCAGAAATCCTATGATTGGTACCCTCTACTTGACAAGAGGCCACTGTGTTCTTGTCTCCTTTTAGGCAGACTGGACTTTTAATGGTGCCACACACTGCAAAGTGATATGCATACTGGGCATACCTGACTTCGTAGTCCTTCCCAGACAGTGGCATAAGGTTATACAAATAGCCACTCCTAGGGTCTTTTACCTTACAGCCTTGACCTAGAGGAGACAAAATTGGTTTGAGAACTGGCATGTTCTTCACTATATAACACACGATGACCTATGATACACAAATATAATAAACATGACGGATCTAAATATTTTTCTGTAATGAAACTAAGTATTTTTTTTAGTAGGACACCAGAACTACCTCAGGGCAGAAAAAGAAAGAATATAGATGAAACAAAGCCAGTACCTTGAATAAGTAGCTATAAATGAACACATCAGAATGTGGAGGAAAATACAGCAATAATTTGATTGTAATAAAAGGGGGGGTGGGGGGGTTTGACTGGATATGACTGATCTTATCCAGGCTATTGTATTGATGTGGTGGATATTTTTTGTGGTTGATCTGCCATAATCATGTAAATGGCCCTTTGCCTTCTATGCTATACCAATTGCATTTGTACGTTACTGTAGTTACGATGAAATTAATGTGGTTACATATGTTAAAATGTGATTTCTAAAGTAAATAAATAAATAAAAATAAACTAAGATAAAATTAGACAGAATAAAATAATAAATATACAGTGGGAATATCTACCTGTCACTCTCTTCACAGGACAGGCCTCTGAAGTCCTCCAGATGAAGACATACTCACAGCCATCTTTACGATCAAATATAGGAGAGCCCTTCGATCAAAATTGAAACACACATAAGTTGGAAGGAATTTCTTTTGAGAACAAGCTGCAACAAGGTGCACTGAAGTGAAATAAGAAGGTACTTGAAATACTCATCAATAAGCATGTGACCGAAGAGGAAATTAAAAGACTGAAGGTGCTTACAGGGCTGTCATCACACTGGAAGATCACACGGGTTGAGAAACGGCCATTTGCGCCACATTTATCTCCATTGAGGTAGACGATGCTGATGGAGCCATCAGCAGCTGCCTGCAGGTTGGACTGCACGTAACCCAGATTAAAACTTCTGCCATTAATTAGGCCACACGCTCCAATTACTCCAACTGTCAACAAGAAATGTCTCTTAGTTCCCCAACTCGCTAAATTAACTGGAGAGTACAGATGCGTAAGTCCACACTGGCAATGTACTGAAACAACTTTCAGAACTGCAGCACCACTTTACACGTTGTTTTCTTGACCATGTACTGTAAAATTAAATGACCACATGGGTAAGTGGTCACATGCAAGACAGACTTAAGCTAAGATTTACTTACTAGGGCAGCCCAAGTCATAGGGTAGAGGTTTGCATACGTTGATAAAGAACTTCTGTGTCTTGGCCTGGTCTGAAGTGTCTAAGGGAACATAGGGCTTATCATCCAGACTGAGGTCACTCAGATCATACTCATTTCCCTGAGAATCTGCAAGCATAAGAACACATTAGGAGAGATGCAAATGCAGCAGAGCTGCCTTATAAAACCTACAAACGTTTGGGGACAAATTAAACAAGAGAGTTTACATGAAAATAAAATATAAACCAACCATACCAGTCACACGACAATCTACAGGCAAAGGCTCACAGGCCAGAGCTGTGGAGAACTCGAAGAGAACATCATGCTGAACATGTAAGGTTGAGCTGAGCTCCTCACGAATGAACTTCAGGGAGCCCGTAGTGGCATTCTGGTCACACACAAAATTAATGGTGAAGGTAGCTCTGGTGCCTGTAATATGAGAAGGACAGTTCAGAGACAGTAGAACACCTACAATAATCGGCACAAACAGACTTTTTATAGTATAGGTTTTACAGCAACATTCCTGTTTTTACATCTATTGGCATTGACTCAGACATTTTCTTTTATATGTACTGTTAAATACTATTCTAATGAAACATTAGAATAAACAAAATTACTAAAGCAATAGAAGACGAGAGGGAGAGTGTTACTGAGAAACAGCAGCACAGGTGTGATGAAGCAGACACAAGCTGTGCTATTATGTCTGTGCTATCTGGTGTTAGAACAGAAGTGGATGGGTTCCCCTTCTGAGCCTTGGTTCCTCTCAAGGTTTCTTCCTCTTAGCCTGAGGGAGCCTCGCCACGGTTGCACTCTGGCTTGCTCAATTCAGGCTTTGACCCGGATTTCTATACATAAAGCTGCTTTGTGACAACTCCTTTGATGTGAAAAGCACTATATAAATAAATTTTGATTGACAAGCTGAAGGATAGTGTCGGATTTCATCACAGCCATGCTGTTATTTGTAAGAACGTACAATCTAGAGTGTTTTGTTACTTTTATTCAACAGGAAAATAAAATAGGAAATTAATCAACTGAGCCGTGAACGTTATGTTTGATATGTTTTAATGTTAGTATTCACTTCCATTGAATTACAGTTCCTTAAAAAGCAGCTTGCTGCTACATTACAGTAAGGAACTCCACTCGCTCACTGCACAGCCTGCAGCTCCTTAGTCTTTTTTTTTAATGTTTCCCACTCATTCTATTTCTTGTCCATTTGTCTTTTATTACTGCATGTTCTGTGAGACACCTGAGTCACATGACTGGCCAGCTTCATGAGTGTCAGACACACAAAAAAAAGGCTCGGTGCCACCTAACGTATTTAGGATGACAAGAAACTGGAGAATCCACCTCCGGGTCCATCACCTTTAAAGGAAAGGTCAATCCTTTCCTCTTGCTGTATTGCTCAGGACAATTATGTTACTAAAGGAGTTACTGCTGTTATTTACTTAGCAGCATCATTCAGCATAATGATACTGTGTGTGGAAAAAAAGGTGCAGATGTGGTGAGATAATAGCATAGTTCAAATGCTTTTCACCCAATCAGCTTGTGCAGCCAGAATTGACTGTTGTATAAACATAAATATATCACATTTATATCTACATTCTGTATTCTGCATGCATAGGTTTATACTTGGAACTATTCCAGTTTCTACAATAAAACATGTAATTTACTGAAAAGAATGCTTTTCCATTCACAAAAGACGGTGCACGGAATGTCAAACCGTACAATATAAAATTGGTCGAATGTGATGTCAATTGAAATGTGGAAGTTAGAGAATTTCTCTGCTTGTTTAAATGAGCTAACAGTATTAATCTCATCCATTCTTTTATTATCAGTAAACAACAACACAATAGAGCAGTTTAAATATAGAACGCACCCGTCGATATGTCCAGCTCTCCTTTGTATGTCAGGGTGAGAAGACCATCCGTAGAAAACTGGAGAGCCCTTTCCACCCCAACAGGACTGTGACGCGTGCCATTCTCCATCACACAGCCTGCTATGGTCTTACTTTCATCTGGACCACACTGAGACGCCGGGGCACAAATGTTCACCTGGATGGAATACAGAACCCCAATACTGAATAGATTTGTTTCCCTACATTTGTTTTCATATACATATATATTGAGGAAAAAGATAAGAAAAAGTAAATTTCTTGTTTTTCTTAAAATCAGATATCAGTCTTTGTTCTTACAATGAACAGATGTCCTTTTGCAGTCGTATTATACCCAGTTTTGGAAGCCAGGGGGAGTAAGTTGAACTCAAAGCCTGTGTTGGGATCCCTCAAAGAACAGGTCTAGCAAACACACACAACCAGACAGATTTAAAACTTGGCCTCCAGGGTTACATTTCACAACAGCATAAAATGGATCAGATATCTGTTATATGATGCTCAGTGCTCAAACTGTGATTTTTTGCCGGCAGCCACATATTATGCACCCACCACTTTAATTTAATTATTCCAAATGTTCCAAAAACACATCAATTACATAATTATTCATTCAAAAGTGAATAATCAATCAATCAATCAGTTGTGTAATGTTGTGATGTGTAAATCATAAACAGTTTAGCATAAATGAATAAATTAAAATAACTGAACTGGAGCTCTATCGAAGAAAAGGCAAAACTTTCAGCCTCTAGATGGGCAAAGCTGGTAGACACACCCCAAAAGACTTGCAACTGTAATTGTAGTGAAAGGTGCTCCTACAAAGTATTGGCTCAGGGAGGCTGAATACAAACCCACACCCCACTTTCCCCACATTTATTTATAAAAATTACTTTCTAATTTGTGTTGTTCCATCACATAAAATCCCAATAAAATGTATGCAAATTTGCGGGTGTAATGGGGAAAAGGTTCAAAAGGTATGAATATATTTTTTGAATATAAGTACTGTATATATTATGTTTTTTGCAGGGTATCTGTCTCAAGATTTGACAATTCAATATCTATTTTTGCATCTCAAAAAATTAGAATACTGTGAAAAATGTTTTTGATAATTTAACTTAAAAAAAAAAAAAGATCAAGTATTTTATATTTATTACATTTAAAGTGATATATTTCAAGTTTTTTTTGTTTTTGATTTAGTAATTATTCAAATAATCTATTTAAATCTATCGAAATCTATTTAAGTCCAAAGTTCTAACATTTTGAAATTCTGGATTTCTGGTTTTAATGAGCTATAAGGCCAGACTGATGAACAGTAAAACAAAAAAGCTTGAAATGTCACTTTACATGTAATAAATATAAAATGATGGTTTATGTTTCTGAATTAAATTGTGATCACAAATTAGTATTTTAATTATTTTTGTGATGCAATACTTTGATATATATTAGTCCGACATGCTTACAAGAAGTCAAAACTCACCTGGTTGGTGACTACTGCAGTTGAGATCGCGCAAGCTGCCACTGTGTTCCACACAAAGTTAGATGTGCAGTTATGATAAGTGAAGAAACGTGGACCAGACGTCCGGACCTAAAGACAACAGGATTTCAGGTTAAAAACTGATGTTTTGCAGAAATGCACTGCACAGTGCCCATTGTGTCCAAATGTTTGTGGACACCCTGTACAATTAAAACATTCAGCTATTTTAAGTTGCTCCCACTGCTGGCAATCTGTCTAGTACCTGTAGAGAAGTACTGCCATTAAAATACGACTCTCTGGAGCAGATAAACTTGAACGTACTGGCACCAAGCCTAATGACTAGCATGTAGACTAGCAGGTAAAGGGGTATAAAGCACCCCAGCATTGAGCTGTGGAGCAGTGGAACAATCCTCTCTGGAATAATGGTGCTCCATCCAATACTTTTGGGATGAGTTGGGGATGACACAACTATGATCTATAATGTAGTAGAAAGTGTTCCCTGGGCAGAAGATAGAGTTACTCCAACAAAAGCTGTTAACTGCAAAACATGTATGATTCAAACTAATGTAACAGTTTAACAGAATACTAGTATTCAACTTTATTCATGTTTACTTAAAGTCATATAACTAGAATATTCTGTAATAGTGACTTATCATTTATCAACACCATAGAGCACCACACTTAATATCTCTAAGAATGCTCTGAAAACGACATGCCTTTTAATAATAACTTCCAAATCCATATAAAAATCTTAATTTTTGCTTTGAAGGGTATACCTATGGAGTTAAAAAAAAGAAAGAAAACAAATCTAATCCTTACCGCAGACTGTTTTGAGCAGATGAGATGAATGCGAGTTGAGTATGTGGTCACAACTCCATCCGCATTACACACTGAGCCATTTGTATACTCCAGCATCAGCTGGTTCTCTTCTAGGATCTCCGGGCCTTTCAGGGCTATGCCCATGTTACTGACCGACACTTTTTCAGTTGGAACCCCCTGCAGGAACACCACATGTACCAACACAACAGGTTACAGTGGCAGCAAAAGTAAAAAGACCACTTCTGCTTTAAAATACACCCCATTATACATTATAGAAACCACATAAGATCACGGTTGGCTTCAAGTTTAACATTTGCTGTAAGGATATTGTCACTAGACTGTTTTGTCATCAGTTGAAAAAGGTCACCTACACTTCAAATTTCATTACGAGGCATGTTTGTCATGTTATGTCTTCATCTTCATCATGTTTTTGTTTTCAAGGATCAAGGTTCGTTTATTTGTCACGCACATAGTTATACACAGTGCAACATGCAGTGAAATGTTATTTTGCGACTGTCTGCACACACAGATCAATAAGGAGAGAAGGTAGGGAGAAAGTAAACAGAATAAATATGTCCTTGTATTTACAAGGTAAAAAATAAAAGACGCAATTCCTGAGAAGAAAAAAAAATTAAATAAATGACTCGAAGGAAACCGAAAAAATAGCTTAAGAAGAGGTAGGAGGTGTAGATGTATGAATAAATTGCAGTCAAGGAACCCTGAGAGGTGTTATATAATGTGCAATGTATAGTACTATGGTAATAAACACTCACTGCCCAAATAAAAAGATTTTCATTCTCATTCACACAGGGTGCCTAAAAAATTTGCACAGTACTATATTATACTTTTACGTTAGGGGGATGCTTCCTGCTTGTATTTGACCACATTGGGCCTCAGGAGGAGTGCAGAGATGTTTCAGCTACCTGCTGAACCTCGTATGTCATTTCACAGATGGAGGCCTTGCGATCGCATCCTGATACCGGTCTGAGAGGTAGACACACATTGATGTAATATTTCCTCCGCCTACTGGGGTCAGACAAATCCATGGCCTGCCAATTGCTGGGCCCGTTTGACCTTGACAACCTGCAGGAAGGAAAAGATAAATGCAAAACTATTCGCAACAAAGTAGACGTGTGAGTGCAGCTTCATGCTAAAAGATTAAACGGGCTCAGTTGGGTTAGAGGTTAGAGAGGGACTGATAAGTCATATACACACTTCTGTGCCAATTTTGATTTGAGCCCGACCACAGAGCATAGAAAGACATGGGAGCTGTATAACCAACACATCTTTATATATTTCTTTATGTATATTTTCTGCATGCTTTTCTCACCCTGCCATCATCACGGATAGAACTTGGTGACAATCTTAGTCTAGTTAGGAATTAAGTCAACACAAAATGATACTATGAAATAATGTGAACCAGTCCAATCATATTGTAAAACCACTATCGCTGACAAATTGTCACATAATACCCATAATAAAGCAATCAAGGGAACACTAAGAAGGCCATGACCCATTCAGAAAACCCTGAGGGACATATTTGATATTATAAAGCTTAAACATAAAGCAGTCTTTACATTGTTAGCTTTGCGGGGTCTAAGCAAGAGATGGGTATTTCAGGTCCAGCAAGTCAAAATCCATCCAGGATTTTGTTCTGAATTGCCCGAGCTGTTCTGCTGTGGCTGAGCCTGGACTTATTGGACTTATTGGACTTGGAATGCCCACATCTGGTGTAAGCTTCCCTTATGAACTTGAGTTTAAGCATCCATTACATTCTAACTGCATTAGTCTCCATGTTTCACAATTGTACTAATGTGCTCTAACGAACATGACCAGTGGATTGCACAGGGACTTGCACAGGGATGGTCAAAAGCAGTGCTCACCTAGACAGGTCATACTGCTGTAAAGTCACAGGGTCGGTTACCACACACTCCTGTGGTGCTTCTGTACAGGCATAAGAGGTGTACCACCTGAAGTTGTAAGTAAATTGATCCTCAAGCTAGGGGTGGAAACACATCACAACCAGGACAATTATTCATCAAAAGAACGAATGCTTTGTTTTGATTGCAGTAGTCTAAGCTTAGCTTTCTTACTTTGGAATAATTATGTCATATGTACTATATTTATAGGGGGAAAAACAGCATGTCCCCTAAAATCTGTTCGCTTGCACAGCATTAATTCAGCTAAAAGAGTGAACCCTCAGCCAGCACAAATTCTCTCGCACACAGGTGCTGTACCTGAAATTCAGGTTTTCCTGGTCCAGTGTCTCTGTTACACAGGAAGGAGATGTGTGTGGATCGTTGTGTGTGCTGTTTATCATTGTACTGAGAGCCATTCATGTAGTCCAGCTGGATCATGCCATCGTAAAACGACAGCTTAGAGTTAAAATCTCCAAGGCTCCAAGACTTCGACGTGCTGTGGAGAAAGAACACAGACCCTCAGAAGAACATTATCACCTAAAGAATCCTTAGGGTTCTGTGAAAGGAAGAACGTCCTTGCCTCTTTTCAACCTGACAGGCTCCTACAGTCCCCTGACAACCCGCAACCTGAACACTCCCACAGACATTAATGAAGTAGTCATATCGGTCGTCGGATATGTTGTAGTAGCCTCCAATAGCCTTCCTTAGAGGGGTCAAATCAAATGAAATACCTGAAAAGATAAAGATAAAAACACTTACGTGCACTTCTAGAGAGATATCACTGTAATTTATTCATGAAATTACTGTTGCAGAAATAAAGGACTTATTATTACTCAGACTGAGGTTTATCTACTTTTATGCACCAAAATCAAACATTTTCAAATTAATTTTTGATGATGATTTTCCAACCTCTTCATCCTTTAGAATTCAACCTGCTATTTCCACCTGTGCTTTCAGCATCTAAATATTTAAAATGACTTCTCAGTTTTGCAAACACAAAACTAATGTAGCAATAAGAATGGAAGCCTATAATCTCTGAAATAAATACACACCGCATGGAGCTTAGCTCTTAATGTTACCAACAGCCAGGATAAATCCTGAATTTTGTCCATACATGTAACCATGACCATTTGAGAGAACAACTCAACGTAGTGGGTGGCACCACATGGAAAATGTAAGAAGCAGACTTTGATACTAAATACAGTGCTGTGCCACCTCAGACAGCTTGATTTTAAAAACCTAAACAATTGAGTAGTGAGTGTTTATTTGCTTCCTGTAGAGACATCCTGCCACATGTAGAGGAAAAAACAACAATTAGGCAAATGCTACAAAGGTTTTTATCTGATTTAATCACTGACTTAAAACATGTTTTTTTTAAAAAGTAATTTGAGCTTCAGTTCCCAGTATTCTGGCTTCTCCCCATTCGAAATGATTGAAGCCTGGGCTTCATGATTGCCAGGTGTTGCTATATGACCATCAATCTGCACTCCAATCTTCAGTGGCTCTGAAGGTGGTTTGATTTTGTTTGAAATAGGACAAAGTGGGTCTGCTTAAAATTTGGGTTGTCCAAACTTCTTAAAAGAAATATTGTGTGTGTTGTCATTCAACTCCTGATTAGTTTAATCGGATCTTCGTTAAGGCATATCAATGGTGATTTGCATATCTATGTGATTGCTGAAAACACTGAGGAGAAATCTAGAACCAAACACTTTTAACTAGCTCTTTACATTTCAGTAGTTATTCTAATGGTATAAACAGTGTTTATAGGCAAAAGCATGCTTACTCTCCAGGTAAATGATTTTAAAGAAGCAGTACTGTATGCCTTGGATAAACAACTACATTAAAGCAATTGGATTTTTTTTATATAGTTTTATGTACCTGCATTAGAATCCTCCACTTTACAATCATCACCACTTGCTTTGGAAAGGACACAGGCCGCAGCCGTCTGCCACTCAAACTCATAAACACAGCCATCGACGGACACACTCCTCATGATAGGGATACCCTCAAGGTCCTCTCGTTTACACTTCAGAGTAATGATGGTCTTAATCTTTGTGTTTTTTCGGCACTCGTCTCCTTCTGTGTAGATGAGCCTTAAGTTATTCCCTTGAGGCTCCTTCCGGGGGGAGGAGAGGAACTTACCCAGACTCATCGATTTGTCTTTTCCTAAGCAATGAGGAAGAGAGTTACTACATGGTTCTCGACACAGGCTTAACAACTTCAGCAACACAGTCAACATAACTACAAACTACATTTCAGCAAAGATCAAGCTGCACATACCCACAGCACATATAGCTGCGTCTTTTGGACAGGAGCGGGTTTCCTCCTGCTGGATAACCTTCTGGCATACATTGATGTAAAAGTGCTTTTTGTCAGACTCTGGAACGTTGGCATCCACTGCTTCCCAGTTCTGAATCGGATTCGGTGAACCCAATCCTGAAAAGATTGTGATCATTAAAATATAGCATTTAATAGAAGCAAATCACAAAACTAAAGAGCTGGTCAAAGATGACATATATACACCAATCACCCATAAAATGTTGACTCCTCCTTGTTTCTACATTCACTGCCCATTTTTTCAGCTCCTCTTACCGTACAGAAAACCTTTGCTGTTCTATAATTCCAGACTGTGGTCCATCTGTCTCTGCATACTCTGTTAGCTTCCTTTCACCCTGATCTTCAGTGGACAGGACCCCCATACACCACAACAGAGCAGGTATTAAGTAGTTGAGTGGGTCATTCTCAACACTGCAGTCACACTGACATGGTGGGGGTGTGTTGGTTTGTGACGCACTGGTAAGAGTGGATCACACACAGCATTGCTGCTGGAGCGCTTGACCCTTTCAGCGTCACTGCTGGACTGTAAATAGTCCATCAACAGTGTCATTTGGCCAGTGTTCTGTAATCACTGATGAAGGACAACAGGATGAGCAAAACAACCTGTGCAGAAACAGATACGCTTAGATAAGGTGAAGGTGTCTGTTAGAGTGGACAGTGAGTGGACACTGTGTTTAAACACTCCAGCAGCACTGCTGTGTCTGAACCTGTGATTCCCGTGTGCGATTCACTCCCACCAGTAGCTTACCGGACGTGCTTTAATGAAGGTCTGATTAGATAAACCAGGTGTTGGATGGACTGAAAACTGTGACTCTGTACTATAAATCCCAGTCATACATTCCAGACTAATTACAATCACTGTGCACTCACGTGGATATCGAGTGAGAGAAGACAGGTCGTAATGCTTTTTGCCATCTGTGACTCTGCACAACAAGTCTTCGTTATCATTGACGCATGCATAGGAGGTCTGCCACTTAAAGTAATATGTGCAGTCGGACTCTCCGATGAACACTGGATGGCCCGTCTCTGAAAAACAATCGATGGGCAATGCAATTGTGTGATTAATAAAGTGGGAACAACTGAAAAATTCCATACAACACAAAGCTGCAGCAGCTCCACATATAGTAGGACAGGTATACACAACATAGGCAAAAGTATTGGGACCCCTGCTCCTTCATTGGTTCTTCTTTTGTTGGAGTAACTGTCTTCCTACTAGATTTTGAACCGTTGCTATGAGGATCTGACTGTATTCAGCAAGAGCTTTAAGATCAAGATGTTGGATGATCACCACTCCCACCCCATCCCCAACTCTTCAGGTCATCCCAAAAGTACTAAATACAGCACAATGTTTCTGCAGCTCAACAGTTCGATGCTGGGGTGCTTTCTATCCCACTAGCTCACACCTGACATTAGGCATCTTGCCAATAAGTTCATGTTTATCTGCTCCAAAGAGTCCTTTATACATTGAACACTAGGTTAAGGAGTGAAAACTGAAGTTTACGACTTCACAAGAGATTAGGGAGTTCAGTTTAAGTGTTTAACCCCTAAACTTCACAAGAGTTAACAGTTAAAAGTGTCCAGATCCTAAACTTTCAATCAATACACTGTGTTGTTAAGCAGAAAAGCTTTGATACTCGGATTAATTTGATTAGATTCAATTAACTAAAAGTTCAGTGCAGACTCAAACCTGTTGATACAAAAAAAAAGAAGCAGCTTACAGCAATAAAGAACAACAAAGGGTTAATATATCAGAGCAGAGCTCCCAGACATTCAGCAGCACAAGACTGAATGATAAAATGACTGACTGTGTGAGTCATTTTGACACCAACCTATCGTAGAGTTGCACTCAAAGTTGATGACAGTCATGCGCTGGAAGCCTGAGCTGCATTGGCTTCCTCCTGGGTAGATAAGAGTGAGCTCTCCATCAGAGTACCTGGATCAGGACAGAAAGGCCTTAAATACATCTTACAGGCTTCTCAGAGTTTCTCTCTCACAACAGAAGTC
Organism: Acestrorhynchus altus; assembly: GCA_034509495.1. Lineage (NCBI taxonomy): Eukaryota > Metazoa > Chordata > Actinopteri > Characiformes > Acestrorhynchidae > Acestrorhynchus > Acestrorhynchus altus. The sequence goes on along the minus strand of CM067503.1, from coordinate 36,223,684 downwards.
CTTTGTCCCATTATTTCTGCTCTTATTTCCACAGTCCTCTGTTATATTTGATAGAGCTGCACAAAGTAGTTTATGACTCTTCATCATAAAGTATGCATTAGCAATAGTCACATTACAGAATGTGCAATGTCACATAATGAATATTAAACTATATGTCATGATACATCTTGCTTGATATAAAAGGAACATTTAGATTGTTCTCATTCTCCATGACTTATCAACCACAGGCAGATTATAGCTGCCTAATATCCTTAATTTGACACATATTTTCCACACAAAGAGGGAAAATATTTTTAAGTATCACAATATATATTACAGAACAACAAATTATGGCAATGTAGGTTTTTATTCCCCAATATCATAACTAACATTTAAGCCAGGGGTGTCAAACCAGATCAGAAACGAGCCAGTGCAGCTGCAGGTTTTCATTCCAGCCAAATAGAAACTCATGTGATCATGCTGTTTGAAGATTGGCCAATTGACTGAGTAGAACCAGGTGTTGTTGCTGGTTGTTAAGAATGAAAGCCAGCAGCCACACTGACCTGTTTCTGACCCAGTTTGACACCCCTGCTTTAATCATTTTTTTGCATAGGGCCACAGATATGAAGTATGAATTTTACTCTAAAAACAGTAAACCTCTGCGATTCTTTCTTGAACGTCACATTGAACAGCATTCTGCACTAGTTTCTGGTTTCTCATTCTTCGATTTCTTGAATAAAAACAAATTTATACTTTCATTTTACATTTGCATTTATGAAATTTAGCTGATGCTCATATCCACAGCGTCATGGTTACTCGTAATACAATGGCGGGACAAGTGTTAGGAGTCTTGCCCAAACACTCTTATTGTTGTAGCACAACACAGGCAACAAAACCAGGAAACAACCCCAGTCTCCTACACGGCATGGTAGATCACTGGTACGCAGGGGGCTTATCAGTTTCATCACACCGACCAGTTTTATTCACTTTAATTTTAATATTTTGTTACATGTTTACTTTCCACCATTTTGAGCTGAAATGTGCTACTTTTATGAAAAAGGCAAAATTGTCGAACCTCAGAGTTTGATTCTTATATCTCCCAGCAATGTTGCTTGGTTTTCCAGTGTCCTTCACCTGGCAGGAGCTTATGTAACCAATGTCATCTTTGCATTCTCCAGCTGTGGTTCCCCCACACACATTCAGAAAGAACATATAGCTGTCCTTCCCGATCTTGGCCTTGGCCATATAGGAGGTTTCTCCGGCTGCGTGAGGAATTAGGACAAAAAGAGAAAAATGAGTTGATTAACCTTCACTCATATAGGGGTCATGTCATCCTCAAACACAGGTATAAAATAATTTAAAGGGATGAACTGGTGAAAAATATACACAAAAGTAGTCCTTCAGTCTAGACTGAGGTGTCTGAGGTATGCTTTAGGTTTGTAGTGACCCTCTGGGCTAATGTAGAAGCAGAAGCTTATAGCCATTAAGTGTTGAGTATGTCATAAATGCAAATGCCAACAATTGTGGAGAAAAGGAGGCTTGTTCATTGAATTTTTTCGGATATACATGACCTATATGAACTCCTATAGTTCATCCCCAATACTCCGTAACAGTGTCTTACAGCTGTGTGTGAGGTGTGTGAGGTCGATGGCTATGTCATGCTGTTCGCCACTCAGCTGGCAGTTCTGGCTCTCCACGTATTCTCTGTGACAGGCGTACTCAGTCACCCACTCGATCTCATAGCGACAGTTCATTTTGGCGGTCAGCTTGGGGTCACTTCCCTGGAAAAAGAGTAAGAAATCAATGTCTGTCATGGCAACAAAGAAGAATCCTTTATGTGGGGTAAAGATAAACAGAACACTTTTAACTTAAATCTATACCTAAATACCTAAAACGCAACTACTCAGCTTTTCTGGTCAGTAAACGGGGGAGATTATACAAACTGAGGGGAGAGATCTTTAGCTCTTGGTGTTGTTCCAGTCAGCACTGTGAATGTTACGAATGCTCTTACCTGCTGTCTACTGGACGGACAGATGAAGGTGATCGTGACAGCAGGCTTGTGCCCGTCACATAGCTCACTTTCAGCTTCACCCTCGTACCGCAGTCTCAACCTGACATATGGGAAGCAGAATGAGAGTGAGACTAAAGGCAAGCCTTACACACTGCAATTGTTTTCAGCAATAATGCTGTGCGTTTGCACGTACCTGTCCTTGGAGATCAGCTCCAGTGGGATGCCTGGTTTACCCATGCTAAACGATCTGGTACCGTTAGTGAGACAGGCAGCAGAGTCTTCAGGACACAAGCTTTCTGCTCTGTCTGCAAATGTTAAAGCACAGTGAAAAACCTAAACAAGTCTGCTCAGCTCAGCCTGCTTCACAAAAAGCTACATGTTACATACAATAATGCAAAGTTAGATTAAAGGGGTTGATGCAAGATGTAATCATATATATATATATATATATATATATATATATATATATATATATCAATCACTAAAACAGTCCCTGTAATAGCTACTCACTCAAATTTCTGCATATGTTAATATAAAAGTCCACATCATCATCTGAATCATCCACCAGGTAGCCGTCTGTCAGTTTGATGAGAGGGTTGAGGTCGTGTTTTTGTCCATCAGAATCAAAGACATAGCATGGCACCTTAACAAGGCAGGAAAGCAAACAAAGAAAGAAATAAACTAGATGCAAAACCCCCCCCCCCCCCCCCCACACACACCCACACACACCCACACACACCCACACACACCCACACACACACACACACACACACACACACACACACACACACACACACACACACACCACTTACCTCCTTCCGTGGTTTGAACTTCTCTCTTCTGCAGGCTGCATACGTATTCCATTCAAAGTAATGTACGCATGATGACACAGCAATGAACTCTGGTGTGCCCTTTGGTATAAATAAAGACACAAGAGCTGATGAGTGGAGTGCTGAGCTGTGCATTTCATTCCCACTACTAAAACGACACACAGATCAAACAGTGCACGAGGAAGCTGTCACATTATTTGAAAGGAGTTTGGTTTATTTGCTGTGAACACAAAAACACTCAAACTTCCTGTATTTGTCTTCGGATAGTTCAACAGGCCTAGAATTTCACAGCGAGTTGTAATGTCAAAAAGCAACTTTAGATTTCTAATGTAACATCTGTAATCTAAACAGTTAAGATGGGTTATCGGTCAGTTTGGAATTGGTGCATTTAGCAATGTGGCCTACATTTGAACTCTAACTTCTCAGTTAACTGTATTATAATTATAATATATACACACACAGACATACATACAGAAGCATTGTGTAATTCTATAATTACAGACTGCAGTCAAGCCTGTTTCTCTGCATACTTTGATAGCCTCCTTTCATCCAGCTCTTCAATGGTGAAGACCCCACAAGACCATCACAGAGCAAATATTATCTGGGTAGTAGGTCAGTGCACTGCAGTGACACCGACATGCTGGTGGTGTGTTAGTGTGTGTTGTGCTGGTATGAGTGGATGAGACCCAGCAGTGCAGTGTCAAGTATTTTTGATGATTTAGGTCAGGGCTGTCCAATCTTATCCACAAAGGGCCGGTGTGGCTGCAGGTTTTCATTCTAAACAAGCACTTGTGACACCTGATCTCACTTATATCAATCAACGGGCCAGTTTTCAAACAACTGATCCATTTGGCTGGAATGAAAATGACACCCCTGATTTATGTGATGAAGTAAATGTCATTTGCTGTTGTCTAAACCTTACATATTCTGGACACATCTAAAATTGTATAAATTCACAGCCTCTTAGCATTCATAGCGTGCAGTTTTGGAAACAGTATTTTTATACATATTAGCTGGTTTACACACTGCTTTGAAGAACACTGCTGAGAAAACAGAAGTGACACTATTGGGTTTCTTGACTACTGATCTCCACATGATTACTCATCCAGCTGAGAGTGCACGTCACACAACCGCTTGGTGTGCTAAATGAGTATGCAGAAAGATTATCATCCCCGTAAAGAGGGCAAACACCCAGGGATTCAGCGTATCAGCACAGGGGCTCGGCCTATGATCAAGAGCGTAGGTCTCAGGAACAGGAAACAATTCAACAGCATAAGGTTTCGTTTTTGCTTTCAGATGAAACATATTCCGTTTGTGGTATTTCTTACTCAGTGTTACCAGAAAACATACAATAAAACTGTTAACTTGAGCAGGAGGTCTTACCATTGTTTTACCACACTGGAAACTGATGCTGCTCTGAACTTTGTTGGCTGCACCTTCACAATCCTGAGTGCCGTTGAAAACAAGAATTCCATCAGAGGATGTCTGCAAAGAGAGCTCACCTAGAGGAACCAAAAAGAACACAGTATAATGATCAGGATAAATGCCGTTTCTCAATATACAGTACAGGCCAAAAGTTTGGACACACCTTCTCAATCTCAGTTTTCTGTATTTTCATGACTATTTACATTGTAGATTCTCACTGAAGGCATCAAAACTATGAATGAACACATGTGGAGTTTTGTACTTAACAAAAAAAAAGGTGAAATAACTGAAAACATGTTTTATATTCTAGTTTCTTCAAAATAGCCACCCATACATTCATAGTTCTGATGCCTTCAGTGAGAATCTACAATGTAAATAGTCATGAAAATACAGAAAATGCATTGAATGAGAAGGTGTTTCCAAACATTTGGCCTGTACTGTACATCTGCACATTAGTGCTCGATTAACTATTATCATCAATATTATCATCACACCATCACTGCTGTATTAAAAGATCAACAGACGTGATCAAACAGAAATGGGTAGATATTAAATATTCTGACTTGAGAAATTCAAGAACATTTATGTCTTTTGAATTTTCCAGATAAAAGGATGGGCTCCATCATACTGATTAAAATGATTATATCGAACAATTAATTCAGTATATTATTACAATAACATAACGCACAATAACAACATAGTACAGCAGCATGAGTTTTTCTAAAACATTTCAAATTTTTTGGAAACAAACAGTAATATAAATGTCACCTATTTTCTACCTCAAGATTTCCAGTAAAGAAACAAGGTTTTCTAGACCAGTGTTTTTCATCTGATGTGCCCCAGCAGACTGGTGTGCCGTGAAGATTTTGATTCTGGTTTTTAAGCGTCTTTTTGCAAACTGAAGGTACGTCTGCTAATATTAGTAAATCATAGGCACTATAGAACATGTCTGACATGAGCTTCTTGGTGGTTAGAATTAGTGGTGTGCTGGAAGGTTGGTTCTTCTTTAAAAACTAGTCATGGCAGGAAAAAGGGTGGGAAACACTGTTCTAGACTTAAGCTTTATTATGAATTCATTATTGATTTTCATTTAAAGTAATTAACAGCTCTGTTTATCAATCTATACATTTATGATTTCTTCCCTGGGAGGAAGAAGGAAATGCTATTTCTTATTAAGCTGCACATGACTAACAACTGTGAAATGTTTTAAAACAATTCCAACCTTTTGAATAGAATTGTAAAACTGCAGTTTGGACTTCTTCAAAGCCACACAAAATTTCCCAGTAAATGTCTAAGAACATTAATAGGACCTTTGCCCCACAACCTTTTGACAACACAGTCAAGAGGTGATATAGATGTCCATAAGTTCCCCTTGCATCCAAATGACCTGACAGAGTAAGGCCCAGAGGAATAAACAGCCTGAGAACGTGACCCACTGAGCAGGGCAGTATTTTGTTATGTACTGTAAACAGCCTGTCTAAAACCGGCTCTTGCCCGGCAAAACCATTTCTAAGAAACTGACAAAACACTCTCTCATTGCCGGATTCACGGTGTTCTTAAAGCCCAGATCACTCACCATCTTATATGCAGAGTGATGTGTTATAATCAACCCCCCAGATAACTGGAAGCTACTCTTGCTGAATAGAGAACACAAGCATGACTGTGTTTGCTATTAGACACACATTACTGTGCACTACAGGAGACATCTGCTGTATGACAACTATGACCTACTTACTGTTTAACTTGCCCAGTGATAAAAAAGAACACTATAATAAAACCAAACCACAAATACAATAAGGATAAGGGTTCATATAAACATAAACTGACCATTGGCTCTTGTTTAGGAAAATCAATGGAAAGAAATGAACTGAAGCTGCAGTCTTCATCTGTGCTGGTAAAAGTAATTAGTTATTGAAGCTTGTTTACTAATGTAAAACAGGGCTGGGCAGTAACACACCTTAGTACTCCAGGTTAAAGTGACACATAACAACACCACCATAGCTTGTTCTGAATGAAAAATAGATTTGCTTCTCTAACATTAAAACCAAATGACACCTAGAACTGTATTACAAATGTTAACCAAACAATCTTCTTCGTTTATTTTTAAGGTTTTAAAAACCAAAAATTCAAAACAATCTAAAGTCAGGATCTGGATACCATGAATAATTTTCCATGATATAAGCAATTTGTGTCTTCCACCTGATGGAGAAGATACGCTGCAGTTTTAATTAAATGTTTCACTTCCTATATTGGTCACAATGCAGGACCTGTTCTGCTCCGCTTATGCAGTGTTTGGCATTTTTCCCGCACATTTGTACATGGAAGTGAAGAATAAACTCCGCAGACATCCACTCCAAATGACACAAACCCACGTACTATAAGGCTTAATACAATACTGACAATCTAACTTTAGTAAGAGTAGCTCAGAGCAAGCCTTGCACTGTACTAACAGCATGAGGAGGTCACATTCTCAGACACCTGCCGTGATTAAACCTTTTAAGACAACTGGTTTCTAAACTAGCAATAGAACTGTCTCATTAGAAGGACAACATAGAAAAAGTACTCTCATCTGATAGAGGGACACGTTAAGAACTAACTGCTTTGCAAAACCACATTTTCCTTGGGTACTGTATTCATGATTATGCATAAAATACAAACATTCTGTAAGAGAAACATTATAGAAAAGGAAACATTCTATAAACATTATATAAGAGAAAATAAATTCTCTGTGAGAGGGAGATTCCATTAGGATAACATTCCGTAAAAGAAAATTTATATAAAAAGAATATTCAATGAGAGGAAGATTCGATTAGGGGAACATTCAACAAGGGAGACATTTCGGGACTCAGACACACTCTCCATCTTCAAATCACGACTGAAAACCTTTCTCTTTACGCAGGCTTTTCATTAAAACCTCTAAGGGGGCACTACACCCCCACCCCCACCCCCCATGTCCTGAGCTGCCCCGGATGCCTGGCAGATACCGGTCCACTCCTCTACTCATCCACTTCTAAGTACCAACTGCCAGATTAGACTACAGTACCTGCGTGGACTTCATAACTAACACCGGCTTGCATGCTACCTAATTTTGTTCATTCTTGAATGACATCTTGAAGACCTCAACATCAACATCTAGTTAAACACTAAGATAATGGACTGATCATATTGAGGTCGCTTGAGTGTGGATGAGGAAAAACACTCTCCTGTCTGGAGGTCAAACGCTGAACAACACAGCAATGAGAGCCCCATTTACAGCCGCATTCACATCAGGTTATGGAGTTTAGAAGATCGTTTCTTAAGATAACAGGTAACTAATTACATTTTCACAAGACTAAGCAATAACGTAATCTGAAGGACTCTATAATTGGAACATGTTTCAATACTTTTTTTATAAAGCGGTAATCAGTCAAAGCCCTTAGCAAACCTTCTTATTTTACTTTAGGTGAAAGAAAAACATTTGCTTTATCAAAGAGCTTTTCTTCTTTTCTTCTTTAGGAACAAAACATTCAACAAAGAATTTTAACCACAGTCCAGTAAAAAGGTAAGATATGTAAGGTAGGTGAATAAAATGATGATAGAAACAGAAAGTGAGCCAATGAGACAGTCCAGCATCCACACCTACATGAAGCTGGTTTGAATGATTCAATTAACTGCTTATCAAAACTAGGTTTGTCCAAATCAAGATAACGATATAGAGATAAAGACCCTGTGTTTACAAGAGGGAAAGCCCATCGAGTTCCAAAAATACAGATTTCTATTATTTGGAAGATTTTCATGAACTAAAATTGTAACAATATGCCTCTTTTCTCCAAATACACAGTCCACAGAAAATATGTCAATAGGCAATTATGAGTGACAATTGAAACCTGAGGCGATTCTGTAAAGAGGTCAGCACTTTAAAAATGGCTTCCCTGAAAAGAACTGCTCTTTACGCTCTTTACAGTCAATCATCTATGTTTAGTTTTGCTCTGCAGCCATGATGATAATGCACCTAACAAATAATGGAAGCCAAAACCTCACTTCTACTCTACTCACCATGTAGCTGCAAAACTGAAGGAACAAACTTCAGACACCTACTGATACCTACTGAATTGTGATTGGGCTTTCAACAGACCTCATTTTGTTTTGCTTACAAGCCTTCCAAGTAAATCAGGAGTGAGAAATATGACTATCAATTCACAGTGATTTAAAGCACAACATATTTTATTGAGCAAATTGCGTACACATAGACCTGCAAAATATATTATTTCAGCATCGCCATCGTAACGTGACCTTGAGCACCATTCACATCGCAAGACATGCAAATGTAAGGCAAATTTAACTATGGTGCAATTTTTTGCTGTTTGATTAAATTAAAAATTAAAAATTAAAAATGATCGTCCTGAAGATCGTCATTCTATCTAACCTATATGTTTTTTTTTATAATACACAGAGAGCATTATCTGACTTCTGGTGAAAGTTGCTATATTTTGCACTGAAAAAATATCACGTCATGTTTTTCCAATATTGCGCAGCCCTACATGTATATTTTCAGAACTTGAATAAAGACATTGCGCCAGTGGGGTGGCTACTGTCATGACTGCTCCCATCACACTACCTCTTTTAAACCATTTTCACCTTTCATCTTCACTTAGTTTAGATGTCCTTCTCAAATTTCCTGAGGGAACCCTCCCAATGGGATCAATCTAAATTTTTTTCTATCTACCCTATCTTTTCACACGTATTTGTCATTGTATCTTCATTTTTTATATACATATTTATCAACTTATTGTACTGCTAACTCTACTGTGACTACTTAGGTCTGGGCGATTTGGACAAAAAAATGATATGCCTATATATTTTTGATAACTGGTGATATACAATATAGGATACTATACATAATGTATTGTAAAAATACAATACGTTGTAAATATACAATGTGAAAATTTGTTCAACCCTTGAAATCCTTCTTCCATCTTTACTATATTTAAACAAATTGAAATTCGATCTTCATTTCTTCTTTATACCCACAAGTCTTATGCCCCCACCATAATGTGTACATGAGGGTGACTGGGGGGGTGGAGGAGACAGAGAGTAAAAGAGGAGCTGAGCAGGGGGTGGAGCAGAGTGAGGGAACAGAAAGAAGGTTTCCAAAAGATTGAAACAGAACATATTTAAAAACTGTAACTCGATATAAATTACATCACGTCAGCCCTCTCTATTCACTCTGTTTAAATCTTGATTTAGATACAAAGATCAATATATCACTAAGCCCTACGACTAGGTATACATGACAATTAATCTTGAAATATTGGCAAACACTGCATGCACCCTGAAAAGACATAATTATTCCTCTTTAAATGGATGAAACTGGTGAAACAGTGGATCAAGAGAGGTTCTATTTCATATAAACTGCTACTATTACGCATCACTCAACATTCTCAACACTACTCTACTTACCCACTGAGTGACTCTCTTCGGTGGTGAACTTTTGGACACAGACTGCAGTGTCTGGTCCACATGCAGTGTTTGGAGAAGAAGCACAGAGCTTCATGGTGTATTTGACTTTGTTGTCCTTGTCCACAGCCTCCCATTTATAGCTACATGTGGAAATATAAAAGCAGAACAATTACTCATGACAAAATGCCTGGGAGCGTGAGAAACACGTGCTTAATATTTCTGGTGCCAAGTCACGGAGAAAAACCTACACCCATTGAAATTCACATCCTAAGATATCCAGAAACCCTCTCGAATCAGCGATTTCAGTTTCTTTAGGGTGCACCCATCACATGCAGCTTGCACCTTCACCATAGATCACTGGAGCTCTAGATCAGTGTCTCAACCCTGGTCCTAGAGGCACCCCTGTCCTGCACATGTTAGCCTGAACACACCCCTGCAACTAAACCAAGGAATTGTTAATGAGCAGATTAGTTAAATAAGGTGTGTTGGAAGCAGGGGCAGCTTTAAATATGGAGGACAGGGGTGCCTCTAGACACAGGGTGAAGAAACACTGTGCAGCAGATGAGCCTAAGGTGACACTCCAGTGCCAACCAGCTTGTGGAGCAGTGGGATTGTGGACTGCTGGGTCTCCATCCAATATCCAGGAATGAATGGGAGCGTTAGGGGTCCAGAAGTGATCATCAGAACTCCTGTGGCTGATCTCTTTATCAATGCCTGGTTGCTTTACACCTCTTACCTCACACCTCACACCAGGCCACACTGAGCTGTGTTAGGGGTGAATGGCCTGTCCAACTACCTCAGCAGGACAGCAGCTCTGATAGCACCTCTGATGCAGCCCTGTGCGTTTCATCTACCATGGCCTGCATCTGCAGCTCATCTACACCAACAGTTTGACGTTTGAGCGAAACCCCCCCTGAGCTTCCCTCCCACCGATCTCACCTGCAAAGGTCTCCAAACCACGGGCTGCCATCGGACCCCTCCGCCCGGCACAGGGGGCACCGCAGGGCGAACAGGAGTACCAGGAACGTGGCGTGGTGAGCCAGGGCCAGACTGCACGCTCTCATACTGCTCCTGTTCCGCTTCACACCACTGACTTAGTGCGCGACGTCCGACATGATGCAGCAAGTCTTGATGGCAGGAACTGGCTGCCACTGTTACCATCACATGACGAAAAGACACATGACAGTGGCCACGTGGTCTCGCTGCGCTTCGTCATCGTTGCAAGTCCACAACAGTGGGGGCGTCCCAAATCTACATTTAGTGCACTACTTAGGGCGCAGAGCCTGGTTTAGTCTCGATGAATGAACTGCGATCTGAAACGGACAATAAAATAATATAGTGTAATTATAATGAACGTAATGATACTTTAATCATTTTGTTCCTCAAATGAAATGAGACAATGGACCCTTACCTCACTATGTTATAAACACACAACGAAACCCTATCTCAATATCATACCTCACTATATTATAAACACACAATGAACCCCTACCTCACTATCATACCTCACTTTATCATAAACATACAATGAACCCCTACCTCACTATATCATAAACACACAATGGACCCCTACCTCACTATCATACCTCACTATATCATAAACATACAATGAACCCCTACCTCACTATATCATAAACACACAATGGACCCCTACCTCAATATCATACCTCACTATATCATAAACACACATTGACCTCTACCTCACTATATCAAACAAACAAGACCCCTACCTCACTATCATAACTCACTAGATCATAAACACACAATGGACCTCTACCTCACTATATCATAAACACACAATAGACCCCTACCTCACTACCATACCTCACTACAGTCCCTGACAAAAGGCTTGTCACTTATCCCAGTTGTAGGAACAACAAATAATAACTTGATGTGTAGTTGATCAATTTAAATAAAAAATGGCTTATATGAAAGGCAAAGCCCTCTAGATTATGTTTATTATACCAAACGAAGGTCTTGTATCAGTCATTGAGTTTTATCACTTCGGTAGAACAGAAAGGTCAGATTTTGCTTAGACATAAGTCTTGTCGCTTACAAAAATAATGTTGAAATTATACATATACTTTATTTTGATTACACAAACATGGTACAGAAACATTTAAAGAAAGTCATGATGCCTTGGAAAAAATAATTAATATTGTGTATGAGTTCCATGAGCTTGGAGGACTGTATCCATATGTCTTGGCAATGACTCAAATAGCTTATTGATGAAGTCATCTGGAATGGCAAAGAAAGCAGTCTTGCAGGACTCCCAGAGTTCATCAAGATTTTTTGGTTTCATCTTCCAAGCCTCCTCCTTCATCTTCCCCCAGACATGATCAATAATGTTCACGTCTGGTGACTGGGCTGGACAATCCTGGAGCACATTGATCTCCTTTGCTTTCAGGAACTTGGATGTGGAGGCTGAAGTATGAAAAGGAGCACCATTCTGCTGCAGAATTTGCCCTCTCTTGTGGTTTGGAATGTAATGGGCAGCAAGAAATTCTTGCTACTTCAGGCTATTGATGTTGCCATCCACTCTGCAGAGGTCTCGGACACCCCCATACTGAATGTAACCCCAAACCATGATTTTTCCTCCACCAAACTTGACTGTTTTCTGGGTGAATCTTAGGTCCATGCGGGTTCTGACTGGTCTTCTGCAGTATTTGCGGCAATTAGGATGCAGTCCAATGGATGACTCATCAGAAAAATCAACCTTCTGCCACTTTTCCACTGTCCATCCTTTCTGTAAGCTGTGGGCCTTGGCAAATGCAACACAATTGTTTAGAGGTTTTCTGTCTACTGGTGGTTTCTGAGCACCAATTCGCCCATGGCGACTACTGCGTGAAAGAATTCGACTAAGAGTTCTTGTAGTTACAGCGTTTTCTGGTGACCAGTTCTTATGTAGCTCTGCTGCAGTTGAAAAAGGGCTAGCCCTGGACTGTCGAAGCAACAAACACTCCTCCTGAACAGTTGTCTTATGGGGTCTGCCTGACCTAGGCTTGTCATGGACGTCACCAGTTTCTTGAAATCTTTTTCTTATCCTCTACACTTGACGTTTGGATACATTAAAGATGTCTGCCACCTCAGCAGCAGACTCAGCACTTTGGTTTGAGGTTGAATCTTTGGCATGTTGTCAAAGGTCAGGCTGCACTTCACATGAATGTCTGGTGTGCTGGGTAGAGGTGTGCGGATCGATCCAAATATCGATAATATCGATACCAACGCTGGTACTGATCTATACTCTTGTAAAAAGATCGATACTCGAGCTTTTTTCTCTCCCGCGCGCACTGACTGCTGCTCACGCACATTCAGCGACCTCTCCTGTGTGTAAGCGAACGTGCCCTCAATTCTCGTCTTTTATCACGTGGCTCAGCGGGGCCAACCAATCAGCCTTGAAGGTAGGCTCAGCCTGTCCCGCCAATCAACGGTCTCCTGGAGTCGACACCTCACGGTACAGAGAAAGACAGAGTACTGAGGTGTTAGAGAGGAAGAGAGGTGCCCTTCGGCTTTATTTTACTGCAGAAAATGAAACGACAGCAGCAGTTTACAACAGGGCTGTAAAATAGAGTGGAAACACAACAAACCTCTACAAGCAGATGAAAAATCACGCAGCAGAAAACACAGAGCTGCAGAGACGGAGAGACATCCCGTTCCCTGTCCAAAACACCCAGAGCCTCCACTCAGAGACACTTTCTGTATTATTTTTTTTTGTTCGACTTGAAAAGAGAATAAGTTTGAAACGGTTTACAGTATTTGTTGTGGTGTGTTAATTTTGTTGTGTTGTGGTTTGTCAGCTCTCTACCTCAGGAGATTGTGTTTGAAGTTGTGTTGAGTGATATTTATATTTATTAATTTATTTACACTAAGAAAAAACAGAATTACACTGAAAGGAAGATTCATTTTTTATTGTTTTTCCTAAGAACAGTTATTATAATTATTAATTATATATTTATTTTTTTTAAATAGAAAAAATGTCTAATGAGGGGAGAATTTCTAATTAATTTTTGTATTGTGGTTTCTCCTTTTCTACCTTAAAAAAGATTTATTTTCCTAATGTTGAGGCAAACTTTGTTTTGTTATTGTTCCATTGTTTCTGAACAAAAATGTTGATTGTGGTAATAAAGTATTTTGTTGTCACGTACAATGTTTGGTGAAATTCTATCCTAGGTCTTTTGGACTCTTTGGATCTATGCAGCTTAAATATTAAAAAGTATCAGTATCAATATCGGCGATACTGGCCCTGTATTCACTTGGTATCGGATCAATACCAAAATTCCTGATATCGCCCATCTCTAGTGCTGGGGATCTTTTTATACACAACTGTGAATGTGTTGATTACATTATTTGTCCCAGGTGAAGCTCTAATCTGTGATTGGTTGAATCATTTAAAGACATGACAAGACTTTTGTCCTTGAAAAAGCAGATGTTATGGACTTTATCAGGACACTTTGGCAATTTCATTTTGCACCAGTTATTAATGTGAAAGCCCTTGACATTAAAGTGAACCCTTTATTGTAATAATTTACTGATTACAAATAAAGTTGCAAACCATTTTAAGTTACTATGTCCTTATGTGACAAAACCTCTGTCAGTGACTGTATCATAAACACACAATGTACCCCGTCTGTTAAAAACAGCCATGAAACATCAATTAGTCCTAAATATGATTTGTTTATTTTATAGTTTATCTTCTATAAATTTGCAATCAGGCCTAGACTGGCAACTTAATTCAGCCCTGGATTTTGTACAGACTGGCAAGTGTGGGGGCTTTTGGTTGTTGTTTTGTTATTGACCAAGAAGGGATTTGAGGTTCTGGGGGTTCAGACCCTAGAATGATACTGGCCCTCTCAACTCTCAGCCCATCTGAGCTTGCAATATACAATTTTATCAGTACATGAATGAATGTTTTAATTTGCTTCTGTATTAATTTGGTCTATAATGGAAGTAGAATATAAGTGTACATACGCTTGTTTTTCCTTCCTTTCTTCGAACAAAACAATTTTAAAAATAGAAGAAAATAGACAATGTTTGTCTAAGAGATTTATGACCCATGTAGTGCACTAGTTAGGGTATACAGAGCCAATTGAGACACTAACAATATTTTAAGTGAAAATGTAAATCCCAGAAGTGATACACAAGCAGCTGGTTTTTTTTAAAAAAAAACAAAACAACAACATATAATAAACATTATTATATGTTATTGGAATAATAATTGTGTAATGTTTATTACACATATTATTGAAACCCATGCTACCAAGTCAGGATGGCAGAGTCTCCCCTGGAAGTGTGGGTTCGAATCTTACTTCCGACAACACATTTTCACACATTTACACACAGTTATTCATTTTCTCTATTCAAAAGAAATACATCTCATTGACATGAGTTCCAGAAATGTGTCAAATGAACAAAACACAAGTTAACTTTCAACTGTAAACACAAAACATATTACAAACAAGAAATAATTTTTAGTGTTAAAACATGAAACATTAACAAACTAAAACCTACATTTAAATGAACTCAAACCACTATTACTTTCTTAAAATGTTACACTTGTGAGGATTATTCTTTTAAATATGGGGGAAAAAAAGGTAAAATCTTCTATGAAGAAATGATCCCTCCAAAATCATGTAATTATAGGAATATTATCGCTTCAATTTTCAGTGCTTACTTGTGGATGTCATCATTATTTCTATAAAAAAAGTGTAAAAAGTAAAAAAAAAACCCAAAAAAACCCCACAATTATCACAGTATTAATTTTGTGTCAAACAGACTCAACATGCAGCAACTCCTCCAATTATGCCAGTTCAGTTTGTCAAGGTCCTGAAAATGAAAATGAGTGAATGAATAAATGCAAAATAAAAACATAGACATCAAAGTTCGCAACTGTAATGTTAACTGTAACATTTAAATATCTCTGCTCAAAGCAAGGAAATAGGGAGCATTCAAAATGAATGCGAGTTAATCCATGTATGTCTAATTATGCAAAAATGCAAACCAACATATTTTGGAATAAATACTGGAACACAAACCCACATGATATACAAGCTACACACAACACACAGGCTTCTAAAATTGATTACAAATGAAGTGTTTCAAATATATTTTCATTAGCAGTTCGCATTTTGTACTTACAACTCACGGTGTCTCACATCAGCATGCCTTAGTAAATACATGAAACAAGACATGGAAAAATAATGAACATAATTAATACAGAATCTTCACACGTGAAAACTACTTCAACGTGAACAGATATTTATATAAGTTACTTCAAAAGTCAACACCAGCAGCTTTGTTGTAGTTCTCAAACTGGCGTTTTCATTTCCAGTAAATCTATCAGACCCCTCAGATTCAGAGCACATTCTCAGCCCATTACTGTCAGAACTGCTATCCCATAAATGTACACCTCTAGTGGTTCTTTTGAGAGTTACAGTCCCTGACCTAATGAGAGAACTTTAATGACATTAAGCACCAAAGTGAACAAATTACAGAGTAATTCTGCTTTCAAATGCAAAGTGGACAATAGAAGGAAGTTGTTCACTTGGTGTGTGTTCATGTGTTTCTTTTAAAGATAAAGAGAATCATGAAATGGGTGTTGTATTTCATTAGCTTGTATATGTGTTTTGATTATTTACAATAAAATACAAAAATCAGAAGAGTATTTCAGTTTTGTTTTCAGTGTAAGAATACTGAACAAAATGTACTATGCTAAAAGTGCTGTAATGTGAGTCTGCAGTTAGACCCTTCTCAAATGTACATAAATTCAACCTCTAAGGCTAGAAACATACTTCCTCTTAGGCAATGTGTTCACTTAGACAATAGTCTGCATCATGAAGATAGCTGATCACATACTTGTCTATGTGTTCCAAGTTATGGGCTACACTAGCGCAGAGCAGGGAACCGGGTTTCCACAAAGACTTAAAATAACACTGATCTCTCTCTAGCGATTCTGACAAGCATATGCATGTGTGCAAATAATTCCTAACTTGGTCTCACAGACTCTCTTTAAAACTTTGCAGCATTTTGATGCTGCTGAGTGCCTGTACCAAGTGCCTGCCTGTACTTGTGTGCATGTCACTTTAATTTCTGAGGTTGTACACAAACAGCATATGTGCACACAAACGTGTAAATGTAGTTAACAGCATGTTTATCTCTAGCCCAAGAGACATTCAAGAAAATAACACCATAAGGCACTTACATTGTCTTGAGCCAGATGACGGTCCATGATATGTTATCTGCCCAAATCCAGGATTGTCACGGCTTGCACTGAAAAGCTGCTCAGCTTTTCCCTCCTCACTAAAGCCATGAGACAGTTCTTCATTGATCTTGGCAGCATTATCAACTGACCACACTTTGTTCAAATATCCTGGTGACAAATCATCTTTTTTTGAATGTGTATGTTTACAGTCAGGTATTACGTCAGGATCACTGACGGGCTTAGACTCTCTTTTATAGCCTAGCCTTTGCTGAAACCGGATTCCAAGCACACGGTCAATGTAACAGGCATGGCCAGCATCAACCAGATCTTTGGCAATATTTCTATCTTCTGCAACCACATCAACCTCCCACTGTGCCTCTGAAACATACTGTCTGAAGTATATCTGGAGAGTTTTCTGAGACATGCATTCCTGGAAAAAGACCACAGCATTGTCAGACCACTGAACTTCATCAACTGACTTGATTCCTCTCAGCAAGCAGGGGTAAGCGAACTTTGGTAGTCTAGCAAGTTCTAATGGAAGTTTTTTCAGTTTGTTGACATCTTGGCGTGGAATATGTGTATAATGGCCATAATCAACTAGATTTATGATCACTGAATTGTCATCACACTGCACTAGCTCTGCTCTGCACCATTTGTTCCTCTCATCAGACTTAATCAAGCAGCCTGTTCCACAAATCAAATGAGTCTCTGGCAGTGGAGGCAATGCTTCTGGTAGGTCTTCAAGGACGGTTGATACAGCGTTCATGACCAGGAGTAATTCTTCTAAAACAATGTAAAATTCACCCGGTGTGGTGACTGCTGCTGTAAATCCTGAGTATTCAACATCCATTTTAACAGGAGCAAAGTACAGATGCTGTACTTGATCCTCTTCTTCCGTGTGGGACTCTGGGTAAGGGTCTCTTAAAACTGACTGATCTTTTTCCTTGACATCCTGGCCAGCAGTGCCTTCATTTTCTGGTTGTGTAACAAAAGTGTTGTTGGGCTTTGAACTACTGTGCAATTCACTTGGAGAGGTTTTCTCTAAATCACCATTATCAACTGGTATATCAGGCAATGCCTGTGGTTCAACTTTTGATCCAATTTGTTGCTTGTCATCTTGGACTCTGTTGGTATATTTGGATCTCATGTTTCTCTTTACTTTCTGTGTATAATCTGGAGCTTTCTTCACCAGGCTGTCCTGTTTGACCACCTTTCTGGTTGGTGTTCCAGAATAATTTGTACTTATTTGTCTTTTGGTTTCTTCTTTCATGTTGCACTTTACTTCTTGGGTATTTTTTGAGAGAGAAGAGAGCTTTGTATGGTTATGTTCCTCGGATTTATTTACTATTGTCACTGTTAGCTCTTCCTTCCATTTGCACTGGGCCAAAGAACCTGAAATCTTTACTTTTTTTCCATCCCTAGGACAAGGTTTTCCTGCACCTTGTAAAAGGTCCAAAATCCTCACATGCACCTCCCATGCACATCTTAGATTTTGAACAAACTCAACCATAAAAGGTTTGCCATGTGCTTCCTTTATAAAACATTCAGTATCCTTAAACCTATGAGGGATTTTCAGTGTACAGGGAGTGCTTAATCTGGCATGAGACATAAATTGGCTTGTCAGAAGGTAAATATTTTTTATGTCGACAGTTGCTGTATTTCCATAGTCTACAAATTCAACAGTTAGGACACCACTGGATGCTACACTGGTGACAACAGCTCGATATAAAGCTAGATCTTCTTCATATTTTGCTGCAACAAGATCACCAACTTTCACTTCAGGCACATGTTGCAAGTTTTCTGTGAAAAGGCTGCTGTTTAGGTCCTCACATATTTTAAGGATGGTTTGTTCATCATTTTCCATCTGGATGAAGAACCTGCCAGTAGAGTCACAATGAGAAATAAAGCCCACACCTCTAAAACCTGGCTTTATTTTGGCCTTTGGTAGATCACCAATATTTGGCAACACCTTGGGCTGTATACTGGAGGTAAGCTTCATGTGGCACTTCTCCATTTTCATGCAGCACTTCTCCATTTTCATGCTACCACTGACTTGCTCTTTGCACTTCAGGTTTTTATTTCCTTTGCTCTGGACATCCATTGATGGATAAGTATTCAGGTTGTGATTTCCTTTGGAAGGTTTAAAATAGGAAGCTTTCTTATGGCATGTCTGCCTACTCCCAATTTTACCTTTACTATGGTCTAATGTCTTTTTCCAAGTTTCCCTGTGAGAGCTCTCCTTGGTCAATTTGTTGCCTGTGAAGGACACATTTGTTACTTTTTTGGAGCAGTAACTACTAGGCTTTTCATTACAAACACCATCTTTTTGTGCCTCAAGTGCAAACAGTTCTTTCACCTTCTCACTGATACACAGGTTTCCATCAAACAGGTCACAAATGAAATGTCCTCTGTCATCTTTTGCTACAAACTTGGCCTGAAGTGGCCTGTTGGTAATGTTCTTCTGAAGCCATTCATTGACTTCTGGCAAATGTTCCCTCTCTGGAATATCTGAGAGACTACACCTTAGAGCTTGCATGGGAATCAACAGTAAATCAACAGCAGTCCTGGGAATCGGTAGGACATTGTTTTTTTCAGCAACCTGCTTGTTCCCATAGTCTACAAAGGATACGTTCAGATGCTGACTGGACTGGGCAGGCCAAGAAACTGACCTGTACCACTTAGTGTCACCAAAATATTTGGTCAAATGAACAGTGTTGCAGTTAGTAGTGCAAGGAGCCTGACCCAACAATTTTTCACTTTCTTTGTTAGTTCTCTCCATTAGCTTTCCAATGATGGTACTATTTCTGTCCAGCTGGAGATAGATTTCCCAAGGACCATCCACATGTGTGACATATACCAGCTCTTTGCTTCCAATGTTAATGTTAAATGAAGAATAAACAAAAGAGCAAGCAGAAGCAGATGGGACTAGCTGCTTTGGACAACTGATTTCTACTGCAACCCCCTTTTCCACCAGATGTGATGAGGCCTGCTCAAGAGGTGTGTGTAGGTCAACCACATTGCAGACACCTTTATTCACCACAAAGAGTTGGGAATAGATTTTGCATGTCAGGTTATGGGATCCACCAGAAACAAAGTCTTTCAGCAAAGTGCAAGCTTCGTTGGACCACATGTTGTCTTCGGCTGGTTCAATCAAGTTGTACAAACTGCATCTGAATGCTTGTGTTTCAAGTGCAAGGAACTCTGGCTGTAGTGCTCGAAGGGTCTGGAACCTTTCTTTGACAACCATGCCATAGTCAACCAGGATCAACTCAACGTCTTTATTTCCAACTTCTAGGATTAATCCCCTGTACCATCGATTATCCTGCTGCAGCTTGACAGCACAGCATATGTCATGTGGCATTAACACTGGAGTGTTTTTCTGGTAATAATCCTGTAATTTATTCATTAATATATCCAGGTCATCCTTTTGTTTCTGGTTCTGACACCAAAAATCTGAAGGAGAAGTGATGTGTGTGCACAAAACTCTTAGTTCAGATCCAGGCTGAAATTTTGTGTGTTTGAAAAAATTTTCAGTATTGACTTCAGAATTCTGAGTCTGAGAGTGGGCTTGCTTTTTGACTACAACCTTTGGAGCACTGAAATGTTTTTGCTGTAAACTTTTGGCTTCAAGGTTTTGTGACACAATTTTACAAAAATGTCTGAAATTGCTCTCACCTGTTTTGTATTTTGTTTTTACAGATTCAACTGGTGATGTTGCCACGTTGTAATTCCAGTATCCAGCCATATTTTCCCTTGTCATAATCGTTGCAATGCTCTCACTTTTCTCTTTCCCTTTCTCAAACAAATCCACATCCAATGTGTCTTTCCTCATGTGAATGACATTAAACATCAGTGCTTTATTAGAGGTGGCATCCCTGAAGAAGTTAGTAGTTGCCACTGTCCAGCAATCGTCCAAAGGGATTATACCTGCCAAGGAACAACTCAGCACAAATGGTGGTTCCACAGCAAATTCACTGGGCATTTTCTTAATCAGCATGCTTGGCACCTTTTCTGTGTTCCCAAAATCAATGAAAAAAACCTCAGCACCATGTTCAAGAATATCCACTACAGTAGCTCTGTAGTAATGCAAGTCTGGTTCATACATTGCACAGCAAAGTTCACCAGGTTCTGGATTGTCAAGAATTTCCTCATTCAGCTGTAATCCACTGAAGTAGTCAGTCAGTTTACTCATCATGTTCTCAAATCTGTCATTGCGCCTTGCTGTTCTAATCCAGAAACAACATGGATTCTGGACATGCTCCACATAACCCTCAAACACAGAGCCTTCCTGGATTTCTTCAAAAAGGAATAAGTCTTCTGAGGTTTTCACTTCTTTCAGTTCACTTGTACACTGCTTTGGGTAGCAATTCTCACGCTTAAGAACATCATTCTTCATATGCAGAGTTTTAAGCTTGGCAATCTCATCACAAATGCTCAGAGTGACTGAAAAGACATTCTGTTCTTTGCTGAAACCATCCACTGTGAACTCCACCTCCTTGCCCAGTAATGCACATTTGAGGATGGCCAGTTGCTGGCTATTTGTGTTTTCATCTTTGTCACCCAAACAAGAAAGTGAACATGGATAAGCAGATGCTGGTGTCAAGTGGAAATGAGCTGGCAGCTGAAGGACCTGTTCAACTCTTACAAATTCACAATATCCATAATCGACAAACATAATTCTAACTTGTGAGTTGACCGGTAAGCACTGCACAAAACCTCTGTGCCAGTTCTCATCTTTCCCCTTTACTGCACAGAGTAATCCCAAATGTTCAACATCTTTGTAGACCCTAGTCTTTGATTCACAAGCAATCGCCAGTTTTTCTAACATTTCTTTCAGGTCCTGTGCCACAGACGAAAGCTGACAATAAAATAGCTCAGGAGTTTTTGCAGCTGTTATTCGAACTCTTTCCTTCTGCCCAACAGCCAGCTTTGGACCACTGAGTGAATTAATGTGTTCCAAACCCTTTAAAGAGCTGAAAGAAAATTCTTGTGCAGGCCGCTTCTCAATTAGCAAATCTGGGACAGACTGGCAACTTTGTTGGACGGGCACTTCTAACATAATTTCTACCAGTAACAGAAAGCTATCTGTATCCATGAGCCTGCCAAATTGCAGTCTTAGTAAGTCCTTATTTATTTCTGGTGCTTCAAGTATGAAGACTTTGTATGGCAGAAAAGCATGTATAAATCCATTGATAGGTGTGCCTATCAAGGAGGAGAAATACTTCTCTGAATTGGAGTCCCAGCATTCCTGAACTGGTAGGACATTAGCAAAGAACCCACACACAATCTTAGGTGGGAGCACAAGTAAGGCATCAGATATGACAGCCAGATTATTTGGAGTGACTGTAAGAACATTTCCATAATCAAGGAGGAACACATCGTACAAATCTCTCTGTTTGTTCTGAACTCTTCCTCTGTACCATCGATTAGAGAGAACATCTTCCACTAAACACAAATCACCAGCTGTCAAAGATGTCTGATTTTTTTCAGCATTTTGAATTTCCACTTGAAGAATGTCGTAGTCCAACTCACAGATGGTAAGATATTGGCCTTGAAAGTGTACCAATGTATCCCTAGGATTACAGTCAATGTGAGTCAACTTTAGCTCCACTGGCCAAAGGGCAAATGGAGCAGAGAGCTGTGAATCCTTGTATGACCTAAAAGAACACCAAGGAATTTTAAGAAACAGTAGGAATATGTCATGAACATTAATTCATTCAAAAGTATGATTTAACAAACATATCATTACTGACCAATTAAAAATATGTATCACCAAAAACATTTCTATTGGTCTATTTATCCACAAATAATACAGTGCACAGAACAGCTAGTTCTAATGAGGGAGATAGCTAAAAATTATAGATATGTGGTTTTGTTTAACAGCAAAGATATGCACAGTTGTGGTGAAAGGTATATCGTTGGGAAAATAAGTATTTGATGCGCTGTTTTACCACCTACAATGAATGGGCTGATTCTCGACATTTTTCTGAATCATCCTTACCCACAAGGGGCACTCTTGCCCCAGACCAATGAAGTTTGATATCTTGTATTTCTTCCATTTACTAATAATTGCGGCAACAGTTGTTGCCTTCTCACCAAGCTGCTTGCCTATTGTCCTTTAGCCAATCGCAGCCTTGTCTACAATTTTGTCCCTGGTGTCCTTAGACAGCTCTTTGGTCTTGGCCATGGTGGTGAGGTTGGAGTATGATTGATTGAGTGTATGGACAGGTGTCTATTATACATGTAACAAGTTCAAAGAGGTGCAATTAATACAGGTAATGAGTGCAAAGTAGTAAAACAGGACTGTGAGAGCCAGATATCTCGCAAAATGCTTATTTCATGCAATACAGTGCAACTCTTCTCTCTCAAAGTGTACCTACAATAAAAATGTAGGTGTAAAATTGTCAGTGTATTTTTTGTTTTTCAAAATCAACACAGGGTCCAAATTATACATACAGAATAAAATATCTACACCCACTTATATTTTAACTCCAAAATGTCCAAAATTAACTTGCCAAAGCCATGGTCTCTTAACAGCCGAATAATTATCATGACTGTATGAATATTTGGATACCGTACACATAATTTTGATGCTGATATTCACATTTGTGAGTGAATGAACACTTCCTGACATCAACATATGTTCATATTATTCTGAAACACACTTTAAATAATAGACATTTACTCTAACCTGCACACATTTATATTACCTAATTTCATAATAGTCTCTATATGATTTGCCTGTAGAATATTGAATGTCATACAGCTGTACTTTCATTCCACGTTTGTGTAACAACAAAAGTGATTCTGATTTCTGAATTTGTAAATTTGTCAAATTTACAGAATTTCATGGAATGAAGATTAAAACAGATACACCCACCAGCAGAGGGTGCACATGTGGCACCCAACCAGTCAGCATAATTTAAATGAGAGAAAACCTGTTGGGCTTTTAAAACATAACCAGAAATTACCATGAATTAAACACCAAACAGTGGTTTAAATTATTGTATTAGCAACTGACAATCCCTTGTTTTGCCAATGTGGGTACTGTAGGATCAGGATTGAGAACCACTGCTGTAAAAAGTTTACTGAGCAATGCGTAAAAGCAAATGTGAAGGGGTAGAATGACAGCCCTGTGTGAGCAATTTGAGAATGTACAATAATGGGGAAACCTCAGTTACTGTGAAAACTGCTGTTAAATTGTAGTAAACTGTTAAAATTAGGGTGTTGTCTGTGTCTCAACTTTTGTTCCTAGTTTATTAAATACCATCACGGTGCACAAAAGGTTTTATTTTTGTTAAAATAAGTAGTGACACTTGTGAACAGTAACACAGATCACACAGAATAAGATGCTCACCTGTCCACTTTGTTTGAGTCCATCTCTATCCCAACTACTGACTCCATCCTAATGAATCTCCTGACAACATCTGGACACATATTTAGCACAGTCAAATATCCATCTGTCTCTCTGTTTCATTAAATCACATACTAACCACACTCTGCAAGCAATTTATTAGGCTACACAACACAACGCTCTCAAAACAACCTTGGATTCTTGTTGTTGATTCCAGATTTTGGAAACATACCAGTGGGTTCCTGGTCTATTCTATTTCTGCAAAAAATGCTTCAGTTGGCAGAATTGCTGCTCACTGGATGCTTCTTTACTTGTTGCACAATTCTAAGTAAACTCGAGACAGTTCTGCTGAAAATCCCAGTTCTAGAAATGCTCAAATCAACAATCATACTGGGTTTGAGAAATCACCAATTCTGATGATCCATGTGAACAAGGCACTAATTTACACACTCAAAAAGGTTCTATATAGAACCCTCTTCAGCACATTCTCCATCAATCTGAAGAACCATGCAAAGATCTCTTTAATCATGCAATGGGTTTTTTGAGCTATAATCTTTAAAATGGGGGTTCTTCAGTACACTCCAAGAACCATTTTCATGATTAAAGGGTTCGTCCGCTGTTGAAAGCACTGTATAGGGTTCCATACAGAACCTTTTTCTATAGAGCACCAAAAAGGCTTTAAGGTGTAATGATGTAGCTTGTAATAGTAGGTCCTGTTTTTGGTGCTCTATATCCCTTTTTCAAAAAGGTCTTCTATGGAAGCCTCTACAGCCCATTTTCCATTCATCTGAAGAACCTTCTCATGATGGGAAGAACCCTTTGTTCATGGTTCTAAAACCATTTCCTTTACTGAAGAACTCTTGTTTTTAGCCAGCAGGTTGAGCAAGCTGATTATGCTTTATTTAGTATTGTAAGTGCACAGTTAATCATTAAGATTAAGATGTTGGATTAAAGTAGATAAGTTCTTTAACCTCGTTAATTAAACCAGTACAGATGATGGTATCCGTTTCTAGACGAGCAGCTGCAGCTGTGTCCTAATTCTCTGAATGAACATCAGAAATAAACCAAACCTCTAACCTAAAAGTAATAAAGTGAACCTAACCGCTAACCTGGCTTTGGTTCCGTTTCTCATTTCCACCTTAAGTGCAGCAGCAGGCGTACCGGCCGCACCATTTAAGGTGGAATAGGAAAAACGGACAGTCTATGAGGATAAAATTGGGCCAAAAACGAATAGAAATGCTTTAAACTAGTGTTTTTAAAACTAAAACTGTGCATTTTAACCAAAACTTTGAAGAAAACCAAGTTTGTTTACAACCGCTGAACCAGAACTATTGATGCTAAGCTACATTAGATCAGCTCGTCTTTATTTTTACTAAATAAAGGCTGTTCGTCAACACTGCGTCCATTTACCTTCAGGGTGTAGCTCTGCTGCCCCCCTGTCTCTGCTGCGATCTCTCTCTCTCTCTCTCTCTGCTACCTCCTTTCCCTGTGCTCCTCCTCCTCCTCTCTCTCCTACTGCCTCCTTTCCCTGTGCTGCTCCTCTCTCTCTCTCTCTCTCTCTCTCTCTCTCTCTCTCTCTCTCTGCTGCCTCATTTCTCTGTGCTGTTCCTCTCTATCTGCTGATTCCTCTCCCTGTGCTGCTTGTCTCTCTCCACTGCCTCATCTCCCTCTGCTGCCCTGTGGTCTAAACCATCACTAATCAACGTATTCGTAAGAATATATTTGAAGAAACGTTACTGAAACGTTTGTTCTGCAGTTCACTGCAGTGGATAGATTTGGCTATCTTAGGATATCTGTTTGTGCAGGTAACCTCTACTGTGCAGAATTATTAGGCAACTTAATAAAAAACAAATATATACCCATTTCACTCGTTTATTTTCACCAGGTAAATCAATATAACACAACATTTAGAAATAAACATTTCTGACATTCAAAAACAAAACCAAAAACAAATCAGTGACCAATATATCCACCTTTCTTTACGATGACACTCAAAAGCCTTCCATCCATAGATTCTGTCAGGTGCTTGATCGCAGCTACCGCAGCCTCCCAGACACTGTTCAGAGAGGTGTACTGTTTTCCCTCCCTGTAGATCTCACATTTTATGGGGGACTACAGGTTCTCTATGGGGTTCAGATCAGGGGGGCACGTTATTATTTTTTCTTCACTCAAAAACCTATTCTGAGTATGTATTGTGAATATTTGCATATAAGTTGATGGTTTTTACAAGAGTACATAATATAAATAATATAAATATATTAGTAGCAATACGTAATTGGGACACATCCACACTATTTCAGTCCTGGATACCACATCCAGACTGCCCTGTTCCATATTCAAGTAGGTATTAACACTTGATGACTTAGAGATGAATATATCCTAAGAGGAGTTTTTCCCAATGATGGCCTAACTCAGTACTTGAGGTGTAAATAACAAAAGTCAGTGGTTTGTTGTGAAATGGAGAATTTAAAAAAAAATGGTCCGATTTCTTCATAGCAGTGCTTCTGGGCTTTATATAGAAAACACATTGTTGGGAATTGCTTTAAAATAAAAGTTTTTAGAAAAAGAACTGCAATTAAGCACCTTTGTATGTCTGGCATCTACCATACGTGGAACTGAACCCGACTGTCTGTTAAAATAAATAAACAAATAAAAGGATCTGATACAGTTTTCCATCCTATCCACCCACCCACATAATATCCATCAATAGAAAGGATCCATCATAACAGCACCACTGGCCGGTGTGGTAGTGAACTGGTACTGGGTATGGTGCTTTTATGAGTGTTGCTGTGGCTTTTAAACAGTGTAAACTTGTTGGTAGTCCTCGTAGGGGTATAGAGTCATTTATCAGTAGTCAGTTTTCACAGATTATATATATGATGTGTTGACACACTCACAAGCTAGACTGCTTTTTACACAGTACTTTATATACTCATAGCACAAGCAGTGTCAGTGTCACTGCCGTGCCAAGGATGGTTTGTTAGCCATACATTATATTGACTATAGTGGTCCTATGGGCCGATGGATGCACTGAGGAACTGTAACCAGTTTAACCACATTTTGTTACTGAGGTGAATCTGAATTTGTAACATTTCTGCCAGTCCAATAAGGATGTGCATGATTCTGAAGGCATAGTCCTGCTGAAAGCAAGCATTGCAAAAGGAAGGCTCTGGATGGGGCTATAGTCCAGTTGAAAGGCCACAGCACCAGGTTTGAAGGAGATGATGGTCCCTCAGGTTAATTATTAATACACAGAATCTACTGCCAGTCTTCTGTAAATAAGATAAATGCCCCCAAGGCACTCACCTCAGTGACGTACCATTTCAGACACAGCTCAGCTGTAATTAAGACAGGAAGAAGGAAAATAAAGATTCTTTGAAAAATCAGTGTGGAGACCGTGTATGTACACTATTTAATTTTTGTCTTAATGTTTTTTTTTGTTTGTTTGTTTGTTTTTTGAACCTAAGATGTACATTGATAGAGGACTGGATCAGTGCATCAAATTGGAGTCTATTTTTTGAAGCACTAGAAACATCTGCAGTTGAGGATTTAGTTCCAGGTTTTCTTTTTGAGTTATCTTGTAGCATGCCAATGAAAAGGAATAGTGGAAATCCTGTGAAGAATAACATGTTTCATCAGCTGCAGCCACCGCAGCCAAAGAGGACTTACAATAGCACTGATGATCTCCACCCAAACTCCAGCGAACAGCAAGATCTCAGGGAAAACATGTTTTTCAAGGACACATTTGAGGAGGAAGAAGAGGATTCAGGAATTAAATCAGGTAAGTATCCTTTCACTGTGATTTTTTATTCTTCTAGAGCATTTATTGGGATTAGAGGAGATTTACATATTGTTTCAGCACAAACATAAAAGGTTTGTATGACTTATTATACTTAAGTTGTACAAATACAATAAATACAATTACAATTATGGTGGTTAATGGTAAATGAATCATTGTATAACACTGAAATTTGTTGCATTTGTAAATCTTTCATCAACCTATTTTATTGGAAAATGAAAAATTAATGAAAGTAGCATTTAATGCAGTTTGTAAAACTTCAAATATTGATCTGTTTTGCCATAAAAGTGCAAAGGAAATATGTTATAATAAAAATAATTTCCACATTTTTAGAGCATTTACAAAAATATACCCATCAACCAATACCTTTAATCATAATGCAGCCCAGTTCAGATACACTGCAGTCAAAGTTTATAACAAATGCCATTTATCTGACAGAGGCGGAGGAAAGTAATGGAACCATATCCTCTGAAGATGAATTGGACCACCTTGAATATTCAAAAAATTTTGGTCTGAAGCAAACTGTTACAAAGAAAAGTGTGAGTCAGATCATCAAAGACAAGAAGAAGCAGACTCAGCTAACGCTACTGTGGTATTTATATCATTATCACACATCAAAATACAGTGTATTATTATTCTGTATCTCAGTAATGTATTATATTAATATTATCATTTTTTGTACTTTATACATTTTTGTCAATTAGGCTTGAGGAAAACTATATAGTCTGTGAAGGAGTATGCTTGCCTCGGTGCATCCTCTATGCCCATTATCTAGACTTCTGTCGGAAGGAAAAGTTAGAACCTGCTTGTGCTGCTACCTTTGGCAAAGTAAGAAAAATCCTTACTGTAGAGAAATTATTGAGATTTTGCTTGCTGTAATTAAATAAATGATGAAATAAATTAATTTCATTTAAAAGAACAATTATTATTTGCTGAATGTTTCATTTCTGTATATCTGTAGACTATACGGCAAAAATTCCCACTCCTTACGACGCGGAGGCTCGGCACCAGAGGCCATTCAAAGTAAGACAGATTGGATAGAGTGGTACAAAAATAGCTACTTTTCTTTACCAGTTCACCATATCTCTTGAGCATTTTTTATTTATTAGATATTTTCCTTGTTCCAGGTACCACTATTATGGCATTGGGATTAAGGAGAGTAGCTCTTATTATCATTCAGTGTATTCAGGGAAAGGACTGACAAGGTAATTTTACCTGCTGATGCAAAGTAATATTTTATATAAAGTAATGCTTTACAGGAAATATTTTTATATATATAATAAATATATACTTTTTTCAGATTCTCTGGGAGCAAACTCAAAAATGAGGTTAGCATTTTTATATTTGATGTTTAAGGCTTAAGGAGGAGATACTTCATATTTTACTAAAATATATATTTTTAAATATATGTCTTTTATTCCTAATGAACAGGGAGGCTTCACACGGAAATATTCACTTAGCTCAAAAACAGGAACATTGCTACCAGAATTCCCAAGCGCACAGCATTTAGTACTTGATGACTCCATTTCCAAGGAAAAGGTGAGTCTGCTGTAGCTCAAATGAATAAAATAGTTTATTTAGTGTGTGCCCACTTGTAAAGTCCCACTTTCCTGACTGATGTGTTTCTTGCTTAGGTGGACACATTAATAATGATGTACAAAACCCACTGTCAGTGCATTCTCGACAATGCTATCAGTGTCAACTTTGAAGAGGTAGGCTACTGTTTCACCATCTGAGAGAACAGTTTACTGGAACCTAAATATTTAATAAATAAAAGGTTCTTTAATAAATATATTTCAGATCCAGAACTTCTTGCTCCATTTCTGGCAAGGCATGCCTGACCATCTCTTGCCTTTGTTGGAGAACGCTGTAATTGTGGACATCTTCTGTGTGTGTGACTCCATACTTTACAAGGTGTGTGTAATGTGTCTGTGTGTTGGGACACAGTAATGAAACAATGTGTGCTCATTAGAAACTGTTTGTTTTCTCAGGTACTGACTGATGTTCTAATTCCTGCTACAATGCAGGATATGCCAGAAAGGTTTGTTAAATCCTTTTCTTACACAGTGTGTAAGAAAAGGGCATTATCAGTCATCTTTGCTTAGAATTTAAGAAATTCATAATTTATGAAAACTATTAATAATGTGTTGAATCGATGTTTAATGTTTATGGGGCAATATGTCTAGTCTTTTGGCAGATATTCGAAATTTTGCAAAACACTGGGAGCACTGGATGGTGTCTTCTTTGGAAAATCTTCCAAATGTCCTTTCAGAAAAGAAGCTGCCTATAGCTCGCCGCTTTGTGTCCTCCTTAAAACGACAGACTTCCTTCTTACACCTTGCACAGGTGAGCTTTGCACTCTTGTGAAAAGTAGGGAATATCACATTCTTTAAAATTAGTGCAAAGATATTAAATGCATCTAAATTGTACCTATGGATACTTTACTTGATACTTAAGATGCTCTTTTAAAATACTTTTGTGAGAAAAACAATAATGAATTTGATCATCAGCATTACATACACACACCCATCAACCATAACATTATGACCACGTCCTTGTTTCTCCATTCTCTGTCTATTTGGTCAGCTCCTCTTACCCAACAGGAGCACTTTGTTATTCTATAGTTAAAGAATGTAATTTATCTGTTTCTCTGCATACTTTATTAACCTCCTTGCCCTGATTTTCCATGATCAGGACCCCACAGGACCACCACAGAGCATGCATTAAGTGGGTGGTGGGTCATTCTCAGCACTGCAGTGGTATGGACCTGGTGGTGGTGTGTTAGTATGTGTTGCGCTGGTATGAGTGGATCAGACAGCAGCGCTGTTGGAATATTTAACATTCTGCCCACTCACTGTCCACTCTGTTAGACACTCCTACTGTGTAGATGTAAAGTCAGAGACAGAAGCTTATGTGTTTCTGCACAGTTTGCATTTGGGATTGGCTTTAAACACTCCAACCACTTGTACCAGCACAACACAAACTAACACACCACCATGTCAGTGTCACTACGCACACACTCCGTGGTGGTCGAGTGGGGTCTTGACCATTGAAGAACAGGGTGAAAGGAAGGTAAACAAAGTATGCAGAGAAACAGATGGACTACAGTCTGTAATTATAGAACTACAAAGAGCTTCTGTATGGAAAGAAAGTGAATGTAAAAACAAGGAGGTGGTCATAATATTATGATTGGTGTATATAACATCAGAAATGTGATGGTTCAGTGCTGGATTTGGATTGTACATAAAATGGTTCTATTTATTTTGTCAACGTTGGCAATACGTTTCTCAATAATTAAGCAAATTATTGACTTTACATGTCAAAGACTGAATTATGCAAGCATGTTGTTTCAATTTCAAGGGAATGTTTTAGTTCCTTTTAAAATAATTTCCTTTGAAAGAATTGAATGCCCTTCTTCCATTGAGAGTTAAAATAAAAATGTTTGCCATTAGATTGCAAGACCAGCACTTTTCGACCAAAACGTCGTGACCTCCATGGTGAATGATATTGACAAAGTAGATCTGAACAGCATTGGCTCTCAGGCACTCCTTTCAAATACTAGTGACCATGACTTGGATTTCTACTCTGAATGTGAGTCACTCCATTCCATTGAGCTCTGGGAAATGTTCGTAGCATCTCATTATGTCTGATAACATTCATTCTGACTCCTCTTCTCATCTTGTAGACGATTCTATTTCAGTGTTTCAGGAGTTAAAGGACCTCCTGAGGAAAAATGCAACCGTTGAGTCTTTTATTGAGTGGCTGGACTCTGTGGTGGAACAGAAAGTCATTAAGGTTGGTTGCAAGTAAGATCCACAATCAATAGATCCACAGTTATGGGACTGTTGGAATGAAACCTCTTAATGTTCTTGCTTTTTTAGCCCAGTAAACAGAACGGCCGTTCAGTTAAAAAGCGGGCACAGGATTTTCTCCTCAAATGGAGTTTTTTTGGAGCCCGTGTGATGCACAACCTTACCTTAAACAATGCTACCAGCTTTGGTAAGTTCCTTTCATCTTCCTTTTCCTGAGATACGACCCCTGCCTCTTCTGGGTCAACGTTCAAGCATCTTCTGGTAGACGCTGAAGTTGCACTTTAAGATTTTTCTTTTCCCACAGCCTGGAACCTCACTTCATTTTGGCTACAAAAGCACAAAGTGCCATAAAATGTAGTGACCCATCTAGAATAAACAACTCGTTATCTCTTGGACACGTGTGCACTGATTAGGAAGAGCCTGTTCTAGTCATTTTAGCTTTTGATGGCCCTGCAGATGCACACAAGGCCAAACAGCTTCACTAGGAGAAGCCATCACATGACCTCACTCATCACACATCGGGCCAAGATGGGAGCTATTAGAAGCTGTAGGGGTGTATTTTAAGAAAACCCAGCAGACTGTTACAGTATTTTAACCTCTGACATCGTTCAATCAGATCAGCCAGAAGTGTTCTCCTTCACCCCGGCTTTCAGCAGCTTTTAAATGGCACCACTAGCAAGTCTTTTACATTTAGCCTTGTGCGTTTAGAGCACTTTTCTTCTTTGCTGGGACAAATTTTAAGAGTTTCTGGGCACAAACAAGATGTGGATGTTATTTTTAAAAAGGAGCATGAAGCAGAGGACAGGTCAAGTCTGAGAGTTGAAAACCTCTTTCCCACTAAGCCTCCCTATACTCATCTCTGCTTTATTCTGTTTCCATTTGGTGCCAAATTAATCCATTTCTTTTCCTGTTAATCAGTCTAGGGGAGCAAAATGTACAAAAAAAAGTTCAGCTCAATAACATTCTTATATTTTATTGTAAGTGTTGAAATGTGGAACAAATACCATTAAGTGAAAGATATCACCATTTAAACATATTCAAATTAAAATGAAATGTTTTAATAAATAAATTGAACATTTTCTTCATTTGGTGGAGTATGTTGTGGGGAAAAATTAGTGGTTTTAGTTCTCATACAGAATCTCCTACAGAACTCTTTTTTCATGCACTATTTATCTATATTGTATGTTGTAATATAGTCTCTATATTATATATTCTTCATTTTTATATAGTGTTTTTATTTACTAAATTATTATCTCTTTCTACTCTTTTCTCTACTGTACTGATACTGCTGCTGGAATCTTAATTTCCCTGAGGGAACCCTCCCAAGGGATCAATAAAGTTATCCTATCCTATCCTATCCTATCCTATCATACAATAATAAATAGGTATTTTATTAGTGCACTGATCTGGATTTTATGCTTTAATAAAAAATAATACTTTTGAATAAAATGTTATAAAATATAATAAAAGAGCACTGAAAAGAAAAACAACCCCACAATCTTTAAATATTGTATTTTATCTAACTTTTTTCTTTGTAAATGTAATTGTGTGTTCAGTATGATAGTCTTGTCATGTAAAAATGGTCAATATAATATAATCATTATAGTTATGTCTAATAGTAAAATAATATATAATAATTACTGTATATCTGAATATTTGTAATGTATTGTTATGTAATGTAACTAATACATGTGTAGAGTACTAAAGAATAATAGAATTTCAGAATTCATAATGTAACAATGTGACAAGTTCTATTTAACTCAGAATTCGTTTGAAAAGTTTGATTGATTTGAAATAAACAGTTTTTTGTTACCTCATTATTTTCACTTATGATACCAGTGTACAATGATTCTTCCAGGAGCTCTACTCTATCCAATTAATCGCTGTATCTCCTCTTTAATATTGTAAAAGCTCTAATAAATCTGTCCCAAGCAATAACTTATAATATCCTCTTTAGGCTCTTTCCACCTCATACGGATGCTATTGGATGAATATATCTTGTTGGCAATTGAAACACAGTTCAATAATGACAAAGAGCAAGACCTCCAGAACCTCCTGCACAAATATATGAGAAATGCAGGTACTGTGGTTATGTCATTTCCTTAAAAACTTCAAACCAGTTCTTTGAGCTAAAGTTATCATAATATATTAATCGTTTCAGATGCCAGTAAAGCAACATTCACAGCTTCCCCAAGTTCATGCTTCCTGGCTAACCGTAGTAAAACCGGGATGGTGTCCAGTGATTCCTCTGTTAAGAATGAGACCAACCCAGAATATGCATATCTGCCTGTACCAAGCACGCAACATGGGCTGGGAGCCAATATGGTGGTTTACCAAGGGACGGAACAAGACAGCTTCACTCTTTCCGGTATTCAACCCATTTCATTGTTCCTCATTCACTATATTTTGTTGCACCCTAAATTGAACCCTAACTGACCCAACAGGGCTTTTGCACAAACATTCAAACTCTTGTGATCACAGTCATGTTTCATTTATTTACAATAACATATATATATATATTACGCAACAGTTAATTCTGGCCGCACAAGCTGATTGGTTGTGGTGTCACTATAACACACTCCCTCTCATCCTCTATTTTTTTTTAATATAATGTCAATGTTAGATTTTTTATTATATTTTAAGAAGTATTTGAAGTTAAAGCTAAAACATTCTCCAATTCTATATTTATTATTTTTTCTTATCTTCTTGAGATGAATAAATATTCTATATTTATCAGATAAATATTATTGGTTTCATATTATTAAATCTGATTCTGAGCTCTGTCTGTTTTATGTATTTATCTATCTGTCTAATTAATTTGTCATATCATTAATCAAGGACAACTGGACTACACCCAAAGCACTGGTCCACTGATCACACCACCAATTTCCCCAGCCATGGCCAACCGAGGCAGCGTGATAAACCAAGGCCCAATGGCTGTGAGGTCACAGAGCAGTTGCCCCATCCAGCCTCATGTGCCCTGCCAGGCTTTCCCTGAAGCCATGTGCCAAAATGTGCCCAACTCCACCTCTGGTTATTATCCCAGCTCCTCGGCCTACCAGCCTACTTGCCTTCCCCCAACCCACACTCCAACATCAACCTATC
The DNA here is from genome assembly GCA_034509495.1 of Acestrorhynchus altus. Lineage (NCBI taxonomy): Eukaryota > Metazoa > Chordata > Actinopteri > Characiformes > Acestrorhynchidae > Acestrorhynchus > Acestrorhynchus altus. The sequence continues at coordinate 36,188,732 of CM067503.1, read as the reverse complement.
ACGCTCGAAGTGATGGCGGACGTTACACATCCTTTAGTGGGCAGCAGCTGACCAAGGACTGCTTTAGCAGCAGCTGCAGTGCCTTACCCTACAGCTCCAGAATATTAACCACTACCTATTCATCTGCTGCTGACCCAACTGTGGAGGTCCAAGGGGTGCAGCTACTGGACACGGGAGGGTACAGCTCTGTTGGAGGAGGATGTTCAGGCCCAGTGTACACCAGCACATCACACAGTGGTGAGAAAGTTAATGTCAATGGTCAATGTTAGTTAACATAAATTGATTCAGTTTCGTTTGGTATGAATTAATGTGGAAAACATCAGAAGAGTCAAAATGAAAGATAATTGTGAAGGCATATTTTGGGTCAATAGTGAAATAATATTGTCGCTGGTGCACAAAAATACAGTGTCCCCAAAATGGAAACTGGGGTGGCATGGTGGCACTGCAGATTGTTGTGTTACACAGCACCAGGAGCCTGGGAATGTGGGTTTGATGCCCACTCTTTTGTGTCTGTGTGTATGTTTGTGTTCTCCCCATGTCAGTGTGGGTTTTGTCTGTGTACTCTGGCTGCCTACAAAAAATGCATATGGGAGGTGAATTGGCCATTCTAAATTGTCCCTAGGTATATGTGTGAGTGTGTGTGTGTGTGTGTGCGTGTGTATGTATTTGTGGTACCCTACAATGGACTGGCATCCTGTTCAAGGTCTAATGCTCAAAGATTGCAGGTAGGCACTAGATCTACCATGATCTTATTCAGGACGAAGCAGATAAGATAATGACTGACTGACAAAATGGAAACATTACAGGAGAAGGAAAAAACCCCTTAACTTTCAGTGGAAGTCAGTGTAAAGTTTGTGAAAAATTGAGAAATGGATATGTAAGATTTATACTTATGTACATGTTTAAATTTTGGAAACTGATTTTGAACTTAAGTTTTTTATTCCTTTCTAATTGACAGGCTACTATGGAAACAGTGGCTATGTGGACAGCCAGAGAATGGGCTCTCTGATCGATCAGCATGTGTCTGTGATCAGTACCGTGAGCTCTATTCGCTCTGTCCCTACGTACTCTGAAGTCCATGATCCTCTCAACATCCTGAATGACACGGGCAGGAAGGTAGCGGGTCCCTATTATCCCGAGCAGCCTGCTTTAATGACACGCACAGCTGGTGAGGACAAACATTAGCAGTTATTTTTAATGTGTTCTGAATCGGGTTGATTCAGTTTGAGCTGAAGTTTAATTTCTTGAAAGACTTATTTTATTATATTGTATTAATTTGTTTTTGCATTTCTTTTGGTGGTTAAATTGAAAATTAAGACCATTGGCTATTTTAATTAAAATGTTTTCTGCTATTAACATTTTTCCTTTTCATTAAAATGAAACGCTCAGTTATCTCCTATCATTTGGGAGTGGGGTCAGTTAATTTCAATTAAAGGTCACAGAAGTTTAATTCCTTGAAAGTTTCTAAATGTACACCTGTACATAAAGGCCCATAGACCTTTCTGAACTGAGCTTGAACAGATTTGTTCTGTTCTTTCGTTAAAGTGTTTTTTTTTCACTGTTTGTTTTTTGTAGGGTCTTCAATAGCCCCTCCCATACCTTGCTCCATCTCTCCATGCATGTATGGGTCTGCAGCTCAGTATCATCATTCCCAAGAAGCCCTGCTGCCTCACCAGAGCAGTGCAGAAGTGCAAGAAGTGGTGTCCTCCCTGCCCCCCATCAACACCGTCTTCATGGGGTCAACTGGAGGACCACCCTGACAGTTACCAAAATAACCCAATGTTGATTCTTGATTCCTGCTAGACTGAGTAAAGGAGATGTGAAGTCTGTGATATAAATATTAAGGAGAATAGTTTCAAAATGTCTTATAAATATTACTTGAAAGATTTTGCATACTAAAAAACGTGACAGTTTGACTTGAATCAAACCGTATGTACATCATTTCCCTTTGAATTAAATATATTACAGTTATTGTTAAAATCAAGCAAACTGTAAGAGTGTATGTTGTGTATTTTATTTATTTTATATATTTTATTCAAGTTGAAATGATTCACATTTTAATGACATTGTTTCAAGTAGGTGATTTTCACCTTTGGTTCAGTGCAGTTTTCTCTTTGTATATTAATAACATAAGAACACCACAGCCTTATGTGTTTATTTGTAGTGATTATTTCAGTGTCTTTAGCATTTATTATATATATTTGTCATCATTTTATTAAGTTAAATTGCTATATGGTCTCTTCCTAAGTAAAAGAGTGGGCCAAAAGTCTGAGACCATTAAAATACTTCTCTAAATTATTATTATTATTATTATTATTATTATTATTATTATTATTATTATTATTATTATTATTATTATTATTATTATATATTTTTTTTTTATCAGCTTAAGAATTTGAATGAAACATGGAATCTGTAACATTTGAACAAGAATTTCAGATTATTATAGCCTGTGGTAGTGTTTCCCACTTTTACTTTAATAACCGTGTTTTTTTTGTTTGTTTGTTTGGTTTTTTTTTTTTTATTTCTAAGACATTTGCACCTCATTTTATGTCTGCATTTCACCAAGACAAAATGAGAGAAGAAACTGAGAAAGAAGCAGATGAGAGTGCACTGAAGCCATAGCATTTGGATGCAGGAAAGTTCAGGACCTGTGCAGGCTGCCATGTGCCGTTCAGCTGTTTTAGTCTTATCTTTACACTAAAACACCCGTGAACCAACACTTTGAGAATACACAAGGCTTTAATAGGTAAACCAGCCCCTCTGTGGTCCAGTTAAAGATTACAGGCAGGAAACCCACCTGAAGAAGCTGTGGATCAAAGTCGGGTGTTATCTGCACTGGGAGAGATTAGTTGATTTCTCCATTGTACAGTGGGTTAAGATATGCCCTGATAAAGGTGTTGACCAAAACCAGAACCAATAGAGGCGTTTAAGGCCACAAGCTGTTTATACATTGTGACCCTCAGAATAGGAAAAGGGTGTTTTATCCCTTGCCTGTGTTCTCCAAATTGAGCTTTGTTAGTCTTTCAGCAGATGGAAGCTAATAAAACCATAATCAGTAACATTAGATTGGGCGCTGCATTTGTGTACAGAAATGATATCATCTCAAAGCTGCATGCTGTATTTGAATATACAGAGCTGATACATGCTGCCTATGGGTTAGATGATGATTTCAGCATTTGTCCATACTGTGTATAAAGAATGGAGAATTAATGATGAAACAGTCCCGCATTGTGCCGTCTTTTATCTACTCGAGGGGAAAATCCATTTCAGCCCTTGGACTGGAACAGATGGCTTGAAATGTAATGATTACAAAAACCTGACGTTAAAATAGTTTAATTACAAAGTCAATAATGCCCCCAACAATTGCCAGGCCTGTAGTGTAAAAACAACAGAAGGCGGAACGCAAACTTTGGGACAATGTTTAACCAGAACTTTGCATTAGGCAGGGAGCCTCCATATGTATCACAGCCAGACCAAAGATCAACAGATCCGGTGCAATTACGCAGCACCTTCTAACCATCACCCTGACGGAGAGGGCTTTAGTGCTACACTGAGGCCCAGTGCTCAGTCACTGTCACATCTAGTCTGCTCCAGCCAGAGGAAAACATGAGTCACTCTCTTATTTAGATCCACTGCCATGCAGTTGCAGTATCTGCTGTGAAACAGTGCCTTTGTTTATTTACTTTCCAGGCAAAATGGAAAGAGTTCATATTTCAAGAGATATTTCAGAGGTAATCTTATGCAAATGTTTGGGTAATCCAGGTCAAATGTCACATAACTGCAAATAAGTGAACAAACGTATAATATTTTATAAAATATTAAATATTTAAATAACTTAAATAAGCTATATCTTTTACCCAAAATGTTTCATATTGAAAAAAATGCCCTCAAAATATTTAATTACTTTTGCACATTTTTTTTATTTTGCAAAATTGTCCCTTTGGAACTATATGGTTCTATCTACATTCTGAGCAATTTTGAGATAATGAGCATTAAAGTCTTTATAGTGACACTGACATATATTGACACAGAAACCTTCTGTTTTATAGATAAAGAGTCTTAAATGCATACAACTTATAAATAAAGTTTAAAAGTCACAGAAATAGAATATGTCAATCAGTCAGTCACTATATTAACGACTTCTTCCTGAAAAAGGTCGCAGATAATCCAGAGCCCACCTGTAGTCATTGGGCACAAGGCAGGAATACCCTCTGGACAGGGTGCTAGTCTATTGCTGGGTATGAGAAAATGTAAATAACCACATTTTTTTTAAAATGTAAATATAACCAGTAGGTATCACCAGTAGAATGTGCTGGTCTCTGTAAAGAATGTGAGCTTATTGTCCCATTGAAAAAACATGGAATTTGACTTTTTCTGTTCAAGCAGATGATCTTATACAGTTACACATCTGTGCAAGACCTGGTACACTTCCAGCACATGCCCCAGTCACAGAAACAGCACTTGAAGCTTTAATCCTTCGGAGAAAAGACAAAATCAGACTGGGAAACAGTCACCTGTGATTCTGTCCATTCTTTCTGTGAGAAGACCATAAGCCTTTGGAAAGAATCAAGAAGCTGCGAGTGAGGAAAAAATCCCCAAATCGATATAAATAAACATTTGAAAAAATTAATGGTGTTCAATACTACTGTTCTACTGTGAGTTCAGACCTGAACATTATGGAAGGTGTTTGGGATGGCTTAGATGGTGATGAGTAGAAATTAGAGGTCCTGAAACTAGAATGAACTGGAGGTTTGGGAATATCTCTGTGCTGATTAATTTAGATTTTATTTATTTGTTGAGGCCTGCGTGTCATTTAATTATATGTATTTTTTCTGCTTTTTGTCTAGTGTTGTTTAACTTGTTTTGAATGGCAATTATCATGAAATAAACCAAGGATAATATCTTACATTTATAAAATGCACTGAATTTAGATAATTTATGATTTATAATAATATAATAATAATTACACTTGCTAGAGGAAACAGTGCTGTTGATGCTGTTGAACACGTTTATATTAAATAATGATATTGGTAGTATTACTTTATTTAGCAGCTTTAATGGTGAGAAGATAACTTGCAGAACCCGTGGCTAATTTTGTGAGATATTTTCATAGTTTGACATACTTATATTTACCAAAAAATTTGAAGAGTATTAATAGGAGACACACATGCCAGATATTGTTATTTTCAGGAGATCCTAGGTTACGCAAATTTGTTTTCATTGACATGTAAATATTAACAGAGTTTAAATATTTGTATGAGATTTACCATGTTTTAATCAAAAATTTACTTGTGCCTAAAAATTTTTTGTGTTGTTTTGCTGTATGTGTTTGTGTTTGTTTTGTTTGCACATATGTCATAAAACCTTTTCACAATTGGTCATCCATAGTGTTTTTCAGCTGAAAATGCAATAATTCTGATGAGTTCTTTGTAATGATTAGATTGACAAGTCTATTTACAATAATACGTTGTTCAAAATCCTTGACAGTTTTCCAAATAAAATCAAAAACCATGTAAATGTCCTTTATTTATTTTTTATTTATGTATGCATTAGTATTATCCCTTGTCAGGACTTTTATTCTGTAATTTGAAAACAATGAGATCAAAGAAAGAGAGCAAACAGGCACGCTTCTCATTTTGCTCTTTAAGGCAATGTTTGGGCCAGTGACATTTTTAGTCCCACTACTCTTGCTGATCAGGTTGGAGTCTGCATGTAGTTGTAGTTGTACATGTAGACAGAGCAGTAAACATGCACTGGAAGCTCCTTTGGCATTTAAACTGGGATATAACACTTCCACAGCCAGTAAATTTCTGGACAATGTAACTGACCTCTTAAAGCAGTCTGTCTTAAAGCATTTCTGAAATGTATATTCTGTGTGCAGCTTGCACTTCTGTCAGTGATGTTTGTGACCACTTTATCTGCTTTCAGTGCTCTGTTCAGCTGAGAGACACAACCATTGGCAGTAAAAGGGCACACATACCACTCAGATTACTTTCTGAATAGGAAGGGACAGCAAATGTATCACTCCATCAACATTAAAAGTGTTTCCTGCCCACTCGAGATGTCCGAGTTGAGAGGAAAACCTGTGTCGGCTGTAGCAACACTTGTATGTGAGAAATGTTTTGGTGAGTAATAAACAGACTATCAGTAACACCTTGCCTAATAGGTGGTCAGTTTAGGGTGGGTAGCAGTTAGCAGTGATCAAACACTTGATCAAAGTTTGTTAACACTGAATGGGAGGTCCAGTATTATTCATCAATATACCTGCTATTTATTTAAATTCCAAAACAGCCATTAGATTCTTCATTTTGCAGGAGATATTTTTGAAAGGGGTTAGTCATAAAAACTATACCAGCATAAGGAATAGAAAAGTCCATGGAAAAACAGGCATTTCCAAAACTGGAGTTTAAAACATTTTAAGAAACAGAAAAATGAGACCCCTAATAAACAGTAGGCCACTAAAACTGCTGCCATCAGTTATACAGCCAGACTGGACAGAATCAAGCTCCACTCTTTTCTGTCAGTCCTTCCACTGCGAGAAAGACGACTGAACAATGAACAGCTGAAATGAAAAAAAAGGGAGTTCTCAGAGCAATAAACAAATCACCCCACTTGGACTTGCTGACCTATAATAAAGGTAAAGGGTGACCACATTAAAGACTTGTGTTGTTGATGCTCCTGTTGCATCACTGTACAAGGAAAAACATCTCCAATATCTCTCCAATCGTGGTGATTTTTCAGAAGAAGGCAAAAATATTCTTAATTTCCAATAGAAGTAAATGGAAAATAAGAGTTTATTCATTTTTAGAGCATTTCTATTTATTTATCTCAAATTATTTACATACTAAAATGGACAAAAAGGGAGATACGTGGTTTTCACTGGGCAGCAGTGACATGTTTCTGCTGTGTTCTGAAGCTAAAGAAGGATTAAACTGTAGATAATTGTTGATTTGACTGGAAATGGACACTTTACACAATACTGGGTTTGAAGGGGAGTCTAGATACATTTGGACACAGTTCACTACAGTAGTCCAGAGGGAGTCAAATCACATACATTAGGGACATAAGATATTTTCCATGGTTCCTTTACCAAGGAAAACAATAATTCAATAATCAAACAATAATCAATTAATTCAGTGTTCAAAACTTCCACAGATTCCAGACTATTCTTTTTTTTTATTACATTTTAACCCATTCATATAATTGGTTCTTATGAATGTGCTTGTGTATAAAAGCAAGTAGAACATGAGTCTTTGAAATAGAACTGTTCAGGATAAACTACTCATCCAAAGTAGAACTGCTACAGGGCTCACCAACCCTGCTCCTGAAGAGAGCTTTGCTAAGCCCTACTTTAGAGCCGTCGGAACACATTCTGTAGTGTTTTGTCTTATTCACAGTAAATTCATTTGGACAGGAATGGGTTAATGATAGATTATGGGGGATAATGATAATAAAGATAATATAGATTGGGTCTAAATCTGGATTTATTTTAAAACTAGAACCTGAGATCAGTTGTACAATTTGCACTGTATTATTTTGCCATGTTCCACATGAGGGCAGTGTAAAGCTAGATATCAACCAGAACTGGGCCTTTACATCTTTCAACCAGATCATCCAGCAGGTATGAAGAATGAACATAAATAGCAGTCTTACATTACATTTTGAATCATTTCCATATATGTATAATATTTCAATGTGAAAATAATTTACATAATATTTTCTTTACTGTATTTAGAGTTTGAATGACTTATGTGGATGTGTCACTTAGATCAGACATGCAGACAGGGAAAGTTATTTAAATGTACCACATAACTCCACTAATCAGGTAAATGTGAGGTTAAACCAGGAATTTCACCTCTGTGTCTGAATGACACTTAGTTAAAGCTTATTATCTTTCTCATGATTATATATATATATATATATATATATATATATATATATATATATATATATATATATATATATATATATATATATATATATATAAACAATTTATAGTTATGGCATTTGACCATACTATATATATATATATATATATATATATATATATATATATATATATATATATATATATATACCATATACCATTTTATAAAATAAGAACCAGCTTAGATGAGTTTGGAAAAGGAGTTAAATATATGTGTTAAATACTGCTATTGTCTGTTAAATGACAATGTAATGTCATCTGTGAACAAGCGTATCACAGCTGTAAAACCATGTTTAAACCAGATCTGCTCTGTACACAATGTTAACAATTCTGGAAGAATAAACCAATAAAATGTAAAATTAGCATAAACTTAATTACTCTTATTTTTTACATTACCTTCCAGTTAAAGTTAAGAGCATTTTTGCGTTCTGTTAAATTGCAATTTTGGAGGTTGGATGATGATCTTCAGTGATGATATACGGAATAATAGTATATAACAGTAAAAAGGGATGCACTGACTTGCATAATTTCTTCAGAATTAGTTCACTGTTCTATGAACAAAGGCATTCAGAAGGGTTTTGATGTGAAAAGAGTAATTGTAAAGAAACAGACTCTGATTTCTTCATGGCAGTGGTGATAAAAACACTGGCATTTATATTTACAATACAAATATAAACAATATATTCTAGAATGATTCATCATATTTTTAAAACAGAAGGATGACATAGGTTCATTTTTCTTCATTAAAATATACACTCAGAGAATTTACAATATTGTAACAATTTTATATTAGTACATAACTAACACAAAAAACAATCTCTGTAAAGATTTTTTCACTGATATGTAATCTATAGTGCCTTAACCTTTAGGCAAACTCTAGATCAATTTGTTTATATTTCTAGTAAAATATTCCCATATATATATATATATATATATATATATATATATATATATATATATATATACAAATATTTGAGAACCACTGTCCTTTACTGTCCTGCTCAACCTAATAAACAGATAAAATACATGAAATGTGGTCCAAACTTTTATCTTTTAAACCTTTAATACAATAAACACACATCTTCCATTCAACACATTGCAAATTTCTGACAGCATTTCACACCAAAGCCAATCTGGCCACATCTTAATAATTGAATTATGCAGACTTTTTTCAAACATCTATGGAATCTCACTGTAATTATGTGCAAGTTCTAATAACTAGGTGTAAAAAGAGTCTTTATCTAATAATATTTGTCATAAATGAAAATCATTAATGAACTCTGAAGAAGAAAAATAACCCTCATCTGTCCTTTCAACCTTTCGAGCTCTTTGTACAGTTACAGAAGCCAAAGGCTGTCTATCAGTTTATAGGTTTTGACTAACGTCAAGCCCAAGAATTCCACAACTGTGTGCGTCTTAACCTGAAGCGAGCAGCAGGCCAGTGTAACTGTATTTGGAGAGCAGCAGCAGACGTTGTAGGCATTTCTCTCATTGGTGGTAAATATCTGGGGGAATCTCTTCGCGTTCCATGCCAGAGATGCTCTGAGCTACTGCAGTGCTATAGTGAAGGCTTTTCTGCTCCCATAACAAGTGTACAAAGATCTCATTGGAGCTCCATAGGCCAACATAGCAGGGGTTTTTTTTCTTAATCAAAATAAGAGATTATGATCTAGGTACAATCAAACATATAATAGAATGAAACATGAAGGACCACCACTTTGAATCACCAGCAGCAGACCAATATAATTTGGTCACAATGACTTGAAACTTAATGTACATTAAACTACATTCAATTTAGGAACGTTTTCCATCTCCTATAATGTTATGTTGTGATGGGGTTGTATAATAATTGCATAACAATAAAAAAGATCTTTGACTGTGTTGAAGTGAACATAATGAGTAAATTGTAGCCATATATACTGTTTTTTAGGTGTCAAATCCATTTAATGCATTTTTAATGTTTCTTTTAATGTGAAACAAATGAATTGGGTTTTGAACAAGAGCCAGTTGTGTATTTCCTATCATTACCGACCCTGTGTTCAGAAATATTGGTGCTCATCAAAAATGACAGTGTTCACACTGAACTAAAAAGCAGATGGCAGTCAAATCCCTCTCCTTACTGAAGGCTTTTCTATTTGAATATTCTATTTAATGCTTCTGCTGAGCATTCAAAAGCTTCAAGGCCAACCTGCTCTGGTGGTCCATTTCTTTTTTGTACTCATGTAACCTATTTACAATATACAGTGTATTACTTTTTAAATAAAATATGTACATTATTTGCTGGTTTATTACCACTGTGTGATTTCAAGGCAAATCTGCCGTTATTAAAATTTAAGGCCACTCTTTTGTAGGTTTCATGGTTCTAACCCCTTTATTTTCCTCTGCCTTCTCATTGTCCAGACCGTTAACATAAAATAGCTGTTCCACTGTTCATCACGTCTGTGCCTTTTACAGCAGAGCATTTAACTGAACACTGATTCTTCTCTGCTTGTCTTACCTGGTATTTGACTGTGGTTGCTGGTTTGGATTTGCTTATTCGTGGTTTTATTGCTATGCATTGTGATGTTTTGTGTATTACTCCTTGAGTACTGCGTTTTGTCAGAACAGAGATCAATCCCCACTACTTACAAATGATGAATTCTTGCAATAAGTAAAGTGTTTATAATACTGAAAAAAGCAGGTACAGACAGAGAAGCACTTGAGCAGTCAAATGGTTTATTGAGCTATAGTTTTAAGTACCTAAAATGCTAAAGCACTTTTTTTTTTTTCATTTTTACATTGTTCAAAACAGCTGCCCTTTACATCCTTATGTATGATGACTGGACCAACATAAAGGGCCTGAAATGTGCTGAAATAAGCTCCTATTGCAATAATGAGGTCAATTTATATCCTTCTGTAAAGTTTTTTGGCTGTTAAGGTAGGATGTTGGTGTGTTGATTTCCAGGATTGCAAAATTCACTTTTTCCCACAGTACGAACAGGACTCAAGCAACCATGACGTTCATTTATATATACCTCCAATTTTCTTAAAATATACATTTTCACAGTCGTCTTATTTCACTCAGTAGAAGTAAGCCAATAAAGTCTAATGTAAAGAAAGCCCCTACAAATGTCTAAACAAGCGTCAGTGAGTATGTATTATGTAGAATGTATTATTGAATAATTACATTAAAATTAGTCCAATATAAAAATCAATGTCTCTTTGAGGGACTGTTGCTTTTGCCCTTAACTGAAAGCTCAAATAATTGGGAGTGAATCCCATTGGCCTGTTTCAGACTTGTTAATAGTGTCTAAAATGAATGGAGCCTAATTGTGTTATCTGTTGTATGTAAACAGTGAACAGTGTTCCAGCTGGTTCTTTTCTAGCCTCTGTCCCTGTATGATCTCTGTTTGACTGGCAGAATGAACCTTTACACACTAGTCCATTAGCAGGGAGAAGTGAAAGGGCCCTATTCACTCACTTCATTTTAATCAGAGCGGGAGGTGAATTGTCCATTGAAGAACACTTGATGTAAATGGAATGAAAGCACCTCCGATCAGATGGCTGCTTTCTTAGGTTTCCTCCCAGTTTCAACCAAGCTGTGACATCCTGGCTGTAAATTAGACTTCACGCAATTCTCATTGGGTTGCTCGGGGAGAGTAAATGTGCCGAGTTGCTCTTCGTATTATAGCTTTTGACATTTTTTAGGTGTGTCTGATTTGATTGTCCTCTCAGACTCATTTCTGTGCAGTTGTCATATTTGCCATCTCCATTGCATACAGGCAAACCACAGTGCAGCAAATCCCTCACCTCTTCCCTTACTCATTTTTTTTTTAACATGCCCCGAGCCCAACTGATCCATTTCAGCCAGTCTCTTTTGTGCTGATGCTCCAGTCTCTATGGCAGCCCAGATAAGCTTTAGTGGAGGTGGGACATGTGATGTCTGGAGAGACAGCCAGGTGTGTAGGAGCTTTGTTGGTTTAAAAAAAGACATTGTCTACTTCTTTAATAAGGTATTGCAATTTTTGGTGGACAGCATTATGTATGTTATGGTTAGGGTTCTTTATATTGTGTACAGTCCACTCCCACACTACCACACTCCTCTTATTTGAGCAAATGTGTATTATTATTTATAATATATATTTATATATATTCAAATGATTGAGATTTTAAATAATAATAATTTTGAGATCACGTTCCTCCTAAATGTATAAACTTCATTATCCTCTACTTTTTCTACACTTCCACACATTTTTTCTTGAATGACTGCAGCACACAGACTGTTCTGTTGGTATACCAAAGCTGAATAATAGTTTACGTGACAGAAAATCAATAATATCTGCAAAGAAAACCCAGCCCTTCGCTTTGTATCCTTCAAGTAAATAAGCGTGGGCACTTTTTCCTCATTCAGCCTTGAACAAACAATGCTTTGTGCAGCTACATACAAAGATGGGCATAACATCCCATAGGAAAGTGCCATGTTTTTATGAGCGTTACCACTAATAACACCACTAATAATACTCCAACAAATTCAAAAATGTCATTAAACAAGCACTCCATTTTTTAATTTCTAAAGCTGAAAATAGGAGGAATCTGCTGCAGACAAACAGTTGAGGTCTTTCTGAAACATTTAATTACAGAGACAATCTGCTCCAAAATAAGTTCAGGTATGAGCAGAACTATGCCAAAATCAGAGACCCTCCATTTATTTATAGTCATAACAGCTATTAAGCAGATTTATATATATATTTGTATGTATAACAGAAAATAATTAATGACAACTAGATGTTCTTGAAAAAGATGGGTCTTCAGTTGGTATTTGCAGACAGAAGTTGTTTCCACCACCAGAAAAGAGTCTGGATGCTTATCTTCCATGCATTTTGCTTCAGCAGCAAAATCTAATATCAGGTGTTTGAGTGTTATTAAATATACAGTTTACCTTCATTACTTGTTCTTTTCTTGCTTTCATGTTTTTTTGTTTTTTTTTACAGAGATCTGCAATTTTGGAAGTTCAGTCTTAGAAATTAGGGCATTTTCTGCTTCTTACAGACTAGACTGGTCTGGACTAGACTGTACATTGTTCTGAGCAGCAGTTTCAGTTTGATTTGATCAAATGTTCTTTTTTAGTTCTTCTTAATAAGGGCTTATTTTTAAAGTTTTAATTCCACCTCAGTTTGGAAATGTCAATGGAACAATAACATGTGATGCTTCTGACACTAGGAGGCTGAAAACAAGCAGATGGTTCTTTTCAAACAGTGTCATTATATCATATATCCTATGTCATATATCATATATTATATCATATTATATCATATATATTTGGAGACAGACCACCACCATTCATCCATAGAGAGCATGGCCAATTTTGCAATTTTTGCAATTTTTGCAATTTTTGCAATTGTGCAGAGTGCTAGTGCATTAGATTGCCACTTGGAGCCAAGCTTAATCACATTCAAATCTGTTCAGACCCACAACACTGAGTTAGCTTCTTATCCCTAAAGGATGGATAGAAACATCTGTAGGTGGTTGGTCACAGTCATTCATACTATTAAGCCCATTGCTCTCTTTAAAGACAAACTCATCTGACAACCTACACATCCATGTACTTGCTCTGAATCCTGTCTTGAATCATGCTTTTCTAAATCTCAAATATTCTACAAATCCTAGGCCATGAAATTATTGGAAGACCAATCTCCCTTAGAGCTACACGTCAGAGGCCTTGGCACAAGATTGCATTCGACTCTCAAAACTCTTCTTTACTGAAGGAAGGACAGAGGTCTTACACCTTGTATTGATTATAGGGATCATAATAATGGTACTCCTACAGATCTATTTCTATGCTTATATAGATATCTATAGATCTTCACTTGCCGTGTGCAGTGTTTGCAGCCATTAAAGGATCAGGAACAGCATCAGAGAATGAAAAGAGGGAAAAGCAACCTTAACTCAGGCAAACCTTAACTTGGGATCCATCCTCCTCTGATCAAACTACTCCTACATTATGGATAGGGGGACACTGGACCACCACATTTCTGCTGTAATACTCAGGTGTACTGTTGACTTCCTGGCACTGTGCAAGACGGCTGCCTTTCCTGTCGCTCCATAGCTTAGCTCTTTTTAACCCCCCTTTCTCACCTTTCCACATACTTTGCTCCTCTGATGAGTGTGTTCTTCTACATATCCTATGGATATTTTTTACTCTGAAAAGGCAACCAGGAGCCAGTTTTCTATCGTATTCGAGAGAGGAGCTGCTGGCCCTGAGAACAAAGGGACAAGTCGGCCTACGAATAATAATATGCAATACCCCCTCCTACAGGACTCTTTTATTTCATGCACTATTTATCTATATTGTATATTGTAATACAGTCTCTATATTATATTTCTTAATATTTATATAGTGTTTCCTTACTAAATTATTATCTCTTTCTACCTTTTCTGTACTGTATTTATGCTGCGGCTGGAACCTTCAATTCCCTGCGGGAACGCTCCCAAGGGATCAATAAGGTTCTATCCTATTCCTATCCTATCCTACTGGAGGTGATGTCGGTGATGGCAGGAACTAGTCCAAGGCAGGGTGAGAATCTAATCCAAGTCCATTAGCCTGCCAGTGTGAAGGGGTGGCAGGTGAGCACAAGATGGGGTGGCAAAGGACCACAAGCTTCTGAAGGGGTTGTGGAGAGCTTAAGTTTAGTCTTCTGTCAACCGATGGTCCATCCTTAACTCATTAACACCCCATCTGCCTTCCAGTCCTCCAGACATACTATGAGATATCATTTCATCATGTACATAATTTACTTACACAATATTTTGATTTACTCATCAACTTTGCCTGAACATGAACTTATGTCATCTCATCCTTCTTGAAGAGATGGTTAAAAACATTCTGGTTGTAAAGTCTATACACAAACCACAGCTTTAAGAGATCTATGATTAATCAGGAGGTTCCCTTCTAAGGAGCTCCAGTATTTTCTGGGTTTTGTAAATGTAAATGTCTAAATGTCAGACTATTGTTCACTCCTCATATGCAAATAACTTAAGGGAAGGTTAATTTATGGGCATCAGTCTAATGGACAGTTTGACAGGGCAAGTTGTGTACATTTCTAAAGGATGAATGAGCTCATTACTGATCACCACAGATTTGAATGGGCATAAAATTCAATTATTCATTCAAATACAGTCATGGAGCTCTTTTTTGTATATTAACACTGTATCACTCCACAAAACAGCAAAAACTACATTAGTAAAGTAAATGACATGAGAAATAGAGTGAAAGGAAATCTGATTCGACAGTTTCTTGATGGCTTCTAAAAACCCAGCCTTTGCTTGCTCAGTGGGTGGCATATGGACACAGAGAAGGGTTTGGTCAGGGCTCGTTGCAGCTCAGGGAAATGTTCCGCTCGTGTTTGTGGTTTATCTGTGTGTTACCATGTGTGAATCAATACACCTTAGGTGGCACCAATCCATTGTCTGTGTGTCTGTGATTCTTGTGAGGTTGGCCAGTCATTCCTCTCCCCTGCACTGACCTCACCAAAAAAATATATATATAATTAATGACAATTGGAAACAGAGGTTAATGTTTTGGTCTGAATAAGGAGCTGCAGGCTGTACAGTGAGCGAGTGGAATTCATTACTAAGATGTAGAAACAAACTGCAATTAAAGAAACTATAAACTGGCTTTAAAATGCCTTATTTTCTTACTTTATGCATTAATGTTATGTAAAAGAATAGAGCAGTGAAAGTCAGTGTTATTATAAAGAACAGTGCTGTTCTATTGCTTCAGTATCAAACTCTGTCATTGTTCAGTGGGATTCAGTGTGGCCTGCCAATATTTAATAAAGTTTCAAACACTAATATATCAATGATTGAGGTGTTGCAGTAATAAAAGCCTGGACGCCTGCAGTAATAAAGCCAGAGGGCAACAGTGACAAGAAAAAACTCCCTCAGACAAGGAGGAAGAAACCTCGAGAGGAACCAAGGCTCAAAGGGGAACCCATCCTCCTCTGGTGGACACCGGATAGCAGAGACATATATGTTGCCTAAGGTTGACAATGTCCAATAGGTAGACAAATAAGAAGGTGTAGTATGTGGGCTTTCTAACTATCGATATGTGTTTTGATGTTTAGTGTCAGGTTAGGTACTGTTTCCTATTCTGCCAGTAAAGGCACTGATACACCTGCAGGACCCTCCTGAGGCCATGAGAGTAAAGAGTTTTTGGCAAGGCTGTGTTTGGTTACTGGTGACAATTGTGGCTCGGGAAGCAGGAGCTGAAGATCTTCTGAATAGCTGGTAGGTGGACTCTGGTGACTTTTTGGGCACTGTTGTTGACGTTGCAAAGAGAGGAACTGCTGCAAGTGGTGTTTTTAATTCTGCAGAGATACAAGGTGACAAACAAGTCTTTGCAGATGTTTAGTTGTTTCACAATATACAGATGTTGTTGTACATTATTTGCCTGTGCTGCGGTGTTGAGTGTCAATGATAAATCCTTTGATGTCTGGACACCCAGATACTTGAAACTTGAAACTCTTTCTACCAAACCACCATTGGTGAAGTGTAGAGTGTGTCGTTAAGAGTGTGTGAAGTTAAAAATGTTATCCTTAGTACTGCTGGTATTGAAAGCTAGGCTTTAGTCTGAGCACTATTTAAACAGGTGTTGTATCTCCTGTCTAGGCTGATGTCATTATCAGAGATCAAACCTACCACTGTGGTGTATTCCACATAATTAAGGAAGGCATTAGTTTTGTGGACTGGAATAGATGAAGAGGGAGTAAAGGAGTGGCTTGAAGAGCACCAGCGTTGAGTATCAGAGATGAGGAAGGGGGTGTTTCCAGTCAGACTGACCAAGGATGGTCAGACCATAGGTCCAGGTCACAGGAGGAGCTTGGGGACTAGTCTTTGGGACATTATTGTTTTGAATTCTACTCTTTAAGTAATAAACAGCATCCAGACATGTTTCATAGTGTGAGAATGGTTAATGTGGTATACTGACTCACATACCTAACTTTTGTTTTCTGCCTCTTCATAGTATTGGTTGAGTGGCAGTATGGTGATCTATGTAAACTTTGTGTACTAGCTAGCTCCAGTGGTATGCCAGCAATGGTCAAAATGTTGTCCATCCACCAAGTGTTTCAGAATAATTATTGAGTCTACAGGGAAGTGAATGTATGCCAATATACTGGGAACTGAATGTATGCCAATATCTGTGGTTATAACTGTATAAATATTTATGCTTTGTTATAAGAAGAAAATGTCTATGCCACTATGTCTATGCCTGATATGGGAATGGGGTGGGCATTATGTGTGCTGGATTTTGCCATCTTCCTTTATTATTTCAGCTGATCAGAAATTAATTTTTTTTTTTATATTTATTTATCTTGCTTTAATTAAAACTTCGACATCAGGATAGGCAATCCAAATCCTGAAATGCCAGGTTCCTGAATTTTGCTAATTTGCTAAAGCTGACAATCAACAGGTGGGTTGAATTAGGTGTGCTTCAACAGAAAAAGCACAAAACTGTGCAGGAATCCAGAACTCCAGGACCATGACTGCCTACTCCTGCTCTATATTTTGCATGGATCATTACAATGATTGACACTTTACTGACACTTCATGCAGGATTTGTAATAAATGTAATGAAATATAAGATAATGTTAGTTGAATTTACTTGTGAGCATTGTTGGATATATATGTTTGACAGTATATATATATATATATATATATATATATATATATTTAAAATTTAATTATTTATTTATAACATACAATCAATATAATTAATTATATTAATTCCAAAAAGAAAATAAGTGGGATGTTTATGTGGAACTGGTTTGGTTTTGCGGAGACTTGGGCATTCGTCTTGTTATCATTATGCTACCTAAACATCACAATTAAAGGTTGCTATTTAAATATACAGCATGCTGTGTTGCTGCTGTTACAGATAAATATTGACACCTTAACATTATTCATTATACTCTTCAGGTTTTCATCATAATGTGTATTGCCATTTTTCTAACATATTGAGATTTGAGTTTTTTGTCACATTGCCCAGCCCTATACAAAAGACTGAATCAGTTGTACTGGACATTATCTGGACATACTGGATTTTATCCTGCCAGCCCGCTACAGAGTCCAGGTAATGATCAAGGTTCAATTTCCCAAAAGCATCTTAGCATTAAAAATGTGAGAAAGAGTGCTGTTTGTGATGCTCGCTCAACCATCTAAGGAACATCTTTGTGCTAAGAAGCTTTTGGGAAACCCACCTCAATGAGCCTATGCATAAATTACAGCAGGTCATTTTCACAGTGGGTCATTCCATGCCTCCTGCACATGCTACAAAGGCATCTGTCAAACCCACACAGAACATTTTCTATAGTGAGAAAATGTCTGACCAGGACTGTATGCCTCATGTGTGAAAGGGCAACTCCTGATAATGTCCAGACCTGATTCTCCAGATATCTTCCAGAGTTCATATGTGAAAAGAGCTCTAGTTTTTGAGCAGCATTTTCTGTCTAGTTTGACCTTCGTTCGTCTGATTTTGACCCTGTCTGCTTTTTGACCTTTTTTATCGATCTTGTTTTTTTTTACTAATTGTCTGTTTGTAGTTTACTAATAAAACTCGACAAGCTCTTCATTTTTAAACGCCCACAATTCAGAAAATAGCCCAAATCAAATCCGCCCACACTGCCTGCTCTTTTGACCACAGTCTGTGTGAAAACATTTTACTTTTCTCATAATTCTAGTCCACCAAGGATGAATCTATGTTGATTAAACAAACTCTGATGGGAAAAAGAAAAAATGTGGAGAGGTTCAAAAATGAATTTGATTGTCTTTAATAAAACATATTTTGAATTAATCTGCTGAATTTTTGTTAATTCTCACTCAACGTTTTTTTCCCCCTAATTTTCTGTCTTTTGTTACAAGAAAGTGATTACACTGAGACCCTCAATGTCAGGGGCAATGATTTTTTTTCTTCATATCTACCTGCTTTCCATGCTCTTGTTTTACAGTCTGTATTGACTTACTACTCCACCTTGTCTAGCTTGACCTTCTATTATAAGTTGCTTAGAAACCCTGGAGAAAAGACTGAGATGCTTCATCCAAGTCTTTGTATCTCTCTGCTTTCATGCTGTTTTTGTCAGTCTCCATCTCTGCGTAATAGCTGAGCGGCTCCTCGTTTCATTGTATGAAACCATCCCACTGGCTCCTTCCCGTCGGTGTGTCACCACCTCAGCTCTTGGGCTTTTAATTTATTTCCCCTTCACACCTTTCTCTTCTACTTATTATACATTCCGAATGTGTTAAATAATATTGCATGAATGCAGGAGCAGCACAGATGTGTTTTTTACATGTTCCTTCTAATGGTAGGTCTGACCCCAACCTGCCCATGGGCACACATATATTAAGGAAAAAGAAAAGACCCCCCGTCCCAGCGGATCAGTGCGGCTGCTTTGCCTCAACAAACAGCAGACGGAGTCTTCACCACGGAGATGCAATCGTTTTTTGATTTGCACCTGTTGCAGCATGAGCGAGGGGAATATGTAGCATGCTGATCTTTCTTTCCTTAATGAGCCCATTTGTAGAATGCCTCCTCTGGGCCGGCGCCTTTTCCCTTTCATCCCACAGCCTGCCCTGCCTTTTGTGCTGCCCATCTCACCTAAAGGAGACAGCATTATATGAGCATTCAATTAAAGTCTTTGGAGACCGTAAAAAATGTTGGGAGAAGAGAAGGGGGAAAAAAAGCAGATTCATTCTTCAGCAAGGCATTGAGGAGCCTTGAAATGATTCTTAATTAGGGGATATGTTTAGATGTTTAATGAAGGAGATGCTAGGATAACGATATTGAAGCACCAGTTAACAAACACTCAGGTTATCCCGAAAGGAGCAAAGCTAAAATGTGAGAAATGTTTTTCAAATGGTGTATTTAAGCCTGCATAATTATGGCTTTTAGAGCCACAGAATGAATGACCTGTGTGACTTGTAGCTGCTGAATACCTGAGCAGCCCCTCAGTAACTGCTATGCCTCCTTCAGGTGACTCAGGCTGCTCAGCCTGGCAAGGCGGAATTTGCTCTTTCATTTCAATCACAGTGTCAAGGTACTCATGAATGATTCTGGCCTTAATGATTAACAGGCCTTAATGCAAAAAAAGAAGAAAAAAAAATTAATATAAATTCCACCCCATAATGAGCTCATTACTATGTCTTAAAATGTTTTTAATGTGTGTGCATACATCACTAAATATTCATGTTTTTGATGTTCATATAGTGACAGATGATCTTCCATGCTACTTTTCTTCCACCAGTGGACTTCCAAGGAATTGTCCTTATCTCGCTTAAATAAAGGTCAACACACAGATTGCATATTAGCGCCTGCCACAAGAACCTTTGGCTGACCCCACTTGAAAAAACGCACACATACACAAGCACAGTCTCTCTCTCTTGCACACACACACACACACACACACACACACACTCAGCTCTTTGGTTTCTTCGTTCTCTTTTTCAGCTGTCCTACTAGAGTTACAGGGCCGTTTCTAACTTGGTGCCTGTCCGGCAGTGTGGAGGCTCGGCCACATGACTGTTGATTCATGGGGACGCCCATAGAGCTGTCATTTTGAGGGCAGGTGTCGAGAAACTGGCCGGGCGCCTGAGCAAAGAAAAAGATTCTGACCTCATCCTGAAATACTGCAAGATGGTGGCCCTGTGGTCACAGGACCCAAGGTACTGACATAAAAGGGCTTTTCTAGGTACTGAAATGAAACCTGATCAGGTCTGAGCAGAAGTCATGTTCTGGAGTCTTATGGAGGGTCGTACTGAATGACAGAAATGGTGGCTGTTTATTAAGGCTTTGTTTTCTGAGTAACACACACTTTAACTGCATACACAGAATGGGTTTAAGCTTGGGAGATATTATTAAATTAGTACAGAACTTTTACAGCTTGTGGTGGTGGTGGTGGTGGTGGTGGTGGTGGGCTGGTGGGGGGAGTCCTTTAATGTTAAAAAGACTGTTGATAGTCACATTCCCAAGAGAGCGAGCATATATTGGTCAGCTGTCTTGATACGGTTAGCACCCCGCTGACTGTTTCACCCTCAGACCACCCGGATTATGCTCCTGTAAATGTGACCTAACTTGCTAAAATATTTGAAATGCACAGACTTATATTTTATGAAATAAACTAAGACAAACATTACAAACAACTGTAACTGAGGATAAAAATGTAAAACAAAAACCCCAAAACATTCTGATATATATATATTTGATAATAGTATTGTTGATGCTCTGTGAGATGAAACTTTTTACTATGAGTGGAAAATGGATGATAAAAAGTGTCATTTTATTTAATACTCTGATTAAGCGCCAGTGGACTGCCCATGTAAATGCTGAGCTAAACACTAGTGGACCACCAACATTTAGATGAATTAGAAATTAGTTCTTGAACTAGCTCTTAAAGTGCAGCCAAATGTTGTTGGAAGTAACTGATACAGTGAAGATGCAATAGGACATGAATGATGAAACACGCATTGCTTACAGTGATGCCACTGTTGTCAGTGTATTTCATAGCTTTCTCTGGTATGATGGATCTACCCACTGTGCATATCTTGCTATGTAATGCCAGGGTTTTACCACTACATTTACTCACTGTATCTGGTTTTATTGAGACACCACTGGAATCAGGAATTCCTGCCATGCAGAATATGATCCAGCTAAGGCACTCACAAGATTATTTAGAACTCAGTGCATAACTACCAGCAACAAATTTCAGAGCGGAACGAACCTATTACTCTTGGGGATTGCTGGCTGAGGTGCCACATCGTGAGGGCTGAATTCCTAAGGTTTGTTACTCAATTTAGTGGCAGATATTCGCGCCATCATTACAGCTTTTGGCTTTTTGTTGCCGGCTAAGCCGTCAGGGCCCATATGGGACTATTTAAGTGAAACGAGGAGAGGGGTGGGGACCACACAAGGCAGAATGATCCCTTCTCACTCTGCTCATTCACTCGAGGATGGCGAATCAACTTCCAACTGTCAGTGACATAAACGACCGTGGCCCACATCCTGGAAAATTTTAATCATGAGAGCTGTTATGATCCCCTCTCAGCCTCATCATAACCCCCCCCACACACACACACCACCACCAGCAATACAAACACACACTCTCACACATACATTCACTCACTCACTCACTCACTCACCCCTGAGGTCCTGCTGAAGGCTTGAAGGCATGGTGGTTTAAGCTTAAGATTCTCAAGATTCCCCACAACATAGCAGCAATGCTTCAGAGAGTTTCTGCAGCTTGTTATGGAAGATGCCTGAGATGGTTCCTCTAGTGTATATTTTCATTTAGTCTGAATGCTTGGCACACTCTCATCATAAACAGAAGCCTAGGTAGACATAGACAGAATAGTTGCTTTGCCCTCCATGGGATGAAAGAAGCCCTTCATTAAGTTATCTCATTTACATAGCTGAGAGGCAATTTTCAGGTCCAAAACCAATTATTACAGTGTGGCTGGAGATTTAGTTTAGAAGCAATGCGTCACATACAACTGCCTGAGGGACGCCTCAACAAAGTCTGAACCTTAAGTGATGTAAGTACAAAGAAATTGTACAATAGTTAAAATATGAAATAACACAAGTAAATGCATGGAGCCAAAATTAGACCTGAGTGAAAGTTCAAAAGCATTGGGAAGTTATTGGCAAAAAGAAAAGAAAATCTGGTCTTGGAGATTATAAGCAGCACTTTGGAAGTCCTGATGAAAATGTAATTAAGTAATCTTTTCTTATTGTAAATATTCAGCTATTTTGCACGTCTGCTAAAAAACAATTGGTCAAAGATGTTTCATATGAGTGCTTATCAATATTTTGATCAACTCAAAAAAATGCATTCAAATTCTGCCTTTGATTACATTTCTCAAAATTGTCCTGTATCATATATCATTAAATACAATATAAATTCACTATGAAGTATTTTTCATAAAAAGTATAAGTACCTTGAGGAACTTTGTAACTGTGGAGGAACCGCTTCAAGGAACCTCCAAGAAACTAATGGATTTTCACTGAAAGTTCCTTGAAGCACCTTAAGAGGGTTTTCCACAGTTTCAAATTGAACAACATCCTGCACCTGCACAGTACCTTTGCCTTGTTAAGGAACATAATAAATAAGTCATATATTAAAAATAAAATACAAAAAACTAAAACTACCAAGTTACAGAGCAAAAATGTGTCATCATTAATATTAAGTATATAATATGTAATTGCAGAAACAATATAGGAACAATACAGAGAATACATAGAAGAGTAATAATGTCCAGCCATTACTACTCAGAAGAAATGAATATAGTCTGTGCAAAGAGGTGTCCAGACTATATGTCCAGCTTTTTAGGGGTCTGTCAGTTGTGTAAATGTTTGGAAAAATTGGGAAAAAAGTGTAATGAAAGGATAGGAGTAAAAATGACCAGCCAAAATTGATGAGCCTGGCCTGTTAGTGCCTCAGTGAGTATTAATATTTGACACAGTGAAGAGGAGTTGAACAGTGTGATCACTGTTGGTCCAAACAACCTCCTGTACTGCTACTTGCTACAGCAGAGCTGAATGAGTCTGTTCCTGAACGTGCCCCTCTGTCTCCACTTCCAAGGACAGAGCCATCCTTCCTGATCAGTTTGTTGACTGCTGTGAAGAAACAACACCCACAACAACAGACTGGTAGAAGATGGGCAACATTTTGCTGCACACATTGAAGGATCTCAGCTTCCTCAGAAAAGTAGAGTCTGCTCATCTCTGTCTTGTACACATCCTCAGTGTTGGCCCAACTCATATATTTCTAGAATATAAAATATGGAAATGACCACATTGTAAAATTATAACCAAAAAATTACAAACTAATAATTAAATAAATATTTTGTGAAGCTCATATACTCTGAACTGGATATTTATTAAATAATCTAGCACTGAATCATTTTAGGTTGGAGTGTAGAAACATTAAAAAAACGTTCCCACTCACACATCTCTCCTTTTTTAAGATCTGTCCATTAAAAAAATGATTTACAACATGGTAAAGTCAATGTTTCTGGTAATCAAGTGTAAAGGCAATGATTCTGTATAGATGCATGACAACCAAGAACCATATGGGTGCTTAGATGGTTCTTTATTCGGTCAAGGTGTTCTTCAGATTTCCAGATTTTAAATAAATAAAAACACCTCTTTTTATGGTACTAAAGGATTTGCATGTTAAACAAAACCTTTTCCGTAATTTATAAACACTGATTCTGCTTAGAATACATTTAAAATACTTTGCATTGATCATTTTGAAGGAAACAATGCATCACTCAATTTCAGCTTAGTTGAAAACTTTTTACAATGTAGTCCCTGCACAGCTTTTATTAGGAGGATCAACTCTAGGCTCTGAGGATCTTTTTTAAAAGGTTTGCCTGTAAATTCTGACATTCAAATGCTTCCATACCACATTTGCAGCAAGGTGCTAAATTACAGGAGCTTTCACTGATTGTCTAATAAAAGTAATCTACACCCTTCTGAGATCAGCCAAACCAATTGTTCAACAAAAATGAAAAAGCTTTTGATTCTTTACATCTTTGTGACAGTGATTCCTGATCTGGAGACCCAAGGTAGCTGTCAAACACATTGTTTTGCACCCAACTTGTGTGTATTCCATTCTCCCCATGTCTGTCATGCACCTTGTTTCCAAGTATGGTCACTATGAGGGAGCTGTCACTGGGGGGCCATTGTGAGAAATTAATGGCTGACAGAGAAGGGCAAAGAAGTCGGGACAGCTGCCTCTGTCGCCACCTGAGAGGGCTACTTTGCTTCCTCCACTGCTCAGTTGTCTGAATTTGTTTTTCAGTTTTATCTGATTTTGCTATCAGCAAACCATTTTCATATATTCATTCTCTCTCTCTCTCTCTCTCTGCCTTCACTTACACATTTATTTACTAATGTAATGTTTTGAATCACCTATTGCTATAGATTTAAGTACATTTAAACATAACATGGACACCAAAATCTGTTTTTGTTGCATATATTGGGCTTTGCGCAGTGGCAGTATTAAGCAGCCATGGTCTGGTGGTCAGGGAACCAGCCTTGTGACTGGAAAGTTTCTAGTTTGAATCCCTCAATGGACAGGACATGACTGAAGTGCCCTTCTCTTCACTGAACTCTCCAGCTGCTCCCTGGACGCTGTGGATAGGGCTGCCCACTGCTCTGGGCATGTGTGCTCACTGCCCCCTGGTGTGTGAAGTCACTAGTGTGTATGTGTGTATCACTGTGTGAGGATGGTTTAAATGTGGAGGATTCATTCCGGAGTATGCACAACACAGTAGGTTACTATATATTTATGTAATCTGTTAAAGTAGTAAAATAAGCTCTTATATATACAATACATTAAAATCATTATAATTAATTTTAACAGCTTACCTGCAATTCATCTCCACATTAGATATTCTGGATAATATTTTCTATTTATTATAATTTTATTCCTTTATACCTTTCATCTTCTCATTCAGTTTCAATTCATTGACAACTCTGCCAATCATTCTGGATATATATATTTGCCTCCTCATTTTAATTCTTAGAACCTGAGATCCACATTTTGTGGGCTGTTACATGCTGTTACAGTCTTCATAATCCAGGATCACAATGACCTAGACAGTGCTTGGGCAGTGCTCAAATCTTTGAATTAAGAGAAGAGACATAAGAAGAGATAATACTGATATATTCACAAATAAGAAAAATAATAAAAGACATTCAGGTTGTGTTTTTATCTTATTTCATTTGGACTACTGTCAGTTATTTTAAAGAAGTCATTGTTATAAATATTGTTGTCAGTAAAATCATTACAAATAACTCATCAACATTCTTCCATTTGCAGATCAAAAACACTCTGGATGATCAATTTCCAACACTATTTCTGGGAAAATAAAGCACAAAATATTGTAGGCCCAGATGCATTTTTGATCAATACTTTGCCTAATTCACACAAATTTGTATATTTTTTAAATTTTTACATCTAAAATGAAAACATATTTGAGTAGCTTAGGATCTTCTGAAAATAACAATAGCTGTGTCCTATAAATACTTTTCAATTTTTTTAATATAACTGGCCTAGAGTTGTAATAATCTTTCAAACCTACATGTACAACAAGATCATTTTTACTGTATTGAAATAATGTTTCGTAAGTGTTTGAACATTTACACACACACACACACACACACACACACACACACACACACACACACACACACACACACACACTGAGCCTTCTACAGCCTCTACATATGCATCTCGGTCAAGCTGAAGGGAAACAACAGAACTTAAGGTTTCACTTTACAGGAACCTCTCATTTTTGGGGACTTCTGGGGCTGAGGTGAGATGTTTGTCCAGAGGAGGTGTTCACAGGAGGTGCCTCTACTCCAGCCAAATGTCCTTTCACATTCAGCTAGCCATGGTAGCAACTAAGTCATGCGAAGAAGGGGAGAATGGACAGCCGCCGATTTACACACATCTGTCCACACTGACCCCTATAAATACACCACAAGTGTGACTAGAGGGATGAAACCAGGCTGAAATTCTAGCCCTGGCACGCCAATGGGCTTCCATTTAAACAATCAAATATACATTAAAAACACCAGCCAGCAATTTAACAGCAGTCATACAGAACATTTCAGAACAAGAGGGAAAAAATGGGGTCTATTGACATCATGTGTGAAACAAACTGGTACTGTTTTTTTTACAGTTTATGTTTACAGTTTATGTGTTAAATGAGGGCAGTTTGTCAAATAGTTGGGACAAAGGGATTCGATATGCTTCGAGTTCAAGCTCTTTGGTATTAGCACTGAATGATGGTTGTGTGAGTTTTATGGCTGGAATGAGGGGGCTTTCTGAAGGGAGATATGCTGTTTCAGAGCCCTAATGGTTCTGCATAAAAGAGGCGCTGAAATCTAAATGGAGGGTTCAGAGAGCAAGGACAAGCCTGCCCATTTGGTCTGTACAGGCTTGTAAGGACAATCAAGTCACATTTTTATTGTGCCACATTGTCGACTGTATGTGACAGCCTTCTTCGCTGAAGCGTGTAGGCACAAAGAAACATTCACAGATCTTTGTTGCAATGTGTACAAGAGATTCTGACTATGTAACGTGTGATGCTTGCTCGATTCGGGGGCATTTCAAAATATACAAACCATATTTTGAAATATGTCCTTACATACTCAAAGAACGAAGTACGGGTTTGTACAAAGCTTGTCACTGGGGCTGTGCATTATTATCATACTCTAAAGTATCTTTCAGTAAAAGATACCCTTTTCTCTTTTTTTGTAGTCATTAATTTAGAATGCTAGGCAATCCTTTTGGGATGTTTTCATAGTTTCGTGTACTTGTATTTACCAAAAAATGAGAAAAGCATTGAAAGGAGATATTGTTATTTTCAGGAGATCCTAGGCTGGAAATTAGACAGACAAGGATATTTATAATAATAAGTTCTTCAAAATACTTAACATTTTGAAGTAAACCTGAATGCTCTTTATTGTTTGTGATACATATTTATATATGTATCAGTGTTATCCCATCTCTGGACTTTTATTCTGAAATTTGAACAGAACGTGAGCAAAAAAAAGAGAGCAAACAGCCCTGTCCTTCTCATGTTTGCCTATAACCCAATATCTGGGTCAGTAATGTCATTAGGCCCCACCCCCTCTTGCTGATCAGTTGGAGTCTACATGCAGGCTGAGCATGTACTGGTTTCTGAGCTGGAAACAACTCACTGTTACTTCATCGCACAATGATGAAACCCTATGGTTGAATAATGCTTTCATACTTGTTATGATATGTGCATCCTGTATGTAGATTACTCTGATTCTGAGATATAAAGCCTAGAAAACAGCATATAACTGACCACAAAGTGTAGATCTCAGGAATTTACAAGTAAAGGTACCATTATGTACCAAAAGCACAACATTGTACCTTTGAGGGTACATTTATGGAAGATGCACCTCTGAGTAGAAAACAGTACCTACATCATTTTAGTGTGTAGTGACAAAAATGTATTTGCTTACTTATATTTTGACTACATATTGATTTATCAAAGTAATGTAGACGTTAATTAATTGCTAATTGATTAAAACAGCAACAAATACAGATAACACCTTTGTGAAAATGTCCTATTAACCCAAAACACTTAATTGTCTATTTTCAGTAGATCAGTTTTAGCTGCTCAGACTTGTACAGACAGATATATATATATGTGTACATATATATCTCACTGGTGAGCTGAAGAATCTAACAGCATCTACAAAGAAGGACAGGTCTGATCTGCACCTTTATTTAACAACTTTGCAAATCTTCATGAGAAAGTGCCTTCCCAGTCCACCTCCCTTAGTTCATCAGCCCCCAAAAGGTAATTGATCCCCCCCGCCCCAGCTGTCTCCCAGATCACAGCACAGCTTGGTGATGGATGGCACATGACCATGACACTGCCCTGTTGACTTGTGCGCCTTTGTTGGAAGTGAGCATGTGTTGTTACAAGCGGCCCGCCCTAATTTTAACTGCTAATGGGCTCAGCTCTGCCTGGATCCTGGTCCCATCTAGAAATAGGCCTCTGACTGACAGTCATAGGTTTGACAAGGAGCTGGGCCTCCAGCCAAAACACATTTGAGACGAGTGGAATTTCTTGCCCCTGTGAAAATGTAGCGCTAATATCTTCCTCCATGATATCTACTGTCCCATGTCCCAGTTGCCCCCTTGTAACCTGTGCATCTTATCCCTCGGCACTAAAACCTCTCCTCACCACAAGTTAGAAATGCACCTCCTCAAGACGAGGGCACAGGAAGGAATGACCTCAAAGTGTATCAGATGCCAGGTGATGTCTTGTTGTTGACACAGGGTGACTGTGGAATACCCAGCATGTTAGTCACTAAAACCAAACTTACTTGGTAGGCCAAAAGACATCACAAAGAAATCACATTAATTTGCAGGCAGTATGTTTTGTAGGTGTAATTAATGAGCTGTTATTCCACTCCTGTAGACTCATTTTGTTTTAAATTAATATGCAAGACATTTTGGACAGCAGACCTACATCCGTGCTCATCATTCCACTGGTCACAGCCTGGTCCCAAGAGGAATTCATACATATGTCACTGAAACAGCATTTCAGAAATTGTACAATGTGTACCGAATAATAGACCCGTGGGTATATGCCCCACATACTAACCCAGGACATGCACAAATAAAATGCTAAGATCAGAGAATGTTACAAAACAACCAATGTAGCTACTTACATACACATCACTCTAAACCTAACCCTTACACTAATCCTAATAAGAATGCTAACAAATGTGAAATCCCTACCGTTTGTCCATTGATTTGGAGCTACATAACAGAAAAAAGCAGGTTGACATTATATTCCCAATTCTTCTTTGAGTACATAGGAGGTTGACAAAACAACACTTTTCAATTTTCAATTCAATTCTTAAACGTCACCTTAAAATAAAAGTGCCAGAAAAAACTCATTGGAATGATGCTATAGAAAGAAAAAAAAAACAACAACAAAAAACATCTACATCAAATAAAGATTGCTACTGGATTTTAAGAATTCATGTAAATAAGAAAAATATTTCTAGCCAGTTTTAGCTGCCAAAGACAGATGGCACTGAATCTCTTTCTGGAAATAAAACTAAATATGTATTAATAACAATATTTTCCAACTAACAAACGCTCAAAATGAAACACAGAGTAAAACTCATTGTTCTTTTTGTAGCATTATTGAGAATGTTTTGCCAGAGTAAGGCTTCCTTCTGATACAGATTTATTAATACAACTCGGCCACCTGAACTAGAATAAGGACCAGTGGCACACCAGTCACTGAACTTTCAAGGTCTTGCACAACCTGTGCAAGTGCTTTCAGTGCTCCTGAGATGGCCAAACAACCCTTTGGTACTATATGGTTATTCAAATGTGAATTTAAATGGTTGGCCTTGCTGTTCTCAGTATTGAGAATAACTTGAAAAGCAAATGGAAATTGTATTTAACTAGACAGAATGACACATGACACTCTCACAGTCTGATTTTGAACGTCTGGGATGGAATAAAAAAAAAATTAACACAGCCTGCACAGAATGACAGGAGACAATCCCGTTCTGTAATTAAATGCCAGGTGTGAATAGAAAAGCGATTACGGCTTATCTGGGCTTCATTTTTGGCACATTGATATTGAGTTAACGTTGAGGGCTAATCAGTTTTATTCACAGTGGAGGTCAGGAAAAATGCGATTTTTCTCAGTTTTTACTTCAGGCTTTTATTTTTGGGGTCTTTTATCTTGCGCTACCTCCAAACCAAAAATAGTTTTGCCCTTATGGGTTTTTTCATGAATTCAGTCACACTGTTAAACCTAATTAATTAATGGTATGTGTGTTAATATAAAAAGCAACACATGTCCCAACAATTCTAAATTTTATTGACACATATAGTATTTTCATACAAATGAGACCTAAAAAAAATTCTAGCATAGGTTTTCTAATGACATATATTTTACAGTAAGTGAAAAAGACAGAAATTTCTTATTTGTATAATGTAATCACATGCTTTCTTAAAGATCACTTGCCGGGCTATGAAACTGAAGGCAAGATTGAAGAATATGGAGATGGATTCTGCAAGAAGGAACAAAAAATACACTAGAGATAAATTAATTTGTGTATAAAAAAAGTAATATTCAAGTTTTATAAGTCTCACATTACATAACTGAGCATATTGCCATGTATCAGAATGGAGGCAGGTCTACATGAATGTCTCATCCAATCATTAAAGAGAAGTGATGTTTTTTTCACATAATATCAGGTCATTTTAATAATTATAATAATGTTTTAATAATTCATTAAAAAGCTAGTTTAGACTACAGGGCACTCATTCCAAAATACAGTGCATACACATAGATTATATGCAAGACAAACACAGCTAACTGTCAATCAACTACATTGCAGACACTGTCCACATTTAAATGGAGGTTTAAAATGCAGGTTTTTCTCTTCTTGTCCAGCAGCATCTCTCTGTATTACAGACTCCAAGGATGTGAATGAATGTACACCCAGTGCACATGTATGAGAGCTAGGGTCCTGAGGTAGGTAGGTAGACAGGCAGCTATGGCATCCAATCATTTGATTATTTACTGACTTTAATTCGATGTAAGGCGTATTTTAAGAAATATACCTAAAGCTGTTTAAACACAAATCACCTTCTCCACCTTTAGCACCACTAAGATGATTTTAAATATGACTACTGCATATGCTTACAATATCACAGTATTGTATTGTGTTAGGTATGTGATAGGTATCATATTGCTAGCGTCTTACCAATCCATCTGGCTCCATCCTTCAGGTTTGACTAAATAACAAATCAATATCAAAATGAAAACAAAATATTGAAAAACTTGACGATAATAATGTTAAAATGATGATGATAATGATGTTAAAATGTTGCAATGTCATTCATTCATTCATTCATTTTCCAAACCGCTTATTCCTGAATAGGGTCACGGGTGAGCCGGTGCCCAGCCGGCAACTCTGCGCGCAAGGGCGGGAAACAACCCTAGACAGGGCGCTAATCCATCGTAGGGCACACACATGCGCACACACATCCACACACTAAGGGCCACTTTAGAGTCACCAATTCACCTATCATGCATGTCTTTGGACTGTGGGGGAAACCGGAGTACCCGGAGGAAACCCACACAAACACAGGGAGAACATGCAAACTCCACACAGAAACTTCCCAGGTCACCCTAGGTTCGGGGATCGAACCTAGGTCCTTCTTGCTGTGAGGCAACAGCGCTATCCACTGCGCCACCGTGCCGCCATGTTGCAATGTCACTTTTCTCAAACCATAACTCTACAAGTATTCAACCATTATAATGGAGTTTATTCAATTATGATGCCAGCTGAGAATATACAGATGGCTAGGGGACCAATCTGCAACCTGTAGTCATGCAATCATCTCATGGCAAACAACCTGTGGGAAATCCCTGACGTACAAAATATATATTCCATGTATGCAAATACATGATACAAATGTATTAGTTTAAGCACATTAACATTTCACTTCTTCATTTGCAGTATGGTCTATCCTACTTCCATAGGTCTGTGCAGCATGTTTTCTTCAAGCAGTTTGTGCAGGCAAACAGTTAGTCATCTGAGATCGCCCAAGGACAGGGAGTCATTTCTGCAGATCTATCATCATCACCTTTTGAAACCTTTATTTCAGCTGTTGGCTTGTATTATGTTTAAAAATTGTTCCGTGGACTCAGTACCCTCCATACCATGGTCAAACATGGTTTTGAACTGATCATACGAATGAGTTCATTCTGTCCAAAATATAGCACATTTTGTATCACTACAAAATGACACTTAATAAACTGTGTTTTTAAGTTGCTTAAGTTAAGAAAAGCTTTTTTAAAAAGTTTTGTAATTGCAAATTCCCAACAGCAGGGACTCACAGGATCACCTCCCCTGACAAATTCAGAGTCGAGTATGAAAGGATGGTATTCAATTGAGTAAAGTGCTCAAGAGTTGCAGCATGTTTTTGGAGTGCTGTGCTAAATGATTGCTGCAATTGTTGGAGAGTTTATGTAAGTTGCTCTAGTCCTTGACGTTCTGAACTGTGCTTGTTGATGTTGAATGCACTTGTGATATGGATTGATAATCTGTTCATCATCTATTTATAGGTCACACAACCCAGATATTATTATTGTCAGGAGACTATAGGCAACACAAATACTTCCTAATTTGAGATCTAAATATTTTAATGGAATTTAGATATTTACTTGCATTTTTTGTAGTTCTTTTTGCTTAGAAGGGCCAAAACACTTTACTTCTTAGAGATCCTGTTGGAAATTGATTGTGTTTTGAGCTGAACATACAAGAACTTTGATGACTTATTTTGTGATGATTAAATGATTCAATTGACAAGGATATTTATAATAATATACTTCATAATACTTGACAGTGGTCAACAAAAAGTAAAAACAACCTCAATAGCCTTTATTATTTTTGTTGTTTATGTATCAGGAATTTTATTCTGAAATGTGAAAAACATTTTATGAGCAAAGAGTGCAAACAGCCCCTCCTTTCTCATCATCCTCTATAACCTATCATCTGGGTCAGTGGCATCATCAGCCCACCCCCTCTCAGTCTGCATGCAGGTTGAGTTGATGCACTGGAAGGCTCCTTTGGCATTTAAACTCAGTGGGGAAAAAGTAGATTTTAGGCATTTTCTTTACCTACTGATAATTCATCACAATGATGGACTTAGATAGGGTAAGCCTTGTAGTTTGTTACTCTGATACTGAGATCTGAAGTCTAGAAAATGGCATCTAACTGCCCGCAAAGTGCAGATCTCATTCTAGGAATGCATGACAGGGTCTATTAAAATGCATGGACGCAAAACAAAAAGGAAGTAGTTGTATGAGCAATAATATAAGTATGTGGAGGTATGAGCGAGAACTTATAATATTTAATTATTAAAACTTCAAAGTTTTTCAGTTAGTACAAGGTTGAGCATAAAACATAAATTAACTGGATATGAAGGATGACACTTGACCCAAATTTAAACAAGGGAAATATAAAAAATAGAGCAGTTGTCAGAAAGAGACACTTATAACAATTGATAATATATATAATATCACATTTCAAAAACAGTGACTTTAGGATTATTGCATTCTTAGAGTGTGAAGAAACTTCCTGGTATTCTGTATGTTCTGGTTTGTACACTATCATTAGGTTCATAGACCACAGAGGCTCAGCCCACGAGGGGGTTG
The DNA here is from genome assembly GCA_034509495.1 of Acestrorhynchus altus. Taxonomy (NCBI): domain Eukaryota; kingdom Metazoa; phylum Chordata; class Actinopteri; order Characiformes; family Acestrorhynchidae; genus Acestrorhynchus; species Acestrorhynchus altus. The sequence continues at coordinate 36,155,023 of CM067503.1, read as the reverse complement.
CGGTTGTTCAGAGGTCAGTTTCACTTGCTGTTCATGGCCCAGGGGTGGGGGTCTTTTTATTGTTCAGGGCTTGTTAAAAATATTTGTGGCTATAATAATCAATCAATCAATATGCCCTAATAATTTTCTACATCAGATTCATGATGTGTTCTTAATCCATATAATTCACTCTTCACATATCTGCTCTTATAATGATATATCTTTTTGTCCTTGTGAATTGAACAAATTCCAAATACGAAGACATGTGTAAATGTCAGATTTTTTTTATAAAAACTGCAAAGTGGGTTTTAAGAAATTACTTCCTAAGAACTGCCCAATGTCTGCTTAAACATATGCATAGGTAGCTTACTCTCATAAAAGCTAAAGATACTATGGTATTTTAATAATGTCATCTGGTTTCAGAGTCCACAAAATGCACAGAAAATAAATTTTCCTTACACATCTTTACAATTGTAAAATAAGCAGGTTAGGGTTTGTTGTTGTTTTAGGAGATCTCTGGGACTGTGTCCTCTGTGGCAAGGAGGCATGTGGTGAGCGTGTCTAAAGCATGGTGTAGGGAGGATGAATGGAGACAGTGTGTGTGAGAGGGTATCAGTGAGTGCACTGTATGTGTCAAATGCAGACAAACTTACAGCTGACGCTGTGACAGCACTGAGTGAAAAGTTGGTCTGGTGTGCATAGATTTCCACTTTTCTCCCCAACTCAGGTCACGGTTTCTTTACATGAGGCTGTAACAGAACCCCCCTCCCCCCAGTGCTCCTTGGTTTCTTATTGTTTCTTGGTGTTGCTTATTCATTGGATCATATATACACCATGAGTACCACAGTACAATCATCATTATTCACAATTTTTTCATAGTTATTGGCCTCAGGAACTGTGTTGTACAAAACAAAATTTATACTAAAACCTGCCAGATTCAGCACAGCTTCAAATAAAGAGCTTTGAGTTACATTAAACGCCTCGGCATGAAGGACAAAACTCCCAATCCATTCTAAGCTTTAAAGCAACATTATGTTCCATGAGCTCCATCATACACATAGGTTGAAATCATTTTGATAACGCACTGATTTGTAATAGATGTCAAAGCATCTCTATCTTTGCTACCCAGAAAATGGTGCACTGCTAACTGCACTATGCATCTTGGTGAAGCAGGCTGGACAATATCATGAGAAATTATCATTTTAAAAAATTAGCATTTCATACTAAGCACAATGCATTGTGTTAGGTCATTCAAATGACAAAGTGTAGTGACTTTGAGCGGATGTTTGTCAATGTCAGCATATACTGATGCCAGGGAAAATTATATTAACCAGTAATGTTATACATTGTTTTCTTCTCACCACCACCACCACCCCTTCATGACTGTACACTTGTTCTTGTGTTAATTTTTGAAAATTAAATTAAAATAATACAAATGTTGCCCATAGTTTCATTTTGAAATCATTCAGATGAATTCTGATTTCAAATCACACTGACAATAAAGGAATGTGTTCCGTAACTTACTAATCCTTAAAACAACATCTAAACCAGCTTCTGATAACTACCATACTTGCTTCCAAACTAGGCAAGCCAATAAGTGTGTAAGTTCTTCAGGCCTGTCCATCAGATTTCACAAACAAAAGGCCAATTAAGTTAAATCATATCAATCTTTGTTGTGTAAAGTCATTAGTCAAACAGAATGAGACTTGGAACTCAAATGCCAAGTTGCTGACCTGATTCCCCTTCTGAATTATCCCATTGTGATATGTTGGATATTAAAGGAAACTTGGTTAGGTGACATTTCATTCATATATATCCAATATTTAAAAATATATTGGAGATTATAATATGCTAAGCACAACCTTTGCTGTAATAGCACTGTGTGAGCAAATCTGGTTACCTCTAAATAGGATTAGTGGTCTCTCACTGCTCTGTAATAGTTAGCCCATGCTCTGTGCTATGGTCTGTGTGGCCAGGACAGGTGCCGCACACATCTTCCTAAAACAGACACTCTCTGTTTCACATTTCACACTGGACCCCAACAGTTGCTGTGGTCACACTAATTGCAGGGGTTCATGCTCATGTCACACCTCCACAATTCCACAGTTGTACACTACCTCATCAGAAATGTGTGAACCAACCCCATTACCGCAATTTGCACAATTCTTTAAAACAATGACATTTGGTTTTTACACCTAACATGTTTGACATGGATCAGTTAAACTTTTTTCAGTTCAGATCTGCACACTCAATCTTCACACATCAGGCCACCAGTCCAAAAAAATGAAGGCCTCAAGCTAGTTTCACACCAGATGTGGCACGGCAAACTGTCTCTCTTTGCCCTGCATTTTCCCATGATGGCTAAGTTAATCAACAAATATCTTATTTGTAAATTGCCTAAATAAACTTTGTGCAGACTAAATTTAACCCATGACTGTTGCCAGCTAATGAATATCATCGCTGTCGCAACTTTACAGAAGAAGGCAAAAAGGACTGGAAGTGAATGTAAAATGAGAGTAATTAACACTAGTGTAATTTTAGAGCATTTAAATTGGTCTATTAGTCCAGAATAATGTACACAGTATACAGAGCAGCTACAGGGTTCAAACCATGATGAAAACTAAAAACTCAGAAAAATGGAGATACTGTACTAGTGCATCTCAAAAAATATAAAAATTAATCTTTAAGAAGCTCATTTGTGCTCACAATTTAATTCAAAAAAGCAAACTGTCATAGTTTATATTCATTACACTGTGACATTTCAAGCCTTTTTTAACTGTATGGTTAATAACTCATGAAAATCCAGGATCTCAAAATAATAGAACATTTTCATTTCAATTTGAATAGATTATTAATCCCAGTGTCAACATATATCACTTAAAATTTAATAATAATAAAATATGAGTTTTAAACCCAGTATTCTATTACAGTATTCTATTTTTTTGTACACTAGTACATGGTTCTCATTGGAGACAAGCCATATATACTCAAGTGATAACAGGTCGACATGGAGCTGTTACTCTTTGTCTACTGCTGAAGAGGAGAGGAGAAGATGCAGGTTGGCCCGTGTAAATGGCTACATTGGTTAATGTAAGAACACATGTCATAGCACAACACATTATGCAGCACGGTTAAATGGGCTTCAGTCCTCCTGAAATGAAAGCTCCAGCAAAATTTCTACCAGCTGATTCTAGTGCTATGTTTCCCTTTCCTTCAACCACCTTCCAACTGTTTTAACACTGTTTTAACATACCTACTTTGCATAAAATTTGAGAGAATTCTAAAGAATATGGTGTTATTGATACTGGAGAGCAGAACATCACAACCAGACTTGAGTTGCTCCTTGAATCAGGCCATGTGACTGCGACTGTTCCTGTGCCAGGGTCCACAGAAGGGGAGCTCAAACTTGACATGTGTCAAGGCAAAAGCTAGAGAAGCTGCTCCCTAAAAACAATTTGGACAATAAATCAGCAAACTACCAACCTGGAGGGACAAAAACAGACTTGTTGCATCTGAGCATTTTTTAATTTTTTACTACTTTAATGGACCAATACAATTGCATAGAAACCCAAACTTTTTTGTGGACTTTAGCAAACACTCTAGGTGTGAAAATGCCAGCAGTAGCAGATATTTCACTGAATCAGAGGGCATACTCAGGGCGAGCGCTCATGCACTGAAGTGTTCATCGCACAACCTGTGAATGTGATCACTATTTTGTTGAAATATTTCACACACTTTGCTCAAGTGCATGTTTGCATTCCTCACTCCCTTCAAACTTGCCTTGACAATGCTTTTGTATGCTAGTCCTTTCATCTCCTCTGTCCACTGCCTCCCAGCACCCCACCACTGCCTTAAAGAAACTCAGGCAGATTACTCACTAAATGGATAGCTAGGGCCAAGGGCTAATGCCAGGGACCCCTAACTCTCTCAGTTTATTCTTGAGAAGGAAAGCCATGCTGAAAACAGGAGGGAAGTAAAAGCTAGACATGAGACACTCTTTTTCACCCTTCTGTCAAACTTGTTGAATGCTCTGTTGTTTCAGTGTGTTAGGTCCTATTAGCTGGGTATTAGCACTCAACGATTCCTTGTCCTTAAGCTGTTTGGGCAGAAACAGAAACCCTGTCAGGTTACACATCCAAAACCTCTCTTTGTGTCGGAGCTTTCAAATCAGAAATGGAGAGTTATTGCAAGCCGTAACTCAATCTGGTAACAGGTGGGGCACTGCCAATTTTGAAGTGAGAACAATATGTATGAAGTGGTATAATGAGCAAGCAGTTGTTTGTCTTTTTACTGTATAGTCTTTAAATTAAGGCACCATTTGCATCAATTTATTGTAGTGTAAATTAACTTTTACCAGTGAATAAACACGTATTTATAAATCCACATAGCTACAGTCCAATTGAATGACAATGACAGTTGATTGTCTTTTACATTGCAATAAGTAAAAAAAAAAAAAAAAAAAAAAAAAAAAAAAAAAGCTAATGCATCAGTATAGTAAGAACACACCATAGGACGACACCATGGACACATTGTTGTTTTACTTTAGTTAGTATTATTGGCCCCACTGTAGTGTGGTATTTTGTAGGCCCTTGTAGTCTTCCGCTCACATGAGCATTCTGAAGAAAATGTCACTGGTATGTAGGCAGCATGGGAAGACACAGTGCAACATGCATTCTGTTCCTCAAGTGTTACTTCCAGCTTAAGCATGGGAGTCCTTCACCAGTGCAAAAATCCGGCTATTGTTTATGTAAAAATAGAAGTACATATGAAATAAAGACAGATGGATAGAACATAGCAATACAGTGCATCATATCAAACTGTGTCACAGCACATTGTGTTTTATTGTACTGAAAGTTGTATCATGTAAAATGGTGGTAGCTTGGTTCCAGCTTGTAGCTAGAGTGTTAGATCTAGCTTTAGTTTCAAACGCTGTACTTTCATTTTGATAAATGTTCCAATAAACTAAAAATGGAAACATTAACAAGTTTAATTACATTTGTTATCACAGACACCTTGTTTTTGATGTAATAATATTAATAATAATTTGTGGAAAAATATCAAATTGATACAAATTCTGTATTGCATTAAATTGAGTTCTGACATTTATAAATTGATTCAAGAGTTTGAAATAGATAGATAGATAGATAGATAGATAGATAGATAGATAGATAGATACATGTGTTTCTGTAAGGTGATCATTATTGTTTGGTGAGAAATAAGAAATAAATTTAACATCCAGCACTCTGGACAGCGCTAGCTTGGCATAATGTGTGAAGGACTCCACGAAGAGGTTATAGAGTGCCAGAATGCCAGCCATTCCTGTCAAATTCCTGATTAAACCTTGATGAGCCTTAACCATGCCTGTTACAGCTGCTCCACCAAACAGCAAATGGTTATGACCATGCAACTATCAATGCTGTAAGTGAGCGGAGCATCAGTGTTTTGTCAGTTGCAGTGTAATGTTGATTTTAAGCATCCTAATGACATATAGTGTCCTTTGACCCATTTAGACTATTTGACCTCTGACACTGGAATCTAAAGTGTTCGCTGTTGCTCTGGAGAGACTGAGGCCTGTAGGACACAAGAACTCTCTGAGTTAACAGCTTTTGTCATGAAATATTTGCCAACAAATGCCTTGATGTGCTAGATAATGAGTTAAAATACGGGTGGTTTTATTTATTGTCATTCGTTAACAATTAAAACATTCCAAAACATTTTTCAGTGTGTGTGTGTGTGTGTGTGTGTGTGTGTGTGTGTGTGTGTGTGTGTGTGTGTGTGTGTGTGTTTTTACACATTAGACTGATTCCCCTTAGACCAAAAAAACCCCACTTTATTTACTTCATTATGAATATGAGGCACATTTATCACACATACTTGTGGAAAAAAAATCAATAAAAATAGCAAATAAAATAACAATACCTTTGAAATATCAACAGTATTAAATATCCTGCTTAAAATAACGTTTGACACTCCTCAGAGAGCGTTCTATCATTCTCTAGTAAGAAGCTCAGAGAGCCCAAACAATTCACACGTTCCTTTCTTTTCCGCCCACCTGTATTCCTGAGCCCCGCCCACTCCCACTCTGATTGGTTCCCCAAGCCATTCATACCTGGAGAACTGCTCATGAATATGAATCACCAACCAATCCAAGCGCAGGATGCCGGAACAAGGGCTATTCTTAACCAATGATCTTAGACGTGGGCGGGGCGTCTCCCAATACAGGTGTAAAACCAAAAGCCGTGTCGGTCCGGCCCGCCTGCGCTCAGTCCCGCCGCGCTGGCCGACAGGAGAGGACATCGACCCCTCACACTTTTCACCAACGAAGTCCGTCTCCAATGAAGCGCTGCTCCTCCGGACTGAGTCACACCTGGTGAATTAGGCTCGTTTTGTCGCCATGAGCTGCTTGGATGTGATGTATCAAGTGTACGCTCCTCCTCAGCCCTACTTCACCGCCACTTACAGCCCCTATCACCACCAGGTAGGCTCCCACTCACCGCTGACCACTCTCTGCTGCGCTTCTCCCAGCCGCCAAACTAACGGGTTGAGTTTTAGTATGGGGTTTGGAGACGCACAGCTTTCAGCGCACTTAAACACACCTGATTACACCACCTTACAGCTTATTTACTGTGTTTCTTTATAATCGTAAGCAGAGTTACTCGTCACACGAGCTGGTGATCCCACAGACTACTTGAAGTCTCCCTAAAAGTGGGAAAAGAATTCTTACACACAATAAATAATCATCTAGAGCAATAATGGAGACCATTTACAATCACTGTTATTCTCATGATCAGCCTGCACCCAGTGCTAAAGTCAAAAAGTGTTAAAGTAACTCTTCTTACAGACAATAAGTCATTTACAATAATTTGCTGCATTACACAGATCCATAAACCTGACACGAGCTGGCTTATTCTACAGCCCATATAACAGAACACACAGTGCTGTAGTAAATCTACAGGAGGTAACTCTAATGGAATTTAATAATTCTTAAAGAAAACAAACCTTGAAGGTCATTTATGTTTATTTATAATCATAAGCAGAGCTGCAGGTCACATCAGCCGGCATATCCCACACAGCCACACAGCAAACCACCACTGTGTTCATGTGCAGAGTGGATTAAATTCTTATAGATAATAATACATTTGCCTTATATTATTACACAACTTTGCAGACGTGTATGATAAATCACAATATGATCCAGAGCTGTAAGGCACAACAGCTGCTATACACTATAAGGCAGAATTACACTGTACAGCAGAATTCCCACTGCTGAGGTCACACTTAAAGTGTTAATTCTCTTCATTTTCACAGTTAATTGTAATTTACATCAGGAGGCTTAGGCTATTTATAATCTTATACGTGTAGGTTAGTGCTGTACATAGCAAAATGCATAGTGAACATAGTTACAGTTGCCACTTACAGTTATAATGCTTAATGTCAAGTAAAGTGAAATATGCTGCTAAAATAAGTTACATCACTGAGGATATTTATAGTCTTTATTTATGAATGATGCACATGTTTAAGCTACACAAATGGGCTTCCACTGTACACACAAAAATGTGAGTTTTAACACTGTGAGTGTTCAATTCATTCTTAGTGTTGCACAGTGTCTTACAGTATTTATGATGAAATTCCATTACATCATTTTGTTGGATATATATAGCTGCAGAGATACATTACATAAGCTGGCTGATATACTTCTGCAATCCACGGTGTTTAATAAACACCAGTGTTAATTTGTGCTCATATAACACTACTGATGATTTTCAACACTGGCTTCTTTTCTCTATTGGCTAAACATGACTTCTTTTTTTTCTAATTAAATGAATCTAAATATGTTGTTATTAATCCCATAATATGCATGTGTAATTAGCAGGTGGACTGAAAGAACCTGCCAGTGCAGAATAAATCATTTGGGGGGGATTATGAGGAGCTATGAAAGCTGAAATGGGGGTGAAAGCAGAGAGTGATAAGAGAGGCTGGGATGAGTTGTCTCCTGATCTGGGTCACCGCTGTTAAGCCCTCTTTAAAGTTCTAGCACTTTCTTTACACTCTCATAGCAAACCACACACACACACACACACACACACACACACACACACACACACACACACACACACACACATACTGATCAGATTGTTTGAACACAGGGCTGGTTTAATGTCTCAAACACAGAAACCAGACAGCTTATGGAGAATAAATGGGCTTCGTTTTATTTGTCTGAAAAAATCTGGTAGTTTATTTCAATTTGCATATATACAGTATATACACACACACACACACACACACACACGCACAAACACACAGTGTCAGAACTAAACCAGAAAATGAACACACTTGCTGCATCTTAAACATTAAGCTGCATTAGCTGGACGTTTGAGTGATACTATAAAAATACACTTTTGGTTCCATTAAGAACCATGTTTTTTGTAACTGAGAAACTTTATTTTGGTAAAGTACTATTAGTTCTTCTGTGACATTATTATTTAAGCTTTTTATGGGGCATTTTACTTATTCTTATTCATTCTTTTTACACAGAAACATGACTAAATTCTTTATTTCATCCTCCTGAAAAGTGGATAGCATGCATTTATTTATTTTTTTACAATAATGAATTACATTTTTCAGCTGTAAATAATAAACCCTTATGATTATACTCTCTCTACTAATTCTATTATTTATATAGATAATATATTGTATTATCTCTCTCTCTCTCTCTCTCTCTCTCTCTCTCTCTCTCTCTCTCTCTCTCTCTCTCAGAAACTTGCCTCTTTCTACTCGAAGATGCAGGAAGCGCAGGAAGCGGCGAGCGGCGGGAGCAGCTCGTTCTCCGGTTCTCACGCGCCGCCGGTGAAAGAAGAGGAGCCGCGTGACCTCGCGCCCGAGGCCGAGTACCTGAGCGCGCGCTGCGTGCTGTTCACCTATTTCCGCGGGGACATCAGCTCTGTGGTGGATGAGCACTTCAGCCGCGCGCTCAGCCAGGCCGCCGGACATGCCCACACCTCCTCCGGCGGGGGCAAACCCGCGCGGGGCTCCGGCTCCTGGAAAGGTGGGTTTATTGTTGTTTATCAGCATCACACTGTTTTATCAGCACGACCAGTAGGAGACTGACTCCCACTCACAGTCTGCTGGTCCAGAGTTGTGGATGTGCAGGACTGACAGTGGGGACAGATCTGAAATCCATTAAAGAAAGGATGAAAAGATGAAAATGGGGAAATCAGAACCAAAAATCCTGGCCAGAGGTGGGCTGCTGCTGATTTATTCTGTTAATATTCATAAATACAATAGTTTAAGGTTTTATTTCTTATTAATTCGACCAATTCCCTATAGATCTTTAAAATCACACTAATCTGGATAGTTTTTAATTTCTTTCAACATTAATTTCAACATTAATAAGCCTATAGGCCAGTGTTTCCCACCTCCAGTCCTTTACTCTGTGTCTTATTAGATTTTAATCCAAATACAGAGAGATAGTAAACTTTTGTAACTGTTTGCAAATTCATTTTCTATCTCATGATAGATGTAGGTCCCCTGGCTTTATACAGTTAGCAACCTGCTGATTTTTTTGACACTGCTGGTCCACCTGAATACCAACTGGATTCTTCTCCTGCATACAGATCTACCTAGATTTTAATCTCGTAAAACAAATTTTACCTGCAGAGACCAATTTTACTAACAACTAATATAAAAAAATAAAGATGATAGCATGAAACATTTTTTTAAATATTGCTTTTGACGCAGTGCTAACAGAAAATGATTTAATAAACTAATTTACAACAGATAAAGAAAGAAAGAAAGAAAGAAAGAAAGAAAGAAAGAAAGAAAGAAAGGAAGAAATGGGACTCAAGTGAAAATAAGAAAAATTTTCATTTTTTTTTATAGTCTGTTTAACTGCAGTTGGACCTTCCAAAAAACACAGACCAAAACACCAGTAGACTATCCACTTAACAGTGGCTCAATAGTGGGCCATTATACTCTTGCTATTAGCAACATTCAAGTCAGGGATCTGAAAGGGCTGTTTCAGAAGATTTAGTTTGTGTCTTGTGAAGTAGTTCATGATGGATTTTTGTGTATGTCTGTTGGAGAAGGCAGCCTTTTTTTTAGCTTCATTTGCATCTATAATTGGCTAATTGTAGAATCTATTATTCTATGTACTCTTGCTGTGTTTCCTGTACCTCAAAGATAATCAGTTGGCAATGGGTTATTTACTTTTCCATGGTGATTGTGGCCAAATATTTTATTTTTAATCTGTAGTCCAAATCCGAAAACTTGATAGAGTAAAGCACACTGACCTGTCGTATCCAAATTATGCTACATTAAAAGCATTCTTCCTTGTTCCTTGTCAATTTAACATATTGATGTTACAAAGATCTGTTCTTCTGACGTTCTGCAAATCTGTGTTGCCTCTTTGCAGACGGTTCATTCCCGATGAGCCAGCGAAGCTTCCCTCCCTCATTCTGGAACAGTGCATATCAGCCTTCAGTCACAGCATCTCTGAGCAGCGCTTTAGGTGCATCCCACACGGATCTTCCCTTTGCAACTGACCCTTACTCCCCAACCTCCCTGCACAGCCACCTCCACCAGACCACGCCAGAACCATGGCACCCAAGTCACCACCACCACCACCACCACCCTTACTCACTCAGCGGGGCCATCAGCACCCAGGGCTCGGCCTACACCCGGCCCTCCATGCATGACATGTATGGCACACACTTTGACCCACGATATGGATCTCTACTTGTACCTTCGGTGCGGCCGCACAGGCTGCCTGCTGCCACGGTGCCTGCCCCTGGACCCTCACCATGTGACATCAGCAAAAGTGAACCAGCCAGCTCTGCCTGGACTGGAGCCTTTACTGGAACAGGCTCTGAAATGGGCCAGGGTCTCAGTCTGAATGTGGAGACAGGTAAGAATAATAATCACCTTATTTCTATATTATACAACTCTAAAAATAAAGGTTCCTGAATGGATCTTGGTTTGGAAGTGCAGTTCTAGAAAAAAGGATTTGGTAGAGAGCTTTTCCTAACAAGCTCTTCAAAACCAGTTAACACAATATTCTGCACATTTCTGCATCTGATATTATTATTGCTATTTGTAACTTTCTCGCTTCTTCTGTCTCAATATGTCCCGGACAGGTGGGGCATGGTTGGTGGTGTGTTATAGCTTATTTTTTATTGTATTTGTAATAATAAAACCATTAATAAAATGATGTATCAATTTTCATATCTCTATCATTACAGAACCATACATAATCCTTTTCTGAGTGCTTTTTGGCATCTTTATGGTTAAGAGTATGTTTGTCCAGTACTTGTCAATAACCTAAAGACACTCAGAAGGGTTGAGAACACATAATAGAATATACAAGATTAAGATTGCTAAACCAATTGGAAAATATATAGGTGAAGATGTTGTCCTTTTGAATTCTCAAGCAATTCAGATTTCAACAAGACCAGCAGCTCCCTGTCTTATAACAGTATTTTGAATTCAAAACCTTTCCCTTTGAAACAGCAGCGTGAGCAGAGTACTTTTATGAGCTTCCTTTATATCGAGACGTCACCTGAAGTCTTTGATATATTTGACGCTGTTGTCATTTGTAAGATTTTCCCTGATCTTTTAAAAGCCAAGGCCAGTGTGTTGTGTTATATCATGATGTATGTTGCTGACTTATTAATTGGGTTTTCAACCTCTGCCTTTGTGGCATGGGCTTTTCACCCTTCTCCTGCTTTAGCAGCTTCCCACGCCTAAGAATTTGCTTGTTTACCCCCCTGCCTTTCGTCTCCCTTTCTTCTTACCCTGCTTCTTCTGTTGTCTTCCTGTCCTCTCTCTTTCTCACTCTCTTTCTCTCTCTCTTTCTCTTTTTCTCTCTCTCTCTCTCTCTCTCTCTCTCTCTCTCTCTCTCTCTCTGTCTTTCTCTGTCTCTCTCTGTCTCTCTCTCTCTCTCTCTCTCTCTCTCTCTCCCTCTCTCTCCCTCTCTCTCTTACTCTCCCAGGTCTGCAGAGCCAGGATAAGAGCAAGGACTTATACTGGTTTTAGCGCCCTGCTGACCCTCCAGCCTCAGCTGACTTCTTGTCTTTCTCTGCCTTTGTAGGCATCAGCAGGGCCCTTTTTCTGTAACAGATTCTAATTCTCACTTGCAGCTCGGCGCTACACGCTCTGCGGTGGAGGCATCCTGAGCTGAAATCACGCCAAAGTGGATGAACCCCCCTCAGACCCAGGCACCACGAGAGGCCCATACTGAGACACTCAAAGCTAACAGAGACTCCGGGTCAGAGATGGACAAAAAAGCAGCCTTAAACGGCCTTCCAGAAATACACAGTGGTGTGACCACGCGGCAGCTGTTCTCTCGCTGGCTCACTCGCCCACTTGTTCTTTCTATCTCGCCGGCCTCAAAAGCTCTCAGCCCTTTCCAAAGTGGACACATGGTCCAACAGAAATATAAAAGAACAAGCAACTCTTTTTGGTTTGGGGGGTTGGTGGGTGCAAGAGCTTAAACATCAGAAATTACCGGACACCCTTTACGTGGGGGACCATAGCCAGTGCCAGAGGAGAGGCTGCTGTGTTATTGTGACTTTCTTTTTTTATTAGAAATTAGAGACTCTGATGAGAGAGCAGCATTCCCTGTCATGACAGAAGAGAGCAGGGGCTATTTGAAGCCACTTGACTCTATCTATATTGCTCTCAGCAGCTGTCATCGACAACTGTTTTGGAACTCCGCACGCACACTCACAATGGCAGTGTCACTGTGCAGTGTTTCGACCAAGCAGGGGCTCAGGATTTCATAAAAGGAGCATTTTGTCATTTCTGGACCCCCACCCACACAGGGAACAACTGGTTTGGCTTTTTTGATTTAAGGATGGGGGGTGGGGGTTGGGTGAAAGGAAGTACCCGTGGATGGACAGACGCAGCCACACACGCGCACACGCACACACACACACACACACACACACACACACACACCTCTGTTTCTACTATCTGTGTTACTGTATACACTAAATGTGTGTGAATGTGACTAGTGTGAGGAGCCAGCTCATTCAGTATGAGTAGCTGTGAACCCACTGCCACAGAAGTCACATTCTTGTAATGTAGGTTCTCCTGCGACAGGTCCTAATGGTGTATTGTGGATATATTAATATATTGCATTGTAAAGTATTTCACCTTGATAGTGCATTGAGGAGTCTTCAGTGTTACAGTATCTGTATTATCTGTGCTATCTTTTATTCATCTTCAAGGAATGGAACAGTATAGTTAAAACTGCAGCTACACACAACTGTTCTGCCACCTTTCAGTATTTATCATACGCAGTAGTAAATGCTTTCCATTTACATGTGAAAAGACATTTCAGAGACATTCATAGTGACCTCATCTTATAAGTTATTTCTACATAGCACTGCTACCTAAAGGCCCTGAATCTAAGATCCGCACTGACAAAGTGGCTCCAACCTTCAGGTCTTTGAAAGGAATACGACACCAACATAAATACTTTCCTTTCATCCTTACCAATTTATTGTTGGGGTCTTTGTGTTCCCTGTTGTTGCATACATTATCTTTCAAAATAAATGCAGCATGTATTATAAATACTGTCGCTATTACGGCTATTCAGATGTTTTTCAAGGTCAAGACAACTGGCAGTATAATGTGTATATAGGTATAATGTGAGGCAATATCAGAACTGTTTAAATGACAGATGTGTGAATGCAGTAAGAAATAAAAATCAGCACATACACTGTACACAAATTGGGAAAAAATGTGCCTCCCAAACAGCAGCTTTAAAAAAAGAAGAAAAAAAATGGAGGTCAGTGTAAAAAGATTTTATTTTGAAAGAAGTAAAAAGAATTTATTTTGGAGCTTTTCTGTTCGTCAGGGCATGATGAAATTCTGACAAAATGAAAGAAGATTATAACAGAAGGTGAGAAGCAGCAAAAAAATGGAAATACAAGTTTTTTTGTGTGACAGCGATGATATACTGTATTTCAACACGCTCTGGACTGTTCATGTGAAACAAAGACAGAGAAAGTGCTGCCATGTGTTTTGTCTCTCAGCTGGTCCTTTTGGTAGTGTTTGTGGTTTAGTCCTGGACAGCTGTAGATTAATATCAGTTTCTGACTAAGGTGTTGAAAGATTTGCCAGGGTGGATGGAACTCCTAACAGGGGTGCTAAAACAAAGACTGGCTTCTGTAGTGCTCATTTAGGTTAGCTACAGAAGGCATTACCACGTGAATGTAAGTGAAAAGAAAAAATATGTATCAAGTGAAGCAAATCATGATGAAATGTTTATCATAAGCTTTTCTGCTACATGATAATGCCGAAGCCATATTTAGTATGACTGAATCTTGTTTAAGAATTACAGGCTTGGTTTGTAGTGGGGTTGTAATACTGGGGAAATTTGTCTTGGCTACCTAAGCTACTCTCAGTTAAGCTTGCAGATGCTGAACAAGAGAAGAATGATCTGTTTGACTGAGTCACATTTATGCTAAAGAAAATAATAATTTGTGCTCATTTTATAAAATTCCACTGTTGCTTATTTTCTGTGACCAGTGAACAGATTCTTCTAAATTGTAAAACCCAGATGTGGCCTCTCATATACATACTGGCATTGTTGCACATCCACGACTCACAATAAGATCTAATATCTCATCGGCTTACTTCACTTCTATCAACACTATGCAAACAGGTCTGGTGCCTATTTATCTGCCTCTTACCTCTTACTATAATTCATCTCATCTGTGGCAACCCAGTCTATTTACTGTCCATTTTATCAGCTCCTCTACCCACACAGGAGCACTTTATAGTTTTATAATTCTGTAGTTGTTTCTCTGTTAACCTCCTTTTATGAAGTTCTTCAGTGGTCAGGACCCCATAGAGCAGGCATTGTGTGTGGTGGGTCATTCATTGCATTAACACAGTGTTACTTAATGTGTTAGTAGGTAGTAGATAGAACTTTAATAGAATTATATTGATCCCTTTGGGTATTAATAAAGTATGTTTGGGGTGTTTTCTGCTGGTGGATTTGACACAGCAGTGCTTCTGGAGTGTATAAACCTCTCAATATTGTCATCTCAAGACTAGACTACTGCAACTCCCTACCGGCTGGCCTTCCTATGCAGACCATCAGACCATTGCAACTTAACCAGAATGCAGCAGCGCGGCTCGTCTTCAATGTTCCTAAATTCAGTCACGTAACTCCTCTGCTGTGTTCCCTTTAAAACCTTGATGCTGATCTACAAAGCCAAAAACGGACCAGCCCCTCCATACATGATGGCAATGGTCAAAACTCGAGCTGTACCAAGAGCCTTTCGAGCTTCAAGTACAGCTCGGCTTGACCCACCATCCCTCAGAATGCAAGGAAAACATGCATCCAGACTCTTTTCTGTTCTGGCCCCTGGGAGTCCGAACAGCTGAGTCCCTCACTGTCTTCAAACGCAGACTGAAGACTCATCAGTTTCAGGAGTATTGAACTCCATAAAGACATTTGTTTCAACAGGATCTAAGTGTGTGGAATCTCTAGATTCCAGCCTTGTCTACTAGCTAAGGATATTCTAAGTAAACAGCAAAGCACTTTTGTAAGTCGCTCGGGAAAAGGGCATCTGCTAAATGCCGCAAATGTAAATATAAACGTCTATTTCACTGCTACACCAATATTAGACAGCTAACCACAAATATCCAACAAAAGCATCCTATGGGCAGTGGCCTGTGAGTACTGATGAAAAATTAGAGGATGACCAATACAAACTGTGCAGCAACTGTGCAGTCTAATTGAGTGGACACAATGTTTAAACACTCCAGCAGCACTGCTGTGTTTCATATACTTGCACAACAAACACTAACACACCTCCACCATGTCAGTGTCACTGTAGGGCTGAGAATGACCCATCACCCACACAATACCTGCTCTGTGGTGAAGACCAGGATGAAAGGAGGATAACAAAGTATGCAGAGAAACAGATGAAATACAGTCTGTAATTATAGAACTACAAAGTGCTCCTGTATGATAAGAGGAGCTAAAAAAATGGACAGTGTGTGTAGAAACAAAAGAGTTGGTTATGTCATAATATTATGGCTGATTAGTGTATATTGGTTGTACATAATATTTTAACATGTACATTGTGATTTTATCAATATTGTGTACATATGTTGCATATATACACTATATGGTTCCTAGGGAATGCTATTTGGCTACTGTTGTGTCAACCAAATTGATATGATATACAGTCATACGCAAAAGTTGAAAAGTGTAAATAAAGACACATCCCTATAGAGAACACACTTCATGAAAGATCATTAAATCTGGCTTTTGCAAAGGCTGTCACATTTAATATGATGTTTATTTTTTGTAGTTCAGTGAATGAATAAAAAATGTGCTCTTTGTATATCATCGCTGTTAATTGAAAAACACGTATCTCCAAAATGGCAACTTTACAGGAGAAGACAACCATGTTCTTAACATCAAATGGAAGTGAATGTAAAATAAGAGTTTATTTTACTATTAATAGAGCAATTCTATTGGTCTATTGATTCAAAATTGTCTACACAGTGTATAGAGCAGCTACAGGGTTCAAAACATGGAGAAAATTAAAATGGGCATACAGTAAGTGTAAATGTTTATCTTAAGATTAGATGTTAATGGGGAAAAATAAAATTGTTTATTGTTAATTTTTTATTAAGCTTCACCTGGTCTTGATGCCACTGCTCTTTGTTGTCTTACACTGAATAATTTGTTAGATATTTAGTTTTAGCAAAGCTGTTCTCTCACTGAGTAATTTGTGAGCAAATTATCTGTGACCTCCTGAGATCATCTGATGAAATGTCTGTACTGGACGAATTTCTCATTTACATTTTTTTACAAAACACAATTCTTGCTCGTAGATTGATTTTTAAGGCTTACTTTAGACCATTACGAAGTCCCAGCTCACCATTCCATTATTTAATATACATATTATATATATAAAGGCCAACATTCAGGCCTTTTAAAAATAACATAGCCCTGTAAAAGAATGTTAGTCAGCATGTTTTCATACTTTCTACCAATCAAGCAATTAAACTTAACACCCATGGGATAGTTAAATATGTATGACAGATTATACACATACACACAATACAGTGTGCTTTATCTGGGTGGAATGAATGTTATGTTATGCCTATCACATATATCACATATCACAGGTTTCATGTCAGTTTCATTAGGCAGCCATTCAAATCAGTCTCCTATGTGTGTCTGCTCATACAGGTTGTTAATCATACTGATATTAGTTGTACAGTTTTTTTTGAAACACTTCAATGTTTTAACACTAAGATGTAACTGTAATCAAAAGGCAGAAAGGAATCGTGTTTTTTGCTCAGTCAGTGAATTAATTACAGAGCTCTTTTGCACTCTAAGCTGTACAAACACAGACAGAGCTTTTGAAAGCATTGCCATGCACAACTCTGGGCATGAAGCCACACACAGATCAGTGGTAATCAAGGGCCATGACCTCATGCCAGTAATGCTTGTGAGACGGGGTTTGAGGATTGCTGTATTGAAATCATGCAGTGTGCACAGTTCACGCTGTACAGGACCACCCTGCAGGTAGACCCTGTGCGTTATCTATTCTGTTTACAGATATGCCCCCATGACTTCCAATTCAGCGTGTTATCACTTGCTTGTCATCATCTTGAAGCAGTTCTCTACACAAGCTGATGAGGTTATGATCTGTGAGGGAGCAAGCATCATTGCCAGCCCTGGAAGCAGCAGAGGTGGATACTGGAGTGTGCAGAGGTGGGTAGTAACTAGTTTACACAGTTACATGTACTTGTATCTAAAGTTCAAATGTAATACTTTAAACTTATTCTCCTCTTTTGGTTCAACTCCTCGACCATGTTCACACCTTGCCACAGAGCTTTGGAATTGAAATTCAGAATCAAAGGTCCTCAAAAAGAAAAGAAAAGCATACAACAAACGGCACTTCAAATGCTGATACATGATATTGGTCATATTCTGATCCTGGTAGGCCACAGTTCTGCAGAGTTCCATCTTATTAAATACACCTGCTTCAACTCATCAGCTAATTAGCAAGTAACAGATTCAGAGATTTAGAAAAGTCAAAGACTAATTGCTGTAGAATTTTGACCCAGACAAACCAAAGGGGGTACTTAATAATTACATTTAATTGCTGGGAGTTTCTAACTTTACTAAATATAATTATATAATTGTGTCATTGAATTTTGGACTTTTACACAATTACATTTCCAGCAAAAGAAACATTACACCTTACAATTTCATTCAGGCATTTGAAGCACTAGTTAAAAATTCTAAAGGAAATATGTTTTATTATGATTGTGACAGTCGAGATGTTGTGCTTTAAACTTGATGTGTTTTATTAAAACATCCAGCTTAATTCATATGTGGGAAATGATAACACTCTCATCTATACTAATTTGATGACTAATTACTGTCACAAAGTGCGACATGGCTTTATTCTTATGGCTTGGTGGTTAGCACAATTGCCTTGCAGCACTGGAGTCTTGAGTTCAAGGCTCTATCTAGGTGCTGTTTCCATGTTCTCCAATGTCTGCATGGGATTCTTTCCACATCCCAAAAACATGGACATTAGGTGAACTGGTTACTCTAAACTTCACTGGTGTATGTGAATGAGTGTGTGTGTGAGTAAATGTATCTCTGCATGCCTAGGTATCTATTGATACCCTGTCCCGAGTGAACCTCCCCTAGTGCTCAATGCATTTCTTCATTGCGGTAGAGAATACATTGTGTGTGATTGGCTGCCACTGTGTTGGTTGAGTGTTGGGTGTGGTTATGAAGAACGCTGATTGTAAAGTGTTCTTGGGTATCTAATCTAATTAATACTTGTAATTGATATGAAAATAATGAGGGACTTTTTATTAACTCTATATCATTAAATATTATACAATTACAGTATTTTATTATAATGTGCCCTAATCTGCCCTCATTGCAGACTTGCTCATTTCATTTTTAGTACTTTATGCAGTATCAGAATTTAAATGAGAACTTGGTTCCAGTATGTGCAATGTATTCTTTTGAACCGGTGCATATTGAGTTGAACTGAATGATAATTTGAATTGTTATACTTGTATGCATGTATCAGCATGTTTAATGTTGATTTGCTGTAGCACATTATTGGGTCCTTACTTCCACTTTCCATGGGAAGAATTGAACACAGCATTCAGACTCTAATTCAGACATTATTCAGACTTTTTACACCTTAGGAAGAAACCCAGTTTGACACCAATGTGCTAGATGCTGAAAGTACAAAGTAGTTCCTACTGCACTTATTATCAGTACCCAAGGATCTACTCAAGGAGGGTACTATGACCTCTTCCTGAACCATTAATACATTAGTATTAACCAGTAATACTCAGAGATGTTTGGAGTTGGAAAACCCATATTCCTGAATGTGTTGTTACTTTACTGAACTAATGTCTCTCTCTCTCTCTCTCTCTCTCTCTCTCTCTCTCTCTCTCTGTCTCTCTCTCTCTCTCTCTCTCTATCTCTGTACATAATTTCACACAATTCATAAAAGTTATTTATTTTATACCCTTTCTAAATTGAATTCAGATTTGAATGCAAAATTAAATTCAGGTTTGACTGAATTATTAATCAGTGAAAATTGAGTAAATTTAAAATTTTTTAAATCTATCGCTTTAAATTTAATGAATATAAAATATATCGCAGTTAAAAATATATTATTATATTATAATAAAAAACAATATTCAAATCTTTATAGTATACATATGTATATACATATACATATACAAACTGCCCAACTCTGATGACACTTTTACCTGAATATGGGTGTAAGCTACGATGTCCACTTCTGGGAGTTCTGGTCTCATGTGTTACTGGTCTCATGCTAGTAGGCTGTGGCATGTAAACATTGCTAATGCCTGAGCTGTGGAACGGCTCTATATGACATTCAGTCTATCCACAAGTGTCACATGGCTGGCGATTCTCACACCATCACCACTGGCATTTTTCACATTAGTCAATGTAGGCGGCATGGATGTGGATTTGGATCTGTAACAGCAGTGTAAGGCAGGGTGGCCTGACCATTCAACACTAGTTAGTATTTCATTTTGTTGTTCTTATATCTAATACCTAAAATGAAATGGAAAAAAATTATAGGACAGAATGCTGTCAGAGTTAAGCAGTAATTAAGGCAGATAATGCTATTGTGAAGGTCAGAGTGCCTGTGACGCACTCAAGAGCCTAAGGAATTGTGCTGATCCTCCACCTAAGACCAGCACATTTATTAAACCTTTAGCAGACAGGCCTTCTGTAAAGCCTGGAGCAAACTGACAGCACCATACTCCTGAACAAACAGCTGCTCTACTCACTGGCTCTGCGTTCAGAAAGTCAGATCAGCACACGCTCATGCACTATTGTTTTACTGCACACAGATGGTTTGGAGTCACCTTAACCATAAAGCAGTTCTCATTACCTCACCAGCTTTATATGCATTATATGTGTAATGGTTTAAGACTGGGTTCAATATATTAAAATGCATTTTGAGATGTTTTAAGTGGTCTGTTTAAAATGCTAGTGGTAACAAGTGCCATTCACTCAATTTTATGTACATAAATATTAGTGCAAGTTTTTTCTAATAATAGTGTTTTATACCTTAGTAAACTCCACTGATCATACAGGAGCACTTTGTAGTTCTATAAATATAGACTACAGTCCATCGGTTTCTCTGCATATTTTCTTAGCTTCTTTTCACGCTGTTTTTAATGGTCAAGACCCCACAGGGTCACCACAAAGCAGGTTTTATTTGTGTGGTGGGTCATTCTCAACACTGCATTGAGAACAGTCCACCAACCAGATATCTAATATCCGTTATCCAGCCAACAGTGTCCTGTGGGCAGTGTACTGTGGACAGTGTCCTGTGGGCAGCGTCCTGTGGGCAGTGTCCTATGGGCAGCATCCTGTGAGCACTGATGAAGGACTAGAGGATGACCAACACAAACTTTCTCTGACTTTAGCTTGACAAGATGGAGCAACTAGGTAGGCGTGTCTAACAGAGTGGACAGTGAGTGTTTAAACACTCCAGCAGCACTTCTGTGTCTGATCCACTTGAACCAGTGTAACACACACTAACACACCACCAGAATGTCAGTGTCACTCTGAGTGTTGAGAATGACCCACCACCCACATACTACCTGCTCTATAGTGGTCCTGCAGGGTCCTTACAATTGAAGGGCAGGGTGAAAGGATGCTACCAAAGTAGGCAGAGAAACAGATGGACATTTAGTTTAAAAACACATAGGTATGCTTATGGTGTGTTATAACAATATAATAACAATATAATTATCACTTAATTAAACGAAACAAGAGCTCAAACACTTGCCAGTGTCAATGCAGCTATAACACTGAGACACTGTGGATTTATGTAAAATGCCAGGATCTGGTCTGGCAATAA
The DNA here is from genome assembly GCA_034509495.1 of Acestrorhynchus altus. Lineage (NCBI taxonomy): Eukaryota > Metazoa > Chordata > Actinopteri > Characiformes > Acestrorhynchidae > Acestrorhynchus > Acestrorhynchus altus. The sequence continues at coordinate 36,133,619 of CM067503.1, read as the reverse complement.
ATTTGGAGGACAGTTGTAAATGTCCTGGAGAATGGAGAATGTCTACACTTTACACACTAAATTAAGAGGATTTGTGTTTTTACGATCTAGTCTACAACCATCCTGTAGAGAAGTACATCCAATAGAATAGGACTCACAAGCATGAACCTATCGACACCATGCCTATTGCCAGGTGCGGGCTAGAGAGGTAACCCCCCTCCCTCCAACCTCCCTGATCCAATGCTTTTAGGATGAGTTGGGGTGAGGTGAGGTGGTGTTGTGATCATCCACCAATGCTTTTGTTGCTGAATGCAATCAAATCCTCAATGCTCCAATGCACCAAAATATATAAATGCTTTTAATGCACTTGATTTCAGAAGAACCAACAAATAAACTAATGTCCCCATACTTTTGTCCAAAGGTTTATTTACTGAGAGCTTTCATTCGTAAAATGTGTTTTCAGACACCCAGTTTGCAACATCCTGCCTCAGTGCTGGTTTCTTGGTGTTAACTATTAAACTGTTGGAGATCATGTTACAGTGTTCTATATTATGTTGCCTACATGTCAAATGGAGCTGAACACATTTTACAAAAGAGGTGAACCCTAAGGTTTTGCACTTGGAATTCCTAACATAACTACAGCACCTTGCTGCAGGTCTGGCTGTATTTGTCTGTGGTTTTGCTCACAAAATACAGTAGAGCTAAGACTTAGTAGATGATAAACGTGTTGCTGAATCATTTGTTACTTTAAATCATTTTAAGGATGAATATGAATACTTGGGTAGTAATTTGGGTGGCTATTCCAATTGGCTTCCATACCTCAGCTATGGGTTTTTGAAAAGTGGCCAGGTGGAAATATGATACCTTTGAGCTTGTCTACCTGCAGGTAAGAATTTAAATGGGTTCTTTAGCCAAAATGTTGACATGTCTTTAAGCAGAATCGGGTGCCACACAGAAAGCTTGAAGTTAGGCCAGTCTTTGAGTGGCATTTCACCTGCAGAGAAATGCAAAAAAGTGTTCTGTTGCTTCCAAAGCTGCTGGGCTGTGTTTACGTTTCCCATCATTTCCTTCTCGGGCTGCTGCCATGTGTAAACCTCCAACAGCCATCATGTCCACTGCAGTGCTGTGAGCTGTCCACTAGAGTGTAAATGAATATGAGTATGCACGTAAACATCAGACGTTTTCTTGGATTGGAGAGCACTGCTGAAATACAAGCTTTAACAATTCAACTGACAGCTAAATTAACAAATCATGGAATGTATCCCTTTTGCCACTCCTGCAATTACTGACTGAAACATGGACTTATGTGGGGGGTGTTGGGTCTGGAAAAAACAGCTGTTGTGCTTGTCAGCCAAGTATTCAGTGCCTCTCTGCAAGCTGCATAAAACTGTTCAAAACACTCAGCAGTGTGACTTAAACTGATTTTATTTATGACCCTTCTGGGAAATCCATCGCCCTGTCAAATTTAATGTGTTCAAATGTTAAACTACACATCTTTATTGAATATGTGAAAAGTATTTATAGGAGACAGTCACACATATGCCAGGTATTGTCATTTTCAGCAGATTCTAGGCTACTCAAATTTGTCTTCATTTGAGATGTAAAAATAAAGAGAATTTAAATTTAAATGAATTTGACCCTGTTGTGATCAAAGTTATACTTGCAGCTACAATCTTTTGTGCTTTGTTTATATCCAGAAATTATGTTGGAATATTGATCATCCAGATTGTTTGATCTGAAAATAAAATAGTTTTGATTAATTCTTTCCAATGAATCAAGTAATAAGACAGGCAATACTATTTGACTTTAGAACAAAAAAATTTCTTCCTCAAAATTTTTGCAAATGTGTTACACATTGTACAAAAATATAATGTGTACATAAGTATTCACAGCCTTTGCTCAATACTTTGTTGAAGCACCTTTGGCAGCAATTACAGCCTCAAGTCATTTTGAATATGATTCTACAATCTTGGCACACTTGTTTTGGGAAAATTCTCCCATTATTCCTTAAAGAACCTCTCAAGTTCCATTAGATTGGATGGGGAGCGTCAGTGCAAAGTCATTTTTAGATATCTCCAGGGATGTTCAATCGGGTTGATGTCTGGGCTTTAGCTGGGCCACTCAAGAACCTAAACAGATTTGTCCCAAAGCCACTCCTTTGTTATCTTGGCTGTGTGCTTAGGGTCATTGTGCTGTTGTAAGATAAACCTTCATCCCAGTCTGAGGTCCAGAGCGCTCTGGAGCAAGTTATCATCGAGGATGTCTCTGCCTCAACTGACTAGTGTCCCAGTTCCTGCTGCAGAAAAACGTCCCCACAGCATGCTGCCACCACCATGCTTCACTGCAGGAATGGTATTGACTAGGTGATGAACAGAGCCTGGTTTCCTCTAGAATGTTGAGGGAAAAAGATGACTTTAGTCCATTTTGGAATAAGTCTATAACATAACAAAATGTGCAAAAAGTGAAGGGCTGTGAAGCACTGTAGGTCTTGATAGGTCTTGTAGTTTGGTATAATATGTATATCATGTCTGTAGGTGATTCTGATCCTGAGTTTTGAAGCCCAGTATGTGACATGTAGCTGTCCACAAAGTGCAGATCTTGGGTTCTAAGAGTTAATTTGCAGAGGCATAGCTGAATAACATTAAAATCTGTCTTTTATCTCTGGAGGGGGTTTTACTGATGTTTTGATTAATTCAAGGTGCTGGGCTACATGAGGTGGAACTCTGGCTTTTGATTGTCAGTTCTGCCTGTGGATAGTATGGACCATTTTTCATACATCATACACAAGTATAAACATTTAGTTTATTCAGTGCTGGCCAGGGAATGCCATAAAGGCTAACGTATGATGTGAAGCTAAACTGAGGCAGCATTTGAAGTGGATTGCCACACATAGAGACCACAGATTAAAGGAATTCTCCATCCATGGGCATTAAGAAATGGAAAGACTAAATTATACTCATATGAGCTGGAGTGCACTCACCCACATGAGACTTCCACATTCACAAACTCTTGCATGTGTACACAGTAGTGCTGTGCTAGTGGATATTTGAAGGAGTTAACCTTTAGAAGTGTTCAGAAATGGCCTTGCATTTCATGATCCTAGACTTCAAGGGTTCTGTTTTTACATGTAAACACACCATTGCATCATTATTGACATGTTTAGTCTTGTCACTGTCATTTTGCCATAGTAGTTACATGTCATTGTAAAAATGTATTACTAATGACAGATACACAATGAATTCAATTTACATTCAATTTACATTCTGCATTGAAAGGTCGGAGTTTGCACTTCAGACTTTCTTCCTTTTTATCCCAAAACATGTAAAAATGAGAATATCTTATCTTTTTTTTGTTCGCTTGTGAAATCAAACATACAAACTTTATATATATGAAATATGTGACATATGTTCAGCATTTTATTTGTTTTAATGTTGATACTGTTATTAATAATTTATTCAAACTCAAAATTAAATATGCTAATAAAATATTCTGAATTTCCGTATCTTACCGTAACACCTCTTGTCTTATTGGCTAACCTGTTTTCATTTGCACTGCATCATGTAGCAAAGCAAAAAGGGTACAAAATACCAATATTGTTATTGCAAGTTATTACAGCATTAAGTCAGCATTACGTGAGTATTTTTTAATTTTGTGCTCCTGGGTTCTCCTTTTGGGCTATGTAATTCAGTTTTACACCACTAACATAAATCCTAATCCCTTGTGGTATACATGCATTTGCTGACAAGCTGAGAGATGCAGAGCTAGCATCTGAAATGAAAAGGCATGTGGACTAAAGAGGTAAGTGGTGCAGCACAATGATTTTGAAGCTGTTATAATAAGATAATAATGCTGCTTAAAAAAACTGCCCCCTCCAAAACTTTTTCCAGAGTGGCATGTACAAATATTGCCTCATGCAAGTAGCAGTGCTATATACATGAAAAGAATGCTTTAATAAAAATAACAGTACACTTTTCATCAAGCTGAACTTATAACATAGCTCTGCACACAGACGTGTTGTCCTGTCAGATAATACAACTTGCTCCATGAAATGGTTTAAAAACCCTCAATTTCAATTTTAGTATTGGGTTTGTAATATAATGAGGCTACTTGAACTTGAAGAAATGTGTCATTAATCAGACCCATCTGATCACACCTGCTTAGAGCACTCTTGAGCAGTTGTTTTCAGTGCCTTGCTAGCATACATCTGATTTATGAGACAGAAAGGCCTGCTGTGACCTTCTCAGGCAAGCTATGCGGTTTGCCCCCTGCTGCTTTAGGAGCACTCGAAGGACACAGAAAGCTTGGCCTCTGGATGGGCACAGTGTGCCAACATTGCAGTGTCAAGTCTGATCTGTAGGATAAATTGTTCCCGTGGATTGTGATCACTATTTTTAATTTGATGGACATAGTGCTTCAACTGCCGCCAGATTCTTGAGAGTGTGTGGTTTGTGGCTGAGTGGTATATCTTCCTGCTAAAAGAGGTAAAGCTTGCCTGACAGCAGTGGCTCCTCACACATAAATATCCTGATCCCAGTGTGCTGAGAGATGACATTAATTAATTCTAAAACAGCATCAGTTTTGTAGTGCTGATTCTAATTCAGACTATCTAGTTGTGTGCCTAAAGGATATTTAAACCATCACTTTAAAAATGCTGGTGCAGCTAAATGAAATGTCCAGTTCTGAGACTTTGTTGTTACACTCTTAAAAAGAGGCTTTCGTCTTTGATGAAAGCAACTCACCATTGGAATGCCGAAATAGTTTTTTTTATCTGGTAAATTGTTCTTATACATTGAAAAGGAGTTCCTCTGTTTTTGAAAGTCAAAGAACCCCTTTTCAGTACTACATAGAACATTTTTACCAATAGTGTAGCTCTCAGGTGTGATGTGGAAAGATGCATATGATTAGAAAACCCTACCTAATAGGTACACCTTACAACTGCACATTTGGACATTTTAGACCCTGAATACTTAATTTATGTTTCCGATGGGTGGTTATTTTTGCCATAATATTCAAATAATACCTAATTTGTTCAACAGCGTTATTGTGACAAATAATGTGGAAATAAATCTCTTAGGATTAAGGTAAGGGTTAGGTTATGTTTAGTTTAAGTTTAGGTTATGGTAAGGATTAGGGTAAGGGTTATGTTATGCTTGGGTTATGGTTAAGGTTTGCATTAGGGTAACGGTTAAATTAAGTTTTGGTTATGGTTAACGTTCAATTTAGAGTAAGGGCCAGATTTAGGTGAGGTTATGGTTAAGGTTAGGGTTAGGCTACTTGGTATGTTAAGTTTAGGTTATGTTTAAAGCTCGAGTTAGCATAAGTGTTACATTACTTTTTGGTTATGATTAAGGTTTGGATTAAGGTAATGGTTATGTTAAGTTAGGTTACGGTTAAGGTTTGAGTTAGGGTAAGTGTTACATTACGTTTTGGTTATGATTAAGGTTCGGGTTAAAGTAAGGGTTAGGTTTTGGTTATGGTTAAGGTTCAAGTAAGGGTAAGGGTGAGGTTTACTAGAGGTTATAGTTAAGGTTCAGGTTAAGGTAAGGGTTATGTTAAGTTTAGGTTACGGTTAAGGTTTGAGTTAGGGTATGTGAGTGTTAAAGCCAGAGTTTTAGGTCTTACATAGTGCTCTAGGAAGGAAGGAACCATAGCGATGTGATTTATTGAATCAAGAAGATCTAAGCCATCTGAAGATTGCAATGTAAATATAACAAATGATTAACTTGAGTTTGTAATTCTAAAGGGGCTAGTAAATGTAAAACTTTCACATGGCTTCTCCTACCACAGAAATGCTGAGGACACTCAATGCATCCTCTCTTTCCACCTTCATACAATCAAGTATTTGTTTGCATCTTGACAAGCCATTGAGGACATCAGCATCAATTAAATCATATGATAAGCAGGATCTATAGCAGTGATACATCCCTGCAAATATATGTCCTCCAGTGACCTTGTTATCTCCTTTCAGAATGTCTTGTTCACCCTGTCTGGCAGTCTTGGTGGAGTGTGGGCTGAACAGTTTGTGCTGTGCAACATCCAGAGCATTCAGCCTTTTCTATTTAGGGTGGACAGTCAAGTGCTTCTTCTCACTTGTGGCTGGATTTCCTGGATGAATGCAGAATCTTCACAAATCGTTATGATTCACCAAGACCAATATCCAATATAGTGTGGACAGAAATAAGTCCCAACAGCTTGTGAGAGGTGCCAACACACAAGAAAAAGTCCTGTTATGGCCAACTGTAAAATGTTTAAGCACTGGTTTCAAGTGTTCTTAGACAAACAAGGTTCGACTGCATGAAATGGTATTTAGATGATGAGTTTATTCAGATTTGTAAAATTTAATAAATGCTACAGGAGCCACTGGCATATACTGAGACTCTTCCAAATACATCAGCACTGTTTATTGTGTGGTAGGAATGTGTGCTGGGAAGCCCAAGCACTAGATCTCACACAATACCAGGATTAAGTATCAGCCATTCGGTGTGTCAACAGTTCCCTCCCTTCAAACGCTGGAGCACTTTTTCATGTCCTCTGACCTCTGGACTTGCAGTGATAATAGCAAACAAACATTGTCTTACCTGGCTAGGTAACCTGAGACCCTCCTGCTTCCTGCAGTGGAGCTCCTAAGAGCCCAGTCTCAACCATGCCTGCCATTAGTCCCCTGCCCCAGGGCAGTGAGCTTTATGGGAGCAAAAAGGGGGAGTGAAACTGCTGGGGGCCCTAATGGAACACAACTGCATTAACCTGAAAGGTGCAGCTGCAGGGGAAAAAGGGAAACCTGACAAAAAATGGGGGGAAGAGAGATGTAGGAGGTGAGAGGTGACTGCTGAGGTGTGAAGATGAGCTGAGGGAGTGGACATGAACTTTATACAGTCAGGTCTAAGCAATCCATGTAAGAGTGAAATGTAGACTTTCAGCTTTAAATCAGGGGGTTATCAAAAACATTAACTGTATATGAATCACAGCTATAGTCTTTCCATTTTCACAGACTCAAAATTTATAGCCCCAAGTGGGAAATTTGCAGTTGCCATTCATTGGGATTTGAATGGTGATCAAAAAATGTGCTGATACAAATGAAGGACGTCATTATTAAGATGACAAAAATCAAACATTTAAGAGAGATAGCAGAATCAGAATACAATGGTCAAAAATGGTACACTCCTAAAAAATAAGAAATGCACAGATAAACTCAACAGCAGCAAAAGTTAGGAAGATCCCAAATCTACTTTTAAGAACCATAAGGCAATTATTAACTGCAGCAAAACTCCTAAAAAGCCTGCCCACCAAAAGTCTTTGGATATTTAAGTATGACATTGACCACAGAGAAGAAAAGGAAGACAAATGAAGACAAAAAGACATAAACAAGCAGCAAATGAAGGCAGCTGGACAAAGCATCTCAACAAGGCAGACCTGTGGTGTCCATAGGTTCCAGACTTCAGGCATTGACTGTAAAGGACTTGTGTCCCAGTATTAAACATGAACTTTCCACTATATAATCCTTTTAGTTTGTCCAATTACATCCGATTCTGTGGAAATGGAGGCACTTACTTAAAAGAAAATACTGTGATTAAGTGAACAGATTTTGATTTTCAACAAAATATTCACAGGAAATTTCACTTCCAGTTTCAGTTCAAATGTTATTGTTCAAGCTAATTTAAGTTGCAGACTCTTCAACACAAAGATTCATTATTCACTCATAACTAAGGATGCTCATATTCCATTTCCTTTAGAAAAACCCCACATCTTGCAAATTCATTTTCACTTGTGACTGTATTTTCAAATGTCCCCTAAAAAGTTGTGAATTTGGCCACCTTGCATCGGAAAGAAATGTGCATATGATGAAAATACACAGTGTTTCTGGTTGCTGTAACAACAGCTTAAACAGTTATATCAGTTTCACAGTCATGGCTTTGTCATGCTTGACATTATGATCCCCCCTCCGCACCCCCACCCCCCACTCCAATGTTTGGCGTCTATGTCCACACTCGCGGATATTCTTTTCCTCCCTCTCCACTTCCTTGGCCATAACATTCAGCAAACCAACTGTGACTCTTAGATTATTTATGCTGGGAATTTGATGCTGTATACCTGAATTAAGCCATGGCTTTCAAAGGCAAAAATACCACCAGATTTGCCTGTCTGTGATGGAAAGTGGTCATATTACAGGGTTTATTAGAGATGTCTGGAATAAGAAGTGAAAATCAGCTGCAATGAACTTTACAGGTTGTCATTCTAAATGGTTTTTGAACGCATTCCATCCCAAACTCATTTTACAGGTTCTCCAAACATGTAGCGTTGGTGTCATTACACCTCTTTGCAGCTCGTATATTTTTTGCCTGTTTAGCTGAGACTATACTGGAAGGCAATAACATCCTTCAAACCAATCAAAATTTAGAACAATTCACCAACAGTTCTTTATCAGAAACCCATCCCTGGCAAACTTACAGACTTGCTATATTTAATACTGCTTGCCCAGAGGGTGCCCTGGTAGTAATATAAAAGAGGCCTCTGACATATTCCCACTCCAGTCAGCTGCATGAGTCATAATAATGGAGCTTAGTCCATACTGGTTACCCTTTAGAACTCTAGGCCAATTTTGTGGGAGGTTTTTGTACTTTGACATACTTTTATTTGCCAAAAAATCCAAAACATAATTATAGGAGAAGGTCACACATACCAGACATTGTTGTTATCAAGAGATCCTAGACTTCTCAAATGTTTATTTCATTTCCTATGTAAAAAATAAACAGAATATTTGTATGAATTGATCATGTATTGATCAAAAATGTACTTGTGCCTACAATTTTTTTTTTTTGCTTATGAGGACAAAAAAACATTTTATATTTCAGAAATCCTGTGGGAAATGGAACACCCATATTGCTGATAATTGTGATAAGTTCTTCAAAATACTTGATAGTGTTTCAAATAAAGTAAAACAGAATGTACTGTCTTATTTTTTATGATTTAAATATGTATCTGTATTATCCATTTCTCAGATCTTTTATTCTGAAATTTGAACACTGTGCCAGCAAAGAAAGAGAGCACACAAGCCCTTCTCATTTTCCTCTGTAACCCAATATCTGGGTCAGTGACATCATTAGCCCCACCCCCTCTCACTGATCAGCTGGAGTCTCTATGTATGTTGAGCATGTACATGTGGACTGAGCAGTAATCATGCACTGGAATGCTCCTGTGGCATTTAAACTGTTGGAAAATGGTGAATTTTAGTTTGTTTTCTGAGCTGGATTACGCAGCACTGTTAGATAGGGAAAGTCTTGTAGTTATGATATGTATGTAACATTGTGTCTATTAAGCCTAGCAAAATGCAGATCTTAGGTATCATTTGCAAAAAAAAAAAAAAAAAAAAAAAAAAAAATGTTGTGAACACAGTTCTAATGGTAAAACTATCTGGCTTGACAGCTTGCTTCTAAACTCATTCCCAACTGCAAGTGACTTTTCTCGCCAACCACCAAGTTTATCTTGAGAACAAGCCTTACCTCAAGTAAGATGACTGTAATACAGTTGAATAAAAACTGTCTACAGTGCCTGTTTTATGGAATATCAGTTCCACCAAACATCATTTCATACATGCAAAAGGAGGCTTGTTGATGTGCTGATAATGCTTTCTCTGCTGTACCTTGTACGTCTGAGGGTAAAGGGCTCAAAAAGTTCTGTCTTTAGTTTATTGGTCCATCTTAACCAGCATAAATGTTTCTTGAATTACACAGCACCTAATCACAGTGCTACACTTTTTATACCTCCTAGTTATATTAACATTACCTCCATAATCAAATATCTCACAAATAAAGTCTGAATTCTGACAGAATATAAAAGCTTCAAAAAACAGGAAGCAGGTCTGCTGCCTGGGTTGTTTACATTCCTGTGGCTACAATACTGTCAATCACAGTCTTGATTAGGCAGAGAAAATGCTTTGTAGTTTTTTCACTAAAACTGTTTTTTATTCCATATCTCACTTTGTTTAATGATTCTTCACATCACATTACAACACCAATGCAACTGAGACACAATGTCAAGTTAATAAGCTTATGGGTCCACCAGTACAAACATGCACTAAAAATGCAATTCGCAGGCAACATCCATCTATTCAAAATTGGGACTGGCACCGACAGCACAGATGCTGCACACTCGAGTAGGAAAACATTGGCGGACACGTTGCTGATCATCACACCCATATTGCTGGCAAGGGTCAGGATGTGGCAGGGTAAGCGGCGCTTAGTAACAGGTGGACATAGCGCCTGTCAGCTGGTACGAGATTGATGCACCAAGTTACTGCACTGCTGGGTGTTGTCTTACGTCGCACACACAGCTGCACCACACTCTGAGGAGATTCCTTGTTTTTCACAACAACAGAACACATAGGCAATCCTTCCAAATACTGAATTTGAGCTCATTTCAAAGTAGATGCTAGCTCATGATTTGTAGCTTTGTTTAATTGTACTGCAGGAACATTTCCTTAAAGCAAGAATTAGTAATGGGCAACCCAGGTCCACTGGAAAAGAGATCTATATTAAACTTATTATACAAGAGAGATTTATAGTCGATCTCCATTGTTTGGCACACTTGGAAAATCTGTCAGATGTCCTTTACATTGTTTCAAATCTTCGTAATGAACGGACCATAAAATGCTCCAAAATGACTGAAAATGTTTCCCATTGACTGCCATTAAAAATTAATGTTTGAGTGTGACATGATTGTTGGGATCAGTCAGGCTGGTCAACTGGATTTTCAACCACAGCCATTGATTTTATTCAGAAAGCAGTTCTTAAGAGTAGTTGAAGATAGAGGTAAGTGGAGAATAGCCAGACTTGTTCTCCTCCATTAAAGCAAACCCACCCAACTGAGATAGATGGGCTATAAGAGCAGAAAGGTTTCAGTTCTATCAGCCAAGAACAGAAAGCCTCGGGCTACAGTGACCACAGGCTCACCAAAACTGGACAGCTGAAAATTGGGAAAATGAAGCTTGGTCTTTGATTTTTGAAATAGTCAAGATGGTGGGGTCAGAACTTGGCCCAACAGCAAATCCATGGACCCTATGTTCCTTGTGTCAACAGTCCAGGTTGGTGGAGATGGTGTAACGGGATGTTCTCCAGTGTGCTTTCCAGTCAGTGGGTGTGAACATCTTTAGGATGTAGTAGAACATGAGTCTAACACGAAAGTGCTCCAGATAAATCTGCAGAAAGTGCATGATGCATTCATGTTAATAGGAACCAGAATCTCAGAGAGTGTTGTCATCCATTGAATCCAACTGAGGCCCATGTTTAAAGTGCTGAACAAGTGTTCATCCCTCAGCGTGAAAATAAATCTAGCAATCAAAATTGAGAACTGTGCCAAGGTTTATCACTCTACCTTATTTTGTGGAAAACAACCAAAATATGTACAACATATAAACCTTTCCTAATGATTTTTGAGGTGTGAAATGAAAGGAGAGAAAGAAGGTGGAAAATCATATTTGATAAAGTATTTGGACAATTTATTTACTTCAGCGTCAAACAGGCAGTTCGCCACATTCCGGGAAAAAAAATCATTTCAGATCAAACAGTGAGGCTGTTGGGTAATCAGTGAAAGCATGTCATCTTTTGTTAAATTTTGTGGCACAACAAAGATCTGTGATTCATCACGACAAAAGTCCTGACAAATATAAAAATAATTGATGAAATGCCATTGGCTGTATGTTGAATTAAAATTCCATGGTGAATGAAGAGGCTCAGAGTCCAAGCAGGACCTCAGAGGCCTCATTGCCACAAAAGGGAAACACAGACTTTATCAGCAGAAAGACGCTTAATTGCAGCAGCTTCCTCTGCATTTAATCCTGGAGGTGCTTTAAGAGGTGACTTTAAGTTTGTCTGGTTTAAGGATGACTTTGAAAAGGGCAGAGGTGCTGTGATATTTCTAGACAAGAATTAAGGCAGTTTCAAAACACTAAACTTTGCTATTTGTGGTTTAATCGACCTGTAGAGACACTTAAAATGAAAAAAATGCCTTGTGAACATGTCCAAGAAGACCATACATATTTCTAATAAATGTGTCTAATAAAGTATGTGTACCACATACTGAGAGACTGGAAATATGTTATTAACTGATATGTAAAAAGCATTGCATAAATACATTCCAGCTAGTTGTTTCAGTCACCAATAAACATGACTTTGCTGCCACTCTAAGCTCAGATACACCAAAACATAGACTGCTAATCCCAAAACAGCATATTTAGTCCATTATTATAAACATATAGCCATACTTAGTTACTAGAAATTGTTCTGGTAATATTTTTATTAACATAAAAAAATATCAAATTTTTACATTAAAAATTTCAAACAAATAATAATTTCGAGTAAATCTAACAACAAAATTCAGCACTCCAGATCTACATTATTATTTCTCATTCTTATTATTAATAAGAGCTCCTTATAGATATTTACAATATGTTACATTTTCTTTTCGATATTTATAGCAAAAAGTACTTACCTGAAAAACATTTTATAAATCCACCTCCAATAGTGTGTCAGAACAGCTTTATTCTATTAACCTTGAAGCAAAAGGAGATATGGTTGTCTAACAAAGGCTTCAGAATAATCTTCAAAAGCTGTTTTTTATTTTAGACCATATAGAAGAATGGCCTTTCTGGTAGTCCTTTTATGAGATGTGTTATATTTTGTCATTATATAAACATATAATGGGCTCAAATTGAGATATATGGCTTTCACTGGACAATCATATTGTGAAGTTCATTTGTGACCGTTTAACTTTTTAAATTCAATTACAAACAAAAATCATTTTTCTTCCTCTATCATAAAAGTAGCACGAATTGGTTGTGCATGATGATGAACGTTTGTACTGATGGGCTAAAAACAACAACAACAAGCCAATGGTTTCTCTACTGATACTGATCTACTGATAAGTGATGTTTTTCTGGCTGAGAAACTTTTATGAACAGTGCAGCAGACGGCCCTGAGTTTCAGCACCATCTGGTGGGTAACTTTACAGAATACTGAGGTATTCACTGAAATCCAGCCGGGCCTAATAATACAGTCAGTGGGGCAAAGGAGATAATAGCATATAGTTAAATGGCCAAAGCATCCTAAATACTAAATTGTCCTGCAAATTACTCAAATTGCACACTACAGCTTGACAAAGCTTACTGGTTTATGTGGGGAATTTTTGTGAGGTTGCCAGTCTTACGGTGTCAGTTGTGTGTGCTGTTGACCTGCATGTGGCAACATTTGTGTTTTGACTGCAGTCCATTACTTTTAAGTTTCCACTTCTTAAGCTTATCTAATAAAAACAGTGATATTTTCTTTTGCTTGCTTCCACTGCACTGTGTACAAAAGCACCATGTATCAAAAAACATCCCATAGAAAGCTTTATCGTATTGTACAAGCTGCCTGACCTTGCTGTTCCTGTGAATTCACAAAATCTGTACTTCAATACTTACACTGACAGCAAGCTTTACGAAAAACAAAATAGTCAGCCATGGTTTTAAAAGGTTTGTCAATAGCCAACCTTCACGATAAAAGGGACTACCAAGGTCTAAAAAAACATTCTGCCTTTGTACTGTAGAGATGAACTTTCTGTGCTATGCCAGTAATCCAGCTTTTAATTAGAGAAAAATGTATCTGAAGAGCCAACACTTAAAGAGAAAGAGAACAGTTCTATTAATAGTGGAATGAAGAAAACAGAGACTAAAGATGTTCTCCACTGTAAGTCTATCTGATGACATTGCTTCCTTTGTTTGTCACATTGTTTTGTGAATGAATACTTGCTAAAGATGAATATAAAGACTACAAATATTCTAAAAGTTCTGACAGAATAAAGTTAGCCAACGCAGGAGTGGTGGTGCATGGGATCTGCACGAACAAGTCACGTGAAGGAAATCTGTATGAGAATTAGGAAAACAACACCTAAATGAACAGAAGGGACTTTGAATGTTGCTGTGGACAAAGAAAAAATTGAACAATTTGGCCACAATCCCTGCAGTTATGCTTTGGACAGGGGGGCTGCAGTTGATGTCAACTGTTAAGCACGAGGTTACTATGTATTTATTATATTGTGGTTGTGTTATAGCAAGCTGCACAGGAAACTGGATTCTAGTAATTAATAAATTCCAGAAAGAAATGTGATAGTCAGTCCAGAAACTGAATATGACGCTTGCTGCTGTAACAGGACAGTCTACAAAATCAGAATCCACCATGAAGTATTTTAAGTAATGGAAGCTGAAACTTTTACAGGCCTGACAGCCCTGTGACATTCTTAAAAACCTGTAGGTACAATAATATAATTTGTGTTTTATTTCTCATCATTTTGAATTGTAAGTCCGCATCTAGCTCACCTGGTTCTTGTCTGTAGTGCCACCTTCTTGCTATCTCGGTTGTGTGGCCTGTTCACTCTCTGTCTGTACTTATCACCTCTGTTTCATTTCAACATCATTTTTATAATAAGATATCATGCCCTGAAATGCAATGGACTTGCTTATAAAGAGATTTTTACAATGTACACTTAGAGTACAATATCAAGTAGTCATAGTATAGTTTAACAGTTACATTCCAGTGAAGAATTCCTGAAGTCAACAGACTTTTTTCATAAAATGGCTATAGGACAGGTGGATATGAACTGAATTCTTGATCAGGAAAGCATTTGAAAGATCACATGAAAACTGAACTGCTGAGCCCCGTCGAATCACCTTGAATCAAACACAATGGGCAGTGTTACTAAAATGTTGCTCACAAAAGGTTTTACCTTTTCTTGACATCACAAAGCAAATGGAGCCTTGAGATTGAGGTAGTAAGTCTGAAGTGTTCTTGTCATTGAAGGGAGAAGTAAATGAGATATTGATTTGGACTTAGAAGAAGCACAATTAAATTTATAAAAGCCTTTCTGTCTCTGTGGGACAGGTATTTATGACCTTAAACTTCAATGTACTTTTTTCTTGGGCTAAAGTGAACTATTTTAATAAACTGTTTTCAGAGAGGAGTAATCCATGGGACATTCGTCAAACAAGTGATGTCATAGCTATAGTTGTTGCCCTGCACATTTCCTTGGTCTCACCTACTTCAGTTTACCACCGGACTGTTGAACAGATTCTGAATGTCCTACTGATAAAGTTGTGGTACAAACACTAGTGCATCTCAAAAAAAATATTGTTAACTGACTTGGAGAGCTCTCCATCATAGAAAACACTGTGAAATCTTTATTGTGTCATAGGGGATTTGAGGAAAAGACTGATCTGTACAAAGACTGATGCTGAAACCACAATCGGGTGCTAACCCGGATTGTATCCAAAAAATGTCATTCCCAAGACGAATTGACGCTGTATTGGCTGCAAAAGGAGGCCCTAGTACACCATACTAATTAATTATTGTGGTCTAAAACCAGGTGTTTCAGTTTCATTGTCCAACCCCTGTACATCTCTCAATATAGTAAAGTCAATATAATCAAATGTCTAGATATCTCCAGAGATGTTAAATCAGGTTCAAGTCTGAGCTCTGGCTTGGCAACTCAAGGACATTTACAGAGCTGTCCCGTATCCACTCCTTTTTTTTCTTTGCTGTGTGCTTAAGGTCATTGTCCTGTTGGAAGATAAATGTTTTTCCAGTCTGAGATCCAGAGCACGCTGGAGCTGGTTATCAACAAGGATGACTCTGTTGAATCTTTTTGTTTCTCATGGTCTGAGAGTCCTTTAGGTGCCTTTTGGCAAACTCCAAACAGAATGTCATGCTCCTTTTACTGAGGAGTGGCATCCATCTGGCCAATCTACCATACAGACCTGATTGGTGGAGTGCTGCAGAAATGGTTGTCCTTCTGGAAGGTTCTCCTCTCTCCACATAGCATTGTTGGAGCTCTGTCAGGATTCTTGGTCACCTCCTTGATTAAGGCCCTCCTACTATGATCACTCAGTTTGGCTGGGCAGCCACCTCTAGGAAGACTCCTGGTGGGTCCAAGCTTCTTCCATTCATGGGATCATTCAATGCAGCAGAAAACCTTCTGTACCTTTTCCTAGATCTGTGTCTCAATACAATCCTGTCCCGGAGGTCAATTCCAACTTCATTGCGTTATTTGTGATCTGACATGCACTGTCTACTATGGACCCTTATATAAACAGGTGTGTGCCTTTCCAAATCATGTCCAATATCTTAATTTACCACAGGTGTCCAATCAAGATGTAGAAAGAACTGAAGGATGATCAGTGGAAACAAGATGCACCTGAGGTCAATTTGGACTGTTATGGCAAAGCCTGTGAACATTTATGCACATGCTATATTGAGGTGTTTTTATTTTTAGACAAAGACAGGAGGCAGGCATATGTGCAGAGGTTTAGGAATATTTAATAATGAAGAATCAAATGGAAGACATAAACAAACAGACCAACGTGCACTTTCAAGTAAGATACCAACAAACAAAATGACTTGAACTTTAGGGAAACTGACAAGCAAACAGACCGCATTGGAACTGGCAAAGACTGAGTGAAACAGAGGGTCTTAAATACAAGGACAACATTGCACACACCTGGAGCTGGAAAATTACAATCATGGGGAAGACCTGAAGACCATCAACAGTGTCAGCCACAGAAGGTCATTGCTGGCACTCAGAGTCCTGTATCAAAGAATATTAATGGAAAGTTGAACGAAAGGGGAAAATGTTGTGGGAAAAGGTACATGAGCAACAAGAATGACCTTAGCCTTGAGAGGACTGTCTATTTAAGGACTTGGGAGAACTTCACAAGACTGAGGCTGGGGTCAGTGAATCAAGAGCCCCCATGCACAGACGCATGTCCAGCATTCCTACAATCAAACCCCTCCTGAAGACAGAAACAGCACCAGAAACTAAAAAGATCTGGACTGTTGTTCTGTGATCAAAGTCCTCTTTACAGGTGAAAGTAAAGTTTGCATTTCATTTGGAAATCCTAAAATCTCAACTCAGGCTTCTAGATTCTGGAGGACAGAGTGGAGAGGTACAAAATCCATGGTGTCTGAAGTCCATTGTGCCATTTACGCAGTGGTTTAAGGTGCCATGTCACCTGCTGGTGTTGGTCCACTGTGTTTTATCAATTCTAGAGTCAACATATCAAGATTTTAGAATGCTTCATGTTTCCATCTGCTGATGTGCTTTATGGAGATGCTGATTTCTTCCAGCAGGACTCCACTGCCTACAGTGCCAAAACACATTATATTCTTATTATACATATCAGTGCATTCAATAGTCTTTACGGTCACATTGAATCCAAAGCCTACCATGAATTATTGGGTGCAAGACAGTAAATCACCCTGGACAGAGTAGCAGTGAATCACACTGCTGATTCACTCCCTTCTGGAGGCAATGTAGCACAGCCAGTTTCAGTGTAGCACAGCTAATTCACCTGGGTGGGAGTGAAGATGAAAGTGCACAGAGAAAGCCCATGTAAACCCATGCAAACACATCACACTCCTCATAGACAGAGATCAGATCAAGGACTGAAACTGATCTCCTGAGATCCCTGGAGCTGTGTGGCACATGTCCCAAAGCAATTCAACTAATTTATAGGACCACAGATATTCCCAGATTAAACAGACTTTAAACAATACTCATTTAAAAGGTGTATTATTAACTGATTTTAATCATTAAAAATATTTATAGGTTACTAGGCAGACTGATTGCAGGCCTAAAAACAACTGGTTGAACCACTATGAAGCTCCATTAATAGAATCAGATGTTTACAATCATTACCATTATCTTCCAGGATTGGACAGATTCAGACCTTGCAGGCAGCATGAATGTGTGAGATTTTTGTTGCATCAATGTTTATAATTTACTGTCTTCTGTATGATTATGCTCACATTGATGCAGGTGCAAATTTGATTATGACCCTCTAGAGGGAGCCATGGGTAAAGAAAGTTCTGTGAATTTACAGTTTTAGCACTGTGGATTCCTGTGGACTAATAACTGGAGAAATGATTTCAATGTGTGAACTCTCCAAAGCACGAATCTGAAAGAATGGTCTTAAGGAAACTTGCTACATTTGTCTGCTCTACAGTCTTAACAGTGGGTCATTGTCAGCACTACCATGTTTTGTTTGATTGCAAACCAGTAAAATCAATTTCAGTCATTGTGCTGTAATGGGATTTCTTGATTAACAAAATGCTGAGGCGTAATTTATGTACACTACCAGTCAAAAGTTTTAGAACCCATCTTGGGTGTTCTAAAACTTTTGAACGACAGTGTATGCCACAACATTTTCAGTACTGGTATTTCATAATTGTATTCTAGAGATGGGGGTCAGAAATGGTTAGATTTAATATCAGACATTTTATTAAAGGATTGTTAAATGGGCTTGAACAGACCTTTAGAATCAAAAATAAGAGTGACTTTTGGTCTGATCTGAGTATTTTCTTTTTATTATTTGATGATTGAAGATAATTACATGTACATTGCTGTACTTATAAAAGAAAAAGAACATAAAATAATGTGTTTCTTTCTTGGAGAGGTGGGCTAAGTTCACCTTAGTCTAACTGCTATTGTTCCTTGCATTGGCTCACTTATCCCACATTAGAGACTCCACCGCCAGCTTACGACAGCCAGCTTAACTGGCATGGACGTCCATATTAACTCTGAGCTTGTATCCTACACTCATTCGCATTCTCTCATAACTCATCTCTCCCATACACAGCATTCTCACACTATTAGTTAAAGTTCTTTATTATTTTAGTCCTTTTTGTGCTTTATGTCTGTGCTAGCCTGTGTCAGAAGAGGATGTGTTCCCCTTTTGAGCCTTGGTTCCTTTCAAGGTTTCTTCCTTCTAGCCTGAGGGAGTTTTTCCCAATGGCTTGCTCAGTTGAGGCTTGGAGCCAAGTTTCTGTAAAGCTGCACCGTGACAATGCCTCTGTTGTAAAAAGCACTATTTAAATAAACTTTGCTTGATTGATTGACATTTATTGCGTTCATTTGTTTTATGAGTCTGTAATCTTTCGTTACCATTCTTCATATCAGGCTGGAGCTTGGATTTCCATCTGAAAATGGTCAGGCACTTTGCATTTATTCATTTATCCATCGGTGTGGAATCACTGAAGGCAGGACAGGGCAGGAAACCACACAAACCCATTCTCTCACACCTAGGGGTAATAATTTATCATGTGTTTTTGGGAGGGAATCGAAAAAAGAACCGAAAGTCAAATCAAATCAAAGGTTATTGGTCATGTAAATAATCGTGGAACCACTGGTAGTGAATGCTTTGACCTAGATTTAGGCCTAGGCCTAGATGTATATCATCTTTTATGTATATCACCTGGATCTGTAAGTAGCACACCCCTTCTAATTAGAGGGTTTGACTGTTTCAGCCACCTTCAATGTGAATAAAATGAAACATAACAGTTATATACAATTTCTAAAGAATGAGTTTTGTTCAGTGGGCTCTAGGAGCAGCAGCTGTCAAGGCTTATAGGACAAGGTGAGCTGAATTCAGTTTCATTACCTACAACCATGTACATTTCCGCTGTTACAGTTTTATTTATGCTGCACAACAAATAAAGCAGTATTAGTCTTGCCCAGCTATCAAGCTCCAAATGTGCAATGTAAGCAAAAGAAGTATAATATAATAATATCGTATATACAACATGAGCACACATGAATGCCAGAAGGAAAACATTTTAAAGTATTTTCCAGTGCTCACTGTGAGTTTCAGAAAGAAACCATTTCAAATTTCATGTGTAAGAACCTGCACAGACCCCTGACTTCAGCTACATTAGTGTCACCTGTGAACTAGGTCTTTTTGATCCAAGATCCAGTGGAAAACCACCCAGACAAATGCAGACTGCTAGAGCACCACGTAGATGACAAACATGAGATTTTTAGGATGTTGATTAAGCTGTAGAATGTTTGATCTGATTATGGGAATTGTGCTTGCATATTACTTTTGACCTATGGTGTCCATTATTGATTCACATCCATAGGAGTAAATGATGTAATTCCCAAAACAATGGGGGCATTTATGTCACCATAAAACAAGTACACTGGTAACACCTTAGCAACCTTGTGGGATATCATTGGAAGTGAAATTAAAGCTGTTGCTGACAGCTATTGCTCTGCCTGCGACTTCTGCTGACTGTCTGCAGTTGCCGTCGGCTGAATGCCTCTGCTACTGGCCAAACGGCAGCTGACAAGAGACTGACAGCAGCTCCTGGCTGACCGGTAGCAGTAACTAACAGACTGGCCATGGCTATTGGCTGACTGGCAGCAATCGCTTACATCTGGCAGGGGCTACTGGCTGACTGGCAGCAGTCATTAAATAATGGGCAGCAGTTGTTAACACACTGGCTGTGATACTGCCTGACTGGGGTTATTAACAGACTGGGAGAAGCTACTGGCTGACTTTCAGCCAGCATTAACAGACTGGCAAAAGCAACCAGCAGCAATTTCTATCAGACTGGCAGCAGTAATTAACTGACTGTCTGAAGCTACTGGCTGAGTCATTAACAGACTGGCTGAAGCTACTGGCTGACTGGCAGGAGTCATTAATAGACTGGCAGAAGCTACTGGCTGACAGGCAGCAGTCATTAACAGACTGGCAGAAGCTACTGACTGACTGGCAACAGTCATCAATAGAGTGTCTGAAGATACTGGCTGACTGGCAGTAGTCATTAACAGACTGGCAGCCACTAGTGTTTTCTACAATATGTTGTCAGGTAATTTTGTAATCAGTCTTTTTAATATAATATTATTGTAAGTTGTGTAATTGTGACTATAAATATAAACAAGGCGTTGTGCACTCCTGTGAAACTGAGGCCTGGTTCGGTCCTGCATGCTCAGCACTTATGTGAGGCTGATCCAGACAGCACACTGGTCAGACCAGTAGAGTGACCGGCAGGTGGCGTCTTCGGGCGGGAAAAACTCGAGAATGAACTCTTGCAGTTTGTGTGCGCGTGCGTGCGTGCGTGTAAGTGTGCGTTGGGGAGGCGGAGCTTTGACATGCCACACACGTTTTCCGACAAACCCCGCCCCTTCTGGCAGGTCTGCTTTCCAGCAAAGCTGTAAAGTAGCCCAGGCGTTCAGGCTCTGGTTACTGTGCCATCAAAATAACCCAACAACTTCCTCACAGCATTAAATTCCGTAAACAAACTCCTAATCCTGCTTATTTAACTCCTACTTTTAATGGGCCACTTTACCATATGTTCTCTTGTGGGTATTTGTTTTAGTAGTCAAATATTTAGTTTGTTTTTGATGGCAGCATTCTTTTATGTTGATTCATGTAATGTAAATATGCATTTTTATATAATTATGTACACCCTGTAAATTGCTTTTAAATGAGTTTTGGACGTTTTACAAACCATATTAAGATTCAAAGGTTTTATTCTCATGTGCACAGTAAACAGGCAGTTACACCATACAATCAAGTTCTTACTTTACCAATTCTCCTTAACATTCAAGCTATTAAGCACAAGTACAACTATACACATACTTACACTAGAGACAAAACCTGAACATGATATATGAGTATATTAGTAGATGCTATATATATGGAGTAGACATAAATGGAAGTTAAGTACTGTTAATAGTGTATAATAGTGTTTCGCACAGTATGGCAATAAAGTTGCAAATGCAGTATTGTGCAATGAGCATTGTTAGTGTATTAAAGTGCACTGTGCATTATTGCAAAAGTGGAGTAGCAATAAATATGCAGGGTGTGTGTGTATGTGTGTATGTGTGTATGTGTGTGTGTGTTCACTCAATCAGAGTGATGGTAAGGGGCAGTGTCTTGCAGTCTTTCACGAGTCTGATGACTCATGGGTAGAAACTGTGAAACTGTCTGGTTGTCCTGGACATCACACCTCTGAAGAGGTGTATATTGGGGGTGTGCACTGTCCCTGATGATGTTGAGGGCCCTCCCAGTGGCCCTGGTGTGGTAGATGTGAGGTAGATGTTTAGTTTGCTCCATTAAGTGAATCTGACAGTCGTTCTGAAAAATTAATTTCACAACCAATAGAAATGTTCCAAAATGAATAATTTACTCTTAATTTACATCAGCTTCGATTCAAAGTAAAGCGTTTTTGTTGTTTTTCTGCTGGAAAGTCTCCATTCTGGAGATACATGTTTTTTATTTTCATACTTTGCACAAAATGCAAATCACACAGCAGGTGGGACGTTAACCAATCACCGCGCAGAAGGCTGGGCACTGCCAGCCAATCGCGGCGGGGTAGGCGGGACTTGTCGGAGTACGGGTGGGGGAAACGGAGCCCCGCTGGACGCTTTAACGAAAATGGTCCCCTGAAACGAACCGGATGCTTTTCCAGCTTGTTTATGGTTCACGGTGGCGCTGAGTGGAGATGTCCGCGAGCAGCGTGTTCTATGGCTTGGTTTTCGTGAGTTCGGTTCTTCAGCGGCTCGTAGTGACGGAGAAACCCGGTAAGTGACCGAAACAGCTGGAGTTGGGTTTCGGGTCGTGGAGGACCTGGGTGAAGGAAACGTGGGGTGTTCGTGTAGAGACGCCTGAACCACTTCTCTTAAACTCCGTCGCCGGGTAAAGGCTGCTTCCACGGGACAGAACTTCAGCCGCGTCTGTCCGGGAGAAGCTTTAAAGAGCTCATTTTGTGTCTCTTCTGTAATTTACTGGGAGTGAGAGACAAACTCCCTGTGAACTGACTCTGTCTATGTTATAAGCGGCAGTTTGGGCTGGCTGGCTGGCAGATGAAGTTGGCTGGTTCCTCCTTCCAGCACAGGTTTTTGGCCCTAGATGGGGAGAATCCGGATCCAGAAAGTGGAGAATCCGCTCCGGGATTGTGCTCCGCTGTGTCGAAGCGCTCGGGACAAAATCCCGGGGCGGAATTCTACCGTCTGGATCAGGATCTCGATTGTCTCCCCTTTTGGACTTTGAGGCTCTTTCTAGGCTCTAAAAAGGGTGGTTCCACTTAGGGACATTCATCTTGCACATTTAACACACACATACACACTAGTGAGTTCACACACATGTGGGCAGTGAGCACACGTGCCCTGAGTGGTGGGCTGCAGCTGGGGAGTTAAGGGCCTTGCTCAAGGGCACTTTAGTCGTGTCCTGCAAGTTCAGGGAATCAAATCAGCAAGCTTCCAGTCACACGGCTGTTTTACTAAACAGTAGGCCACGGCTGCCTCTATGCCTATCTGCTTTAACTGCCTGAGCTAAAGTTTATCCCATTTATTCAGGGTTTCCTACATCCTTTAATTGAACTTTAGAACTTAGTACTTAAGAGTCCTAGGTAGGTTCATGGTTTGTTAGTTAACCAGTTGTCAGAGAGTTTTTTAACTAATAACTGTCTGTGCCACAACAGAGCCATCCAGGCAGTGGGGGAGCAAAATCGTGGGGCAGATTTTTACTTTCTGGACCTGGATTTTCCACCACTAGGCTTTAAGCTGAAGCAGAGCCACCCAGGCATCAGATCGATATTCCTGAGGACAATTTTTACTTTCCACACCAGGAATTCCTACCTCTAATTTAAACAGATCAGACTCTAAAGCCTGTTCTTCTTTATCTGCAGTTATTTAGTAGTTTATTTAGAGTTCTACATTCTCTGGGACTTACCCCTTAGGGTGAGTACTTGCCCCCGAGTAGTGTTTCAGTTTGTAAAATGACAGGTTGACGAATTCTTCTGCGTGCCAGACGTGACAGGGCTGACCTAACTAGCTACCTACACATATCTGCAGCCTTTATTAGTTTAACTCACTCACTCAGCCTTCCTGCAGGTTTCACCTTCAGCCCTAATCTACCACACCTCATCCAGCTCCTCAACTACTTCTGAAAGCAATAATTAAAGTCTGTAAGGAGATACTCAGGAGCAGGGTTAGTGATCACTGATTTAGGCTGTTATCATTAAATGCTGCTCTGCTTCCTCGGGGTCTGGCTCTTTCCCTTGATTGAACACACTCTAGATCAGGGTTTCTGATCACCAGTGGGCTGTGAAGCACTCTCTTGTGGTCTGCAGGCCCATCTTTAGGGTGAGGCAGTAGTCTGTAGTGGGCTGGAAATGGCACTTTAAATAATAATCATTAAGTCTATGTGAAAAAATTGTGACAACGTGGGCTCTGACATATGGAGAAGTCCACGTTTTATTAGACATGCCTGATGATGGCAATGCATCTTTGCTGCTCTCTTTTGAGAGATACATCTGGGTCAGATTTTTTCATGAAGACATGCTATTTTTAAGTGCTTGTTCAGGCCCAAATTCTCTTGTTTTCAGTGTCAGAGAAATCACAGGCAACAGGAGCTGTTATGTTGTGGAAAAAGCTGAGAACCCCTGCTCTAGACTGTGGTTAAATTGTGTACACAGCCATCTATTGCATGTTTTACAATTACAGTGTGCCTCGCTCTAGTCAGTCAAAAACTGGAGTCTTTTTGCTTAGAGGGGTTCACAGCTGGCTCTCTTTTTGGCTTTTCAGTTACCAAAGAATCATGTGCTGTAGAGGATATTTTCACGAGTTATCCTGTTTCTCACTTTGGGTCATTATATGAAACAGCCTCGGGTAGATCAACTGTATTTATGTAATTTGCTGGATCAATGAGGGCTCTATGAGAGCAAATAGGTCAATTATTCAATTTCTGTTCTTATTTTTAAGATCAATTATCATTCCTGCATCATGCACACATCCACCATATGGACAAAAGTATTGGGACACCTGTTCATGGTTTCTTCAGAAATTAAGGGTATTAAAGATTTTATCCTGCTTTCGTTCAAGTTTCTACTGTCCAAGAAAAAGCTTTCTACAAAATTTTGGAGCATTGCTGTGAGGATTAGATTGCATTCAGTGACAAGCATTTGTGAGGTCAGGATGTTGGGTAACCCCCACCACACCTCAACCCCAACTCATCACAAATGAGGTGGATACAGCACCACCATTCCAAAGGACACAGTTCCACAACTTAATACCACTCTAGTCCATGCTTGGCATTAGGCATGGTGTCAATAGGTTCTTTTTCTGTAATTATAATTAATCTCATTAGTTATAATTTGTTTGCCCTTTAAATTGGGAAATGAATCTGTGTTACAGAAGTGTTGTCCCTTTACCTTAGTGTTTTATTTAAACTGGAACCAGTGAGCTGAACCAAAACAAACAAAAAAGTCACTGGTTATCAGTGTACTGTACTATGCTGGTTTTCTAGTATTTGGCAAGTATGAAGCACAGTTGCATTGCCTGAACGTGTGGGTATGTAGTGGATATTCACAACGTTTTTGCTCTATGACTGGAGGGCATCCAGGTGGCGAGGTAAAGTGCTGACAGTTTGAATCTCTGTTGTTCAGCTCCTTCTTAAAATGGCCAATATGTTCTTAATTCTGTGTGCTGAGCCACAATCTGAATTGTGGATCACAATCAATGATTAACGTGCTGTATTTCTACTGTTTGGAAATATTTCTATGTGTCTGACATAAAGAGACAATCTTCATTATGAATTAGGGCTGGGCGATATGGACAAAAATATTAGCTTCATATATTTTTGCGGAATGGTGATACATACACTGGGAGTGCGAATGGGTGTGGAGGGGAGAGTGTAGAGGAGGAGCAGAGGGCCGAGCAGAGCAAGGCAGCAGAAAAAAGGTTTCTGCAAGATTGAAACAGAACGTTATTTAAAAATTCTATAGAAATGATATCGCCTTAACCTATATCTTTCTCTGCTTATATCCCGATATCAGTATATCACACAGCCCTGAATGAATGCATTAATATATTTCATTAATATTTAGACATATTTGTTGGTTGTGATGTGTGCTGCCAGCTACAGGCCTGAAGTTCCCTCTTTGCACTCATTGTAAATAGCTGTGAAGATAGCTGTGTTTGGTAGAACGAGCATCATGACTGTCACTATCACTCCCACACCCTCTCTACCGTTTTAGATGATTTTAATAACATGAAGCAATATGTAGTGTACAAATAATGTACTTTAACAGTCTACTCATATTTTATTGCGTTGTTTGGTTCAGCTTCTCTTTACAGGGCTGACATTCAGATTGTTCATGCCATGACCTCTCATTGCACAGCAGTGAGCTCACACAGATAACGAATGCATGGTTGTCTGAAATTGTGGGTTTCCAGAGACCAACAAATATTCATCATGTAGCAAATTCAGCATAAGGAACCATTCAGTCCAGTCACAGAACATCTTTGATTTCCTCATGAAGCTGCTTGAGAAAGCAGCAGTTTAGATTTGTACATGATATGCATATTTATTTCTAAAACATGGAAAACAGTGCCAGTAAAGAAAACCCTCACTTAGTAGGTGTGTCCTCTGTCCAGAATTTCGACTGTCAGAGGACAGTCTGTTTCATAGTTTTAAAAACCTGTTGCACCCTTTAAATCACAGTGGGACTGTTGTCTGAGACGGTTTGTCTGCTGGCCAGTTTGTGACAATCATTAAATAGTCAATGTTCAAACACCTTTTCCTCCCAGTAGGCTTCTTGTTCATATTCAGTGGTCTCTCTTTCTCTCTTTCCCTCTCTCTCTCTCTCTCTCTCTCTCTCTCACTCACTCACACACACACACACAGACTCTCTCTCTCTCTCTCTCTCTCTCTCTCTCTCTCTCTCTCTCTCTGTTTTCATGGTTCAGGCATGACTTGAGGGCTTGCCCACCTGCTGACAGGTGTGTCTTTCCTGTTTGTGCTTTTCCATTGCGTCTCTGTCGCAAGCCCACCGTCACATCTGGGCTCAGTTTAGTCAAGACCACAAAGGCCACTGTGTGTCCAGCAGCACTTAGTGCTGACGTAACGACGGCTAATGTGGGCAAGAGCCAGCCATGTTCTTACAGCCTCATTAACACACAGCTGGCTTAATGTTCTCTCTTACCTTCACTGTATTCAGAATTGAGTAAATGTGTCAGAATGCACACATCAGCACTGAATGTAAGATCTGAACACTATTTTTATTGATTCTTAGAAACTTTGATATCATACGAATTGTAGCCAACATAAAAAACTTTACCAGTTGCTGGTGAGGTGTGAATTTTGTGTTGGTGGACAGCAGAAGCAGACGCATGGCAACATGGCCAAATTTTGCTCCATTGTTGAATAAAGGTTGACCACAGTTGAGCTTTCAAAGGAACATACTCTGACATTAGGTAGGCAGTGTGGGGTGGGCAGTGCGGAAAGATTTTAAGTTAAATGGAGGAGAAACTAATCACTGGTGTCAGCTCACATGCAGAGCGGCACAGTTCAGCTTTAAGACATAGCACACGTCTTTTTTTCACTGTCTATGAAGAAAAGATCAGTGGCTTATCGCTGACAAGCTTTCATGTTTGGATGAGTTTTCCATTTGTATCAATCACAATCACTACTCCCCACACCCACACACACATGAAAAATGTATTAACACAGCCTAAGTTTGAATTGTAGCAAGGGAATCTCAGATGAAATGGAGATTTCAAGATGCTGTAATTTTCTGATGAATCATAATGGAATTGCATTGCTGTAAGATCAGGAGTCTTCAGTCTTTGAGGATGTCTCAAGGTGGCCTGTTTTGTGAACTAGGTCTGTTGTTGAGCCTCTGGGAAGAGGAGTGTTTAAAGCTTGAATCTTGTTTGTCCAAATCTGGCCCAACCAGCCATCATCAGCTACTGGTGAGGAGTTTGATTCAGAAATTGTTCTCAGGTTTCTGAAGGCCCACTCTTTTTCCAGAAGGATTTTATTCTCCTTTCAGGGTGATAAAAACATTTGAGCTGTGTCTGTGGGTTTTATGTAATTGTTTGAGTTATTCATGTGTCCATATAAATGGAACAATTCATTTATTTAACAAAAAACAAATGAAATAAAACAAACTTTTAATGCTGTAGAACAAATGCCTTTGCTTTAACATGTATGAGTGAGTGAGTCTCTCTGTCAGCCTTCTCTCTGTCTCTGTGACAGTCTCTCTGGTTGTCTCTCTATAAACATTTCAGAAAAATGGCACACAGCAAATAATGACTTTTATAGAGTTGTCCCCTCTAGGGACCACCGTGCTTGAAAGGGTTAAATGAAAAGGGGTTTAGTGTGCCCTTGTATAGTAAGGATGTAGCAGTGCTTTATATGTATACTGGGATATCAAAAATATCAGTGATTCAACATCTAAATATATTAATAATGCAGTCTGTGAATCAAAGATTGGAGTAAAACAAATGATATTGGGTAGATATGTCATGGACAATCGAACAGTGTGAATTTTTCATCTGTGTGAAGCAGTAACTCTTGAGCATGCCCACATTGCAGTAATGATACTGAACTAAACGTTGTGAAGCCCTACAACCGTTGGTCTGTTATGTCCACTCAGGTTCAATTCTGCATGTGGTCTAAAGTGTGAATATTGTACAGATGTTAAGGGTAAAGGTGCTGATAATATTTTTATTTCATTGTTTTCCCTAATGTTTAGCTTCCACCATTAACAGTCTTGTTTTGAGCTGTGAGGTTCACTGAGGATGGTTTGATGAGGGGTTATTGAAGTTCAATTTGAATGTTAAGTACTAGTGCATCTCAAAAAAATTAAATATTGTTAAAAAACAGTTTGGCTTATAGCTCACGAAAACTAGAAATCCAGAATCTCAAACTATTAGAATTTGTTTTTTTGAGGTGCAGTTATAGATTTTGAAAACATGTCAGCTCTGGTGCAGGTGCTGATGCTAGGAATGTGGAGTCTTGCTTGGTCTGTCATTGATGGTTGTCGGGCCAGAGCGGGTTTGGTTATAACAGAAACTTGGTTATTAATGGTTTTGGTCCAAAAGCTGAGGACTGTTTGAAGCTCTGGTAGTATTTGGTGCTCTCACAGATGTCGGTGGCTCAGCTGTGCTAGGCAGTGGCTTAACCTTACTGGAGCTGGAAAATAAAATGTGACAGACACACACACACATACACACTTTAACCCCTTCCCCCCACGAAAGCCTGTCCTACATCCTCTGCTTGTCCTGATGGCCTGCTGTCCCCAATAGCAGCTGACAATTCAAAACACTCTGCCTCCTTTGCCATCCTGGACAAATACTCAGGGGTAAACGCATTCCTCATCCATCCATTGTGACTGAAATCTGTGCTCCTTCTATTGATGTGACTAAACTCTTGAAAGGGACAGAAAATATCTTTACACTTTACAGGAGAAAGCAAAATTGTTCTTTGAATGGAAGTTATTTTAAAAAAAGAGTAATTAAAGTCATTTTAGTCATTTGTCATTCCAAATTTTCTTCCCAGTGTACAGAGTAGCTAAAGGTGCAAGGAGAAAAGTAAAAACACAAAAATAGAGATGCATGGTTTTAATTGGACAGTGACGATATGTTCATAATTCCCATACCGCTATATCACTGGTTTAGATTATAAGACACCTGATGCATGCATGAGGAATATCAGATATTGACAGCAGCCCACTTCATATTTATAACATGATAATATGAATGCTAGTATGTTTATAATTTGCAGTTTATGATGTATAGTGGATTATAGGCCTCATAGAAATAGTGATCAGTTTAATTTATGCACAAAATTGTTCTAAAGACATTCAAACACCTCACAGCCTTCTGCGTTGTGCTTGTTGGTCTTTTTTTTCTCACAATCATGACAATTCAGTGAACTGTTTTCATGAACTGAATCTTAGGGTTTCCGTTAGATAACAGGTTCTCCTTACCATAATGTTCCTGTAGCCACATGCTCAGGATGTACCTTGTGGTAACATGTTCTGTCCTAGTGTAGAAGATATATGGTTAAACCTGGGATTCATATCTGTGGGAATCATATTAGGCTGGTACCCATATCTGCGGTATACTGAATCTGATGCAGGTACACAATGCATGCAATCAATTTTTTATCTAATTGTTTAGGAGTTAGTTGTAAGATCAGGTCAAGTCCTACAGACCAAACAAAATGACACATAGAAAATAAAGACTTTCAAATATCTCTACTGTAGTGACCACCATGAAAGGGTCAATGTAGAAATTGGCACCAAATCTGCACTGAAGTGAATAAAATGCAAATACTTTAGTTCAGTAATTCAGCATCACCTGAACATACTGCTCCCCTGTCTCAGTTTGTGCACCCATACTTTTTGGCATATTGATTCATCACATCTTTGTTCTCCACAGATGATGGCTGTGGTGAGTCTGCCTTGGGTCCAGACAGTGGTCACCTGTCCTCTAAGAATTATCCAGGTGTGTACCCCAACAACTCTTGGTGTGAGTGGAATATACATGTTGGCAGCAGCCTCAGGATCATCCTCAAGATTGAAGATCTTTCCATTGATGGAGAGGGCTGCGAGACCGACTATCTAAAAGTTCATGGGAAAAAATCTGGTGAGCATTCAGTATACATATATTTTTAATGCAAATTAATGAACTATAACAGCATTATAGAATAAAGTATAAGTATAGTATATTATAAAGCTGAGAGCAGGGACATCTCTAAGTTGTAAAGGAAAGAAAGAAAAATAACAATAATAATGAGGAAATTAAGGCAAAAGTAACATAAGATGAGACTCATGCAATGACGAACAGACAGAATAATGAACAAACAGGAAGAGATGGTGATGGACAAACTCTCTGCCTCCGAAGGAAAGAGAAGAAAGGTGATGGACAAACTGCCTCCGAAGGAAAGAGAAGAAAGGGGGATGTATTATTGTGTGATAGTTGAAATGCTAGTTTGTACCTATATAACAAGAACCCCATCCCTGTGTCCAGCATGTACGGACAGACTTTCCTGTTCACACAGATACTCAGAGAAAAGATATTTCCTGGTCCATGAAAACAGCATTTGGAAAATTATTTCTTGGGGGAAGAGTTTAAACACCCTTTAACACACTGTTACTCTATTGTCATGTGAAACATTTTTTTTCACACTGCCTTAGGGACCTAGGTTTTGGACGTGGATGATGGCCAAATTTTTTGATTTATATAAATGGGTTACTCTGTTAGAATCAGGGAGTTTCTATAAGGGCACGTGAAGGATCATTTAATTTAGTTAATCAATTAGGAAATAGTTGTTGAACTTGATTCAAACATTTGTTGAAACGTGCCTTTTCTGATGAGATTTTCATTTGAGCTCAGCATCTTATGGCAGAATGTAGACAAGGCTAGCCGTTCCTCACATATTAGAAACAGCTGTATATGGTTTTTTGGTGATTTAGAAATACACCCACATTAGGAAGACATTTAGTTTCTTCCAGTCTGCATTTGGGCTTTTTTCTGAAGCCTAGATCCCTGCACGTTACATTTTGTGTCTCTCTGGGTTGAACAGTCCCATTGTTGATGGTTCCCAGATGACTATGTGGATGGGATTAGCACATGTTAAGACATTGTGCTTCTATTTTAAGGATGAGATGAGGATTTCACCAGGTGTGGTGGAAGTAATTTGGCAGTGTTACTATTGTGTTGTGAAATCTTATAAGGTTCTGTTCTCATGTACTGCCATGTAAGGCACTGTCAGAAAGCATTTGGCATGTTTAAGGATGGACAGCACGGCAAGAAATATATAATTGTTTTACCCGGGACGTTGTCATTCATTCACAATACTTCTAGTTATTTTGAGGTTTGTGAGCAAGTTAGGCAGAATGAAAACAACAAAACCCAAATACACAAAATCATAGCTTGGAAAGGCATCAGCCAGCAGGAATGAAAGTTTACGTAAGTAAGGAAGGCCTTATCGCTGTACCTGACTGACTATATAAGGTCATCCAGTGTATGTTCTCCATTCTGACTCATACTGTTTTCTTGCTAGCATCCTTTCTTAGCCAACAGTTTGTAAGAGTTTGAGAGGGGTGGCATTGTAGAGCTGTAGGAAGTGGGATGGTGCATTAACATATTATGTGCACGCAGACCATTACGATGACCATCATTTAGACCGCGTCACTGTCGCCAAAGACTGAAATGGTGTCGTGCCAAGTTGGCACTAAATGGCAGTGGGTTATCTTCAGCAAAGAGTCCCGCTTTTGTGTTGGTGGAGAGGCACTGTGGACAGTGCCAAGATGACTGGTTTGTTGTCACGCGTCACATGTCCAGAAGTTAATATAAAAAGCATAATATAGGCTCTATAAGTACTTGAACAAAGATACAACAATGGTTTGTCATAATAACTATGACTGACTTTAAGCCTGTGCACCTACATTTCTCCTCATGCCTTCATTTTCTAATCAGGGCTTGGTTGATAAAGAGTGCAGAAAAAACACATGGTGTACAGAACCCGATGCATCAGCGGATATTGGAAAACTCATGACGGAAGATTGCTCACAATCATTTCAGCAGCATATGTGTGCTTTTTCCTAAAGGATATTGTGTTACTCATATATTAGAGCACTGTTTATTCTAATAGGTGTAATTTTAAAATGCCTGGTCAGTTTATTTTTCCACTCTTGGTGTACATCACTAAAGTTTACAGTGTTAGAGGGATTTTGCCATATGTTTCCATTTGTTTCCAACTAGCTGAAGAATAGTGTTTTCTGATATTAGGATTCACAACGTTGATGCAGTTTTCTATATTCAGTAGCATTTTTGATAACATTGAGAGGGTATCTCCAGTAATTACCCTTTTCATAATGAGTTTAAAAGGGACTGAACACACCAAATGCAGTTTATTCTATGAAACAACAGGCCTATAAAGGACTATACAGAGTTAAGGTTCAGGTTAGCTTCAACACCTGTTACATTACCACAATAAGCATTTTGTTGTGTTTATAAAGAGAACATAGTGAGACTTATACAATTTATTAATGTTGAAATCTTTTTTTTTGATGTGGTTAGTGATTATACTGTGGAAAAGGAGTGTTTGTGTCACCTGAAATGTTCAGTATTGATGTGTAATTTTTAAAAAGCTACTCCGGAGTGTTCAAAGCTCCATGCAGATTAAGGGTACAAGGATGCAAAACACTAGCATGCTCATCTCTCATTGTCTAAAATGATGTGATACAAGCTGCTTCTTGGAAAATAAAGCAAAAGGACATGAGAGGGAGTGTGTCATTATGAAATAACAGCATGGGTATGACAAAGGCAAGTGTCGCATTTCATCACAGCCATGCTGTTATTTACAGTAACACAACAGATAAATAAGAAAATAAGTAATGTAAATAATTAATAAAATAATTAACTGAGGCATCACATGTTTGATGCCATGTTTAATATGTTATAATGTTAGCATTTCCTTCCATCAACTGTAGTTCCTTAATTAGCAGCTTGTTACTGCTTCATAGTAACAAACTCCTCAATCACTGCACAGCTGGCAGCTCCTTATTCAGACCAAAACATTAAACTCCATTTCCCACTCACCATATTTCTTGTCAATTTTTTATTATTGATGTGAATTCTTAGGATGCATGGTGAGGGCTGAGTCACATGACTGACCAACCTCATGTGTCTCGAAGACAGACTCCGTATTCACACACGTAACACCCAGGCAACCCCCTAATCATAAATACCAAAGGAGCACTTCCCTGAGCTACTATGAGCCCTAACCAGAATGCCTGTTTTCTTCAGTCTAATCAGGTCTTTGTGTGCATATGCTTCCCACTGAGCCAGCGAGGGCTGACGTTATAGAAATTAATGTTACAGAAACTCTTTAAGCGGCTTCAGTCCGCCTGCAGTCAGGGCGATGAGAAACTGGCAGATCTACCTTTGGATACCTTTGGATTTGTAGGATACACATTGTCTTAAAGCATTTTGTTTTGTTTTGCTCAGGAACTTATATTACTAGGGATATCTGCAGTTGTTGTTGTTGTTGTTAATAATCAATTAATAAATTTATATAATTTATTGATTTTACTTTTTACTTAGCAGCACTGTTCAATGGAGTGATGGTGTTTGTTTCTTGACAGCGTTGTGACAAGATAACATTGTTTGAAAGCTTCTCAACCAATCAGTTCGCGTGGCCGGAACTGTTGTATAAGACAATACAGACCAGCTAGTCAGAACATGTGTGGTTTACATGCAGTCTTATGCAAACGTTCTGGCACCTCTGATTAAATTACATATGTTTATCATTTAATAAGTGTAAATTTCACATTCTATACAGAAAAGAAATATAAGTTTGGTAGACTCAAGAGTGCAAAGAAAATATTCAGTGTGGTTTGTGGAAAATGTAATGACATTTTTCCCAATTTGTTCAATTCAGACACTGAATAAGAACCGAAATCTGAAATGTGAGTTTCAAAGTTTGTTTTCTGAAGAGAATGTTTTTTTTTTTGTTATTTCAAGTAGAAAATCATGCTATTTGCCCATTTAATTTAAAAGCTAACTATGGGTTGGGAAGTGGTCATTTGAAAAATGAATGGCTTGCATGGCTCTAAAACTAGAAAGTTTTCTGAGAGAGTTTTAAGGTGGGAGGTTTGTTGAATAGTAATAAGTAATCTCCAGCTGGAGGCTACAGTCTGTCAGAGCAATGACTAGAAATAGATCACCTTACCTACATGTCAGGTAGCTGCTCCACATCATTCAGTGGTGGTCTGTCACTGACACTCGAATGGACAGCCCTCGCCCCCAACATAGCGTACTATTGTCTCACCCTGCCAATTGTTTCCATTTGGGCTCTTGCTCATGACAAAGGAAGGCCATTTTTCCTGGCTTGTCTGAAAGGCTGAGAGGAAGAGACGGTTCAGATGTCGGTATGCAGTGTGTCGAGGCTTTATCGAGGCTGACAACAGAGCGGTAGTTGAGAACCATTAAGAACTGCATGGTCACATAGGGAGTTTATGAAATGCCAGTCTTCTTACAAGTGACTGCTGGCTCTGTGACAGTGCCTACAGTTCGTGTACTTAAATTTTGGGTTTGAGTGTTTTTGGAGTAATTGGTCTTAGAATTTGGAATTGCTTTAATTTGTCTGTGCAAAGCCTGGATTCCTGAGGCCTTTATTAACATCCATTAGGCTGATTTATTTAGACTAGAGATGTTTGATTTCACAAGGTCACAAAGGGCAACATGAACACCCTGAAAGCATCATTAGCACCTCTGGGGTTGGCATAGCAATTGAAGATTGGTTGAGTTCCGGTTTGAGATTAGACATTAGAAAGCTCATTTGATCTCCTGAATTGGGTTGGTAAAATTGTTTGCTGTTCTCCCACTAGAGCAGTTAACATCACTAATGTCACTGCTGTGTGAATATCTCATCAGTGGTGACCTGTGGTGGTCTTTTCCACTAATTATTTGTAGGGAAGCCAATTGCTTATCTAAAAAAGTGCCTCTATATGGTAGGTGGAATGTAGCTGTGAGGTAGGTCTGTGTAAAGGATTAATGTATTTTAAATACTGTGTCTCTGTTCATTTGTTTTCTTAGTGTACTGGCAATATTGTGGCTACCAGAAAACCCACCCCCCGCAGTACTTCGGTGTCAACCAGTCGCTTTACATTGACTCAAGTGAAGTCACTGTGAGCTTCCGTACAAGCATCCATTCCTCAGGCAGGGGCTTCCAGCTGTCCTACTCCACTGTGGACCATAGAGGTAAGGTGTGTGTGTGTGTTTGTGTTTGTGTGTGTGTGTGTGTGTGTTTTGAGTCTTAAAGACAAAATTCGACTTTTGAGAGCTGATTTTGAGTTTTAAAATCTGATATTCACATAGCTGTTCTGAGTTGGAAAACTGATTTGAGTTCTGATTCTGACACCCCCCTCCCCATCTACTGTGTCCTATGTGTCCTGGTTGACCCCTTTTATCTCCTCACAGCTCAGTAGAGCGCGTTACTCTCGCTGTGGTGGTCTAAGCCCCAGTTTGCCTTCATTGCTCTGAGTGCATTCAGGGCTCGTGTAAATGTCTTCTCACCCAGCATGTCCCAACACACCAACACCCACACCAACTCTTACTTGTAGCCCGACATTCGTGCCCCAACACATCTACTATTTTGGGGACTCTTTGTGTTCGTATGCGTGTGTTTTCATCCCAGATATGGTAAAGGAAGCAGGCTGTTCATCCTGTTGTGTGTGCCCTGTTGTTCCTCCTGCTGTTTGTTGAGTTAGGCCTGGTTTCCGCTGAGGAGACACTTCTCAACTGCTCCTTTGTTGTCCCTCATTGTGTGGCCTCCTCTGCTTTCCTCCTCAGAAATGCTCACATGCTCTGACAAAGGCAGCCCCTTCTCTCCCTCTAAATACAGGTAACTGATTTCACATGTGTATGTTTGTTTTGTCTGTTTTGTAGTTATGGAAACATTATTAATGAGTAATTTATAGTGATGTAAAAAAAACAGGTAGTGCATTTTTATTGGATGCTTGATGACGTCATAATTGTCACTTTTTAATGAAGAGGTATGCAGTATATTAGGTGTGTGCTGTGTGCCATATCAGTTTAGTCTAGAAATTAAATAAAAATATTAAAAGACATAATTCTCCCACTTTTAAATCCTGCACACATATATAGTCATTTGTGGTGGGCAACCCTAACTTAATTCAGATGGGACTGCGTAGTGGATAACACAACAGTACCCCATGCGGAAGACTATCCTGCTGTAAGATTGTGTGTATGCACACACAACTATACTCATAATAGGTTCTTCAACAAACAGCCAACATCGCCATCACTAAGAAAAGTGTTGGGTTGCTTAAAATATATGGAAATTATATAATAAATGCTTTAAAATAGAGAACAAAAAGTGATTCATGTAAGTGGCTGTTTCATTGTTGTCTCCTGCTGTAGGAAGTACTGTCCAGCCGGATGTGGAGCGGCGCAGGACGATGTGGTCGGGGATGTTTCTCAGGGATACAGACATGTGAGTGCTGCATTATTGTGCTGTTCATTCCTTGCATGCTGCTCTTTGTTAGAGCAAAGATAAGGTGAGCAGGTGTTGAACGGTTGATTTTAGTATTATTCATTTTGGAATGATTACAAAAGTTGCGTTCATTGCAATGCATGCAACTTGCTCTGTGCTTCAAGTTGTTTTTAAAGAACATGAGATTTACGAGATGGTTCACACTCTCATTTGCCAGTCAAGAGTACTGTATTTCCCCAGGCAGGCTTGTTTGCTGTAGATCGGTGCTCTCTGGTCTGGAAGCTCCTCAGAGCAGAATGTCTTCACTGCAT
This sequence comes from Acestrorhynchus altus, assembly GCA_034509495.1. Classification (NCBI taxonomy): domain Eukaryota; kingdom Metazoa; phylum Chordata; class Actinopteri; order Characiformes; family Acestrorhynchidae; genus Acestrorhynchus; species Acestrorhynchus altus. The sequence continues at coordinate 36,096,713 of CM067503.1, read as the reverse complement.
TTGGCTGGAGACTACAGACCAGGGAAGGAATGCTCCAACTACCAATCTCATTGTCTGTCTGTCACAGTGCTGTCTAACAGAGAGCAGGGAGATGTGATTGTGCATGTGTGCATGCATAATTTCAACACAAAAATGTTCCTGACTTTGTAATAACAGTAGGGAAACAAGGACACAGATTTAGGATAAAAAAAATCTTTTATTGTTTTATTTGTTTTGAAAAAACATTTTTGGTTACTTAATGATAGATTTAGGGTCATCATAAGAACAGTGTGCTGTATGAACACTTTCTCACTCAAAAAACTCCAGCCATTTCTACTTTTTACTCCGTTTCACTACTTTTAGTATTTGACAGTCATATTTATTTCTTGTCTTATCTTGTATCAACTTCTCGTGATGGTCAAGTTTTGTGTTATTTCAGTTGAGGTTTTTGTGTGACGTATAGGCCTGTCACAATAACGTTTTGGGGGACAATAAATTATCTTAGAAATAATTGTGATAAATGATAGTCATGTTAATCATGTATGCCATGATATGATAATAACAATGCAATTTTACCCTTTGAACTTTTGATAATTAAGAATATTGAAACATTATATAAAATTATTAATTGCATACAGTACATTAAATATGAATTAAAATAAACCCACTGTTTTAAACAAAGTCCTCACCATCTGTGCTGCTTTGTTGAAGTGTGCTACTGTAGTGTGTATTTAAAGGTAATGTTGCCTAAGGAAAATAATAAGTTAACAGCACCCTACCAGAAAGAAGTGTAGGTCGGATGTTTGGAGCCTTAATCACAATATGAGGGTAAAAACAAGGTAATTGAAGTGTTGTGTTTACAAACAACATTTACAAGTGCCACTAAGCAGCACATGGGTAGCACAACTCGACAAAACACAGGCTGACTCGCGTAATGCTCACTCATTCAGAAAATATTCCAAACACCATGCTGCTGGAATACAGCATTGAAATGATTCCATCAGGCTCACTTTTCCAAACATCCCAGGATGGATCTCTGCAGTCTTTGGGACAAATTTTCTATCAGCGCATACGGCAAAATGTGCAAGGTGCATGTGCAGCGTGCGTGACTTAAGCCTCTTGCGACGTTTTATTGATCTAAAACTGATGACACAAGCTCTATAGTGGCAGACTACAACAACTATATTCTAAACAACTGTGGGATTGACTTGTTTGGCTGGGAGAAAGGGAAGGGGTAGTCTGTTTTGTGTGTGTGAAAAAACCCACTGTGCTAATTTCCTTCACAATAGATGTCACCTCTCACAGACTTGAGCCTCTGTCACCTTAGACAGAGAGCAGGCAAGAGAACAGAACACCTTTATTAGCTCCAGTACATGTTAACAAGCATAATGAACAATAAATTATCATAACAACCCTAGTGACAGTTACATTTATGAAATACATACAGAATTATACTGTGTATATGAACATGCAAAGAAGGTATTGCTATCTTGATTAGAACCCCAGACAGTGTATGGATTTGTTAATTTCACAGCAGCTCACCTGATTTACTGTAATGAACTGGAAATAGTGAACGGTAGCTTGATGAACTTTATTCTAATGTTAGTTTATTTGTTTTGAAGCTTATTGTCCAGATATATTTTCATGTATAATAATAAGTTTTACACTGCACTGTGTGTAATTCCTATGGGATTTTCATCCATATACAATGCCCAGTATATTCACATGCTTAGATTGCACACAGGTGGACTTTATTTCACAGTGTCGCATGATATGTCAGTATGTACACACCTCTTCTGAAAGGCCCCAGAGGCTGCAACACTATTAAGCAACGTGCACCACTAACCAAACAACACCGTAGGGATCTCCAAACAAGTCGGGGACAAAGTTGTTCAGAAGTCAGGGTTGGGTTATAAAAAATAACCCCTGCAGGAAATCTATCAAATCTATTATCACCACATGGAAAGAACATGGTACCACAACAAACCTGCCAAGAGAGGGTCAACCACCAAAACTCTCATACCAGGCAAGGAGGGCATCCAAGACGTAGCACAGGTAACCCTGAAGAGCTGCAGAGTTCCCAAGCAGAACTGGGTAATCTCTCCAAATGACCACAATAAGCACTACACCCTATAGAGCTGGACTTTGGGAGAGGAGGAAGTGGAGGAAGGTGCTCTGGTCAGATGAGACAAAATGAAATTGAACATTTTGGCTACCAAGGAAAATGTTGTCTGGCACAAAAACACAATCACCTCACAGTGAACCATGGTGGTGGCAGCATCCTGCTGTGGGGACGTTTTTCAGCAGCGACTGGGAAAGTGGTCCGAGTTGAGGGGGAAGATGGATGATGCTAAATGCCGGGATATTCTTGAGCAAAACCTGTTTTGGTCTGTCAGTGATTTGAGCCTGGGATGCAGATTCACCTTCCAACAGGACAATGACTCAAAGTATACTGCTAATACAACTCTCGAGTAGTTTTAAGGGGAAATGTGTAAATGTATTGGAATGGCCTAGTCAAAGCCTAGACCTTAATCCAATTGAAACTCTTTGGTCAGACTTGAAGATTGCTGTTTACCAGCGAAAACCATCAAACTTGAAGGAGCTGGGCCAGATTTGGCTTGAGGAAAGGACAAAAATCCCAGTGGCAAGATGTGGCAAGTTCATAGAGACCTATTCAAAACAACCTGCAGCTGTAATTGCCTCAAAATGGCACTACAAAGTACTGACTTTAGTACTTTTCTGTTATTTTGTCCTATTTGTCTTATAATTCCAGGTTTTGAGGTGAAGGGGGTGAATGTGGAGCATAACTGCCAAGTTTTTACAAAGTAACAGACTCAGTCGTGTGCAGGTCCCATTGTTCTCACAGCTCTCCCAGTGTGGAGTTAACTCAGGCTTCAATCCCTTTATGTAACTCCACCAGCTACTTGCAGCAGATCTGAGATTGAAGTTTGGGTTGTATGAGGGGTCGGCCAAACCACAATAGCTCATTCAGTGGGTCCAGACATTGTGTGTGAAGGAGAGTGAGAGAAAGAGATTGGAATTGGGTCATGTGCTAGGGCTTTGAGACTTCCCACTAGCAGTTAAGACTTTGGAGTACATTCTTATAGATTAGTATTTTGACCTGCCCTCTTCCTGTTTGTGGTAACCCACACTAACCAGCCTCTTTTATGTGTCACTCTGCAGTTTCTTTCATGTTGTTTGTATTGATTTTGGAGCTCAGAAGACTGGGATTGTTTCCTCACACCAAATCACTCTCCCACTGATGCACCTTTGTCACAGAGGTTCTGAAAGTCATTCTGGAATTACAACTGTTAGACCAGGTTTAGTACTGTAACATATTGATTGCTTTAACTAATCTGGCTATAATCATATTGATAATCAAGCAATTAATATTGATTGATTTGTTGATTACTCAAGTGCTGTGTGTTTTAATGCCAAACAATAAAATGGATTTACTCAATAATAACAAACCATGCAACATCTTTCAGTGACCTATTAGGAACCGACTTTAATTCATGACTTATTCTGTAAAACTGTGAATCATTTGTGTGTTTAAGACACACGGGGTAATAATAGCTGATGGATAAAACTGAGGGCAGACCGCAGTTGTGGCAGCGACCGCTGGGCACTGTGTATTGTGGTTTGATGATTCAAATAAGAAGAATAAATAAATAAAAGACATAAAATAGTAGTAATACCTTTGTTGCACAATATTATTTTGGGTTTGACACTTTATTAGTATGTTATTGAATAGATTTTTGAAAATCTAAAAAACAAACATGAGATTTACATATTTAATTGTATTGAAAACATGAGCACTCTTCAATTCTCATTAATTTCCTGCACCACGGCCATTTAATTACATTACAGAGAGACATATTTCTTTAGTTCTGTTCATTTAGTTATATTACCTTCCCATGCAGCTTGAACATTGGCACTCAGTTCCTGCAGATTTTTTGGTAGAGGTGGATTGATATTGCGTCCAATAGCATCTTACACATTTTCAATCAGGGATAGGTCTCGTGATGTGACTTGCCATGGCATAGTAGCTGTTCAAGACGAGCTCTTGGGACAGCATCAGTATTTGGATTAGTGTTGTCCTGTTGGAATAGTACACTGGTGTGTGTGTTCAGAAAAGGATGAGCCACTGGCTACAAGACCTCATTAAGGTAACGCTGGGTTCGCAAAGAACCTGTAATGAAGGCCAAAGGTGATCTGGAGTTGTATGAAATTGCACCTCACAGCATGTCACCAGGCCTTCTGGATGTGTGACAACAAACCATTGATCTTGGCATTGAACACGGTGCCTCCACAAACGGATTTATTGTTTGTCTTCACCGAGTGAACAAGAAGACTGAAAATGATCTGCAACCATTCTGAAATAATTGAAGATAGTCTGACACAACACCATTGAAGTTGTTCAATACAGTTGATTCCTTTTGGGTGCAAGAATTTGTGTTTGTATAAGTCTAATGACTGCATTTATTTTTATTTGTTTAGAAAACATCTCAAAGATCTCATCAAAGTATCCCTTGCTCTTCCTCTTATCTCCTTTGTATCCAAGTGAATCCACACCCAAATTCTCAGGTGTTCTGTCTGGCTTTGTTTCTACCCAGTGAAGCTCTGCTCTCCAGGGTGTAATCTAAAAAAATCAAGTCCCAGCCTGTGTGTGTGTGTGTGTGTGTGTGTGTGTGTGTGTGTGTGTGTGTGTGTGTGTGTGTGTGTGTGTGTGTGTGTGTGTGTGTGTGTGTGTGTGTGTGTGTGTGTGTGTGTGTGTGTGGGAGTGAGAGACGGGGTGGGGGTGTTGGTGTTATACCGCATGGGTCAGCAGTATCCTTATCAACATTTCCATGTGAAAATTGGTGTTCTGCTGTTTGATTGTAGCTCCAACAAGCTGTACTCATCCTGCTGCTTCGAGCTTTGAGAAGTGGGTGTTTACTGTATTAGAGACGGAAGCAGTGTGGCTGGTTAGCTCAAGTTGGCTTTTGTAATGAGTAGGTGGAGTAGTGAGCTCTTAAGTTACATGCAGACCCCTGAGATCTGTGTCTTCATCTTGTAGTTTGCCAGTAGCATACCAGATGACTCCCGGGGAGTTTTTGACTATGGGGAAAATGAATCCCCGATTTAAAGATTCAGGTGACATTTCTGTGTGTGTGTGGAGGGCTGATACCAGTATAGAATTATAGATTCTGTGTAATTCTTTCTGTGGGGTAGCAGTGTTTGAGCAGTTTGGTTAGAGGGGTCTAATTTTAGACATCATCTTAAACAAGGAGCTTCAGGCAAAACTGCTCATTTTAAAGCCATCTACCCACCCAGAGAGAGCATGTCCAGCTTTGTTCTTTCAGAATCTGGCTGCCGATGGCAAACAACATTACCTGGGCTTCGATCTGTATTATTATTGGGCCTTCTTCTACTGTTCACAATCCTATTTTTGTGTCTATACTTGACCGGCACTATCTGTAGATACATGGTCAATTCATCATTTGCTGTATGAAATGCTGTTCTGATTTATGATGATCATGTTTGTGTTTTGACTGTCAGCCTCATAATGCAACCTCATAATATACAGGACACATCATTTTGGAAAACACCCTTCACGTCACTCAGACCAAAAGACAAAAGAACTTCAGCCTGGAGTTCAACATTTCAGACGATTACAAAGCAGCTCACAACCTCAAAGCTCTATGAACGATACCACTGAACAGGAGTGGATTTGTCCTCAGTATTCATTGAGTAAACTCACACATAGAACCTTCAACACTTAAGCCACCTCTGTATTTTATAATACCTTCATTCACTGTCCACATGAATCTCATTTACACAACAACAGCACAGCTCCTCTTTGTGTAAACACAAGTGATCAAAGTCCTGTTAGCCACAGGCTGCTCTGTGTGAAGGAGCTGTAAACACTGGGAGGTGGCATGTAGCTGCACATGGAATTTTTAACAGGGTGAAAAGAGTGTAGCGCATTACTGAGAATGGTCTGTTCATTTTAAAGGGCTTCCAAACTGGAAACTACTGTGAATAGCTAGGTTCCATAGACTATAGAAAGGAGTGTGTTATGTCAGCTGGGTTTACGTGTTGACAGTAATTGTGTTGTAAAGGTCATATTCTCATACTCCGAGTCCCTTTGCCTTAGGCAGTGACCTTATGGACTGACAGAGGGGAACCTTGCACAGACCCTACTCACTTTCTAATCAGTTACTCAGCATGTATAACAGCAGTCTTTATTTTAAGTGCTTATTTTAAGAGTGTGAAAAAAAGCATCATTGCCTCACAATGACTTAATAAATGGACTTTCTGGGTGTACTGGAAAGATTGAAAGAACATAGCCTGATCTGACATAACCTTTTATGTCTATGGACATGAAAGGTTTGGGCATTTTAGGCTTGTGGAGGTGGTGCAGTATGGGGAAAGTTTTTCTCCCTCTCTTTGGGTCTGTTAATGCCAATTAGTCATGGCTTGAATGGACAGCCTGTTTGAGTATCTTTGCTGACCATGTGAGTCCCTTCATGGCCACAATTAATCCATCTTCTAATGGGAACTTCCAGCATGACACTGCCCATGGTCACAAAGCAAAAGCACCTCACACTCTTTACATGAATGACAGTCTTTCAATCTGAATCCAGGAAAAGCTTTGGAATGTGGTTGAACACGTTGTTAAAAAGACGTTTCCATTACAGTGCATCCAAAAACAGTGAAACACACAATACTTCATAAAGACCAAGTGAGAAGTTAGTTTGTTTGATATATATATATATATATATATATATATATATATATATATATATATATATGCGCACTCACGCAGAACCTAACATATATCATGTACATAAGTATTCACAGCTTTTGCTCTAAATCAATTGGATGGGGAACATCAGTGCACAGACATTTTTAAATATCTCCAGAGATGTTAAATCAGGTTCAAGTCTGTGCTGTGGCTGGGCCACTCAAGTACATTCATGGAGTTGTCCCAAAGTCACTCCTTTGTTATCTTAGGGTCGTTTCCTTTATTCCAGTGTGAGGTTCAGAGTAATCTGGAGCACGTTATCTTCAAGGATGTCTCTGTACTTCACTGCAGTCATCCCTTAACCCTGACTATTCTCCCAGTTCCTGCTGCAAAAAAACATCCCAACAGCATGATGCTGCCACCACCATAATTCACTATAGGAATAGCATTGGCTAGGTGATGAGCAGTGTGGGCACGATGCTTGGCATTCAGTCCTAAAAGTTTTATCTTTTTGTTTCTCATGGTCTTAGATTACTTTTTTTGCCTTTTGGCCAACTCCAGACGGCCTGTCCTGTGCCTTTTACTAAGGAGTAACTTCCATATGGCCACTCTACCATACAGGCTTGATTGCTGGAGTGCTGCAGAAATGGAAGTTTCTCTTCTCTAAACAGAGCAATGTTGGAGCTTTGTCAGAGTGACCTTTGGGTTCTTGGACACCTCCCTGGCTAAGGTCCTTCAACCATTAATGCTCAATTTTGAGTGTCATGGGAAAGGCTGTAATGCTTATGTACATATATATTTTTGTATTTTGAATTTTTTTGTAAACTTGCACGACATCAATTGATTTGTTGAGGGTTACGGTCCTGGCATTGTCACAAATTAAACAGGAGAATGTGAAAAGAAGGTATTGTACCAAAGTGAATGTGACATTGCCCACAGATTCCTTTAGTTGTTTTTGTTTATTTGTTTGGGCCTTTTTTTGATAAAGGTTCATCTACAGGGGGTGTCATCAACCCTGCCTTCAGAAGTTCTTGATTGGGTGAATGGAGCATGTTAGACTTTGGTTGGAGTTTAAACTTGCAAGAACATAGCTCTTTATGAGCTCTTTGATCTACAGTTACAGTAGATACAGGAATTGAGAGTGTGGTCTATTGTGCTATTGCTGTGTGATGCTTGTGCCTGAGAAGGGGAGTCTTATTTCGTTACAGTGCTGTTTTTTGTTTGTTTGTTTTTTAACCTTTTGGTTTCATTTGTGAATGTAGCCTTTCACAACTTCATGTAATTGGTCCAAAAGTCTGAACCACCCAAAATGTGTTTTCACACTGTAAATGAACTGGAGATTTAGTTGATTTGGACTGAAACAGCTTCTTAAGGTCAGACCATATTTGGTCTTTTTTTAGGCCTGACCTGACCAAACTGAAAGGTCCAAAAGTCCTACCTTGCACCCCTGTTCACTTTACAATGTACCTGATTTATAAGATCTCCAATACCTTTGATAAATCAAAGCACAAGCTGTTCTTCCTTAAATCAAAACAGTAGTATTGATCCCTGTAATCCAGTACGGAGACCAAGCACTCCTCTGGGCCATAACTCTTGTGACTGACTATAGACCTGACTACCACAGGATGAACAGTTTAAGATGGAGAAGGGGAGGGAAAGATACTGGCCAGGCCAGAGTGCACAGCCACATTTATTTATGGCCTGAGCCGGTGGATAAATAATCAGGTTAATGAGGCAACTCTGAATGCAGAGCAGCTGTTTCTATAGATAAGACACAATGTGCCCTTTATTACTACATCATGCTGGTCACTGGTGCTGTAGACCACTCTAGAGATGATGCATGCTTACCCATTACTCAAAAAACATGAGCTAATCTGTGGGAGCCCCAGAAATTACTGGGTTGAGATTCACATTTAGCAGATTCACTTGGGCATTAAGCTTTAAGTATAATGTACTGTTGTCTTCTGCTGTACAGGGCTGGCATATTCTTAAATGGGGAAGCTAGCATTCAATTCAACACCCTGTCTGCCTGTTACAATGATGTTGACTGTGATGCTTTTGAGAGCTTGGACCTGTTTGTGGCCTAATTAAAGGAGATTCCCAATTTTTGTTTGCTTGTTTGCTTATTTAATTTTATTACTAAATACAGATTCTTAATGCCTTTTGACTTGTGACTAAAATAAACTAGACGAGAACTGCTTTGCATTCCTCTGGGCTACTGCAATTACTGTAATTGTTTCTCTCCAATTAAATTCCAATGCACCTTTCATTCATATGTAACCATGTCACACACTCAGGATAGACAAGTTCTCCATGTTCAGCCATGCCGTGGCATTCACAAAATGCCTCTTTAGGTGAAATAAAAATGCCCATGTTGGCACGGTTGATGAGTACAGATTACTAACTGTACTAACGAGTACAGTAAGATTTTGTGTCTCTAGAGACATGAGATCCATTGTCTGCTTTACCTGTTGTTTCCACATTACAGTAAAATACATGTGTATGTATTTACTTGTTTATAAGTAAATATACATGCACTTATTATTCACTATGTGTGATATATTAGCATCAAAATTGCAAATTCATGCAGCTATGTGTCCTCATCCCTTCGTTTCAGACGTCTGTTTTATGTAAAGCTGCAGTCCATGCTGGAGTCATTCTGAACCAGTTTGGAGGACCAATCATGGTGGAAGAGCACAGAGGACAGAGTCACTATGAGGCTGTCCAAGCTAATGGTATCCTATCAAAAAGGTGAGCCTTTTTCTGTAAATGTCCTGTCTCCTCTATTTCTGCTGTTGAGTCTAACCTTACATTCTAGTGCATTCTAGTGTGTAGCAGATGGATGTTGTGTGAAATAAGTGTGGTAAAATCCAGAAAACAAAACCACTCATGTATGTGTTAACCTCCCAACTCTGTCCAAAGATAGAACTATACTGATAGAAAAAGGATTCAATAATGACTTTGGCCCCAAGCATGTTTCATAAGTCCTTCATGTGTCCTGGGCAAGCCTCAGCATGTTTCATTTTCTCTGTCTGCTTTGATCTTGGTTTATCTCCAAGATGTGAGTTCTTTATTTGAGGTAGAAAACAATTCTAACTCATTATATTGGTCAGGCACTGCCTGATAAAATGATTTGTGCAAACAAGACTTGTATGGTGGATAAATCAAAGAGTCTTTTTTATTTATGGGATAAAGTTTCTCAGATAAAAGTAGCAGCAAATTGAGCAGCACACCAATAGACCATGTGCTAAGCCTCCAGCCTACTTTGGGTGTTGACCTTATGGCAAAAATGTTGTGGTATAGTTTTCATCATTAACAAAACACAACTAAATACTTTTAAAATGAAACTCAGGAGCTGGTGTTACTGACATCTACAACATAGTAATATCAACAATTATTTTTATCACACCCCAATTTGGAAGTGCCAATTAATTTGGAAAGTGCAAAGTTCCCAGTTCCAATTCAACAGCTAACGGACGCCTGTGCCGGCCTGCATCACATTGAGGAATGTAAGGAGAGAACGCCATCTACCCATCCAGAGCCAGCATGGCCAAGCTTTCTGACTCTGGCTGCCAATGACAAATAGCAAGACTGGGGATTCAAACCTGGGTCATGCTCGAATCATAGTGGTAGTGCATTTGACTGCTGAGCCACGTGAAGCTCCCAAGCACCCATTTTTGTACCCCTCTTTGTACCAAGATTGTCCCTGGCAGTGAAAGGAAGGAAGTAATTTCTATTTATTTCCCCTTAAATGATGCAAGTTTCCTTCGATAGTCCACTGACACCTTGATCTAACTCCAGCACCATTTAAGGTGGAACAGAAAAAGATATACTGGTGAATAAGAAGCCAATCCTGTCTGTATGCTCATGTTCTTCTCTAAAGCTATTTAGAGTCAATTAATTAACAATTTTTGTCAGCATCTCTTATCATACAGGAGCACTTTCTAATTTTATAATTTCAGATTGCAGTCCATCCATTGTTCTGTTATACTCCTTTCACCATGTTTTTCAATGATCAGGACCAATATATCAATAATAATGTGATACATACATGGTGGTGGTGGATCAGAGACAGCAGTGCTGCTGGAGTGTTTAAACACTGTGTCCACTCACTTATTAAATTTGTACTTTATTACATACACCTACCTAGTTGTGAAGTCCCAGATAGAAGCTCATCTGTGTCTGCACAGTTTGGTTTGGTTGTCATCAGTGTTCAGAGTACACTGCCCATAGGATGCAATTTCTGGTTGGACTGTTCTCAGTCCAGCAGTGACACTGCATATGGTTTAAACACCCAAGCAGCACTGCTGTGTCTGATACACTCGTACCAGTGCAACACACACTAACACCACTGTGACAGAGTCACTGCAATGCTGAGAATGACCCACTACCCACATAATTCCTGCTCTGTTGTGGTCCTGTGGAGTCCTGACTGTTGAAAGACAGGGTGAAGGGAGTCTAACAAAGTGCATATATACTACACTTGGTATGGTGTCGATTCTAATTTCTCAAATCCAAGGTAGCAATGTCAAATTGCAGCCTTTGATGCTGACATGACGAGACAGCTAGCCCTATTATTACAGAGAGATTTGAAGGGGTGACATTTGAAATTTCTCCTGGCCACCACCACAAATTACCTTGCATTGATTTTCCCTCACAGCGCTTGAAGCACCAACTGCAATCAATTTCCTTACAAGCGTCCAGGTCAGGGACTGTGGTGGGTTTATCTCAGGGTTCATTTTTCCTTATTGCTTAATTAAAATTCGACTTTCATACCAGTGATGTGGATTTTAATTGACATCGAACAAAATTTGCTGTACTAGAACAGAGAATGAACATGTGGGGTTTTAGTTTAGTATTGTGAAGTGATGAAAGAGAACAAATTGCTGAATTTTACACACTGATTTGAATCATGTCTTCTGTCTGACCTTCAAACCTCAGACAAACATACCATGGCATCTTCATAGCACAGCAAACCTGGCCCGCTCCGGGGAATATTGAACGCAACTAGTGGCAAGCATTTCTGGTCTGAGAGGATTAATGTAATGATGTAACGTTCTCCAGGGACAGCTTTAGTCTCATTGGAACATGGGATCAATATGTGTTAAGTCACTTTTCATAGAAAGACCTGAAGCTTTGTGTGGATGGTGGCTTGGTTGTTGATGTAGGGATGTAAAGAGCCCTGACTTTTGGCTTGGATAATGGTACCAAATTTAGTATCACGGTGCTTGATAACAGAGTAGTGTTGTTACAAATGTAACGTCCTTTCATTGTGTGAACATCCAGTGTTTGAGAGAACACAGAGAAATACCGTAGAGATTCCTCAACACTTCCTTAATAATTATGTGACCATGCCGTAAATATGGGTTAATTAATTGTGTTAATGTGAAAGTAGTGTTAGCTGTTTGCATATTTAAACTAAGTACCAGAAGGTTAGTGAAATACTGAAAGTTAGGCGTGAGTTTTTAGTACTGAAAACATATTTTTCAAGAGAACCCAAATGAACACTTATCTTCCACTTAATGTCAAAGAAATGAGTACAGTTAGTACTAATAAAGTAGTGAAAATGTTTAGCTTTAGGCCTAGCTGTAAATCTTTGTATGTGGGTACTGTGTCATCTAGGTATTTAGGTACTGTGTCATTTGGTAGTATTTACACATGTTTGGACTAATGCCAGTGGTTCTCAGTTTTGGTCCTGAAGTACCAGTGCTCCCATAGATTTTGGAGTTTGCTCTAATTCTTAGCACATATAATCCAAATAATGAACCAACTATGAAGCACTTACTGGGTGATGTGCTACAGGACAACTTTATAAAAGCAGAGCAGTGGTCCCCCATGGCCAGGATTGAGACCCACCTCTAGGCTGTTCACCATAGCTAGGGGTATCTTCTAAGTGGACAGCATTTCTTAGGATAAGTGTTTGCAAAATGCCATAAATAACATATTTACATGTAATTTTACCTTGTTTTATAATGCCACACTAGTTTTATGCAGGTTGGTGCAAGTGTTTGTTGGTATCCAGTGATCACATTTGGTTGATTCCTGCTGTTTTTTATGGAGGTGAAAAACTGCTTTACTCCATTCTCAAACAGCTTCACAGCAGTGGAACGATAAGAATGATGAAAAAGTAATCCCAGCCAGGAAGCCTGTGAAAATGACACGTTTTAAATAATGACTGAGAGAGATGCAATTTCCCTGTCATGCCCTCTCTAATTAGACCCACACAGCTCTCTCGAGGAGCACAGCTTTGCCCCAGACCTCCATGGAGGTGGGGGGGCGAACAGGCTTGTGGGGATGGTAGGAGGGCTTATGGAACAAAGGCCTGTGCTCAGTTTAGCTGTTATTTGGAAAGGAGTGTGAGGGAACAATGGAGGATCTGCTCCTCTTTGGCCCCAGTGGGTGTTCCTCTGGCATGATAGCTCCTACATTTATCACTGTTACTGTGATCATTCAGCTCTGACTGATATATCTGTCTTTCTCTCTCTCTTTCAGTGACTCTTTGTCTGATTCATTCTTCACATTTGTCACAAGTGGTAAGATTTTTCCTTAAATATTTTACTTTTTATAATGTTTGAAAAGTCTTAAACATTCACATTTTGATCTGACGTGCACGTGAGGTGCTTTGTGGTCTGTTAAACAATGTTTATGTAACGTTGCTTTTCTAGACCACCACAGTGGATTTGAAATGAGGCAGTCAAGATTTGATGATAAATATTGCATTAACCATTTAGCTGTTTGAAACTTTTCCACAGTCCCTCCATTTTCACAAGCTCAAATCTAGTTAACTAAGTTCCAAGTGTTAAATTTGTACTTGTTTGCGGCTCAGAGAGATGAGCCATAGGGGACTGATGCCATCGTTTGATTGAAGAAAAAAAATCACCATTTGCTATATTCTTAAAAAGAATAAATACACTCGTGGGATAAGCAACACCAATGAAACTTCAAGTCCAAGGAGGTAGATGAACATGATATTCTTTCCTCTGTGAAAATTCAACATCTAGTCAAGTCAAGAACACTCTTGTGGAGATCTCAAAGTCTGGAGGCTAGGGCTGTATGATATTGTAAAAGTAACATTTCAATATATATATATATATATATATTATACAGGAATTTTCACCAGGTCTGGAAATGGATTTCATAGGGCCCTATAGAGTTCAACAGAAATCACTAAGTGCAATTTATCCAACATAAAATTAATGCACTTCCATATGTGTATCCCATACTGGAGTAAAACAAATGATATTGGTCAGAAAGAAGTGGGAATATTCCTTTTGTATCAAGCAGCAAAAACTTGATGAATATTGCAAATGCGAACATTGCGATGACGATGCTGAAAGGATTTATTGTGCAGACCGTTTTTAACCGATATGAACATATAGTGTATATACTGATGTAATGTACCGTACTGTTCAGAAGAGCTTATTAAATACTGTTTATACGGTATATCCAAAATGTACACATAAATAACTTTTTCTTAAATGTAATTCACATATTTTGTACTAGTTAAAAGAACACTGATCAATGTCTTCAGTAGTGACATAGATTTATTCTAATCCACTGACTGCAGCACACCCCATTACAGTTAATACTGGGCCACCTTAAGGAGACGTTTTTATTATTGCTTTGAGATTAGGTTCTGATTTTGTTCCAACTGTCTGGGTGGGAGGAGAGGGAGGAGATCCTCCCCAGGATTTTTACTCGTGGGGTGTGGCTTACCTCCCTTGGCTCCAGGTTTGGTCATTTGTAAAATAATAATGGCCCTTACTCCATCTTGAGTAGATTTTTTGCTAATAATGGCTTGGCAGGCTGAGCTGCAGCAGAGACGCCCAGGCAGTTTCAACAACATCCTGGGGAGGATTTTTAGTCTTTGGACCTGGATTACCCAGAGGTGGTACGGATTTTCACTTACTAGTCCTGAAACCTCTACCTCTGATTATTTCCAAGTATTTCTTTATGGAGAAAGTGATTTTTTTTTTGGTGCTATCCTGGTTTGTCAGCTCTGTCCTGTACACTTTGTTGTATTTACCTGATCACCTAAACAAGGGAAAGTGGTTTAAGTTTTGCCATGAATTGACACGCTTTGTATCTGTTGAGCAGGGTAAACAAAAAACCTGCTGGTTCAACAGGTCAGTTCGGTAAGCGTGGGAACCTCTTATCACCTGAATTGATTTATTTCCGCCTGATGGAGTCTGTCACAGGAGACCTTTTCTCCAGTGGAGCTCTACCTGTACCAGCAGGCCCCAGGTGACTCACAGTGCACCAATGTGCCAAGCACCACAACAACCAGCTAAACATGCAGTTTTAACGGCTACTACTACGCACGCACACATGCACACACATGCACACACACACACACACACACACTCGCACACTTCAGTGCTTGTCTGTTTGTGTCCTTACTAGGGAAAATATTGGAACGGCATGACGTGTGTGTGTGTGTGTGTGTGTGTGTGTGTGTGTGTGTGTGTGTGTGTGTGTGTGTGTGTGTGTGTGTGTGTGTGTGTGTGTGTGCGCCATTTTTATTTATTTATTTAAGCCTGCTTATAATAAGTGCATTCTTTTGAGTCTGTGATTACTATCATTATAATCTTACCGAGGTACATAGTCGAGAGAAATAGAATAGACCTGCAATAGACTCTTTCAGCATCATCGTTGCAATGTGGCCATGCACATACAATGTCATGTAATTTGTTTTTTGCTGCTTGATACAAAAGTAAAATTAATTTTCCATAATGGATCAAACTGAAGCAGATTCTTCCTGCCCAATATCATTTATTTAACTCTAATTGTTGATGCACTGTAGAGATTAGTTTACTGACTTCTGTTGAAATTTGGTAACAATTGCTGCATGTTTTTAATATCACAATATATATTGGTGAAAACTATATATCGCAGTGTCCATTTTTTCCAATAGCGTGCAGCTCTAAAAGTTAAATCTCTCTATCTTATTGTGCAAGGAAACAATGAGTCATGTTTAATATGTTTAATTTTCATATTTTCTTACTAGTTTTAAAACATTAAAGTTTAGAGCAAAGACCTAGATATTGCTTATTGTAAGAAATTAAGAGGGTTTTGTTTTTGCATAATACAAGCATTTACATCAGCTTTTTGACATTGTTTTCTAGGCATTGTACGTTCATATTTTACAGTGTATGCTGTTGTAAATCCTAGTGCATATCATGTCAAACTGTTCAAAGTTTTTTCTCAAAATGCTTGAACTAGCACAATGTAAGACTGCTGAATTTTTGAATCACATGAAAAGGCTTAGGTCAAGATAATTGTTCTTAAAAACAGTGAAATAGTCTTACGCTTACAATCCTTTGTAAGAAAAACCTTTCACTTGCTAGGATTTTTGCAGTGTAGTTATTGTTCAGGAGCATCTTCCTAGACTTCCATTGGTCAGTGATGGTGTGTGAAAGCAGAATAGCTAAAGGACTGATGCACCTTCTGGGTGAAGCAGATAAGTGTCTAAGAATCAATGGGCTCCACTGTGGAATTAGCTTGGACTACTACAATGCACTCAATACTGTGATAAAGCCATGAAGTCATCCCCCTACCCTGTACCTCCTTTCGATCAGTCTTTCACAAGCTGCTTGAATCATGATGCCTTTCCATCTCCTCCCTTAGCTTCTCGTTCTCATGGAACCATGCTTATGCTATGTGGAGTCATTTTCCTGCATGCTCAGTCAGATGCATGATGGTGTGTTAGTCAGATGTGGCCTATACTTCACACTCCAGTGTTTTGTTTTTTTTGTTTTTTTTTTCTAACCAACTTTGAGGAAGTATGTACGAATTCTGTTAACAGAAAAATATCAGATTTCTGTTTCTTTCATCTTGTTTGTTCCTGGCACATGTGACTCTGTTTAAGTGTACAGATGGTGGGTTTTTTAATAGGCCTGCTCTTCCTGTTGAGTCACAACTCACCATAAATTAGTTATTGCTCCACATGCATTTTATTATGTCAGACAAACTCTAGGCACAAGCAGAAAACCAACATTCCCTTTTGATGTTTTTTTTTTCTGTTTCTTCAAGCCCACTGCTTTCTTGAAGAATGAAAGCTGATGCCAATTTGACTGTTTTTACACAGGCCACATTAGAGGAGAGCACAGACTGTTAGAAACTACTCACTCACTGAATATAGTGTCCCAATCTCTTCTCCTCATTCTCTTTCTCCCTTCACAGACTGTAACAGACAGACCATTCTTCAGACACACTCTACTACCTCCTCGTGGGAGAAGAATAGTTTAGAGGGTACTCCGGTTGACCGAACCACCAAAGACACCAACACGGTCTCGCCTACAGGCATGTGGACCTCTGACTCCAATGGCAAACAGTGGTTGCAGCTGGACCTGGGAGAGAAGAAGAGAATTACAGGTTAGAGTTACTGGAAAATGTACACAAACGTCTGCTGTCTTGCTTTTCTCCAGAGGAATGGCCAACTTATGACATTTGACACAGTTTAAAGACCACTTACTCGTCATACATGGAAGTACAGGTTAAAATGCACCATAGATTAAATTTACATAGGGGTTTTATACATCCATCAAGCATAACAATATGACCACCTCCTTGTTTCTACATTCATTATACATATTATCAGCTCCTGTTTCTCTGCATACCTTTCACCCTGATCTTCAATGGTCAGGACCACCACAGAGCAGGTATTATGTGGGTGGTGGGTCATTCTCAGCACTGCAGCGTCACTGAACTGGTCGTGGTGTGTTAGTGTGTGTTGCACTGATACAAATAGATCAGAGTGTTTAAACCCCATCACTGCTATCACTGCAATATCCAGACAACAGTGGGCAGCATCCTGTGGATGACTAGAGGATGAGCAACACATAATGTGCAGAAACAGATGAGCTTCTGTCTCTGACTTTACATCTTTTAGGTGGAGCAAATAGATAGGAGTGTCTAGAGTGGACAGCGAAGTAACCCAGTGTTTAAACACTCCAGCAGCACTGCTGTGTATGAAACACTCGTACCAGTGCAACCCACCACCCATATAATACCTTCTCTGTAGTGGTCCTGTGGGGTCCTGACCAGTGGAGAACAGGGTGAAAGGAGGATAATAAAAGAATGCAGAGAACAGACGGACTACAGTCTGTAATTATAGAACTATAAAGTGCTCCTGTTTGGAAAGAAGAGCTGATCAAATGCACAGTTAATGTAGAAACCAGGAGGTGGTCATAATGTTATGGTTGATCATTGCATGTATGTACAAAATATTGCTTTCACAAACGTTTTTGGCTAATCATTAAAACCATATCTCATGATGTCATTAGTATATTGTTATTACATCAGATGGATGATTATAATGAAAGAATAAAGGCTCAAATATAGTGTGAACCCTTATTCTATGTCTGTGGGTCATCAGGGAGTGTTTGGTTCCTCAATTTGTTTCTACAGTAGAGGATTGTGTGCTGTGTACTGGAACTGATCTCCACTTCTGCTGAATGAAATCCTGTTCAGCATTTAGATTCAAATTCAAACATTCAAATTATAGGAAAATCTGTGTGCTCTGAAAGGGATTGCCAACTTAATTGCAAGTATTAAAACTTGATGATTCTAAAGATTTGTGGGTTGATCTTGAACCAAATCCAGTTTTGAATAAAACACTTTGAACCATAATTAAACGCTAGAACAGCCAGGGAGACTCTGCTGGACCAGGACTATGGGTGATTCAGACTGTACTATGATTGACAGTGGAGTAGTCATGGTCATGTGAACACTCTTTATATACTTGATTTTCTGGTCGAAGACATCCAATCTGTGTCCCTTTCTACTGCCAGGGACTTGCACCAAGGTTTTTCACTCACCTGTGTAATGTGACAATAAACCTAATTTAATTTGAGATATGAGGTTATGGAAGGTTGATTTGACTAGTCAACCATGGTGGTGAGTGACCCAGTTCCTAACTGCATTACCAACCAACAATCATGTAAACACTATTAGCACATGCCTGAAATAATGCATGAAGATCCTGTATAGAAAATCCTGTAGCTAACAGCTGGGGTTATACATGTGGCCCACCCTAATCCCAAACTCAGTTAAGCATCTCCCTTCACCCTTCATCAGCAACAATTCCAGCACCACCTGCCTTTAAACACTGCTGCAAACAACCCCTACACAACACCACACCACAGAAGTTGCGGTGGCAGTTTATGATCCGATCAGCACCCTTTTCTTAAACATTTAAATGTCTGTGAAATGACACAGGAGGTTGACAAGATGTTTACACCTAACAGTTACACATAGACCTTTCCCATTCACTTTACTCATACTCCAGTCACTACCATGCAAGTTCTTCACAGGGTTCTTCAGGAAGCCATATTCCTTTGTCTGTGTTTCAACATTGAAGTCTGCCATCTCTGACTGGCATCCCACTCCCCTCCAAGCTCACTTAATGAGATTTCACTCCTAAACTCAACCCTACAGCATGTGCACAAAACGGCCTATAATCTGCCCCATGTGACACCTTCAAGCGCACACTGTCCTACCAAACCCAACCACAGCCCTTCTGACAATTCCTTCATAACTGCCTAAGTACATGAACTATGAACCCAAATTTAACTAGAATTTAATAGTCACTCAGGCAGCATGTATGTAACAGTGTATCGATGACGTTACACTAGTCAGTTATGCAGAAAGAACTAATCTAAGAAACTGTGAATGTGGAACTAATCTTTCTAAAAGTAAACAACTTTTTAACCTGTTAAATTTTTCCATTGCTTACTTTCATGACTTAAGAATAACTCACAGTAAGAATATTTTGTCTGACATTATTGGTTATAATTCATTACATTATTACATCATTTATTACATCATTATTATTTAATAAGTGCCTCACAAAATGAGAGCTACTGTGAGTTTACCATGATTAAGGATTGTTTCTAAAATGCTGGCTCACAGGTATTGGCTCCGGCACTAGAGGATTGCTTTTGGAGGTACTTCATATTGGCTCTTCCCAGCATAGTCCTGTCCGACTCAAATCCAACAAAGGATTATTCTTTCAGCTAATAATATGTTCACATAAGACCTTTTGATACAAAATAAACTGACAATAATTACCCCCTTAAAACAAGATTAACCAGCTGTTACTGGGTCAGTGGAAATGCTTAGTTTTTAAGAATGCTTCTACTCTAAGATACTGGAAGGTCAGTTGTCAGTGTGCCTATAAAGCTTAATAGGATTAAATCCTTGCATGTATGCTGTATGTGCACCCTTGTTGACACTCAGCACACACAACCACGGCTTGTATAATCTCCATAAAAACACTGTAGAAAGGCTCTGTTAATCAAGAGGGGGCTATCAGGAGCAGCCACACATGAGCCACACACCACTGTTCCAGCATCTATTGCAAAACCTTTCCTGAAGCCTGCTGCTTCAGTAAATGGATAACAAACTCTGCGACTGGTACGCGTGATTTTGTTGGGTTAGCAGGTGTCTACATCTGGGTATATAGTGTACACACATCTGTCCTAGAATAAACAAGGGCTAATTATTCAAAAGGACTTTCATGTGATCATCAAGGGAGTGCCCACTGGTACACCCCAGAGCACATGAGAAGCCCTCATCCTCCACCCTCCTCTGCACTGCCCATTTGATGGCTGCATGCTTTTACTCCTTCCTGGTATTGCATAAAAAAAGAATTGAAAGGCCTTCTATCTGGTTCTCTTGCAAACATACAGGCCTTTTCACAAAGGCACATTTAAATATAGGAGCAGGCCAGATGCTGCATTTATTTTGAGCATGGTGTGTGTAGTCAGCACAGCCAGGCCAATTTCATGCTGCTTAAAGAGGCGCAGTACATTCAGAGTCAGAGAATGAACACTTTGTCTCTTGTACGGAAGCCTCACTTTTATATGGGTGGTTCTGACTGGAGTTAGCTCCTCAGAAAGAGGAAGCTGTTTTATCTGAGCAGTGGGAACATAATATTGTGCAACTGAATACTGCTCTTCATTCTGAGAATGTCATCAGTCTCTACTTGTTTCACTGTGCAACCTTGGTTAGGTCCTTCTAGTCGGTTGTGTTAACATGTGAGACAGTAAAAGACCTTGCATCACCTTGTCCATACACACTGTTCAGCCATACTGCATTGCATATGGTTCTAAAAGAATCTTGATACGCAATCAGATTGCTCAACAGTGTCTGAAAAACAGATGTTTATCCTTTAGAACCCTAGGGCAATTTGTGAGATATTTTCCTACTCTGACATACTTTTATTCTACAAACATTTTGAAAAGTATTTGAGACCGTCAACATGCCAAATATTTGTTTGAATTTCACCATGTTGTGTTCAAAAATGTACTAGCACCTACAATTTCTTTTGCTTATAAGGACTACAATCATCTCAGAAATTTTGAAAATCAATGTTTTTGAGCCCAACAATGGAAAAATAGAAGAATGTTGATTAGCTATTTGTAATGATTAGATTGACAAGAAGATCTTCAAAATACTTGGCAGTAGTCGAAAAAAAAAACCCCAAAAACCTGAATGTCCTTATTCTTTTGTTATTTATGCATGTATCAATATTATCCATTCAATTTGTAACACTGTGCAAGCAAGACAAAAAAATTGTTTCAATAAAAAATATCTTCAATGCAGACAATAGGCAATGTCACCCTGGTGCCAGATTATTTAGATAAAGAACTGAAAAGTACTGAATATTAGAGTTTTAAATTGTGTGCCACTAATGCAAAATGAGTGCAGTCTAAGAGATATATAGATGAGAGATTAGCTCTTAAAGACCAGAGCTCTTAAATTTATTTGATCTCATTGGTAAAATCTGGGTAACGAGTAATGACAGCTCTTTGCCTTGGCAATCTTTTGAACTGGCTTAAGGCCAGATAGTGTTTACCGCAGAAATCCAGCCTGCAGATACGGAAGTTGATACAAATTGTAAGGAACCTTATTATCAGTGAGATCTATTGGGCCTGTCAAAACATTGTTTTCTTTTATTTCCCTGAATTTATTTACACTTCCATTTTGAAAATAAAGGAAGCTTTATGAGGTGTGTATTTGAACTGGTTTAAAGGTGTTTAACCATTTCTGAAGCTAGACTAATGGTCATTAAATGGGTTATTTTTACCTTCCTTCCTCTAATCACTTTGTTTTTGATTGACAGGGATTTTGACCAAGGGGTCACCAACTTCAGACAACTTTGTTAGAAGATACAGAATTGTTTATAAGGAGAAGAATCGCTGGCGGAATTACACTCAGTATAACAGCTCTGACAATACAGTAAGAGCTCAATCATTTGATGGATTTAAAATGATCAAAATTGAGCTGAATCTTTTGCTTTGACTGGAATAATCTGCCCCATAAGCTTCTCTGGTTGGAGTCATTATGATTGGTTGTGTGTATTTTCCTTTAGATATTTGAAGACAATACTGATAACCACTACCAGACTCGCAACACCTTCCATCCAGTCATTACTGCCCGCTACCTTCGTGTTGTCCCACTGCAGTGGCATCAGGGGAATGGCCTAAGTGTGGAGCTACTTGGATGCCCTTATGTCAGAACTACTCCAGGTGTGTTATGGGTTTTCTAGAGGTGAAATAAATTCTTAAAACACGTATGAACTTTATAAAGTATAAAGTATAACAGTAACTTTTTCTTCATGGTAGTGAGTGCATCATCTCAGGTCACACAGGAGGCCATTCCCACCGGACCAAAGCCTCCAGTAGGGGAGACGGGCAGCACTGAGCCTGTGCCTACCCAGGCTGATATTGGTACATATTTTTGACAGTAATGTATGATGATTACAGTTCAAATACACACATTTCTAAATTGAAGTTCATGTTATTGTGCGAAATGAACTTGGAATAGTTTTGGCTTTAAAGCTTGTGTCTGAAGAGTGGGCTATTATAAATATTTACATTCACATTTATGGCATTTCGCTGACACCCTTTTCCAGAGTCACTTACTCATATGACAGAGGTGGGCCAGAGTAGTGTTACGTTAGGAGTCTTGCCCGAAGGACTCTTATTAGTGTAGCACAGCATAGTTGCCCAGACTGAGAATCGAACTCCAGTCTCCCATGGTGTGGTGGCTTGCTGGTGGTGTTGCCTGTTGCGCCACCCTAAGGGCGTTAAAGTGATTACCTCACACCACTTAAATGCATTTAAACCACGGTAACACACTGCCTCCCATTGTTTGTTTTACTGTGAGTCCTATGTGGTTTAATGTAGTATGGTCACTGATTGTCTACCACCCCTCTTTGTACAGTTAAGATGATCGTCCTGGTGGCCACTGTACTGTCTGTGGGTCTGCTGCTACTGGTGATCTGCCTCTACAAGGTGTTTCATAGGTAACTGCACTTATATTGTTTGAGTTTGGCTGGTGAGATGCCACATCTTTTGTTCAGCAAAAAAAAAAGCAGGAGCTCAGATATGTTTACCTTCTTAAGAATGAGGGCTTATCTCCACTCCCTTTCTGTTGCCCATTATGCATGTTTGTGTCTCAGCAGATCATTTTAGAGTGTGTGTTCCTCATTACTCATCCTCTAGTCCTTCATCAGTAGTCACAGGACACTGATGTCAGGATATTTCTGGATGGTGGACTGTTCAGTGGGTTTAAACACTTCAGCAGCACTGCTGTGTTGGATCCACTTGTACCAGTGGAACACACACTAACACATCTTCACCATGCCATTGGCGCTAAATTGCAAAATGCTCCTGTGTGGTAAACGGAGTGGGGGAAAAATATTGGGATATGATATTTTTTTTTTGTCCATATTGCCTAGCCCTAACCGTTGAGTTAAAGTTCTCTGTCATCAAAGTAACTGTAGTTTTTGAATTAAATTCAATTAATTAAATTAATTAAATTAAATTCAAGTGTCTCTGTCTGTTTGTTTGTTCCCACAGAAAGAAAAGCAAGGAGAATACATATGACTCTGCAGATCCACCACATACAGGTCAGTGAGAGAAATAGACCACCAGGCAGTTCACACTGCTTCAGTCAGAACTGTACACACTTTAAAAACTCTTAACATTTCGAAGCCCATTGGATTGCAGGAACTGACAGTGCAGTGCCACAACAGCTGTGCAGGAGCTAGGTACAAACAGAGAGTGCCATAAATATACAAAGGAGACTTGCGCCCGCAGCTGTAATGTGAAAATCCTCTCTGTGGAAATCTTATTTGCCAGCTGGGTTGATTCCTGTTCACTGTTTTAAGAGGTGTCAGTGTTTGACTGCAGCTGTTTTATGAGCTTATTTTTTAATTAGAAAGGTATTAATAATAGTTTTGCAAGGGTGGTAAGAAAACCAGAGTTAATTTGGTGTGCTTAATTCGATTGGTGTGATGGGGACAAAAGTCTACGGCACAAATAGTCATTTTATTTACTGTCCAGAACAACCAGTGAATCTCCACAAGCCTTATATATTCGGCTTTAGAATGTCATGCACTGACCTCTCTGCTCCTAATGGACGAACACAAATTAGGCCAAAACCTTGCTTTAACATGAAAACAGTGTCTTGTGTGTCATGGTAGCATATTCATCATCATATGGTGTAATCATTTTCTTTGATGCAGCTTTTAAAGGCATTGACATTTCAAATGTCTTGTCACCACCTTTTATGAACATTTTTGACTTGATGGTTCACTAGAATGGAGCACGAGGCTGTCCCTCACCTTCCACCTCTCATCCTTTCATTAAAACTGACTGGTTAGTGTTTCACACATTCCAGGTTGCTGGAAGCAAGTGAAACATCCATCTGCCAGGCACCAGTCCACAGAGGTCACATTCAGCTACAGCTTGGAGAAAGACCCTCCCCCGAAATTGGACCTTGTCACCAGTGATATGGCAGGTAGGGTGCCCAGTGCCCAGTCCAATCAGACATATATTTTTTGTTATATATATATATATATATATATATATATATATATATATATATATATATATATATATATATATATATATATATATATATATATATATATGAGAGGCTGTATTTTCTGCCACCTTTTCATTGAGGTCTGGACAAAATAACAGCACTGTATTTCTAATCTGTACTATATTGCAATGTTCTGTGCAGCATAGTGCTCAGATTGGTCTTTAAATTAATAAATGCCAGATTTGTACATGCCTGAAGAAGCACAGGTAGGCTGTGTAGTTGCAGTGCTCAGGTGATAAGCACAGGCCATATGTTGCGTCAAGGTGATGAAAGTAAGGAAGGTTTACTTGCACTAATTGCTAATTGTTCAAACAGCATGAATCATACACTGAATCACACTGTGAGTTCATACACTTGTCAGAGCTTCTTTAGTCATCTCAAGTAGACTGAGTGACACAAGCATCACATCTGCAAACACATTTTTTGTGCATTTGAAGGCTATTAGAGAAACAGTTCAGTGAATTTTATTTCTGCACTGCAACCCTGACTTCCATAGTCCTATGTGAGACTTATCAAGAAGACTGGATATAAGGAACTATTTTTCAAAGAAACATGTAAGTCAGTTAAAGGCAAGTTCACTAACTTGGCGCACAGCATGCAGCAGGCTAAAATCATCTGTAGTTTGATTGTTACATTGTTGGTTTTGGTGGAGATTTTGCAGTTCCATCTTTCATTGTTGATGTATGAGACCTGTTTCATTTGCACTATGGCTGAAGTAAACTGAAGTCTAAGCTAATTAGTTTCAGTCATTAATTTATCATTATATAACTCATGAATTAAAATATGAATTGAGATTCATACGTCCCCACCAATGTCAAGAGCAACTCTATGCCCTTGAGAATGAAGCATTACCAAATGGGTTTGATGATTTTTCTGCTACTCTCACTTTAAATCAGTCTGATCTCTCCCCCTGCAGACTACCAGCAACCTCTCATGCTGGGAATGGGCACAGTGTCCAGGAAGGGCTCCACTTTCAGACCAATGGACACAGACACCAAGGATGAGATTAATGAAACCACCACACATTACGACTACCTGCACACAGCCAATCAGTATGCCCCATCACACCAATCAGCCTGAGCATGCCACGCCCATCATAGAGCGACATGCCTTCCGGCAAGGATGGCTTCCTTACCCGATCCCACAGGTACCAGGTGTGGTCCTTAGCAAAAGCCCCATCATTTAAAGCCAAGGACAACACTAGCCAAGGCAGGTAGTAGGGGGTGTTTCTGGCTATCAACACCCCAGGTAAGCTGGACAGGAGTGAACCACTGAGGGTGTTTACGACAGCCCTAAGATCAGGAAGTCACCACAATGGGGTCTGTCTAGAGTACCAGAGGCCTCAGAAAGACTATGATCAGAGAGCTTACTTTGACCCTCGAGACGATCCGATTGACTCTACTGCCCTCCAGGCTGACCCTGAGGGCAGAAGTCTGAGTGGAACCTGAGGACAAAAATAAGATCGTGACGCTACCTGTTTCATGAACTCGCGATAATTTATTTTTACATTTGAGAACAGCACATTTCCTGTTCACCTGTATATAAATGACAGGAAGTAGCTGTCTCGGAGACAGTTGAAGCATGCACAATGATGGCATCTTGTATGCAGTGTTCTATTCTGATGTGTTCTGAATTTTTTTCTTCCAGTTGAATGCTTTGACAGGAGCAGAGAAGGATGTCTTAATGTGCACAAAAATGATACAAAGAATATGGTAGAATATCTTGCTCCTGTACTCTGGAGATAAACTGTTGTGGACTGCTTCTATGCATCTATAATGTGATCCATCATCTCTGTTTTCTGGAGCTGCTGTGGTAAGAGTGATGTGCTGAAATAGGGCCATATCTTTCTTGCTACCATATTTCCAATAAGTTTTTCAATACTGGAGTTCATGAATCAGTCTTCTGTGAGCCTAGGAGAATGCTTGGTCCAAAATCTGGACTGCAGCCTAAATGGCATTGCGACATCCTCTATAAATATCTTTTTTCATTTTTCCCCCATTTTTCTAAAGATACCTGATTATGGGGTTCAACTTTGACTTAAGTTATTATGGCTAATTTTTGAATTTTTGAAGCTCTTAAACTATCCTTCAGATAAGGAGCGAGGGCACATTGAGAATGGGTTGGTGGTAGGTTTAAATATATGGCAGATTTGTGCCTTGTGCAGGATCTCACTGCAGTAGGATGAAAAGGTCTATTGCTCTACAGCAGTCTCAGACTCTCTCTAGAGCCTTTATACACTGGATAACAAAGGGGCTCAGCCCCAGTCTGCAGAAAAGGTTTCTGAAACGTTTGAATTATGCATTTTATTTTGCAAATGGTTCTTGAAATATAAAGATTTTTTAGATTTTGGCTTTTCAGAGTGAACCAATCAGTCTTTAATTTTACAGAAAGGTAATGATCCAGACATTAGGTTCTGTGCTCATCATAGATTTGAAAGCTCTTGCTTGTTTGGACAACTACACATTTAGTACAGCATTGTATGCCAAATGTGATAATTGTGTGCAAATCGAAGCACCTTTATTATATTTATATTACAAAGTTTCTGATTGCGGTCATCTTTCTTGGTCAATGAAATGAAGCGTTTCTAACTGTGGCCTTTATCATCCATTCAGGATGTTTGGGGTTTCTGATGAGTAACGTGAAGCAGTTGGAAAAGGCTACTGGTAACAGGAGAGTTCTGCTCAGGTTTCATCTGCATAATTTAATGGTTGATATGTAACATAAAGTAACAGAGTTGGTTTGGGGTGAGACGGACCATTGTAGAGAAACGACTTGATTTTCTTTTCAGTGGCTGGGAAATAGGGTCATCTTAAGGTTTCACACAGTCATCACATTATTTACTGTCTATTGAACCCACACAAGAGTCTTAAAAATGCAACACTGGTGATGCGCAAATTAGTAAATCTGAAGAAACATTTTTCTAAAGGGCTCATCCTGCATGTGCTTCCCCCAGTATTCATAAGGCTTTATATATATATATATATATATATATATATATATATATATATATATATATATATATATATATAAAAAGGTTGAAACTTGCATTAAACAAAACAAAAAAAAGGGTAACACATTAATGTACGGAATGAAAGGTTTGATCACCCGCTTTCAACCCTGGTCCTGTCCTGCTCACCCCATGCAACTGAAGGGCTTGTTAATTAAATAAAATGTGGGAGCAGGGAAAGCTCTAAAATACAGGTAGGGGTGCCTCCAGGACCAGGGTTGAGAAAACACTGGTAAATGAACCATATAATTGTTATTTTGGCTTATATTGTGGTAACTTTATTACATAATTTCTTGTAAACAATATAAGATTAAGGATTTAGTAATACTTCAAAGACATTGAATGGATGTCTTGTTACATCTACACTGGCACTGAAAAATTCTGTGAGGCAGGTCTCTCTAGAACAGCCACACGAAACCCACTCTGAAATTTTGGCTTTTGTTTATCTCAACCAAGAATCTTTTAATAGATATGTTTGTCAGTAGTACCCCATCTCTTGTTTTTTTTTTTTTGTTTGTTTTGACCCATTTTTTGCTTGAGTTGTTGAGCTGGCCTGGTTTCCTTTTATATGTTTTGATCAGATGCTTCTAATCAATGCTACATTTGTCATGTTCTGTTCAAAGATTTTTAGTACTGCATTTAAAAGACTGAGCCGTGTTCAGTGGTACTGTCTGAATCTCTCTTACTTTGTCTTTGTACATAGTTTTGAAATGTATATTGTGAAAAAGATAAACGCATTGTGCTCCATTGGTTATTTGAAGCACCTGTTTAGCTAGAAAGCGGCTGCTGGAATTAAAGACAGGTCATGGGTTTTCACTGGCATGCTCCCTTGTTTTTGAAGAAATGCTTTGAGTGATGCACTGCAAGATAAATGTCCTGCATTGCTGAGCAGCAGATTCTTCTGTACGTGGCTGGTGTGTGAAGCTTTGGCCTCAGAGATTCCCACTGTTGCCTTTCTGCTGGCTGGTTGTAAGCTGAGCCATCTGGTGCGGCCCCTGAAAAGCAGCTGACCTTGCCTGTGTCGCAGGCTCCTTGGCATGCGGAGAATGTGTGAGACCTCAGCAGCAGCCGACCAGGAGAACAGTAGGGGCACACTGGAAGCTCCCTCACACACACACACACACACACACACACACACACACACACACACACACACACACACACACACAGAGGATAGACGTCATCTAAGAGGCAGCACTCAGAACAGAACAGCACAGCACTGATTTATCATTTAGCAGTTAAAGTAGGCCGTTCTAATGTTTCTGTGAATTGATCAGTATTTTTATACACAGATCACTGTCCATTATATCGGGTCCTCTGACCATATAGGAGTAATTTGTAGTCCACCTGTTTCTCTTCATATTTTGGTACTCTTCTTTCAAACTGTTCTTCAATGGTCATGACCACAGAGCAGGTATTTTTTGGGTGGTGGGTCAATCTCAGCACTACTCTGGTACTTGTTCAGTCTCTTGATTCTAAAGCATTTAACACCAGACCCACTCAGATTTTAATTACACCTTGGTCGCTATACAACCTATAGTGTGTGTGTGTGTGTGTGTGTGTGTGTGTGTGTGTGTGTGTGTGTGTGTGTGTGTGGTGTGTGTGTGTGTTGTGTGTGTGTGTGTGTGTGTGTGTGTGTGTGTGTGTGTGTGTGTGTCTGTCTCTCTCAGTCTCTGTCTGTGACACTCTACTGTCACATTCCAGTCAAGGCACAGTTATGAACAGCAGCTGATGCCCAGTGCCACCACTGTTCAAGTCTGCTGTTCAGCCTCCAGAATCACATCTTACAGAGTGAAGCTTTACACTCTTTGCATTAAAAAATGAACAGGAAATGCAAATATCAGGGAAGGTCTTTAAGTTACTTCTCCGAGAAACATACATTTTTTGAACAATGTAAAACCCCTTTACATTGCCAAAAGTCACAGGATATCAGAATGTAAATTAATGTTACATCAGGGAATGGTTTGGGAACATCCACACCTGTATAAGTTGTGAGGTGCTATCTTGTGATTGAAGTTTGTAGGTTCTTGTAGTGAGACAACAGGAGTTCGAGTGAGGTGTGATGGTGGGTGACAGATGAGTGGGACATTCCATTTCTAAAGTTATGTGGGCATTTAGCATTCCTCAAACAACAGTATCATGATAATCGACTGAAAGACAGATACAGATTAGGTTGGACAATCCTGGAATATTCCTTAAAGACACAAGCAGAGCAGGTCAACACCTGTAAGGCCTGTAGAACATCTCGTTGCCTGAGTACAATGTTAAACTCATGGGCAAGAACAGTAATAACCGTTCCTGAGGCAGACTTTGTGGTGCGAGTGGGTGTGTATAGGTGTGTGTGTGTGGGCTTTGTCTGGATGCTTGACGCCTGGGTGTGGCCTGCAGTTTCTTTGCAGCTTCCCTACTCATTCTTCCCCCATCTCTGAAGTCACGCCACCATGTGAACACTTCTCCTGCATCAAAGTGACAAGGAAAAGCACACAGGAGCTTCTTCTGGGCCTTCCCACACAGCCTGAAATTCCATACAAGTCTGCTCATGCACACCATAAACAGCAGGGGTCCTCTTCTCGCCAGGTTGTCTGCTCTGTGTGCGTTTACAAAATATCAGTCTGTTGCTGCATGTTAATCTCTAGCTGCTAGATCTGTAAGACTCAAAACACACTTCAAACAGAAGCTGAAGTACCTGCTGACTGGCCTCGAAGTACAGCAGCTATTGTGCGGAAATAACCTGGAGTAATCCTTTAACCTACAATAAGAGTGCGTTTTCTTACTACATGTAACTATGACTCTGGAAGATCGGAACTTCAAGTCTTCAACCCACAAAACTGAAGACTTGATGGTTAAAAAGGTCAATTTAATAAATAATAAAATTCCATCAAACTGCTGAATTCTATACTAATTCACGTTTGCGCAAAAGGCCAGTACCACCGTCTCCTCAGGACCTGCATGGCTGAAGGTCATTCTCAGCCCTGCAGTGATGCTGACACAGTGACGGTGGTGTGTGTTGTGCTGGTATGAGTGGATCAGACAGCAGTGCTGCTGGGGTGTTTAAACCCCTGAGTCACTGCTGAACTCAGAATAGTCCACCATCCAGAAATATCCATCGTCCTGTGGACGGCATCCTGTTCTCACACTGAGGACTAGAAGACAACCAACACAAACTGTGCCGCAACAGATGAACTAGGCGTGTGAAAGAGTGGACAGGAAGTGGTGGACAGTGTTTAAACACTCCAGCAGCACTGCTGTGTCTGATTCACTCAGGCCAGCACAACACACACTAACGCGACACCACGTCAATATCACTGCAGTGCTGAGAATGACCCACCACCCACGTAGTGGACAGTGAGAGTAGAAACGAGGGGGAAGGTCATTATGTTAAGGTTGATTGCAGTACGTTAATGAGTAAATTGTGTAAATGTGTCCATTAAATGCTCTAAACCACAAGTTAAGAAGGTAGTAGCTAAAGCACCTGCATTGCAAATACCACCACCTGCTGTTTGAACAGCACAGTTACAGATTTCACAGTAAACTTTCCACGTTAAGTACGCAGCTTGTTCTAGAACAGGCCTCCAATCGAACAGACCAAACCTGCAGCATCCAACTGGGCAAATAAATTTAAGTTTATTCAAATATTGTTATACAGTAACTACATGTATAAGACATTTATACCAAATCTCTTTAGATTGCAGAAATACAGATCATGTGACACTAGAGGAGAAAGAACAGTAAGAAAATAGCAACCACACAAACCATATGAAAAACAGGTAGGGTAAAAACTATGAGAGCATTTGTTCCTTCAGGCTTCTCTCTGCATGCTGGTGTTTCTCATGACATGCACTTTTGCTCTCTTGTGGCCCCTACCTCCACCACACAGCACCCAATACATTAGTAACCATTTCACTGAGCCAATCCACCCCACGCAGACCCACATGTGCTGACAAGACACGGCTGAAACACTGGCCTCTTCTCAAAGGGCCTTGAAGAGTGGAGAAGCTTCGAGTTCAGAAATTACAGTGTCAACCTACAGGAACTGGATTAGGTTCGCTAAAGACACAGACACACACATACAGGCTTCGTGTACAGGTGAAGTTACACCTCAGCAGAAGGTCTCACAGCAGCAAGCAGGTCAAATACTGGTACAGATTTCTCCTTTATTGCTAGTTCTCAAAAACTCCTACAAAAATTAGACCTACATATGCAGCACTCAGTGGGGGAGTCATGTAGGACAAGATCTGATATACAGATAAAGATACACTCTTAGGTTTCTAGTCATCTGGATATGAATTCTCGCAGACATCACTGCAGTCTATGCTTTCAGGGATTGGAAAAATTTTGTTTATAAGAGAGCGGTGAACGAAAGACCAGAGGCAGAGTTAGTGAGGAGAGAGCAAATACAAATTCATGAACAAATACAACCTTTTCTTGTGACATCTT
This sequence comes from Acestrorhynchus altus, assembly GCA_034509495.1. Classification (NCBI taxonomy): domain Eukaryota; kingdom Metazoa; phylum Chordata; class Actinopteri; order Characiformes; family Acestrorhynchidae; genus Acestrorhynchus; species Acestrorhynchus altus. The sequence goes on along the minus strand of CM067503.1, from coordinate 36,064,662 downwards.
GGATATACAAATTGCACTTTTTCCAGATCCAAAGAAACAATTGTTATTCTATATATGGAAAATGTTCAAAGAAATAAATTAAAGCTGCGTTTAATGTGTCATGAACTCAGAACTGAACAATTAGTATTGTTATTGTCATATATGATTTTTGTTCATATATTATACACTAATAATTCAATAGTGAAGCTATAATACATAAGTCCACAACTCATGGAGGAAGGTCTCCGACACTGTTTGGTAGTTACCCTACTCAAACAGATTTACATTGTCTCGTAATTAACTAACTGAAGTTGTTGAACCAGGTGTGTTTGAGTAGAACAACTACAAAACTTTGCTGGAGACGGTCCCTCCTGGACTGGAGTTGTGCACTCTGCTTTAATTCATTTTTAATGTTGATGGCTTATTTCAGTTCATTTGCGGCATCACGTGTATACTCTTAATTAGGGCGATATATTATTATTAATATCGACATCAGAATATAAACAGCACAGGATATGGGTCAAGAAGATATTGTTTATTCTGAGTTTTTAAATGTTTGCATTGAGTTCTGTTTCAGTCTTGCAAAAACCTTTATTTGTTCCCTTGTCCTGATCCGCCCCTGCTCTCAGCTCCTCCTCTACTCTGCTCTCCCCTGTCCCCACTATCACCATTCTCAACAACACACCATGAATGAGGCATAAGACAAAGCTCTGGTATAAAATTTGATCTTCATTTCTTCTTTATACACACTAGTTTAACTATAGTACAGAAAAGAATTTCATGGGATGTCCTGATTTTTCACATTGTACTTTTCACATCTTGTATTGTATATTGGTATTTAGATAAAATATACTGGAATATGATTTTCTTTGTCCATATCGCCAAGCTCTACTGTTAATACATCATTGCCACCTACTGGACATATTTTGAACTGCAATAAATAAGTAAATATTATTGTATTTATGGATGGTTTTAAGTATATAGATATATTTTCAGGCTCTCGTTTGGAATCAGCAACCCCTCAAAACCTTTAAAAAAAAAAAAGAGACAGCCCTAATGATTTGGGTCAAATGCATCTGTAACATAGTCAGATATCATATATTTTTCTTTCCTGGACTTAGAACAACAGAATGCACATTGACTTTAAATACGCATCTAAAGCACTGAAGCATCTTCACATTGGCTTCTATTATGTATTTCAAGTCAACAAGATTTTTTTTTCTGTGCCCTTAATTGTACATGCAAGTTATTACATGGTAATTGAATTTATGCTACTGATGCAGCAGATTGGTGTGTAGCTGAAAACTCCAGAGCAATGGTTCTCTTGTACTACTCACCATCAAAGTACCACCTACAGGTCATCTCTGACTTTTGCGATTTGAGAGTTGGTGGTAGGATTTTTGATCATTGTTTCTCCTTAATGTTGCACACCTGAAGTGTCTCAGAAGGCTGAAGACGGAAACGACATAGTGATCACTGGTGTCTATTATAGTCTTTGCCGTATGTTTTATTTCAGGTAAATTACAGATCAAAACCTTAAAGATATTGATTGTTCATTTTTCAGTGCATGCTAATTTTCTAAAATTGCTTTGCCTACCTCCAGTGGTACACACACCCCAGTTTTGAAAACCACTCCTCTAGAGTATCACCAAGTTATCCAGCATACACAGAAATCCTGCTTTGATCATCAGCAATCTCTTAGAACCAGACACCCCACACACCATTCCCCATAATTAGTGGACTTCACTGCCCTTCACCAACACTGCAACAAAATGATCCAGATAGCTGTTGCCTTGTGGCCTTGGAAGCATTCTTTCAAGCTTTACATACTGTACATATTCTCTCCCAACACCGCTGCTTATACTTTCTCAATAAACACTTATCCTCGAGGTCTTCATATTAATTAACCTTATATTTTGCTAAAACTTTAACCAAAGGAAGCCCACAAACCCCGTCTATCTGTACTGCAGATATTGTGTAAGAAGAGGTACTGCAAGGATGAAACACCGACAGTCTCTTTCGCAGGAGACTGTGGACTTGTAGGGTGGATTTAAAAAGGCTGACTCAGAGTCCATCAACCCATAACAAGAGGTAAATCTTCAGGTTTTCATTGGCTTTGAAGAGCAGGACTGCTAAGTAGGACACACCAGGATAAAAATGATGCTTGATATATCGTTTATGTTTGATAATGGTTATACGCTGCAGGCTGACATCAACTTGTTGCTAAATCCATCTACCGTAGTTTCAAACAGTTCAAACAGGAGTGAAGGGATACTAGACCACCACAGCAGTACATCTTATGGAGAGAAGGAATACCACCCATCACTTCATCTCTTTAGGGCTGCACAATAGGTCAGAATAAAGGGTAATGTATCTTAGTATCCCTTAGTATCTGTATTATTCAGAAGTTTATGAACCCACCTAAGGTAAACATCTTTGAAAATTGAAGGTAGTTTGGACCTTCAGTATGCAAATGTCTGCGGTGATGTTCCTGACCAATCAGCGTTTTAAGGAATCAAACAAATATTTTTGGTCAAAACAATGCAGGCAACGTTAATTATGCTACCTCCAATCATGAATCTGTTCGCAGGAGTAATATGTGAGATATATAGTAAGTTGTATAGGTGTTTTTTTATAATAGCAGTATGGAATTTCTGCCCATACACTCTTAAAAGAAAGGTACTTCAATAGATCTTTAGTGATGCAACAGAAGAACCACTTTTGGATCCAGAACCCAAACCATGTGAATACTTATAAGACCTACATGCACGTTCTACTGTGGCACTTCTCAAACACCATCTGAAGCACCTATCTTTAAGAGTGTGGTCATGCAGCCCCAACACTGCCCACATCAAATCAGTACTAGAGCAAACTGCTACTGTCAGATTATTCTCTGCATCCATTTCTTAACTAACCACAGACTATGACGTGAAGTGTTACTGTGCCGCTCTGTGATCACCATGTGAGAATCAGTCCCCCATTTCCTTTCTGTGTCTTCATGCAATCTCCAGTGGACTCTGAAATGGCCTGTTCTCCATATGGTCCAAAAAACATCTTGTATGTTACATATCATACACAGACAGAGTCTCTTATTTCTCTCTCTTTCTCCTTGGCTCGTTGTCACCTCTTTAGGAGGAGCTCTCTGGAGACTCAGCTGACTTTGAAGGCGTCTCTTCTGAAGGACTCTCGCTGGAGATTCCTGTGTCTCCGTTCTCACCTCCATCAGCCATCAGGTGCTTCTCCACAGCTGCAGAGGAGAAGAAAGGGAGAGAGTCATGTAAATCAAAAGGTGTCAAATTTGACCTACATTAAGAGGTTAACATAGCAAAACAATTCAAGGAAACAAGGGGTCAGTTTCTCAAGCCTACATTTAGCCTAAACTATGTGGAAATTCCAGGTCTTCAAGGCCTTCCTCCAAGACTAGGCTTAAAACACGCCCAGGAAAACAGTCCTGGGTTTTACATAATAAAACCATATTAAAGGGTGATGATATTTTGAGCAGGTACCAAATCTGAAGTTAAGATATTATAAGAAAGCCTTTTAGTATCCCACACGGGAAACTTGCTTTGTTACAGCATGAAATACAGTAAGTAGAGGAAGATGCACATTATGCAAATACAAAATATAAGATATGCTGTAGAAATAAATAGACAAACAGACAAATAGAAAAAAATGAAAGCTATACAAATTTACAGGTAATTGTATGGTTTGCACAGTGTCTGATGACTACATATCCACAGATGACTAGATATTTCACAGACACTGTGTATGTATTGCACTGCTGCCACCCGGTGACAGCACTTCCATAAAGATTGATAACACTGGTAGTCCAGAGAGTTGTACAGGTGTTGAGGTACAGCAGCAAATATTGCACATTATATAGAGTAGTATAGGATGTGTGTCCATATTGTGTGTATGTTTACTGATAAATAAACATCATGTTAAAAAGCCGACGTGGACTTTATGAGCCACTTTCCAAGACCTGGACTACATGGTGATTTGCTATTATAACAATTTAGTCGATAGCTAGTTTTAAGCTATTCCGGTTTTTCCGGCTGTTTATTTGAATGACAATATCTGATAATTACATTTACATTTACATTTGTGGCATTTAGCAGACGCCCTTATCCAGAGCGACTTACAAAAGTGCTTTGCTGTTAACTTAGAACATCCTTAGCTAGTAGATAAGGCTGGAATCTAGAGATTCCACACATTTAGACCGTGTTGAAACAAAAGTCTTTATGGAGTTAAGTACTCCTGAAACAGATGAGTCTTCAGTCTGCATTTGAAGACATTGAGGGACTCGGCTGCTCGGACTCCCAGGGGAAGTTCATTCCACCATTTATAATATAATGATCAATAATGATCAATATATAATATAATGATCATTAGTTCAACACGGTATTGTTAAACTAAACCAAACAGAGATGATTTTTTGTCAGACACTAAATCGTTTGCACATAGTGTTAGACTGCACAGCCTTTTTGTAAACACTTGCCTTGCAGTGAGGCAGACTCCACAGGGCCATTTCCATGACTAGAGGCTGATCCATCCTCCAGCTCATCAAGGTACAGGCGGTAGCGATGGCCACTGTCATCCTCATACTCCACATTTTCATCATCAGAGTCTACCTCTGGAGCCACGTACACCACTTCAAATTCAATCTCCCCTCTCTGCGACAGAGCAGAAACAATTCTGGAATAAGTGTGCATGTGAGTGGTACTGCGGTGACACCTGATTGTTCAGTGAACCACATCGAACACTCTCATGGTCAATCACTCGCCCACAGAGAGCTACAAAGGACTATGCCTGAAGGCCTTTGAGCACAGAGCCCACTCAGGCGCTACTCAACGTCTCTGACTATGGGAAGGTGGGTGTGATTTGTAAATTACCCAATTCTGATAATCAAATATTGCAAATACTATTTTTCAGTGGTGTAGGAACACTATAGCAATGATACACAAGTAAAATCAACTACAATTTTGTTGTTAATTAATTCTAATGAGGAGCTTTAAAAATGTGTGTTAGTTCATTTGTCATAAAATGTTCGCAGGCAGGGTTGTGTCAACAGCAGTATTTCTCAGTTACTCAGCAACAACCAGCCCAAAGGTACGAACTGCCAAATGGGATGGGTCTATAACTATTTCCATATTGATCAGGCTAGACTATGGACTTTTTTGGCTAAACTGAGAAATCCTGCTTTGTTAAATACTCCCTAATACTCATTTCTGATTTTTAAATAGACTTCTATCAGGTTTTATGCTACACTTCTTCAAAGATGAGATCTTTCCATGAAATGACTGCAAAATGTCCTCCATCTGTGGCATATCATCCCCTTGAAGCTAAGGTTCAATGTGACATTTTTATCAAAACAGATTTACATACTCTTATTCCGTGACCTCTTAGCATTACGTGAGGAGTTTTTAGGATGTATGCTTTTTAGACTCTTTATCCATCTCCATAAAAGTTAATTTTACAATAAAGACTCACTATAAGGCTCAATATCTCAAAACTGGACAGAACATTTAATGCTCCAAGGGGACAATATCTCAACACATTAGAGAAGTTTTATTTATTGTAAAATGCATTTTGTTTTATAATAAAGGACTTAAATGGACTATCATCTGGGAAGTCTGTACTGAGAGGACACATAACCTGTTGAGAAAGGATGGTGACTGCCTCCTTGTGCTTGGCATCTCTTAGGTTGATGTTGTTTACTGCCAAAATGGCATCTCCCACATGCAGCCCCCCACAGCGCTCTGCAGGCTGGGCAGGGTGGATCTCGGAGATCAGGATGGGAACACCATGCTCTTTACCCCCCTGAGGCAACACAAATACCATATCAGAATCTTGCAATCAGCACATCAGAAGCACAGACAAAGCTCAAACACAAAGCTGACCCAAGTATATACAGTCGAGTTGGAGTGTTGGACGGTGAACACGGTCATTTTTTTTCTGTACTACAGGGTTTTTAAAGGGTATTTTTAATATTTGGGTGCAAAATCTTTGCATTCAATGGCTGTTGAAATCTAAAACTCATTGAGTAAAAGCTGTGGTGTGCTTTGGGGCATGTTTATGTTCTTTCTCTGTACTAAAACTTAACTAAATGTTCGACTTAACTTGACTTAACTTAACTTAACTTAACTTAACTTAACTAAAACTAAAATGTTTGCACTTTGCTACTATTTTGCACTTCTGGTAGATGCTAACTGCATTTCGTTGCGATGTACGTGTACTGAACAATGACAATAAAGTTGAATCTATCTATCTATCTAACTTTTAAGTCTAAAAAAAATGGGTGAAATTTCTAAAGAGTGAAATATGTAAACAGCTGGAAAAAGCTGAAATCAATCACATCTCAAACACTACTAGTATAAAGAGGCAAAAACACAGCAGCCACTGTCCAAATACTTGAGAACCCCTGTCCGTAGGTTCCAAATGTAAAATTACAGCCTGAGCCAGCCTTGACTCATTTTCCTATATTTCTAAGAATTGTTCTTATACTTGTGCTTGTGTGTGTGTGTGTGTGTGTGTGTGTGTGGGGGGGGGGGGGGGGGGTTTATTGTGCGGCCTGGTAACAATTGCTCCATGGACCTGTACCGGTTCCGTGGCCCGGGGGTTGAGGACCTCTGATGTAGATGATCAAATAAAAACACTGTTCTGAGAATTGCTAAAAATGCAAATCCAATCAACTTTTTCCATTTACAACTGTTACATAAAAATCTTAGGATGATGTAACAAGATTAATCCTACATAAACAAAGCACTAACAAACAGTAGCCTCAGTGGAGTGATATGAACTGGTGTTTGCTCTGGGTAGGGTGGTCATAAAAGCCACCTGGCATTTGTACTTGGCTCCAGTACATACAATTTCCAAAATTGCAACATTTCCATGAAGTAAGGTGGATGGAAAACTACTAAAGAGGCCATTTAGCCCTTGTGGAAATGCTTAGCATGCACTCACTGTGATTGAGATTCCAAGACCCTCATGATCCTCTTTGGTCAGAACAACTTTACGTATGGGGCCAACTCCTTGAGTCTTCTTCAGAGAGTCTGGGTCCTGATAAAAGAAGCAGCAAAGTTGACAGTAAACTATAATATAGTAAACAGACTGTTCAGGAATGGAAGAAGAAACATCTGCAGTGCTAACAGAAACAGAACTCTAATGTCAAAGGTGTGCAAAGATCAGGTTTTCAGTTCAATCTCTGAGCCTAGAGGTGTTACTAGCATTTCACTGGCTACTCCAGGTTCCAGGTTTGGGTTTCTAAATGTTTGTTCTGTGATATATCACAATATCAAAAGAGACATTTCCCCCCAGAAGTTAATAATCCAGCATGTCATTATATTAATAATGAACCCTGCATTAGGGCTGGACATAATCAGGGTATAAACAGAGCAGAATATGGACTCAGGTGATTTTATTTATATCGAGATGTAACATTTTTAAATAACAGTCTTTTTCAATCTTGCAGAACACTTTCTTTCTGCTCCCTCACACTGCCCCGCCCTCTGTACTCAGTTCCTCATCCCCACTTGCATTCTCTCACACACACTTGGCAGGGGGCATTAGACAGTGCTGTTGTATGAAGATGACTTAGTGTGTATAAAGAAATAATGCTGATCAAATGTCAGTATGTTTAAACATAGTTAAAAGATTCCATAGGGTTTCCAAGTTTTCCCATCAAAGATAATATCTTGTATCGAAAATCACCATCAGCTCATTCTTCACGTGCAGCCCAATGTCATAGTAAATTACAACGCAGCTGGTACTTCACTACTGAAAAACTCTTTACAATGACAAGCTTAGGCTTACTATGGGTCTGGGAAACCAGTGCTATAAACCATAACCTTACATGTCCTGCTGGGGATGGTAAGGGCTTCTTTGGATCGTTACGGCCTCTGCAGGCCCGAATGACTGTCTTGTGGCGGTGCAGATGGATCTCAGCCTCCAGCTGATTCCACAGTTTATCGTGAGCTGGTCCCTTCATGTCTCGGCCTAACAGCTGAATCTGCTGAACTCTGAAAATACACAGTTAGCAACTCAGTACTCGGAATACCAGGTTGTATTTCCATTGGGAATAATGCCATTACTAGACAATTCAGTAATTTGTGGCAGAATCTTTCTGTTACCTTCCAGCCAGCTCTTTGTCCAGGTACTTTGCTGCCAGTCTGGCGCCATATACCTCTGCCTGGAGCACTGCAATGTGCCTGCGGAGGGCCTCGTTCTCTTTTTTGAGCATCCGCACCTCTGCCTCCAACTTCACCTCCTTCACCTTCTCTTTCTTACTGGCCTCCAGTTCCTTCTCCTGTTGTGCATGATCACAAACACACAGTTAAACATCATCAAAAAAGTGAAAAGGTCCGTACTTATAGAGCCAAAAAGCTGCTGTAGTGTGTGGGACACATGGCAGGAGGTACACACACAAACACACAGTTATGCAAATGTATTTTATTTGAGTAGGAACAAAGACCTACAAACAGCCTTAGTAGCTAATCAAACATTAAGCACAATTTCAGCAAATACTAATCATCAATGTGCCCCATGCAAACATTTGAACACCCTAAGATATGAAAAGGCTCTTGATTACTTTGTAATTAGTAGCAGTCAGCTTTAAATTCTCTGACTCTTCAAAACAGCCTATATGAAGAAGGCAGCAAAGCCTGTGGTTTCTACAGTGCAACAATTGCAGTTGACAGGATGATGAGATCTGGAAAACCAAGACACCTCAAAAAGCACTACAGGGGTTGGACAATGGCACTGAAACACCTGGTTTTAGACCACAATAATGTTTTAGTATGGTGTACTAGGGCCTCCTTTTGCGGCCAATACAGCGTCAATTCATCTCGGGAATGACATTTTGTGGATAAATTCCGGGTTAGCACCTGAACATCCCTTTCAGACAGCTTCCTCTTGCGTCCACAGTTAATCCTGTTGGATGTGGTTCGTCCTTCTTGGTGGTTTGTTGACATTACCCTGGATACCGTGGCTCTTGATACATCACAAAGACTTGCTGTCTTGGTCACAGATGCGCCACCAAGACATGTACCAACAATTTGTCCTCTTTTGAACTCTGGTATGTCCCCCATAATGTTGTGTGCACTGCAATATTTTGAGCAAAACTGTGCTCTTATCTGCTAATTGAACCTTCACACTCTGCTCTTACTGGTGCAATTAATGAAGATTGACCACCTGGCTGCTTCAATTTAGCCAAGAAACCTCCCACACTAAAATGACAGGTGTTTCAGTTTCATTGTCCAACCCCTGTACTTGTACGCTAAAAAGATAGACAACTCAAAACCCCCATATGACTGCCAAAGACCTGCAGGAAAGTTTAGCTGAGTCAAGAGTGGAGATGCACATTTCCATTTGTGCATCCATTATGGAATCACAAGGAAACCTGCTGGCATTTCTATCACTGCAAACTCAAAGTTTGAGTATGTTACAGAACAGAAATGAACAAAATATTGTTTGATTAGTTACAGAAGCTGATTGTACAAATTCCCAATTAAACAAACACACAGTATGAACTTTTGCACAGAACAGTATATACACAACTCGCAAAAGGTTAGGGATATTTGGCTTTCGGGTGAAATTTCAGGATGAACCTAAAATGCATGTTGACTGTTGCAGGTGATCTTAATGTGATCTCTATTCGTTTGAATGCACATGTCCAACCGTTCAATGTTTCAGTACTTTTTGCACCTAACAAGGAGCTGGACCGCAGAATTCACAACAGGTGTTTGATCCACGAATCCAACCAACACATTTCTAAACAATCCTCCTCATACTGCTGTTCACAGTTGGACATCATGAGACCAAGACGCCACCTAACAAACGATCGACATTACCTCGCCATTGCAAGGCTTCACGCAGGACCTTTTCTGATGAAAGTCGCGACTGAGCTCAGAGTGTCACTGAGTGTCATCAGCAGGTTGTAACAGAGATACAGAGAGACTCATAGAGTCACAGAAAGACATAGAAGTGGACATCCTTTAGCCACATCCCACACTGATGACCGACCGCTTCACTGTGAACAGGATGATGAACGTGCCAATTGCAGGCACATTTTAGGGAGGCGAGAGGCACCCAAGTGTCATGTCAGACCATTCAAAACCATCAACATCAGCTTGGTCTGCAAGGGTACCTGACCACACCACCAGGCACTTGCATGGGCCAGGGAGCATTTACACTGGATGAAGGGGCCTCTGATCAAAGTCGCTTTGTGAACAATACAAAGACAAGCTCATACTACTTGAATAACCTCAATAATCCGGTCATTTTGCCTGTGCATGATCAACACAGGCCTACTTTCTTCTTCATGGACAACAATGCTCCATCTCTTTAAGGTCTCATCATTAAGCAACAGATGATAGAAACTGGGGTACCTCAAATGGAGTGGCCTGCACTTTCTCCAGACCTGAATCCCACAGAAAACCAAAGGGATCAGCAGAGTCGCTGTATAGAGGCTTATAACTCTGTAACCCAGAACCTTAATGACCTGAGGGAGGCCCTTCAAGAAGAAAGGGATGCCATGCCTCAGCAGACAATAAGCTGACTTGTGAACAGCATGACACATCGTTGTCAAGCTGTAATTGATGCTCAAGGGCATGTTATTGAGACGTTGACATTTTTGTTGGGGTATATCCCCCCACTGTTGTTGGCTTTTGTTTCAATACATTGTCTGAGATGAGGAAATCACCACTACATGCTTCCACAATATAATATCACTGCAGCGTGAACTTACATTTTCCATACATTTCACCCGACACCCAAATATCCCTAACTTTTTGCGAGTAGTGCACATACTTTTCTTAGCTACACTCACAGAGCACTTTATTAGGAACACTTGTACATCTACTCATACTTGCAATCAGCCAACTGAGTCCAGGTGGGGCAGAACAGTACTGCACACTGCTGTAGGCATAAACATACAAATGGACATGTATTTGCCTGCTTGCAGAATCAAGAAGTCTTACATGTCTCCCCTGGGAGACTGGTCTGGTAGCACATTGTGTGAAATTGTGCAGAATCCTGTCAGCAGTTTCGGGTATTGCTCACATCAAATATCAGTGGCATGACAGTTGGTACCAAACAAGCTTGTTTGAGTATTTGTAGAACTGCTGATCTCCAAACATTTTCAACAAAAAAAAAGCCTTGCTGATGAGACAGGTCCAGAGAATGCTCAGGCTACAGTAACTCTTTTCACTGTTGTGGTGAGCATCTCCAAATACTTAACACATCCAACCTTGAGGCAGAAGGGCTACAACAGCAGGAGACCTGGCTGGATTTCACTTTTCAGTCAAGAACATAAAGCTGAGGCTGCAGTCTCACCAAAACCTGAAATGAAAGACTGAAGCCTGGAAAAATGTAGTCTGGTCTGATAAACCGTAATTCCTGCCAAGACACGCACAGATGATGGTCCAATCTAGTGCCGGTCTAGGCTGAGTGCTGAGCAGAGTTGTTAACACCAATCAATCACGGATTGAATGTCACAGCCCTTTTAGAGTACTGTTGCTGACCATGTGCATCTTTGCATGGTCACAACTTGCCCATCTTCTAATGGCTACTTCAATACAACATTGCACCATATCACAAAGCAAAAGCATCTCATGGTTTGATGAACATGAGTTCAGTGCTCTTCAGTGGTCTTCCCACTCATTAGATCTAAATCCAATAGAAAACCATCTTTGGAATGTGATAGAACAGGAAATTCACAGCATGAAAGTGCTTCTGAAAACCTGGCAAAAACTGTATGATGCAAACTTGTCAACAGTATTAGTAATACTAATTAGTGTTCCTAATAAAGTGCTCAATCACCACACTATCTAGACCAACCCAGTCTAGATACAAGGACTGCACACTAACCCAGGCTTGCTTCAGTCAAAAGCTTTGGCCTTCAGGATTGAAAATTATTTTTTATGACAACAAAAAGTAGACTAAAGCCAGATATACTTTACAAAACTTATATCTGGACTACATTACAGGATAATCAGATAATCAGGTTGATTCACACCTCCAGACAACTGTCAAGGGTGTCTCAGTATCAGGCAGTTCTGATACAATTATCTTCCCAGACTAACCTGTGGTGTGGGATGTTTGACCCCATCTATAAAGTATAGTTCGGATTTTAGTGTAATGAGTGCCTCAATTTCAAATATCACACATAGGGCTGGGTGATACGGGCAAAACAAATCATATCCAGACATATTTTAGCTGAACTGAATGGCGATATACAATATATGTTCTGATATATGTGAATACATTAGGAAACCCCATGAAACCCTTCTGTTTTTCTTTCACTATGTAAACATATTGCAATTTGATCTGCATTGCTTCTTTATACACACTAAATACCTCCTTTATAGTGTGTATGTGAAAGCACAAATTGGGGCAGAGGGGAGCACAAAAAAAAGGTTTCTGTCAGATTGAAACCGAACGTTATTTTAAAACTTTAAAATTCAATTGAAAAATATCGCCTCAGCTCATATCTGGCTGTTTAGATCCCGATATAGATATAAATACAGATATATCACCCAGCTCTAATCACACACATTAAAAAATGTTCAATACTTATAACTCAACTTCCTGTAATGTAGGGCAATACTGACACCGCGAGTGTCTGATGTTCGTCAGAAGGGGCTAATAAGTGTGGAAATGGGCTAAAAATCATGTCGTGTCTGCACAGAAGCTCATACAGACCAACACTTTCACTGAACCCAAGCCAGCAGTTCAATAAAGGACCATTACATCTATTAGCACAATACAAACATTTAAGACAGACAGGACTGTTGACCAGTAGAGCACATCAGCTGGATTAGTACACAACCATAAAGCTACACTTCTATAACAGACGTCGAGAAGGACGGGAATAAAGACAGGACATGAGAGGACTAGGCCGGTCATGATTATTGTTTTAGTTCATTTGTAGAACTTCCCTTGTTGATAAATTAAGAGTACCGTATTTTCCGGACTATAAGCCACTGCTTTTTTCCATGCTTTAAACCATGCGCCTTACAATGAGGTGCAGCTTTTTCTTCTTATATATGTTATTTTCCAGCTTATATTCCGGTGCGGCTTATAGTCCGGAAAATACGGTAATTGATTGGAATTTTGCATGTTTAAGGTTAATTTACATTCTCTGACTGTTCTCTCAAAGTGAGACTGAAAGCCCAAAAAGATGGCAGGTTGCACGTGTGTGCATGTGACTACATCCAAGTATGTTTTAATTAATCATCAAAGCAATTGGTACCGTACCCGATTACCAATATAATCAACAGTGACAGACCGTAATTTCCACCCATGTCCTCTCTAGGTCTAACGGCATAGCACTTACCATCTCCTCCACGGAGGGAACAGGCTTAAGGCCAAGGAAAGAAACAGAAGGTCAAAAGTTAGAAAGGCAGTGTTAACAGGTCAGGCAGGTAAAAGAAGCATAAGATATCATTCAAGATAACTCCACTGACTCATGTCAGCATGAGTGTCAGAGGTGGGCATTTCAGGTCCAGCAGGTTAAAATCCACCCCAGGATTTTGTTCAGACCGCCTAAGCTGCTGTAACATAGCCCAGGCAGGTAAAACAAAATCCTGGGGTGGACTTCAACCTGCTGGACCTGAAATGCAGTTAAAACAGAGGCTGAAACCAAACAGTACATTAGCAAAAAGCTCATTCACTCTATCTAGGATTAATGGACACTCCAATAATGTCAAAATACTACGTTAACAGAAGCCATGCAAAAATGATATGCTCTTTTAAAGGAATGGTTTGGCCACAAAGTTTACACAATTCTCCCCATTACTCCAAACACAGCTGATCAATAAGGCAAGTCTAATATTACTTGTTAACTACAGGTCATAGCTTCAAGACAAAATAAAGTTAAAAAGAAAAAGAAAAAAAAGAAACAAAAGTTAAGACATCAAAAATATCTTGGGTGTTTGGCAACAGATTTCTGATTCAACTCATAAGGTAATTAAATCTAACAGACTAAGCTCAAGAATGGACTCCAAAGGAAGTGTGTGGAGCGCACCATCCTGTCTTTGATGGAGCTGGAGTCGACGGCCTGACCAGCTTTGGCATGGAGCTGCAGCTGGAGGGTATGAAGCTGGAGCAACTGCTCATGGACCTCCTTCTCCACCACGGTTTTCTCTGCCTGCACATCAGTCAGCTCTGATTTCAGATCCACCAGCTGAGCCTACAGTGCACACACACACACACAGACACACACACACAAACAATTAGAGAGGATGTACAAGTCAGACAGCAATCACCCATAGCATTATGACCACCTTCTTGTTTCTACACTCATCCCCACTGAGCACTTTGTAGTTTTATTATTACAGACTGTAGTCCATCTGTTTCACCGTATACTTTGTTAACCTCATTTCACCCTCCTGGAGTGTTTATATCCCTCAGGGTCACTGCTGGCCTGAGAATAGTCCACCAAGCAGAAATATCCAACCAACCACGTCCTGTGAGCAGCGTCCTGTGAGCACAGATGAAGGACTAGAGGATGACCAACACAAACTATACAGCAACAGATGAGCTTCTGTCTCCGACTACACATCTACACAGTGAAGCAACAATTAGGGCCGTCTAATAAAGTGGCACTGCTGTGTCTGATCCACTCGTAACAGTGCAACAAATACTAACACTCCACCACCATCTCATTGTCACTGCAGTGCTGAAGGAATGACCCACCACCCACATAATACCTGCTCTGTGGTGGTATTTTAACCACTGAAGAACAGGGAGGAAAAGAGGATAAAATGTGCAGAGGAACAGATGGGACGGACTATAGTCTGTAATTATGGATTTACAAAGTGCTCCTGTAGGTGCGTGTAGAAACAGAGAGGTGATCATAATTCTATGACTGATCTGTGTACTCTCACTAAACATTTATTAGGTGTGCATGTAAACAGAAATATAAACAGAATACTTTTATTCAAAATACAACGCATTAAAAAAATGATTCAGTGCATCGAAAGGTTTCAAAATTCACCACAATTCAATTTCCAAATACACAGAGACACAGTGAGATCTATATAGATTTAAATTTAAATACTTCACAATTTCATTTGAAGATTTTATATCCCCTTGTATTGTTTCAGACTTGAGCATTGTGTCATACATTATGAAAATGCATATTTGTACTCTCAAAACCTATTATTTGGATTTTGGATATTAGAAGTTATGGAAGAGGATTTAATGAGAGTGCAAAGAGTTTCGTAAGGTTAAGGTCAGTCACACAGCTAACACAAACAATGCTGGCCAACCCTAACATCACATCCCTAATTCCAGTCCTGACCCACAGACCAGAATAATACATTGAACCACATCCAGTACAGCAGGAGGGATTAAACATAAACATTTGAATAAATCATGCGCACACACATTAATGTTCTCCTTACATGACAGAAAATTTTACTGCACACGTACAGTATCCTCATTTCGGTGGGGTGATTCGGGGGTAAAAGAACTCATTCTCCTCGTGCACTTTACTTGAGTGAAGCACACTGCTCGTTTGAGTTACTCGGGCATTTATGACTGGGGGAGGATGCAGCACTAATGGCTTTCCTCAGAGATCAGTTCAGCCCTCCCAGACCCCTCAGTGTCTGTCTCTCAGAGGCACATAAGCCCTCCAAGAGACAAATCTCTGATATAATGAACCTCAAAACACAGCAAATGCTACCCCTGGGGTTTTTATATTTGGCACCTAATAGACAAAAGTGCTGTAAACAAATGTTTGTCAATTTTTTTCCACTATTTGCGTTAACAGGGATGAGAACACAGGTGTTTGATCAGCATGATGCTCCTGAATGATTTACACTCACAGTCCACAATTGGCCATGAGCTCTTTGGATGAGTAGATGGTGCTCTACCCCCAGATCACACACTGCAATTTTGGCTGGCACAGGCATCTGTAACCTGGCACTCCACGTAAATGGGGCTAGAAAGCCTCAAGTATTGGAAGAAGCTTCACATGCAGCTGGAAGGTGCTCCTGGGGATTGGGTACCTGGCACTTTGGGGGAAACTGGGGGGAAACTTTCTTTACTTTCTTTAGTCGTATTGTAAGAATACACAGGTCACAAATCTCCTTTTATTTGGACAGTTTTTTTTCCTTTCTAAAAAATACACCAAAGGAAATTTTAATATTGCTAACTCTATTAAGTATTAATTGTTGTGGATTTTAATCTTCTTATTTTAAAGAACCATTACATGCACAGCTGATGGGCAAGTCTTAGTCCCCTTCAGTAAAATAAAATAAATAAATAAAAAGGTTTGATGTCCAGTAAGGTTTTATTTCGTGTCCAGAACTGACATAACACTGATTATCTACAGAAATGATCTAAAAACTGAAAAGCAATCAAAGGAACAATTTGCTTGCAGAGTACTAACACAAACATATACCTTAATATCTGATTTGAGGATGTTTTAATTTGAAAGTTTTATCGAAAACAGATTCAATTTATCTCCCTTTAACCCAGGTAGGCTCTACTGTAGACCCTTTGAGGTCGTGTGAGTTTACCCAGCAGCATGAAATAACTGTCTGGCTGAAAAACCTAGTTTTGTAATAACATGCAGGCTAATCTGGTGTTTAGTAAAAAAGTAGTCTAAATATGTCAGTTATTTAGCCTCAGGCACTTCCTAGGTCTTCTGCTTCAGTGTCATTTTGTTAGGTTATTCGGGGTGGTTGTCTGTACTGGCTCTGGACTGTAGGACTGTTCATACACAGCAAATTTGGCAATGTGAAACTGAGACTGTTAATTTAACACTGCAAGTGTCACAGAAAATACTGCTTTAACAGTGGAACATTTTGCTGTGTATGATTAAATTGTGTGTCTTATAATTCTGGTTATTCCCAACAAGTAATTGTGTGGACGATTAAACATCTCTAATAAAGACTACCCATTACCAGCATAGCCCAGCCTTTCTGTCACAGCGCTATGATGTAATACAAGGGCTTCCAACTGCAGCGAGGGGAACCTGAGTCATTCCACAACATGTCATCTTCCTATTTGCTTACCCATTTGAGCCATCGTACTGCCTCAACATGGCAGCCATAGTGGCAGGGCTGGCATTACTGGCTGCATTGGTAACTGGGTAAGCAAGAGGTCTGACCAACAAAACAAGAATAACAACCCTTTCTATTCCAATCAAAAAACTGATAAAGGGTTTGATTTCACAACACATTAAAAGGCATTTTCTTGTTTCCTGTTTTCCTGTGAAGTAAGCTCTAGGAGTAATCATTACTCACGCAAGAAATGGTGGTATTTAGTCAAGGTTACTCAACCGTTTCCATCATACACTCATGACAGTCCTACACAACAGCATGCTTTAAGATAAAGAAGCTTTTAAGGAGATTTGTAAAGAGCTGGAAACACAACAGATTAGTCCAGATGCTCTCCTGAGAATGCTGAAGCACACAAGAGGCATAGTGAAGAGAGAGAGAGAGAGAGAGAGAGAGAGAGAGAGAGAGAGAGAGAGAGAGAGAGAGAGAGATGCCTCACAGCAGTAATACTCCACTCAAAGGTTCACCAATATTATGCAAAAAAGGCTGCTGTGCAGCGGGTTTTCAGTCCTAACAAGCAAGAACAAACCTGGTTCTACTTGTTTTATTATTTGTTCTCAATCTCTGTAATTCTTTGGGTGAATGAATGAATGCAAACATATTGATGTTTTGTGGACAACACTGGTGACCCCTTGTCTACATGGCAGGATCTGTAGCTTTCCAGATAATATACAGAGTTCACCAAACTTCATCAAGTTCAAGTGTTCAAACTACTAAAGCACTCAAAGTGTCAAATAACACATGGGATTATTGGGAGTATGGCAGCATAGTTGAAGCTCATGAATCCAGAACTGCTGTGCATCTAGCAAACCTCAGCTGAAGCGCAATGAAGGTATTTCAGTGTCCAAGATAATAATGTATGCGATCTTGTGTGACTATGAAAATCAGTGAGCCATTAATGTTACAAGTCTGTCTTGCAACATTAGGATGAATATTAATAATGACCAAAATGTATGACATTTGAATCTGGCCTTTTCATGATGAACGAACCAATAGAAAAGCTTCAATGCTTCATGACAAATTGTTGGCCTGACATGAATGTCTTGACTTATATTATCCATGTATGTATGCAAGTACGCTCACAGCACGCAATGAAACTTTTACTTTGTTTGAGGGCAGATTTACACATTAAAGGTCCAACAATAGTTGCTAATATTGTGATAAATTACCAAACAATATATTGTGCAGCCAACTTCAAAAAAACAAAGCAATGCAATGCAATTGTAAGGTGTGGTGATGGGCAATACCATTAGAAAGATCACACTTTCAGTACATAATGTGAATTGTGGAATATTTACATACATGGCTTTTTGCCAGGCTTTCTGACCAGCCAGTAGTTACCAGTTAATGACAGCCCAGTGGGAATGCCCCATGCAGGAAACAGTATCATTGACCCTAAACGTGCTTTACAAAGTATATATCCTCAGAGAACACGACCTGAACAGGAGTTCAGTGGCTAAGCAGGTCGAACAGGTTTATTTCTCCCTTGTTATAAAGGAATAAGCCTTAAGGCAGCCTTGGCTTATACTATCAGCTTCTGATGCTTTATTGTCTGTCTGAGATTTAGTAGCACGCCTGTCTTTCATAGTGGAGCAGGATTTTAAATGTCAGGAATGCAGAACCATTTACCCAACACTGTCTCAGCAGGAAGGGTGGGTACATCATGTTTACAGGTACACTGTTTTATTACTTTTCTGATGTATTTTTAGAAATACACTATATCTATATTTTAATAGTATTATATCCATGACATAAGGGCCCTGTTTCTCTGTAGCTTCAAACATGGTATCCTTTCAAACTTACAATAAACTACAATGAAGGGCTATGCTTTTATAAAGTTACAGAGTTATTTTCAATTACAATTATTTATTTGCTTTTCTGTCATTTAAGGTTCATGGAAACCCACTGTTAAACGCAAGTGGTCTCTGTGCTTGTTTTCTGTTGTGTGGGGAACAAATTTATTCCCTTCATCAGCCATTAATTTTATTTTAAATTATTATACAGGGTGAGTCAAATGAGAGAATGCTGAGTCTAATGAGCGAATTCACCACAGACAATGCAAGTAGTCAAGGTCAGCTTACAGGCCACGCAGGCAACAATGGCGTTATTCAGAAATGTAATTTTCCTTTTCATTCCTGAAATAAAAGGGTGTTCTGTGACTTTTGACCCTGTGTTTGATCATTTACTCTCTTTCTCTTTGTTTATTTTTCTTTTCCCCTACTTTGGTTAAGTCGCTCTGTTTCTTTTGTTTTAATGGTTTGTATTAAACAACTTTAATAAATAAAACTTTTATTAAGGGAAATGAATGTGTGAGGTTATGAAGTGAAGGAGTAAAATCGTGTTTACTACTCATGTATGTGAGTACCTGAATATCAGCTATTATTATTGAGCTCAGAGATAAATCATCTGACAACCAATAACAGCATTATGTGGGTCTTGAGCTAGAATTTGATAACAACTGTTTACGACTGCATGTTGGTGAAATGATTCTGGCAAATAATTTCTTCAGAGTGGTTTTAGTGGTTTTTGCTTCGAGATACACATTATTGCTACTACTACAATTATTACTATTATTATCTATTACTATTATATCTACTACTACTATTATTATTATTACCAATACTACTACTACTATGCTATTATTACTACTACTACTACTGTTGTTATCATTATTATTATTATTATTATTATTATAACTTTCTTCCCTGTTTGTACTGTAATGATGCTGCTGGACTCCATTTCCTGGAGGAAGCCCTCCCAAAGGCATCAATAAAGTTTAATCTATCTATCTATCTATCTATCTATCTATCTATCTATCTATCTATCTATCTATCTATGTGTGTGTAATAAACTACAGGAGCTCTGTTTATCACCCCGCTTTTTGCTATGTGAAGATGTGGAGGTTCGGGTGTAAAATGCTGTATTTACCTCCAGCTTGTGGTTGAGCTGGAACACAGTCTGAGCTTTATGGCAGAGCTGCGCGAAGCACGAGCTGAGGCTGGTCATCTTCTGACGGCCTTCATAAGTGATGTCGGCCTGGTCCGGGTCGATCTCGCCCAGCAGCAGGTCAACGTCCACGAACGCCTTGTCGAACTCCTTCTCCAGCACCTCCAGCCAGCGGAACATGGACATGCCCGAGGCCGGAGCTCCGAGCGCGGCGCTGCCCGACATCTCCACCCTGCAGAGCGGCCACGCACCACCACAACTACAGCTCTTCCTTTAAGCCCTGTGTATCAGGATCAGAGCCTCAGAGAGAAGGTCCTCAAGCGGAAGCGTAAACAGAGCGGATCCTTCTGCTCCGCTCATCTGAGCAGGACGTCCGTCATCAGCCGGGGTCGATTACACTGGTCTGCCACACGATTGGGCCTGCGGAAGAGAAACAAAGCAGCAGAGCACCGATGTGATCGATCGATCGATTGCGCATGCGCTCTGCACCCTGGTGGTCTGGAGGGGGGTGCGGAGATGGTTCTCTGCTTCAGCGTAAGGGTGTGTGGTCAGGACCCTTAAGACTGGATTGTCGGCGTTAAGGATTGTTAATTGGGACCCTACATCCATTAAATAATAATAATAACAATAATAATAATAATAATAATAATAAATTAGAGCCGCAAACTCTATCGTTATGAAGCCTAGAAAATGGCAGCTGCCTGAAAAAGTGTGGATCTTGGGTTCTAAGTGCCATTTTGCATGATCTTTTCTGTGCTTTTTAACCTTAATATATAGTGATATACAGTGCAAAAGTTTAGACACCCATCATCAACATTTTTGTTACTGTGAACCCCACAGACTATTTGCCACTGCTGGTCCTCACTTGGATCATGTGTACTTTTTAATCTTTTCTAACTCATTCATATATTTTTTAATAAACTAAGATACTACAACCAAGACAGAACTAAGTTGTTTAGTTCCTGAAACAGGCAATTGTTCATTAATCTAATTAATAAAGCTTAACAAATGTAATACATTAAACAAAAGAAAGTAAATCATTGGTGAAAAATTAGTGAAAAAAGTGGCATTTTCTCTAATACTCTGCTAAACAAGCAGTTGGCCACCCAGAAAATGCCACTGGACCACCAGCTTTCTATTCACTATTATTGCAGTTACAAAACTTTAAAGAAACATTTTTAAACATATTTAAGCAAGATTCATTTTCCATCATTTTTTTATAGTTTCAAAATAACAAAACTGAAGAAAAAAAAAACACCAAAGTATTTAGTAACATCCAGTCTGGCAAGTATGACAGCTTGCACTTTTTTGCAATAGGTGAGAGTCTTTGAGGGTTTGCTCATTCTTTTTCACAAAAGACTTCTAGTTCTGGGACATTCTTGGACTGCCCTCTTGCACTGGAATGCTCTTCTACAGATTTTCAATGACATTTAGGTCAGTGCCAAGGAAAGCCAAGGCACAAATCAGCTTGTGCATTTTGAGGAAGCCGGTTGTGGTTTGGTGGGTTTATTCAGACTCATTGTCCTGCTGTAGAAGTCATACTCCATTCATCACCTTCAGAATTAGTTACATTCCAGAATTTACTTAATTTATTAATCAAATCCATTCCTCCACTAGCCAAATATTCTCTGTGCCACTGGCTGCAACTCAAGCCCAAAACATGATTGATCCACCCCATTGCTAATCAGTTACAGAAATTTACATGAAATTCCGCCCCCTGTTTTCTCTCAACACAGTGTGGCCAAAACATTGAGTGCAGTGAGGCAATACACTCATAACTTCATAAACTAGTTATTTAAAATGTATTCCAGGGAAATATTTTGAGGGTGCCCCTCAGCTCCTTTGTCCTTGTTATCTGTAAAAGGGTATCTCACTGTGACCTGATATTTAAACTAGTCTGTCCTTGTGGGCTGATAAGAAGTATGTATCAGTATTATGCCTTGTCAGGACTTTTATTCAGAATTTTGTGTCTGAGCAAAGAAAGAGAGCAAACATTTTCCTCTATAACACAATATCTGGGTCATCAGCCCCACCCCCTTTTGCTGAGGTTGAGGTTGAGCATGTACAAGTGGTCAGAGCAGTAAACATGCACTGGCTCCTTTTGCATTTAAACTGGGATTTAATACAGTTGTAAAAGAATGACTTTTAGCTGTTTTCTGAGTGGAATTTCTTTTGCTGATCATCACACAATGATGAGACTGCAGTGTCATTGTTCTGTAGTTTGTTATAATATGTGTATCATGTATGTAGATTACTCTGGTCAGATTACTGGTCCTCAAAAATGGCATGTAACTATCTGCAAAGTGCAGATCACAGGTTGTCAATAACTGTATTGGCAGCCATATATTCTGAATATATAATGGCAAACTGGCAAAAACCCACCCACTGACAGAAATAGTTTTACGACAGCCTACGATTCGGAGTCCGGAAAGCCTTCTCTTTGACAGACACTCCGGCATCATCCATCTCCAAAAAAAGTCAAAAGGACTCAAAGAAAGGAATGAAGAGACAAAGTATCTGCTAAAAGTATTTGAGCAGAGGAAACTGCTCAGCAAAATGGGCTGTAAAGAGGTTATCACCAAGGTTCTCACGTCTGTGGACAGACAGGACAATCCATGACTACTCTGCCAGTTCCTTGCCAGTGTTTTCCAACCCAGATAATGATCTAGGCCATTGTTCCAAATAAAGCAGAAAGAAGGCCTACACTCAACAGAGCTCCATTCGCTGAGCCATTTAAGCCACAGACGTTCAGAATGCTGCTTCAGCACCAAGGCAGCCCCAGCAATGTCTATACAATGTGGACCCTCCACATTCTCCTCTACACTCTGCTGTTCTCTCTCCAGTCTCTCTGCAGCCAAATCTGTCCAGAGAAATGCATTTGTGAACAATCGGGATCAGCACAATGTTTCAGGCTGCAGTCCATGCCCTCAGGCATCCCAAGAGATATGAGGAAACTCAACTTGGAATATAACCACATTAAGGAGATCAAGGTAACTGTTTGTTTTTATACCAGATTCATCTGATATGCAATTTTCCATTAATTACTCTTGTTCTTTTTGCATGCTTTCCAACAACATCTGAGAGTAGGGTACAACTATTTGAGAGTTCATTTACTGCTTTTTCATTAAAAAAAAGAAATCCACCTAAATTAGTATTGAAGGTGTATACAATGTTAGTTGTTGGTTCAGAAAATAAACTGAATTGTTTTTTTAATCTGACTGTCCCATAAGGTTGAATCAGGCTTAAGGCCTAGAAAACTGGCCCTATATTCATGGCCTAACCCTAGTCTTGGATTAAACTGCGGTGTCAATTGAGAATAACAACTAAACACATTTTTTACTCAAAGTTTATGCTTAGAAGCCAATTCCCAGTTGTCTCAAAGGCCAATCTGAGGGTTCTATATAGAACTTTATTGGAAAAGAGTTTTATATGGCAAAAAAAGTTCTTTATAGAACCATCTACAGCACATTTCCATTGATCTAAAGAACCCTTTCGCAATGCAAAGAACCCTTTAATCATGCAAATAGTTATTTGAGTGTTTACAGTTCTATTTAGAACCATTTTCATTACTAAAGAACCCAAATGTTTAAGTTTGAAGATTTATAACTGAATAATGCAATAGTTTAAAAGAGTAATGGAGGTGTTCCCACACTATGTGCATTTTGCATTATGCATTCTTTTGCTCAGCTTACACACTTGATTTATTAAATCAACTTATAAACAAGCTCAATAGCTGATGAATGTCTAATAAATATGTGCAGTATCAAGTGTATTAGAGTAAGTGGAACACAAAAATGTGCAGAGAATGAGATATCTTGTATTGACTTTGGAAACTCTTGGTTTCTTTTCCTTTTCTTTTTGTAGAACAGAGATTTGTCCAGTTTACCTGGTCTCGAAGAGGTCATCCTGACCTCATGTGGAATAGAGCAGCTGGAGGGTAATGTTTTTAGGGCCCAGAGAATGTTAAAGACTCTGGACCTACAGAAGAACAAACTGAGGAGCATCCCCCGTGGCCTGCCATCCAAACTGGAGAACCTCCATCTGGGTCACAACAGGATCCACACACTGCAGGAGTCAGCCTTACAGGGCCTGAAGAAGCTCCGCGTACTGAACCTTCAGAATAACCTCATCACTGCATTGCGCTCCAACAGCTTCTCAGCCCTCACTATGCTGGAGGGTCTTTATCTAAATGGTAATAAAATTGAGATTGTGCAGGGTGCCCTTAGGTTGCCAGTTCTAAATCATTTAAGCTTAGCAAACAACAAAATCCCTTCACTGCATTCAGCTTTCTTCTCATCACTGCAGCTTCTTAAAACATTGGACCTGTCTTTTAACCTCTTGACCAAAGTGCCCCATGACCTCCCTCAAGCTCTGCTTCACCTCAGCTTGGACAAGAACCAGTTACGAAGTCTAAAAAGTCGTGATATGGCCCAGTTGCGTAACCTGGTTACACTGAGTGCCTGCCACAACAGACTGGTGTTGGTGGATGGAGGCCTCCGCCTTCCCAATCTGACTGTGTTGGAGCTGGCAGGAAATCAGCTGAGGGTGCTGCCCAGCCGGCTATCAACCAAACTGGTGAAGCTTGATTGTGGGCAGAATCATATCCAAGAAGTCACCCATCAACATCTTTCTGGAATGAGGCAACTGCGACATCTTTTTCTGGAGAACAACACCATCAGACACTTTGAGAACAATGCTCTGAAACACTGTGCTCACCTGACCAACCTGGCTTTAGAGCAGAACCTTCTCTCCACGTTTCCAAACAGGTACAGTTTACAGGT
The DNA here is from genome assembly GCA_034509495.1 of Acestrorhynchus altus. Lineage (NCBI taxonomy): Eukaryota > Metazoa > Chordata > Actinopteri > Characiformes > Acestrorhynchidae > Acestrorhynchus > Acestrorhynchus altus. Next base: position 36,039,890 of record CM067503.1, on the reverse strand, counting down.
GATCTCACTAATGTTAATGTAGTCTGACTGTTGATCATTCTTCTGCATGTGTCTCTCCCAAGGCTTCCTGAAACGCTGGTTCGTTTGGATTTGAAGGGGAACCATATTGCCATGATTGAGGAGCAGGAACTGAAGTCTTTGAAGAGGCTCCAGGTGTTGAATCTGCGTAACAATAGGCTTTCTTCACTGCCTGCTATGAGCCTGCTACCCAATCTGAAGATGCTGTACCTGGATGGAAACCCCTGGAACTGCAGCTGTGATTTGTTCAAGGTCAAGAAGTCACTGCTTGCGAGAGATATCGATATTAGCTCCGATTTCTGCAGTGAGACTGTCCAGACATCAGTAGACATTTGGCAAGCATACATAATGACACAGGAGAAGTGTGAGGAGACCACAGAGTCATTACCTGAGAGCCAGCATGAACATACAGACAATGAAGACTATTATGATTATGATCTTTAATAAGAAAAGAAAATTATCTTCTTATACACTTAAGTACGTATTTTTCCATTCACTGCTTATTAGTAAATGTGTCTTCCAGTTCCACAAACCAACTGTTAGGCTAATAAACAGATAAATGTGATGCTTCTCTACAATGTATGTGTGTTTGTTTTCTACATGTTGTATTATAACCGCTCCACTGACATTAAAAGAGCAATTTGTAGATCTATAATTACAGACTGAATTCCATCTGTTTCTCTGCATACTTTGTTATCCTTTCACCCTGATCTTCAATATCTGCATAGTTTGTTTTGGTCATCTTCTAGCCCTTCATCAGTGCTCACAGGACGCTACCCACAGGACTCTGATGGCAGGATATTTCAGGTGGTGGACTCTTCTCACTCCAGCAGTGACATTTAACACTTTAAGATGGAATTGTCACACTCTCTTTTCAAGCAGAGGTGTAAAAAATATGCAGTAGTCCTAAAAGTGCAGTTTTTCCAAAGCTTTGTAATGTTTAGATCCCCTTAACTGGTAGTGAGAGCATTCAGACTGTATAAAACTTGATCCTCATTTACTCATTCATTCATTGACTTACATTTAGCAATGCTTTCCACAAGGGGATGCTGTTACTCATGTAGCTGTCAGCTATTCTCAATACTACTGAAGTGTCTCTGAAACTGTATCCTATTCACTATTCCCTGTGTATGGAAATGCAGTTTACTATATAGATCACTATTATATGGGACAGCATTCAACAAGGTAGTATTTCAGACACCTTGTGTATGTGTCCTCACTGCTGTATGATTGTACTGAGCATGAAATAAATAATCTCAACATCAGTCTTCCTTAGAAAAGCTGTGCGTAAATCTAAGAAAACAATGTGAATAGTAGACCTTCCTTTCTTAGCAAAAATCATAGAAAAAGTGTCAAAACAGCTGTGCACCTCCATAACAATAACATAAATTAGGTTTTCCTGTCTGGATTAAGATCCAATCACAGGACAAAGCGCTGCTTTTTGATAGGAACTGAAATTCTATTTAAGTGCTGAGTAATTTGATCACGTTAGTCCTGTTCTCTCATCCCTTCATTGGCTACCTGCTAAATTCTGAGCCAGCTATAAAATACTACTTCTAACTTACAAGTCGCTGAATGGTTCTGGCCCACAATATCTTAAAGACCTCCTTAAACCATACAACCCATCGCATACACTTAGTTCACAAGATGCTGGTTTACTAACAATTATTCTCTTATAAATGTGTGTGTGTGGGGTCATGCCCCCCACCTCTGGAATAACCTTCCTGCTACTGGACTCAGACACACCCTCTGTCTTCAAATCTCTATGGTAAACATTTCTCTTCCTGCAGGCTTTGGGTTAAATCCTCTTTACGGGCAGTTTTCCTGCTGTTGCTATGTGCTACACTGAGTACAGGTGATCACACTCTCTCATAACTCCTACTCGCCCAGACATGGCCTGCTGACACCTTAGTTCTTTATTACTGTTCTCCTTTTGTCCCGTTCATTTTTTTTCTTTCCATGCTATTGTGTCTGTGCTATCCGGTGTCGACCTTGGCTCCTCTCAAGGTTTTTCCCAATGGCTGCTCAAAAGAGGCTTGGACCCAGATTTCTGTAGAGCTCCATCATGACAATGCCTCCTTTGTGAAAAGTGCTACATAAATAAACTTTGATTGATTGGATGGATGGATGGATGGATTATGGATATTACATGCCCACTGCATTTGTACATACATATTTATTGTGGTGCATTGTGGGGTTGGTATAGTGCACTGGAAATCCTGCATTATGTTATCAGACATCAAGACCACATGGCAGAACACCAAAGTGAATAAAGCACAATTATGGGCATATGAGAAAATTATAGAAAAAACAAAAACAAAACGGCTCTGGACATAACTAAATTATAAGTGTAACTAAACTATAACTATGAACTATAACTATAATAACTAAATAATAATACTAATACTACTACTACTACTACTACTACTACTACTAATAATAATAATAATAATAATAATAATAATAATAATAATAAATACATTACAAAAAACAAACATTTTATGGACATAACTAAACTAAAACTAAACTATACATAAAAAAATAATAAAAACATTAACACTTTTCTATTTTTTCCTGAATAAAAGTACATCCAACTACTAAAACATCCCACACAACAGGTCCTAAAGCGGTCCTGAACACTGATGAGCTGGAGTCTACGAGCCATGCCGTCCTAGTGGCACGTGGTGTTAGAAAACTATCTTTACCATGTTATTATTATTATTATTATTATTATTATTATTGTTTCTTTAACAATTCATATGAATATTTTACTCAAACAAAAATCTAAACTAAACCTTTTTTAAAAAAATATATATAATAAATATATGTGGCGAGGAATCATTCTGGTTCGAGCAGGAAGTGATTGGAGTGAATCCGCTCGCTGTTGTAGACGATCTGTGGCCGCGTTGTCCAATCAGAGAGCTCCATGTAACACAGGCGGTTCAAAGGGGAAAGGCTGGAAGATGGCAGCCGGCAGCCTGCGGCGTTGGCGCTGAGCAGAGCCGCTTTGAGTGGCTTTAATGCGCGAGCAGAGTCGGAGCGCCTTTAGTATGAGGAGTCGGCTGCACTCCTGACACACGCGCGTTTTAAAGGAGTCCTGTAACGATGGCGCTGCTGTACGAGCTGCTGTGGCGGCTCTTGCACTGCCTGCTCCAGCTCCAGCGAGCGGCCGCCGCTTGGCTCCGAGGCCGCGTTTGGCGTCGAGGTGGGCGGCTGTGGAGGAGAGCCGGAGCAGCGCTCTTTCTGCCCGGAACTCTGGGATTCAGCAAGCAGAAAAGGGCGGCGAAGCCCCGCCGGGTCCGCTGGGTGGCGGACGGCAAGGCTTTGGAGAAGCTGCCTCTTCACGTGGGTTTGCTGGTGGTCGAGGAGGAGCAGCAGTACACCGACATAGCCAACCTGGTGGTGTGGTGCATGGCGGTGGGGATCTCCTATGTCAGTGTGTTTGATAATGAAGGTAAGACCTGCTGCCACTGCGGAGGTTCAGCGAGAACATCTGACCTGTCCTCAGGACGTCACATGCTGTACAGTCAGCACACTTCCCTCTTAACCTGCCTGTCGCCTTTAAAAGTATTTAAAAGCCTTTAGAATATATGTATAAACCTTTAAAAGCCTTTAAAACACACAGCCACTCCCACAGGATATTTCCTGTTATATTTTATTTTAGGTTATATTTCTATCTGGGAGTTTTAGGCTACTCCAATTTGTCCTCATTTAAGATGAAAAAATAAACACTTGTAATATTTGTATGAATTTCAACATGTTTTGATCAAACTTTTGCTTGGATCTACGCTTTATTATAATTATGATTATTTTTTATGATATCTTTTTTTGTTGTTGTTATTTGTGTATCTGTTATCTGAGGACTTTTATTTTGAAATTTCAGCACTGTGTTAGAACCAGAGAGCGCACACACAGTCCTTTATAAACTAATATATGGGTCAGTGATGTAGCCCCATCCCCTCTCACTGATCAGTCAGAGTCTGTGTGCAGGTTGAGCATGTGCACGTGAACAGAGCAGTAAACATGCACTGGAAGCTGCTTTGGCATTTAAACTGGCATTTAATCCAGTTGGACCCAAGTGAGGATTAGCTGTTTTTTTTTTTTTTTTCGGAGCTCAGTTGGGATTAGGTACAGTACTTTTGCAGTTTATAACAGTATTATAACAGTATTATATCTGTAGGTTACTGTGATCATGTGTTGTGAAGCCTAGAAAATGGCGTGTAAATGCTGATTTCAGTTTAAGAGTTAATGAACAGCACTCTTGTGGAGTTGGAGGCTGTTGCTGCAAGAGGGTCTAGCGCTGGAAACTTTTAATAGGAGATATTACATCAGCTGCGTCCCCTTCCTGCGTCTGCTTGGACTCTTAGATGAGCTATATTCAGTCACTTGGCTAGAGGTTGACAGACTTCTTCATGCCAGTGGGAAAATGTCAGGCCAAAAAAGCAGTGCTGAATTATGGTAATACAGTGTAATATAACACTTTCTATAGGCAAACACTGATATGGGAAAGCTAATATACATTTATAAATGTTAGTGTTAAACACTGCATGCATTCAGATGCTTATAAAATGTAGAAATTGGAAGTATTCTCTATTGGAAAGGAATGTATCAGTTATTTCTTTATGGTTATGAGTGCAATATCATTAAATATGTTGCAGCTATATTAGGGCTTCACCTAAAGATTATTCTCGAGTTCAACAAATGTGTTCTGATATTGGAATACAAAAAAACTGACACATCTAAATGTCTGTCCAATGCCCTTGTTCTCCTGTCAATTTACGCTGATAAAATCCAGATACTAGGACTAGGAAATATATCTATTTATATCGATATCTGTATATGAACAGGGCAGGATATTGGTTGCATTAGCATTGGCACTAGCATTAATATATTGAGTTTTAACATTTTAAAACACATTGTGTTTGTTTTGTGGGAAACCTTTATTTTGCTCCCTCGCTCTGCGCTGCCCCCTACTCTCAGCTCTTCCCCTACTCTGCTCCCCTCTGCTCCCACTCTTGCTCTCACCGGCATGAAGATAATTTTGTGTATATAAAGAAGAAATGAAGATCACATTTCAATTATAATTGTAGTGAAGGCACAGGATTCATGAGCTCTCCTTAATGTTTTTCACATCATGTATCATATTTCCATTTAGTTAAATACTGTATATACAAGATTTTTTTTGTCCATATTGCTATAAATATATATATATATATATATATATATATTTGTCCAAAATCAATATCATGACATACCAGACCATTCAGAAAGGAGTAGTCCATTTAGAGATCTGAGGATCATTAATGAATTGACAACATTGTATAAATATTGTCTGGACATAGACAATATAAGAGCCTGTATTAATTTATAATTTAAAAGCATCAAAATTAAAATCAATTAATTAAAAATGTAAACAATGTTTTCAGAAATATGAAGCTAATTTTTAAATACCATTTAAAAGGATTCTGATTTAATGCGTCTACTCTGCAACATCATATTTCATCATTTGTTGGAAACTAAAATCAGTTAATTGGTTTGTATTGAATGAACATTATTTATCTCTGAGGCCCAGTTCATGCTGGGTGCACGTACATCACAAAACGCAGACAAAGAATGATAAATATACATATAACTGCCAAAAATAATCTTAATATCCCACCAATTAATGTGAGTGCTCATTTGGCAGTCTGACTGCTTTAAGCAGAAAGGTCACTATCATTGGACAACAGCACAGTTAAGGAATATGTGAAGTGATGTGTAATAAATTCAACATCCAGACTGAAACGTGATTATAATATCCATAGAACATATAACTTTTAAATTATTGTAAATGGATAATTTTAGTATCATACTTGCTATACTTTATATTTATTGCCATACTAATGTTCAGTGTCTTGGAGCTCCCAAAAAACCTGGGATATGGTCTATATTTTTTATATAAAAATATTTTGATTAAATAATTCTATTAGTTTTTTAAATGTACAGTGTTAGAGTTAGTTATACTTTCCTACCCTGTAAGTTCAGTGTTCCTTGAAGCACCTTATAGTTTCAGCTTACAGTTTCAAATTGAACAACATGCGAAGTATACACAGTGTACAGAGTTTGCTCTTCTACCACAGGGCTTTAAACATCTATAAAAACTGCATTAAAACTAGTGTTGTTTTAAACATAGTTTTACTTCTCCCCTGTTTTCTAATATCCACTTATTCCATCTTGGCATCTTGTTAAATCCTCCCTGCCTACACTCCAGGGATATTTCTCAATGAACTGGGTGGGTGGGGAAGTATAGAATGCATTGCAGGCTGGATTACCTTTAACCCAGATTAAGCAAGTCTAAATGCTCAATGCTGATGCAGTAGTCAGGGCCATGTTGTCTAGCATGCATAAGTGTGATGTATCAGTCTGAGGTTTTATGATCATGAGAGAGACTGATTTGGACTTGGAGTGTGACTCACGAGAGGTTAAAATTAAACCTGTTAGCTTCCCTGTTGAGTTCTATGTCTTAAGTTGATGTAAGTGTGAGATCTTGCAGATGTTGGTTCTCAGTCATGTCACAGATGGTAAAACTGACATCTGCGTCAGAGCCTCAGAGTGTGTCCAGAAGTTTAAAGAAGTATTTGTTTCTTCTAAAATCAAGGCTGTGAATAGGTATGTTATTACTGTTTACTGCAGTAAAAGCCTCTGCTCTTTTGGGATGGCTTTACACTAGATCAGCGGTTCTCAATTCCGGTCCTGAAGTACACTGCCCTGCTTGTTTTTCCTGTTGTATATATACCCAGTTCAGTTCATAAGGGCTTGTCAATTAAATAATTAGTTGGATCAGGTCTGCTTTAATTGGGGGGGGAATCATTAAAATAAGGAAAGCAGTGGTAGTTCAGGACCAGAATTGAGAACCATTGCATTGAATGTTGGAACATTGCTGAGAGGGTTTAATTGCATTCAGCTACTAGAGCATCAGTGATGGCCTGTACTGATGTTGGCTCAGTCCGTCTCATCCCAGAGGTTTGAATGGACTTCCTTCACTTAAGATTACTTCACGCTTTATACTGTAGTCAACACTTGGCATTGGGCAAGATGACTGTATGCAGCTTCTCCAGAGCATCACGTTCTATTGGTGGACCTTTCAGTGTCGTACAATCTGTATACAGTTGAACAGTAGTTAAGTATCCAAGTATCCATCTGTGAAAATGGATTGGAAATGTTTTACTGGGGAGAGTCTTTGCTGCACAGACTGACTCCATTTTCTTGTTTGCAGGTGTCTTCAGGAGGAATAACTCCAGGCTAATGGAGGAGATTATGAAACAGCAACAGGAGCTCTTAGGCTCAGAAAGCTGCAAGTATTCATTGGAGTTCCTCAACAATGGAACAGATCAGCGTGGTGAGTATTAACACCCATCACTGTATACTGGGTGTATACAGACAGGTTATGCCAAAAACATAACCTGTTTTTCGATTGGCCTGTTCTGACACTTTCCACCTTGTATAGGAATGATCTTAATGTTGGTCGCGCAGAGTCCCAGCCCTGAATATTTTTGGTAGTTTATGGTCACGCAAATCCCACTCAGTAAATCAGCTAATTAAGAAGTGCTGCAGATTGAAGTGAGGGTTTTTGAGGGTTTTTTGAGAGCAGAGGAAACACTTGATTGCTCATTGAACCCTTGCTCCACATGTTTAAATAACCTTTGTATAATCAAAGGTTCTTAAACAGTTTAAGGCAAGTGTATAGAACCTTTCTTACATTGTGGTAAATTCAAAGTGTTTACATGGACAAAGATAAAATACAGGGTTTTCTAAGATTTTAAGGTGTGGGATAAAAGAAAAAGACCTGTTTTTCCATGAAAGTAGTACTGTACAAAAATTGTCTGGTTATCTGTATGCAGATGTACTGATTGAATACTATTTGTATTTGAAAAATGTAGTTTGTGTGTAGCTTTTTTTCATTTTGTGCCATTGAGAACAACCCTTTGGACTGTAATGAAAGTTTATTGTGAAAACGGATCACTTTCAACTTTAGTGTGTGTGTGTGTGTGTGTGTGTGTGTGTGTGTGTGTGTGTGTGTGTGTGTGTGTGTGTGTGAGTGAGTGTGTATGCATGAGTGAGTTTGTGCGTGTGTGTGTGTGTGTGTGGTGTTTACCTGCAGTATGCGGGAGATGNGTGTGTGTGTGTGTGTGTGTGTGTGTGTGTGTGTGTGTGTAGTGCTATTGTGTCAGACGGTGGTGAAGGTGTTGTCTCCAGATGATGGAAAGCTTCATATAGTGCAGGCAGCACAGCAGCTGTGTAAGGCTGTGGAGAATAAAGAGATGACATCCAAAGACATCAGCGTCACTGTGCTGGACTCTTTACTACGAGGTGAGTGGTCATCAGCCTGCTGACCTAAAAGGGACAGGATTAATGTGAACATGAGGCAAACCAAACATTTATCTCCTTTAACACCTTAAACTTTGTTTACTAGTACCTTATTAGTCAGTTTGTGTAAATTTGCTCC